>CM038675.1:100325734-100926428 GCA_021605145.1 Aegilops bicornis | reverse complement strand
TATGCGATCAAGATCAAGGACTCACGGGAAGATATCACAACACAACTCTAAAACATAAATAAGTCATACAAGCATCATAATACAAGCCGAGGGCCTCGAGGGCTCGAATACAAGTGCTTTCGATCATAGGCGAATTGTCGGCTGGAAGAAACAATATCTGAAATGCGGACATAAGTTAAACAAGTTTGCCTTAAGAAGGCTAGCACAAACGGGATACAGATCGAGAAAGGCCTTGAGGCCTCTTGCGCACAGGATCCTCCTAAACTACTCCAGTCGTCATCGGGCCGCTGCGTAGTAATGAAGCACCTCTGGTGTAGTAGTCGTCATCGGCGGTGGCGTCGCTCCACAGGCTCCATCGTGCAGTTGCGACAATCGAGTAGAGATAGGGAAAAGGGGGAACAAGGCAACCGTGAGTACTCATCAAAGTACTGCAAGCAAGGAGCTATACTACATATGCATGGATATATGTGTAAAGGGCCATATCGATTGGTAGGCTGCGAGAATGCCCGGAATAAGAGGGGATAGCTAGTCTTATCGAAGACTACAACTGGTCACCTTCGTCTTACCTTGGTAGAAGAGGGAGGTTGAAGTCCTCGAGTAACATCACATAGCAATAATCCTACCGGCGATCCCTCCTCATTTGCCACGAGAGAGCGACCACCCGGTTGTATCGAGCACTTGGAAGGGTGTGTTTTATTAAAGTATCCGGTTCTAGTTGTCATAAGGTCAAGGTACAACTCCAAGTCGTCCACATTACCCAGAAGATCACGGCTATTCGAATAGATTAACTTCCCTGCGAGTGCACCAACTTACCCAACAACGCTTGATCCCATTTGTAGGACACACTTTCTGGGTCATGCCGGCCAGCGGAGAAGATCAACACGTCGCCCCACCTAGGCACAACAGAGAGGTCAACACGGTCTAAACCTAAGCGCGCAGTGCAGGCCCGTCGCATACGAGCACACACCGTTGCGTTCGTGGACGGAAGCGAGACCTAGCCTAGTGGCGTTCCGATCCCAATCCGGTGCAGCGCCGCTCGATTCGGCCAGACGTCACGAAGTGCCGGCGATACCCACGGCAGCGGGATACCCATAACTACTCCCACGTAGATGGTTAGTGCGTATGGCTCGTAGCCAACTCAGATCAAATACCAAGATCTCGTTAAGCGTGTTAAGTATCCCATGAGCGCCGAGCAGGGCCAGAGCCCACCTCTCTCCTAAGCGGTCTCAACCTGCCTGTCGCTCCGCCTCAAGATCCACTCGCGGGTGCTCCACCCGACCCGACTTTAGTCTCCACATGTATCATGTATAAGTATATAGTATATACCCGTGATCACCTCCCGGTGACCACGGCCCGATAGTATATAACACGGCAGACGGACAAGAATGTAGGGCCACGGATGAAAATACTAGCATCCTATACTAAGCATATAGGATTGCGGTAAAAGTAACAACGAAGTAACAAGGGCGGGCTATGCATCGGGATAGGTATAACATAAAAGCGGTAACATGCTACACTACTCTAATGCAAGCGTTATAGAGTAGAATAGGCGATATATGGTGATCAAGGGGGGCTTGCTTGGTTGCTACGGCAAGAGAGAGGGTCGTCAACTCCGTGGTCGTCTTGAAGCGGCGTGACGTCGGTCTCGTAGTCTACCGAGAGAAGAGGGAAGAAACAATGAATACCATGTAAACATATGCATATCGATGCATGACATGACAAATACTTGATGCTAGGCGGGCCCTAACATTGGTATGAGGTGGTAGTGCAGGTTAGGGAAACATCCAGGAAAAGATCCCGGTGTTTCGTGTTTTGACAAAGGAGCCGGAGGGAAAGTTCTGAGTTCGATAGGTTAGGGGTGTGTGGCGGACAAGCGAATTGCGTATCGGGATTAAATCTCGATCGTTGAGCAACTTTCATGTTGAAAATATTTTAATCAAGTTACGGTTAAAAGATATGATTTTCTAAAGATTTTATTAATTTACGGAATTTTAATTAATTAATTAATTAATTCAAAAAAAATGGATTTATGGCGTCGGCATGATGTCATCTTGTCGACAATCAAACGAAATTGACTTGAATCGACTGACATGTGGGTCGAGGGGGACCCACTGTAAATCCTCTAATTAGGTTAATTAGGGTTTAGGTTAATCTAATTACAGTTTAATTAAACTTAACTAGTTAATTAAATTAATTAAACCGTATTAATTAACTTAATTAATTAATTAATTAATTAATTAATAATTAATTTTCTTAATCATTTTTATTTTTATTTAATAATTTTATTTTTAATTCTCTTTTTTTTATTAAACCGTTCTGGGGTGTGGGCCCCCGTTGTCATAGGGCCACTAGGCCTTAGCGGATCAGTGCATGGGTCAGTCCGGCTCTGAGGCAGGCACTTTCCCGCCTTGAGCCACCCGAGGCGGGCGCCCGGAAATCCCAGTGAGAAAGAGGCCCGGCCCGGCTCGTGGCGGGAAGCAGGCTGACGGGGAGGCTCACAGGCGTGAAGAAGCGCGAGGCGTGGCTATGGGCGAGGCGAGACCAAGCGGGTCTTGTGAACAGCGTCTGTAGCGCCTGACTAAGCATGTGACCGTCAGCCTTGATAAGCGTGGGGCAGAGCCAGGGCTTGGTGAGGGCGGCGTGGGCGAGCTCCGGCCATGGCTGACCGAGCGGGGGCGACCTCAGCAGCTGACACAGGCTTGCGGGGAGAGGAGGGGCTATGCTCACGGTGGGAGTAGCGTGGGGTCTAAGCGGAAGGCTCGGGGCCGGTCGGGGAGGGACCGGCGAGAGGAGGAAGGTCGGCGGAGCCTGGTGGAGGGCCGGGAAGAGCGGCAGCCTTGGGGAAGCTATCTTACGTGAAGCGGACGGCGGTCGGAGAGGAAGCAACCAGCGAGTGGCGTGGTCGGTGAAGCCAGGCGGGCGGCAAGCAACGGGCGTCAGCGATGTGGTACGAAGGCAATAGGCGAGCACCGAAGCGATGGCGTCGCTGGTCGCCAGAGATTCGATCCCTTCCCGATCCAGATCGGTAGAGGAGCGAGGCGAGGAAGCGAGCCGGCAATGACGAGCGTGGCGTGGCTCCAGATCGGCGGGGAGAGGCGAGCGTGGCGTAAGGGAGGAGGCGAGTGGAGATGGTGGGATGGGGCGAAAGCGGGATCGGTGAGCCCGATCATTTCGTGGGGCGACGAAGTGATGGGAGGTCTTTGCCAGGTGGGGCTAGGGTTCGGTGGGGAGTGGGGGGTTAAGGGAGTGAGGGCGGATGGGCGGTGGGCTGGCCGGATGGGGTCGGTGGGCGGCTTGGTTTAGCCCGATTGGCCGAGGGTTTCCCCTTTTTTGTTTGCTTGTTTTACTGTTTTCCTTTTTTATATATTCTCTTGTCTCTTTTTTATTTGTAGTTTCTTTTTATTTTTCAGTTTTATAAAGAGTACCACTAGTGCCTAATTTGTATTTACCAATAAACTACTACTGAGATTAATTCTTAACCCATAAAAAATAGTGTTAGCATTTTATAAATTCAATAGGCATTTGTTTAATTGTTTTCACTATTGTTTTAATTGTTTTAAGGCCTTTAAACATTTTATCAAAGTTTGGTTTCTCCACCATAATTACCTATGTATTATTTGGTTCTACCTCTGAACATTTAAATTTTAATATTTGAAAACTTTTTATTGTTTGTTTGATTTTGAATTTGAAATTGAACTAGGTTAGAACTAACAGCAGGTTTATCCATAATGTAAATCGGTGGCGTGGCATCATTAGTGGGGATTACTGTAGCTTAATTACCGGGCGTCACATCACCATGTGCAAAACACGTGCCGGTAGAACCAGTCTTGCCTAAGCGTCAGCGTAATACTGTCCCGCCGCTTCATCCAACAATATCGCCCGAACCAAAGTATGACATCTTTGAGTGGCGGTGATGACTTATATACAACTCACTTGTGTTCTACTCATGCATATAACATCTACGCATAAACCTTGGCTCAAGATGCCACCTTTGTTGGGGGAACGTGGTAATTTAAAAAATTTCCTACACACTGCCAAGGTCATGGTGATGCATAGCGAGAGGGAGAGTGTTGTCCACGTACCCTCGTGGGCCAAAGCGGAGGCGTTAACCTGGCACTACACGGTTGATGTAATCGCCGTCTTCACGATCCGACCGATCAAGTATCGAGCGTCACGGCACCTCCGAGTTCAGCACTGCGTTCAACTTCGATGGCGTCCTACAAACTCTCCGATCCAGTGAGCTTTGAGGGAGAGTTTTGTCAATGCGAGTGATGACAGTGTTGATGATGCTACCCGATAAGGCTTCGCCTTAAGCACTTTGCCGCTGATATTACCAACGTGGAATATAGTGGAGGGGGCATCGCACATGGCTAAGAGATCAATGATCAATTGTTGTGTCCATGGGGTGCCTTTGCCTCATTATATAAAGGATGAGAGGAGGGAGGCCGGCTCGGCCCTATGGAGCACGCCAAGTGTGGAAGTCCTACTAGGACTCGAGTCCACCAAAGGGAAGGAGGAAGAAGGAAGGAGAGGAGGGAGAAAGGAAGGGGGGCGGCCCTAGTCCAGTCGGTTTTGGGCTAAAGGCGCGCGCCTTCTGCCCTGCCTCCTCTCTTCCACCACTTGGCCCATGAGGCCCAACACTTCTTTCCCGTATTCCCGTATCTCCCCGGTACTCCGAAAAATACCCGAATCATTCGGAACCTTTCCGATGTCCGAATATAGTCATACAATATATCAATCTTTACGTCTCGACCATTTCGAGACTCCTCGTCATGTCCCCAATCTCATCTGGGACTCCGAACTACCTTTGGTACATCAAAATACAAAAACTCATAAGACCGATCATCACCAAACTTTAAGCGTGCGGACCCTACGGGTTCGAGAACTATGTAGACATGACCAAGACTCGTTTCCGGTCAATAACCAATAGCGGAACCTGGATGCTCATATTGGTTCCCACATATTTTCTGAAGATCTTTATAAATGAACGCGCATAACTACATCGTTGTTCCCTTTGTCATCGGTATACTTACTTGCAGAGATCCGATCGCCGGTATCTCAATACCTAGTTCAATCTCATTACCGGCAAGTCTCTTTACTCGTTATGTAATGCATCATCCATAACTAACTCATTAGTCACATTGTTTGCAAGGCTTATAGTGATGTACATTACGAGAGGGTCCAGGAAGATACCTCTCCAGAATAATCGGGTGACAAAATCCTAATCTCGAAATATGCCAACTCAACATGTACCTTGGAGACACTTGTAGAGCTCCTTTATAATCACCCGATTACGTTGTGACGTTTGGTAGCACACAAAGTGTTCCTCCGATTAAGCGGGAGTTGCATAATCTCATAGTCATAGGAACATGTATAAGTCATGAAGAAAGCAATAGCAACATACTAAACGATCAAGTGCTAAGATAACGGAATGGGTCAAGTCAATCACATCATTCTCCTAATGATGTGATCCCGTTAATCAAATGACAACTCATGTCTATGGCTAGGAAACACAACCATCTTTGATTAACGAGCTAGTCAAGTAGAGGCATACTAGTGACACTATGTTTGTCTATGTATTCCACACATGTATTATGTTTCCTGTTAATACAATTCTAGCATGAATAATAGACATTTATCATGAAATAAGGAAGTAAATAATAACTTTATTATTGCCTCTAGGGCATATTTCCTTCACTTGGCGCCTTTTCCGGCGCTCCGCCGGAGGGGGAATCGATCATGGAGGGCTTTTACATCAACACCATAGCCTCTTCGATGATGTGTGAGTAGTTTACCACAGACCTTCAGGTCCATAGTTATTAGCTAGATGGCTTCTTCTCTCTCTTTGATTCTCAATACCAAGTTCTCCTCGATTCTCTTGAAAATCTATTCGATGTAATACTTTTTGCGGTGTGTTTGTTGAGATCCGATGAATTGTGGGTTTATGATCAAGATTATCTATGAATATTATTTGGTTCTTCTCTGAATTCTTATATGTATGATTTAATATATTTGCAAGTCTCTTTGAATTATCAGTTTGGTTTGGCCTACTAGATTGATCTTTCTTTTGTCAATGCGAGAAGTGCTTAGCTTTAGGTTCAATCTTGCGATTGCTTTCGATCGATGTGAGAAAAGGGAACAAACTACGTATTGTATTGTTTCCATTGAGGATAAAAGATGGGGTTTATATCATATTGCTTGAGTTTATCCCTCTACATCATGTCATCTTGCCTAATGCTTTACTTTGTTCTTATGAACTTAATACTCTAGATGCATGCTGGATAGCGATCGATGTGTGGAGTAATAGTAGTAGATGTAGAATCTTTTCGGTCTACTTGTTGCAGACGTGATGCCTATATACATGATCATGCCTAGTTATTCTCATAACTATGCACTTTTCTATCAATTGCTCGACAGTAATTCGTTCACCCACGTGAATATGCTATCTTGAGAGAAGCCACTAGTGAAACCTATGGCCCGGGTCTATCTTCCATCATATTAATCTCTGCGTCAAATAGCTATTACCATTTCGCCTTTTTATTTTGCAATCTTTACTTTCCAATCTACACAACAAAATACCAAAATATTTATCTTATTATCTTTATCGAGATCTCACTTTTTGCAAGTGGCCGTGAAGGGATTGATTAACCCTTTATCAGCGTTGGTTGCAAAGGTTCTTATTGTTTGTGCAGGGTATGAGGGGAGTTGCGTGTTGTCTCCTACTAGATTGAGACCTTGGTTCTCAAAAAGCGGGGAAATACTCTACGCTACTTTGCTGCATCACCCTTTCCTATTCAAGGGAAAACTAACGCATGTACTCAAAGAGGTAGCAAGAAGGATCTAGGCGCCCGTTCTTGCGGAGATCTATGCCAAGGCAAGACATACCATGTACCAATAATAAACTCTACTCCCTCGACATTATTTGCCATTCGCCTCTTGTTTTGCAAGGTTCTTGATTGTTTGTGCAAGTACTAGGTGACTTGTGTGTAGTATCCTACTGGATTGATACCTTGGTTCCCAAAAACTGAGGGAAATACTTACGCTACTTTGCTGCATCACCCTTTCCTCTTCAAGGGAAAACCAACACATACTCAAGAGGTAGAAAGAAGGATTTCTGGCGCCGTTGCTGGGGAGATCTACGCTCAAGTCAAGACATACCATGTACCCATCACAAACTCTTCTCCCTCGCGTTACATTATTTGCCATTCGCCTCTCGTTTTCCTCTCCCCCACTTCTAAAACGATTTTTGAAAACCTTTGCCTTTTCTTGGCCTTCTATCCTTATGTCTTTTTGTTTGTTTTTCCAAGTGCCTTCTATTTGCATGCATCTTCGCTTGCTAAAAGATAATGGATCCTCATCCCCATGCTAATCTATATAAGAGATCCAATTATGATTAACCAATTTCTAGTGATTTGAGTGCACTAGAATATCTTTATGAGGTTTTGCTTGAAATTAAATGAATATGAAAATTGTGATGAAGAAATTTATGAAGAGAGATTCACGATAGCTCCTTGAGTAAAAGCATGATTGCAATTATTTACTATAAATTCTCTTGATGTCAATTGTGCTAATAATATGAAAAACCCTAAGATTGGGGATGCTAGTTTTGCTATGTCTACTACTTGTTGCAATGATCATGATTGGGGTGATTCTTCCTATGATCTTGAAAATTTATTTAAGCCCCATGATGAATATGAGATTGATAATAGTGTTTGAATAATATTGAAAGCGGGTTTGGAATATTGTCAACTTTAGATCCCACATATTCGGAGAATTTCAATCTTATGAATTTTTGATAAAAGTGGGTTTGGAGAGGTCATGACTTTAGTTAATGTTAATCCCACTATTTTGGAAGAGTGTCAACTTTGCATGCATGTGGATCGTGTTGAAGATATTTTATGTGATAGCTATTTTGTTGAATTTGCTTATGATCCCACATGTAATTATTATGAGAGAGGAAAATACGGTTGTAGAAATTTTTCATGATAATAAATTACCTATCGTTATGTTGAGATTGCTATTGTTTCTTTTAAGCTTCCTTGCATATGCTAGTTTATGCTTGCTATGATAATTTGTTTTCCTATAAGATGCCTATGCATAGGAAGTATGTTAGACTTACATGTGTTTGTCACGTGTTTCATGATGCTCTCTTTAGCTTCAATTCTTGTCTTTCATGTGAGCATCATCGAAATCTTAATGCCTAAGTACAGAGGCGTTAAACGATAAGCTTGTTGGGACGCAACCCAATTTTTATTTTTGTTCCTGTTTAGTAATAAATAATTCATCTAGCCTCTGGTTAGATGTGGTTTTGTGTTTTAATTAGTGTTTGTGCCAAGTAGAACCTTTAGGATAACCTACAGTGATAGTTAATTTGATCTTGCTGAAAAACAGAAACTTTTGCGCACACGAGATTAGTTTTCATAAATCACAGAAATGTGATTTTCAGTTGATTCTTTTTGCAGAAGATTAATAAACAAATTGCTTAGGACTTCCTAATTTGGTAGAATTTTGGGAGTAACAGAAGTATTCAAAAGTTACAGATTGCTCTGATACAGTTTGACCACATTTTTTGATGATTCTGTTTTTCGTGTGTTGTTTGCTTATTTTAATGAATTTATGGCTAGTATCGGGGGGTATGAACCATATAGAAGTTGGAATACAGTAGGTTTAACACCAATATAAATAAAGAATGAGTTCATTACTGTAACATCCCAAATTTTTGATTTGAAATTTTCTACATTAGATCATCATTGCATATCATATTTTATTGCATTTTGGCTTGATCCTAGAAATTCTACGCAACTCAAGGACCCACGGAGAGAATTGGGGATTTCTTTATTTTCATATTTGAGTTTTCTCAAATTTTGAAAAGAGGATCGTTTGATTTTAATTATTTTATCTTCGAATAATTATTTTATAAAAATAAAGAGAGGGGATAAAATGACTTCCCAAATATAAAGAATATTGGAGATTTAATATTAAAATCAAATAAGAATTTTACTCGGAGTTTTACCGCTATTTTATTTGAATTAAGAAAAATATGCATTTTTCAAAATTGCATTAGAGGCCCAAATAAATGTTCACTTTGTCCGATATATTTTTAGAGGACGGGGAAAATTTATTTCAGGATTTTTGGAGTCCGTTTAGTATTTCTTTTATTCGTTTCTTTACGCGGAATTATTTTGTGAAAAAAAGTCAACCGACCCTCTGGGGACCGTGTCGGCTAGGACTCATCCGGCCGACCTTATATGCCGAAGGCTGCCCGACCTACCCAGAACCCTAGCCAGCCCAGCCCCGCCTCGATCCCCGTAGCCGTGAGCTTACGCCCTTCTCATTGCCGCCATGAATAAGCCGGCGCCGTCGTACCGCCATTGGTCGCTGACCACCGACCGCCGCCCGTATCCACCGCCATGCCCGCCACGCCCATATTGCCGCCGACCACCGTCGGACCAGCCCGCCCTACATGGGATTAAATCCGAGGTAGCCGCATGCCACGCGGTTTTCATTAGAAAACCGTTGATTTTTTTAGAACCCGTGGTTAATATCTTTGGATCGGTTTTTTTCCCGGTTTAATTATTTAGCAAACGCCCGTTCGTACGTTCGTTCTAACGAACGGTTTTCACCCGTTAGCCGCAGCCAAGGTGTCGTGGAATTGTCACGGCAGATGTCCTCATGAAAGGACTTAGTCGCGGGGCCATCGTATGGGTTAACTTAGAGGGGTTAAAGCGGACGCAAAGACACGAGGGTTTATACTAGTTAAACGCCCTTGATGAAGAGGTAAAGCCTCGTCTAGTTTGTGATGGGATTGATGTGATCTCGGCGACTAGGAGCAATAACCGCCCTAAGCCTCGAGTTGTTGTTGTACGTCCCCAAACCGCCCGTAAGGTCATCCCCTTATATACACGGGTTGGACGCCCCACGGCCGGTCTCCTGAAGTCCCCGAGGCCGACTCGCATACAAGTGTCAAGCTCGGTCTCTCCTTCCCTTTTCTTACAACACAAGTTACATGACTATGGCGGTTTTACCATTATGGGCCCCTAATCAGCCTTTGGGCTCCGGGCCCCTAAGTTTCATAGTAAAAGCGCCATCTTGAGTCTTGGCGGGCTTCAATATAGCTGAGGGTGAACCGGCCCCTCCCAGGCGGTTTACACTTAAGTAGTTACATCCCTAACATTAGGCCCCAGTTGATTTGAACCTGTTCATGTCAATCTTCAACACTAGAAAAAACTACGAATATCTTCCTTCATATTTAAATAAACGCCATCTTCTTAAATCGCCATGGCGTCATCCTCCGACCCACAATGACGAGAGCATCTTGGCGTCATCTTTATTAAAGAAGCCCAAAGCGATAGATTCCCTTCATTTAATACTATCCACGAAATCGGTGAAGCCCATTGCGCCATCGCTTTCAGCTCCTCGATTCTCGCGCATCAATTACTCTCTGCCTTATTATAAATAGGCCGGAGGGCCTTTCTCTTCTTCTCCTTCGCGCTTCTTCTTCCTCGCGACGCTCGACTCTGGCTTCATGCGTCGCCTCCGACCTCCGAGCAGCAGCTTCAGTTCAAGGTCATTGCATCAACCTGGTTGTACCCGAGAGATTCTCGGCGCTCCTCCTGTTGCGCGGCGGGTAAGAGCTCCTCCTCATACCCTAGATCTGCATCTTGGGGCTCCTGTTCATATAAATGCGTTCATAGGAGTTCATCCCTAGACTCTTCATACACCTTTCTGCCATGGCTTTTTTAACTAGTAGCATATATCACCGTGTAGTAATCGCTCCGCTTTCAGTTTAGCACTTTGCACATCTTTCTTTTTGTTCAGACCCTCTTAATAGAACGCATACGAACTTCCCCGCCTTTTATAAGACTTGCACGGATCGCGCAGAAATTTTTCCTTATACAATCTTGGTAGATCCAAATTAACTCCATTCATATGTGAAACCTGTTTTACATCCACACTTATGAATTTTCCCGTTATGTCCCTTCCTCCTAAGGCGGTTTAATTTTTGATAGCTAATCCATACATACTCCATTAGTCCTCGGTTAAAGCCTAGGAAATACGAACTGAATGCCAAATTGCGGTTTAGCATTGTATTGTATAATATGTACGAACTGCTAACGGTGAACCGGCTTTACTTTTCCTTTTCGCGATTTCTTCTTCGAGAATATGCAAACAATTCGCAGCCTTGCAATTGGGTCGGTCCAAGATCAACGAGGCAGCAACTCAATGGATATGTCACCACCGGGCGCTTTAGCCTCCAAAAATGTCCTTCATTGGCGTGTTCGGATGCCGAATGCCCTCCTGAACCTCAAGAAGGAGAAGTAATTGTATTCATGCAACACTTAGGCCGGGATTCAGCCCCTTGGGATCAAAATTCTTCCGGATGTCCTTGCAAGTTTCAAGCTGCATCCACAAGATATTGGCCGAACTACGTGTCCAATATATGCAATTTCCAAGTTTTACGTGAAGTCTATCTTCCAAGAAGAACCATATCTGTGGAGCTGTTTCCGGACTTCTTTCATTTGAACCACAGTACGTAGTTTTTGATGGTCCTAATATGGAACTGGGTGGCGTTTCAATCCGTAAAAGGAAGGAAGTAGACTTTCCCCACGCAAAAACACCATAGCCATCCGAAAGATTGGAACCAAACCTGGTTCTATTGCGGAATACCGCTCCTAACAGCGAGAACCCTTCTTAAAAATTTCGCCCTCACCGGCTTAACAACCATCACCCATTGCCTTCTTTGACAACACCAAGCATGAGCGGAAGAATTTTGCGCCTCAAATTATCAAACTCCGGGCTCTAATGGCCAATGGCTTAAACCGCGGTGTTGACCTTGTTCGATGTTGGGTTTCTTGGGGCATCTTGCCATTAAGCCGCCGCCCGGATTGATGCATGAATACACTTTGGTAGCGTCAAAGACCCTCAAAGACGTCCACGAGCTACCAATAAGCCCGAGCTTGAAATCACCGACACGGTGAAGAAGATGCTCGATGAATCGGTATCCGGCCTCTGCAGCCAAACCGGGTTGGCCCGATTACATGCTTCCAAACAAACCGCTGCGGTAAGCCTCTGCTCATCACTCTTCGATATTAATGTCTTATTGATGTATATTAATCCTTGTTACCTCTCGGGCTAACAGTTCCTTTCAAACGAATCCAAACCGGCCCGGGTACCTCGTGTAAGAGTCCAAGACCACCAAGAAAACTGGTAAGAGGAAAACCGCCGATTCTTACGAGCTACCAGGAAGGAGAAGAGTCGTAAGCTGAGGTAAAGCTTGATTTACCTTGTCCCTTTTATCCTTCCTCCTATTGATACAATTCCCGGTGATCTTTGAAGCTAGTCATGCCGATCCTGTTGAGGTAATCCTTCTTTCTTCGACTACGATCTTGTCTTGCGGTTAAGTAAAGAATTGGCGGACAGTCCGGAAAAGTGAAAAATCTTGCTCCCGTGCTCATTTGAATCGAACCTTTCTTTGAAGACACATTGACTGAAGAGCGCCCGTACAACCCGACGCACGACGGCCAGCAAATTACATCGTCCGGCTTACCGCACCCCAACCCGGAAGCGTCGTCGGAGGTGATTTGTTCTCTGAAAAACATTATCCTTTGAAAGGTTTCTTCCGATGCCCTCTCAATCCGATCCGATCCGAATTATCGGACCTCTTCCAACTCATCTGGCGGTTCATCAACCACTCAATTGCCTCCTCTTAAAGGGCTAACTGCTGCGGGTAAGCATAACACTCTTTTGTTTTTCTTCGCATTTGTCGATTTACCATACTCTAACTCTGAATATTGCAGCACCAAGGCTCGCTTAAGTAAGAAGGCGAAAACCCTTGACCCTCAGTGGATGTTGATCCGAGAAGACTCCAGAGCACCATGGCGAAAAACACGAGGTTGCTAGTAAAACAGTTCTGCCGGGTTGAATCATCAAGGCGACAATGCTAATCCGGCCAGAGGTTGAACTGGATGCCCAAAGTGGAAACCTCATCATCCTGCTCCACCGAGTCCTGCCAAAAACAAGGTTGCGAGTCTTTGAACCGAGCCTGGGTATGAAAATACCAAGCCTAAAGAAGAATGCCAATCCGGCCAGCCCGACCAAAGATGAATATGTCGAGTGGTAGCGGGCACCGCCTATACCGCCCACAGCAATCCGGGTCGCTCTATCAAAACACGAGCGCCAAGGAAGAGTCTACTGCCATGTGAGCAAAGAGAGAGGGAAAAACTGATCCGTGACGCATGACAACCTCTACGCCCAGAACTTCACTCCGACTTCTGAACCGACTCTTCACAAGTCATTGACTTGGCCGGTCTGGTGAATCGTATGAAGGGCAGCTATGAGGTAAGAGAGTTATGCCTCTCGTTATTACTTTTGTTGTGTAGTAGCCCCCAAGGGCGGTTTAACTATGCATAGTTAAGCCGGGACTTAATATAAAACTCATATCGTCTCAAACTTGGTCTTGTAGCCCTCCCCAAGGGCGGTTCAACTTAGCATAGTTAAGCTGGGACCGTAACTTGTATTACCATAGCAAGATGAGATCAATTAGCCATTAGCCCCCAAGTGCCAAGTTGAATGCCCATATTGAGCTTGGGACTTCATAATGAAATGACTAACGTGATCCATTTTGTATCGAGTGAGATATACCCGACAAACCCGTACAACTCAAGGACCTTCATGCCAATCGAAGACTCAACAAGCGAAGCCACCAAGGCAAAGGATGAATTGAAAACCGCCTTGACCACTATGGAGCAGCTCAAAAGAATGGTATAAATCCGAGCAGCCAATCGGGACACCGAGAAGGCTGATTTGCTAAAAAGCAGGCGAGAGGATGCCGAAGCGGCTCTGAAACCGGTGTGATGTAAGAACTCCACCGACTAAAGCGCCAAATTAATGCCATGACCTCTGCGATCTTTGGTAAGAGATTTTTCCCTAATTAATATTCCGTTTGATATTTCCTCCGGTTTAACTCGAGCTGTCTTAAACCGATATAGAAACATATTGCTCATCTGGGCTACGATATGCGGAAGAAGCTCAAGGCTGCATACTGCGCCGATTGAAGCAGGGTATACCGGCACCAATGAGTCATCATGCGCTTACGTCGTATGATAACACCGCTCGAATCCTTGATCAAAGAATCTGCTGGACCGGCTATCCATGATTTCGGCACAACTTGAAGAGTTGAAACGATCCGCCGCCCAGCTGGTACTTCTTTCTTGGCTCTAACTCGCTAAAGCGTGGATAGCGGACCTTGATCCGGTGACATAGCTAAGGGCTTCCCAGCGCTCAAGAAAATGGCTGAAGCCTTTGATAATAATGGCGCCCTCAAGCGAATAACAAAGGAGATGCTGCGTCCTCTGGCGAGTCAAGCGGCAGCGAAGCCAACTCCGGGCGGTTTACCGCTCTTTCTATGATGCAAACAACAAGCGGGTGGAATTTGTCATTCCGTAGTCGCGTAACCTTGTTCCTCAATCCGTAAGCACACTTATGCCCTGACGTTGATCGGCTGAGCTTATAAGTGAAGAGGCTGTCTTCGGGCTTTTAAACGGATTGGTGGTCCACCAATGACTTGGCCATTGGGTGTTGAAGAAGGAAGAAGCCGAACCGGCGCCAGACGCGACCCATCTTCTTCACGTCAACCCGGCGAGGAAGCTTAATCCGTCAAGCCGAGAGATGCATCATGAGCTGCTAGTCATAGCACGCCATTGAAATGTTGGGCCTCTAAAGGCTTTGTAATAGAATAGCCCGACACTTTTGTTTTGAATATGCCCTTATGCCTTCAGTCCGCAACTTTTCGGCCTTGAAGGTGCTGATATTGTTGATTGAATAATCGAATCTTTCAATCTATATTACGCAATCACAAATTCTTAAACTGCCCACGGCGGCTTAGCGTCGCCCGGCTATTTGTGACGCTCATATGTAAAGGAAATATTGAGGTATATGATCAAAATTTTGTGATACAAAAATACATACCGGCGTTGGGCTGCAGTTGGCTGAACCAACCTTGAAGCGGAGGTTGTATAAACCATTACCGTCAAAAGGAGACAACAGCCCCACATGTTTTAGAATGCGGTTACCGGGTAAACCATGCGGGTCATGTTAAGCCCTGTTACTCCATAATGGGACATCTAACAGGACAAATCAAACCGGAAGAGTTATCTCCGGGATTAAAAAAAAACCAAATGCCGTCAATGGACTGGTTGAACCGATTTTAATAATAGTTATATGAAAAAATACGGAAGCAAAGGCAATGATAAAACCGTTTTGCGAAAAGAGGCCCTTCTTGAGCCCGATCGATGATGGGCGTTACCATGGTCCGACACGACCAAGCTCCCCAATAAGGTGTAGCTATGATTCAAGTCAGCCGGGTCCCCAAGCTGAAACTGTGGCATTATGCCGATCAAGTGGCGTGGCAATGGTTCGGGTTCGACCAAGCCCCAAGTGACTCCATGACCTTAGGCGGCCGACCAAGAGGCGTGATCTGATTCGAGACTTGACCATGTCCCCAAGTGATCTGGTGGCTTTAAGCCTATCAAAAGGTGTTGCATTGGTTCGGACACGACCAAGCCCCCAAGTGATATCACAAAGCTTTTGAAAAAGCAAACTCAAGGGGTAAACCGGAGGCCGCTTTAAACGGAACAACTCCATGTAACCCACGCATGATGTAGCAGAGCAGATACCCGCTTTAGGCGAGGCTCCGGTTTATTACTTTGTTCATAATATGTACCTTGTCATAATATGTACATAAGTAGAGTGATGGCTCGGGTATAATAAGGCGAAGATGAGCTATGTTCCACGGCCTATTGGTCTCCTCCTCACGGCGTATGCGTGAGTCTTTATGCTCTCGAATATCGATCGTGATAGTATGACCCGTTGAGCAGATTCTTCTTTGACCACGAAAGGTCCCTCCCAAGGTGGGGATAACTTGTGCATACCGGTCTGGGTCTTGGATGAGCGAAGCACCAAATCTCCTTCTTGAAAAGTTACGGTTACGACTCCGGCGACTATGGTAACGCAGCGAAGATCACATTGGTAAATCGCCGAGCGAGCAGTCACTGCTATGTCCCGCTCCTCATCCAGCCGGTCCAAAGCGCCCTCTGCCGTGCCGCCTCGTTGTCTGGGCTTCAACATAAGCTGCCACACGAGGTGAGTCATAGCGGATGTCCTTTGGGAGAACCGCCTCCGCTCCATAGACCATAAAAAGAGCGGTGTGTATCCCGTGGATCTGCATTGGGCGTAGTGTTGATACTCCATAACACACGGATGGTAATTCTTCTACCCAACAACCCGGCGTCCTCTGCAAGGGACCATAAGCCGGGGCTTGATGCCTCGTAAGATCTCTTGATTAGCTCTTTCTGCTTGACCATTGGACTGTGGGTGTGCTATTGAAGAAACATCTAGCCGGATGTGCTCATGTTCGCAAAACTCTTTCATGGCACCTTTGGACAAATTGGTACCATTATCTGCGATGATACTGTGTGGAAAACCAAACCGGAAAATCACCTTTTTGATGGTGAACCCGAACGCCAGAGTATACGCCGTCACACTTGCTAACCTGGATTCGCCTCCACCCACTTTGTAAATTTGTCAACCGCCACCGGAGGTGGGTCTTTTTGTCCTTGGATCTTTTGAAAGGCCCAACCATATCCAGCCCCCAAATGCATAAGCGGCCAAGTAATTGGAATCATCCTCAATTCTTGGGCGGTATATGAAACGCTCTAGAAAACTTACGGCAACCATCACATCTCCGACGGATCTTCCGCATCGGCATGTAAGCGGTCAACCAATAAAAAGCCATGGCGAAACGCCTTAGCCACCAAGGATTTTGAACCGGGCGTGGTGACCACAGTCCCCCTTCGTGGATCTCACGTAATATTTCATGACCTTCCTCGAGGGGACACTGCGCTGGCTGAAAGCATACGACACACCGCAAGAATGATGCAGCTCGCCATTAACAATGGTCATAGACTTAGACCGCCGAACTACCAGCCGAGACCCAGCGTCTCATCTTTACGGTAACTTCGCCCGGCTCATGTACGCCAAATAAGGAGGCGTCCAATCCGAATGACATCTGCGGGGCAGCCACCAACTGCGAGCCTCCGGATCAGGAATAGCCAAATCTACTTCATCGGGAAGCTTGATCGACGGATTGTGCAAAGCACATCAAAAAGGAAGACATTAGGCGGGGACCGGTTTACGTTGAGCCCAACCGACTTAAAGCGTCCCGGCCGCCGTTCTTCCGACGATCCACATGGTCCAGTGATAGCCTTTAAAATGACCCGCAACAACATCCACCTCCACGACGATCGCAGCCATGAGCGGGTCTTTGAATTTCCAAGTGCACGATACTTGTTGGGCCACCAAGTCCGAGTCACGAAGCACTTAACCCGGCTTAGATTCATCTCCTTAGCCATCCGAAGACCATGGAGCAATGCTTCATACTCAGCTGCATTGTTAGTACAAAGGGAACATTGCGGAGGGCGTAACAAAACTTTTCACCTCGTGGGGAAGTTAACACGACTCGGCCCGGAGCCCTCCAACTGCTGGACCCGTCAAAGTGGATGGTCCAATAGGTATGATCTGGCTTTTCTTCGGTAGCGCTTGTAGCTGCGTCCAATCATTAATGAAATCCACAAGTGCACAGGATTTTACCGCCGTCCAAGGCACATATCAGTCATCGTCGGCCCAAGCTCTATAGCCCACTTAGCAATCGGCGATGTCGCTTCCGGTTACAGTATGATATCACCCAAGGGAGCCGGCCCGACCACCGTGATGGGATGCCCTTGAAAATCTGCTTGACTTCGACTGCCATAAAAACTCCATACACCAGCCTTACGCCAATGCGGATATCTCTGCTTGGACTCAATGAGCACCTCGCTGATATAATAAACGGACGTTGAACCGGATGTTCCTTCCCTGTCTCCTTCCGCTCTACCACAATGGCTACGCTAAGCGCCTTACAGCATTAGCGGCGACATATAGCGAAAGCGGCTCTTTGTCAATAGGGCGGCCGAGAACTGAGTTGGCCAATTGCCACTTCAAATCCTCCAATGCTTCATCGGCGGCTGAACTCCGGACAAAGCCCGATCCGTCTTTTCAAAGATCTGGTACAAAGGAATGGCCTTCTCTCCGAGGCGGCTGATAAAACGGCTTAAGCGGCGATCCGTCCCGCCAAACGCTGGACATCATTAATACACTTTGGCTTAGCCAAGGAGGTGATAGCCGTAATTTTCTCCGGATTAGCTTCAATCCCTCTGTTGGACACAAGGAAACCCAATAACTTGCCTGCCGGAACACCGAAAACACATTTGGCCGGGTTAAGCATCATCTTGTACACCCGCAAGTTGCCAAAGGTTTCTTTCAGATCTGCAATCAGTGTTTCTTTCTTCCTTGACTTAACCACAATATCATCCACATAAGCATGCACATTACGGCCGATCTGTTCGTGCAAGCAATTACGCATAATCTTGATAAATTAAACGGCCGCTCTTGAGCCCAAAAGGCATAGACACATAGCGAAGGCTCCAAAGGGAGTGATAAACGCTGTCTTCTCACGGTCCTTAACCACCATTTTGATCGATGATATCAGAATACGCATCCAAAAACTCAAGCGCTCACAACCCAGCAGTAGCATCAATAATCTGGTCAATCCGGGGAGGCGAAAGGATCTGCTTGGACAAGCCTTGTTAAGATCATGTAATCCACACACATGCGCCAAGTGCCATTTTTCTTAAGGACCAACACGGATTAGCAAGCCACTCTGGATGGAAAACTTCAGCGATAAAACCTGTTGCTAAGAGCACGGCAACCTCCTCTCCAATAGCCTTGCGCCTTTCCTCGTTAAGCCGGCGAAGAAAGCTGTTTTGTCGGTTTGTACTTGGGATCAACATTAAGAGTGTGCTTTCCGCGAGTTCCCTCGGTACACTGGCATGTCGGAAGGCTTCCATGCAAAAATGTCCGATTCTCACGGATGAACTTCGATGGCGCGCTTTCCTATTTAGGATCCAAGTTAGCGCGATGATGAACTGCTTGGGCGAATCACCCGGGCACAAAAGTCAACAAGTTTAGTCTCGGCCGCGATTTAAACTTCAGATCCGGATCGTGCTCATGTAGTTGGCTTCTTCAGCGGGGTCATATCCGCCGGATCAACATTATCTTTTATAATACTTTAGCTCTTGGCGGCACAAACCGACTACTGCGTAAGCCGCATCACCTTCCTCACATTCAGCGATCTTGCGGCTCCCATGAACCGTTACTCGTCCCTTTGTGACCCGGCATTTTCAGCTGCAAATAGACATAACAAGGTCGCGCCATGAACTTGGCATAAGCCGGCCACCCAAACAGGGCGTGGTAAGGGCTTTGAATTTTCACCACTTCAAATGTCAATGTTTTCGATCTGGAGTCATGTTCATCCCCAAAGGCCACCTCGAGCTATTTTACCAACCGGATATTTACGCTGACTTGCTGGGCACCACACCATGAAACCACGGTATTGGGACTGGCTTGAGATGTTTATCAGTAATCCCACTACTGACGGAAGGTCTCATAATACGTGACGTTGATGTTGATCTTGCTTCCTCCGTCCATCGCAGTACCTTAGTGAACTTGTATCCTCCCACCGAGGCGCCACCACTAGGGCTAGCCTGACCGGATTGTCAACCCGGGAGGATGATCCTCTCTACTCCCACGATAGGCGCTCGACCAGCGTAAGTAATGCGGCACGGCCGGTTCAACAACGTTATTTGCCCGCTTTCTGAAGCTTCGGTCTCGCTTGTCCAAGCTAGTGGTGAAGCGTGATATTGCCCACCATTCAAGCTGCCCGGGATTGCGTTGATAACCCGGCACTGCTGCTCTTGATTATAACCGCCTTGGTCATTAATTGTTATTACGATTGTTACGCCCGCCCGGATTACCATTAAACCCTGAACCGGAATTACCTCCACCGTAACCCGGGCCCGACCCTGAACCGCCGGCCGGCCCTTGATCATACGGGAAAGCATTAGAACTTTTAAACTCTTGCATAATGTAACAATCCTTCCAGAGGTGGTTTCTTTGGCGCCTCCTTCGTCCCATGCTTCGGACGAGGGTTGATTCAACAGATAATTCAACCGGTCCGGATTGTGATTAGGCGCACCGCCTCGGACGGATGTTTACCCCCTTGCGCCGTTGACCCTTGTCCTGCTGTAGCGTTGGTGTTGGCTCTGAACCCCATGTTACCATTCGCCTTCACGCTTATTTCCTCCATTGCTTTCATTGAGTGATCTTTGGCAGCCTCTGGAGTTGCCGATTCTGTTTTTCCCTTCCTTGTTTCATCATCCTCCTCGGACTGGGATCTTTGGTACTACTCGAGAATCAGCATACTTCACTAAAACACCCATGAGGGTACCCATGTCATTGCAAAAACGCTTCATGCGACCTAGCTTCAATTTTAAAGGTTTGAACCGGCAGGTTGCCTTCCAGGGTTAAGATCCCAGAATCAGGGTTGATCCGGTCTGAAGAATGCAAAACTTCCGAAACGCGGCGTACCCAACGGGTTGTGGATTCTCCCTACTGCACAGGCGCAAGCCGCCAAGTCCTACAGACATGGGCTGCTTACAGGTGTCTTTGAAATTTTGAATGAACCGGGTCCGCATAGCGGGCCCATGGTGATGGAATTGGGTGGCAAGTTTTTCAACCAAGTACAGGCCGTGCCTTCAAGCATCATGGTGAAATATTTTGCACATGCAGCTTCATCCACGTCGACATCTCCATGGCCATCTCATAGCTTTCTATCCACGCCCTGCAGGCCGGATCGGCGGTATAATTGGGCACCTTGCGTGGCCCCTTGAAGTCCTTGGGCAAGCGTACATTGCGTAAAGCGGGGACGAGGCAAGGCACCTTGCGTGCCTGCTGTAGCTCCGGCTTGGGCGGGGGGTAGAGTGGATCTGATCCCTGCTGTATGAATACGCTTCCCGTTGGACCAGAGCCGTCCTAAGGAGCTCTTTGACCGGCGTGTTTCTACCGCCTGGTGAATCGCCTTGATTGGAATCGCCTCCAACAGCGCCATAGCCGCAACAAGGTTATCCATCGGGTTGGAGTAGTGACTGGAGGTGTTTACTTGATGCGAGGCACGCCCGGCATGATGGCGAGCGAGATCTATCACGGGGGGCTGAACTGCGCGCCCATCCAGTGCTTCCGCCCGGTTCACGGCTGGCGGCGGTCTTGGTTCCGCTCTGGGGTGTTGAAGAGGTCTCTTCCCTCGAAAACCGAGGGCAAGCAGGATCTGTACTTTCTTTTCATGACTTCATGCGGCAGCGTTACGATCCAGCATGAGCCTATAAGCCTGCGCATCCAGCGGCCCGCTACTGCGCGCCATCCTAACGTCTGCGGCTGCGGATCCGCTTTAGCTTTGAGTGATTTGTTCCTTCACCTTTTGCAATCTTCGCATTATGCAGGTCTTGATCTGCCGGGTTAGCTTCTGCCATGAGCACAGCCAATGCATCAAATAGATTACGACAAAACTTGAGCGGCGGGCGCCAGGGCCCTCTGCCCCGCTTCTTGGCCACATCGCCATTGTTGAACCGCCGACCATCGGCTATAGCGGTCGAAAGAGTGAGCGTCATTATGTACCGCCATGAATATTCCAACCCGGTTAGGCGGATCAAAGGGTCCGGAATACTCTCATCGTCGGAATAGCCTCCGATCTGGCCATCTTGCAGGTGATGCAGAGACTTCGGTTTCCCGATTCGGCGACTTCGTCATCGAGTAGAACAACGGTTTCGCCGCCCGATGCTGATCCGCCCTCATAGTCTCCTCCGTGGATGACTCCCACGAAGGCACGCGACAGCGGCCGGTTTAGCGGGCAGGTTTCTTCGCCCATGCCCGTCTCGACGAGGTCGGTGCGGATGTCCGGCCCAGGCCCTGGCTCACCGATCTTGCCGATGAACACATGGATGCCACCAAAGGGGACCCGGTACCCGTACTCAATCGAAAGCCGGCCTCGGGGCCCCAACTGCATCGTCGATGTAGAGCTTGCCGCTGACGACTCTTGGTCATCCGGCCCACAACATAACCTTCGAGTCGCCGAACTTGCCCTCTAAGATCGTCAAACCATCATGCGATAGCCACGGTGGCGCCAAGCGTAAATGGAATTGTCACGGCAGATGTCCTCATGAAAGGACTTAGTCGGCGGGGCCATCGTATGGGTTAACTTAGAGGGTTAAAGGACGCAAAGACACGAGGGTTTATACTAGTTGACCCCTTCGATGAAGGTAAAGCCTACGTCTAGTTTGTGATGGGATTGATGTGATCTCGGCGACTAGGGAGCAATAGCTTCGCCTAAGCCTCGAGTTGTTGTTGTCTGTCTCCAAACCGCCGCCGGGTCATCCCCTTATATACACGGGTTGACGTCCGACCGGTCTCTGAAGTCCCGAGGCCGACTCATACAAGTGTCCGGCTCGGTCTCTCCTTCCCTTTTCTTACAACACAAGTTACATGACTATGGCGGTTTTACCATTATGGGCCCTAATCCGCCTTTGGGCTCCGGGCCCCTAAGTTTCATAGTAAAGCGCCATCTTCTGAGTCTTCGCGGGCTTCAATATAGCTGAGGGTGAACCGGCCCCTCCTGGGAGGTTTACACTTAGTAGTTACATCCCCAACACAAGGTACGTTTGTTCGTTAGCCTGTTCGTCAGTTTTCTTTTCGAGGGTTTTCCGCGATTATTTTCGATCGCGATTTCTGCCCCGATTTTCATTTTAGTTTATCTTTTCGCTCGTTTATCAGAATCAGGCGATTCAAGCGCCTAGAGTTTCGTCTCGAAGCCCTCTTTCTATTTAACAAACTTGAACAAGATTTTGCTACTGTAAAATTTGACTTAAGTCAATATTAGTAAACGAAGCTTGTTTACATGCGTAGTTTGAGTTTCGTTGCTTCGTTTGATTTGATTCTTTTTGCAAACCGAAGTTCTTAAGTTGAACTTTCTGGTTAGATATCTTATTTGAGTTTTACTCGTGCTTCTAGTTGAGTGCTTATTGTATGTTTGTTTGTTTGCGATAGAGTACCTGGAGTGCGAAGCGTGCTACTACGAGTCTCTAGGTTTCACGGATCATCAGCAAGGCAAGTAACACTTTGATCATATCCCTTTATTACCCAGTTTTTATGCATTAGTTTCAACCCTCAAACAATTGCATGGTGAGGATCTGAATTAACATGTGGGTTTTGGGAAGTAGATGAGGTAGTACCTCTTGTCCTGTTTATTATCAAACCTTTGGGAGTTACTTCTACGTTGCTTATATTGCTATGCTATGCTCAGTGAAGCGTGGTTTGGTTCGAGTGATTCATGACATATGTGAGTATTGTTAAATAATGGTTGAATTAAGGTGGCTACTTAAATACACACCTGGGTGGATTGCTTGAAGGCACCCTGGAGTACCCAGTGGTTGTCAGGGCACCTAGAGAATCCAGTGTTGTCCTAGGATATGCCGGAGTACCCGTGTGATCATCCTCTGGTCCGCCACCCGAGCTCAAAGGGATCATCTGATTATTCATGCTAGAAACTTCCTGTGCAGCCACAAGCCAATATGGGCTCTGGCATAGTTGAGTAAGTTCGTGAAGCTCTTGAAGAGGTAGACTAAGCGAGATGTAGTGGGTTGTAGGTGGTGCGTCTATCCGGAGTAGAGAGTTAATGCTTGAGAAGACTGTGTCTCGAATCTCCGAGCCATGGATGTATTCGAGTCTTGTGGGGAAAAAGTCGCAAACCTCTGCAGAGTGTATAAACTAATCATAGTTAGCCGTGTCCCCAGTTATGGACATCTTGAGTATCTAGTTCTTGGATTATCATGTTGATCTCATCATTCTAAATATAATTTGATTGGGTTTAATGATGATGCTTAATTGGGATTGAGTTGGAGGAACCTTCTCAATGTTTAACAACCACCATGATAGTTAAATAAAATTTATTCCTTTGTTGTAGGGAAAAATTGGCTTTATGCAAAACTTTAGCCATAGAGCTTTCCACCAGCCATATATGCATGTAGTGATAGCATTCATTTCTGTTCATTACTCTTGTGTTACATTGCCAGCATATTCCTTGTGCTGACCCGTTTCGGGCTGCAACGTTCATGTTGCAGACTTTTGAACTGACGATAATGTCGCCATAGGTCGTTGTCTTTCACTCAGTGATGCCGTTGGAGTTGATGAGGGACTCACTTTATATTCGAAGCCTTCCGATGTTATCGTATTTACATGGCCTTAAGCCATATTTGTTGTAATAAGCTCTCTTTTGAGACATGCGATGTAATAAGTGTGTGATTGCTACTCCGTTATAAATCCTCAAGTATTGTGCGTGTCAGCATTATCGATCCAGGGATGACACTGATGCACAGAGATCAATTTGTTTGAGGTCTAGTCGCTACAATTCTGATTACCTTAAGGTGGTGGTTTGTTTTCTTATACTAACGAAGCTCATGAGATTTTTGCATCGAGTTTTGTGTTGTGAAGTTTTCAAGTTTTGGGTAAAGATTTGATGGATTTTGGAATAAGGAGTGGCAAGAGCCTAAGCTTGGGGATGCCCAAGGCACCCCAAGGTAAATTCAAGGACAACCCAAAGCCTAAGCTTGGGGATGCCCGGAAGGCATCCCTCTTTCGTCTTTTGTCTGTCGGTAACTTTACTTGAGGCTATATTTTATTCACCACATGATATGTGTTTTGCTTGGAGCGTCTTGTATGATTTGAGTCTTTGCTTTTTAGTTTACCACAATCATCCTTGCTGTACACACCTTTTGGGAGAGACACACATGAATCGGAACTTATTAGAATACTCTATGTGCTCCACTTATATCTTTTGAGCTAGATAATTTTGCTCTAGTGCTTCGCTTATATCTTTTTAGAGCACGGTGGTGGTTTTATTTTATAGAAATTATTGATCTCTCATGCTTCACTTAAATTATTTTGAGAGTCTTTTGGAACAACATGGTAATTTGCTTTGGTTAAAATTTTAGTCCTAAAGTGATGAGCATCCAAGATAGGTATAATAAAAACTATCATATAAAGTGCATTGAATACTATGAGAAGTTTGATTCTTTATGATTTTTTTAGAATATGAAGATGGTGATATTAGAGTCATGCTAGTTGAGTAGTTGTGAATTTGAGAAATACTTGTGTTGAAGTTTGTGATTCCGTAGCATGCATTATGGTGAACCGTTATGTGATGAAGTCGGAGCATGATTTATCTATTGATTGTCTTCCTTATGTGTGGAGGTCGGGATCACGCGATGGTTAACTCCTACCAACCTTTCCCCTAGGAGCATGCGTGTAGTACTTTGTTTTGATGACTTGTAGATTTTTTCAATAAGTATGTGAGTTCTTTATGACTAATGTTGAGTCCATGGATTATACACACTCTCACCCTTCCACCATTGCTGGCCTCTCTTGTGCCGCGCTACTCTCGCCGGTATCATACACCCACCATATACCTTCCTCAAAACAGCCACCATACCTACCTATTATGTCATTTCCATAGCCATTCCGAGATATATTGCCATGCAACTTTCCACCGTTTCATTTATTATGACACGCTCCATCATTGTCAAATTGCTTTGCATGATCATGAAGTTGACATCGTATTTGTGGCAAATCCACCTTTATAATTGTTTCATACATGTCACTCTTGATTCATTGCACATCCGGGTACACTGCCGGAGGCATACACATAGAGTCATATTTTGTTCTAAGTATCGAGTTGTAATTCTTGAGTTGTAAGTAAATATAAGTGTGATGATCATCATTATTAGAGCATTGTCCCATGTGAGGAAAGGATGATGGAGACTATGATTCCCCCACAAGTCGGGATGAGACTCCGGACTAAAAAAATAAAAAGAAAGAAAGAAAAGAGGCCATAAAAAAGAGAAAGAAAGGCCCAAATAAAAAATGAGAGAAAAAGAGAGAAGGGACAATGTTACTATCCTTTTACCACACTTGTGCTTCAAAGTAGCACCATGATCTTCATGATAGAGAGTCTCTTATTTTGTCACTTTCATATACTAGTGGGAATTTCTCATTATAGAACTTGGCTTGTATATTCCAATGATGGGCTTCCTCAAATTGCCCTAGGTCTTCGTGAGCAAGCAAGTTGGATGCACACCCACTCTGTTTCTTTTGTTGAGCTTTCATACACTTATAGCTCTAGTGCATCTGTTGCATGGCAATCCCTACTCACTCACATTGATATCTATTGATGGGCATCTCCATAGCCCGTTGATACGCCTAGTTGATGTGAGTCTATCTTCTCCTTTTTTGTCTTCTCCACAACCACCCTATTCTATTCCACCTATAGTGCTATGTCCATGGCTCACGCTCATGTATTACGTGAAAGTTGAAAAAGTTTGAGAATACTAAAGTATGAAACAATTGCTTGATTGAAACCGGGGTTGTGCATGATTTAAATATTTTGTGTGATGAAGATAGAGCATAGCCAGACTATATGATTTTGTAGGGATAACTTTCTTTGGCCATGTTGTTTTGAGAAGACATGATTGCTTTGTTAGTATGCTTGAAGTATTATTATTTTTATGTCAATATTAAAATTTTGTCTTGAATCTTTCGGATCTGAACATTCATGCCACAATAAAGAAAATTATACTGAGAATTATGCTAGGTAGCATTCCACATCAAAAATTTTGTTTTATCATTTACCTACTCGAGGGACGAGCATGAATTAAGCTTGGGGATGCTTGATACGTCTCCAACGTATCTATAATTTTTGATTGTTCCATGCTATTATATTATCTGTTTTGGATGTTTAATGGGCTTTATTATGCACTTTTATATTATATTTGGGACTAACCTACTAATCGGAGGCCCAGTGCAAATTGCTGTTTTTTTGCCTATTTCAGTGTTTCACAGAAAAGGAATATCAAACAGAGTCCAAACGGTATGAAACCTTCGGGAGAATCGTTTTTGGAAGAAACGCAATCCAGAAGACTTGGAGTGGACGTCAAGGAAGCAACGAGGCGGCCACGAGGTAGGAGGGCGCGCCCAGGGGGAGGGGGGTAGGCGCGCCCCCCACCCTCAT
Source organism: Aegilops bicornis (assembly GCA_021605145.1). NCBI lineage: Eukaryota > Viridiplantae > Streptophyta > Magnoliopsida > Poales > Poaceae > Aegilops > Aegilops bicornis. The sequence goes on along the minus strand of CM038675.1, from coordinate 100,899,385 downwards.
GGGCCCCTCGTGGCTCCACCGACCTACTTCCTTCACCTATATATACTCATATACCCTAAAAATAACGAGGTGCACCATGAAACACTTTTTCCACCGCCGCAACCTTCTATACCCGTGCCTTTTTCGGCGCTCCGCCGGAGGTGGAATTGATCACAGAGGGCTTCTACATCAACACCATAGCCTCTCCGATGATGTGTGAGTAGTTTACCACAGACCTTCGGGTCCATAGTTATTAGCTAGATGACTTCTTCTCTCTCTTTGGTTCTCAATACCAAGTTCTCCTCGATTCTCTTGGAGATCTATTCGATGTAATACTTTTGCGGTGTGTTTGTGGAGATCCGATGAATTGTGGGTTTATGATCAAGATTATCTATGAATATTATTTGGTTCTTCTCTGAATTCTTATATGTATATGATTTGATATCTTTGCAAGTCTCTTCGAATTATCAGTTTGGTTTGGCCTACTAGATTGATCTTTCTTGCAATGGGAGAAGTGCTTAGCTTTGGGTTCAATCTTGTGGTGCTCGATCCCAGTGACAGAAAGGGAACCGACACATTTTGTATTGTTGCCATCGAGGATAAAAAGATGGGGTTTATATCATATTGCTTGAGTTCATCCCTCTACATCATGTCATCTTGCCTAATGCGTTACTCTGTTCTTATGAACTTAATACTCTAGATGCATCTTTGGATAGCGGTCGATGTGTGGAGTAATAGTAGTAGATGCAGAATCGTTTAGATCTACTTATCACGGACGTGATGCCTATATACATGATCATGCCTAGATATTCTCATAACTATAAACTTTCTATCAATTCCTCGATAGTAATTTGTTCACCCAATCAGAAGATATGCTATCTTGAGTGAAGCCACTAGTGAAACCTATGTCACCCATGTCTATCTTCCATCATATTAATCTCTCGTCAACTAGCTATTTCTATCGCTGTTTATTTTGCAATTTTTACTTTCCAATCTATACAACAAAAATACCAAAAATATTTATCTTATTATCTTTATCAGATCTCACTTTTGCAAGTGGCCGTGAAGGGATTGACAACCCCTTTATCGCGTTGGTTGCAAGGTTCTTATTTTTTTGTGCAGGTACGAGGGAGTTGCGTGTAGTCTCCTACTGGATTGAGACCTTGGTTCTCAAAAATTGAGGGAAATACTTACACTACTTTACTGCATCACCCTTTCCTCTTCAAGGGAAAACCAACGCATGCTCAAAAGGTAGCACTCCCTCCTCCGTTTGGTCACCGGAGCCATCATCATGGTCTCTTTCTTCCACCGGCATTCGGTCACCGGAGCCATCATGATCATGTCCTTCCTCCTCCATTGTTCGATCACCGGAGCCTTCACTTTCTCCTTCCAGACCATCGGTGTCGTTGAGATACGACAAGACATCACCTCCGCCGAGGGTTATGTCCCCCAACAACTGTTCTTGTTCCAAGTCTCTTTACTCCATAGTTTCTGCAAATATTACAACATGGCAATTAATATACAAACATGAGAGATGGATATATTAGTGGCAAACATAGACCTAGCTAGCTGCTACCTCTTGAGCATGCGTTTGTTTTCCCTTGAAGAGGAAAGGGTGATGCAGCAAAGTAGCATAAGTATTTCCCTTAGTTTTGAGAACTAAGGTATCAATCCAGTAGGAGACAACACACAAGTCACCTAGTACCTACACAAACAATCAAGAACGTTGCAACCAACGTGATAAAGGGGTTGTCAATCCCTTCACGGTCACTCGCAAAAGTGAGATCTAATAGAGATAGTAAAGTAAATATTTTTGGTATTTTTGTTGTATTGATTGGAAAGTAAAGATTGCAAAATAGTAAACGAGATGCGATGTAAATAAAAGAGATGTAATATAATAGGAAAGAGACCCGAGGGCCATAGGTTTCACTAGTGGCTTCTCTCAAGATAGCATGTATTATGGTGGGTGAACAAATTACTGCTGAGCAATTGGTCGAAAAGCGCATAGTTATGAAGATATCTAAGGCAATGATCATGAATATAGGCATCATGTCTGTGTCAAGTAGACCAAAACGATTCTGCATCTACTACTATTACTCCACATATTGACCGCTATCCAGCATGCATCTAGACTATTAAGTTCATGAGAACGGAGTAACGCATTAAGCAAGATGACATGATGTAGAGGGATAAACTCAAGCAATATGACATAAACCCCATCTTTTTATCCTCGATGGCAACAATACAATACGTGCCTTGCTTCCCCTACTGTCATTGGAAAAGGACACCGCAAGATTGAACCCAAAGCTAAGCACTTCTCCCATTGCAAGAAAGATCAATCTAGTAGGCCAAACTAAACCGATAATTCGAAGAGACTACATAAAGATATCAAATCATGCATATAAGAATTCAGAGAAGAACCAAATAATATTCATAGATAATCTTGTTCATAAATCCACAATTCATCGGATCTCGGCAAACACACTGCATAAGAGTATTACATCGAGTAGATCTCCAAGAACATCGAGGAGAACTTTGTATTGAGAATCAAAGAGAGAGAAGAAGCCATCTAGATAATAACTATGGACCCGAAGGTCTGTGGTAAACTACTCACGCTTCATCGGAGAGGCAATGGTGTTGATGTAGAAGCCCTCCATGATCGATTCCCCGTCCGGCAGATCGCCGCAAAAGGCCCCAAGATGGGATCTCACGGGCACAGAAGGTTGCGGCGGTGGAAAAGTGGTTTCGTGGCTCTCCCTCATGTTTCTAGGTTATAAGAGTATATATAGGTGAAAGAACTACGTCGGTGGAGCGATGAGGGGCCCACGAGGGTGGGGGGCGCGCCCTCCTGCCTCGTGGCCTCCTCGTGGAGTTCCAGACTTCAACTCCAAGTCTTCTGGATTTCTTTCGGTCCAAGAAAGATCCTCGCGATGGTTTCATTCCGTTTGGACTCCGTTTGGTATTCCTTTTCTGCAAAACTCTAAAATAGGCAAAAAACAGAAACTGGCACTGGGCCTTCGGTTAATAGATTAGTCCCAAAAATAATATAAAAGAACATATTAAAGCCCATTAAACATCCAAAACAGATAATATAATAGCATGGAACAATCAAAAATTATAGATACGTTGGAGACGTATCAAGCATCCCCAAGCTTAATTCCTGCTCGTCCTCGAGTAGGTAAATGATAAAAATAGAATTTTTGATGTGGAATGCTACCTAACATAATAATCAATGTAATTTTCTTTATTGTGGCATGAATTTTCAGATCCGAAAGACTCAAGACAAAAGTTTAATATTGACATAAAAATAATAATACTTCAAGCATACTAACAAAGTAATCATGTCTTCTCAAAATAACATGGCCAAAGAAAGTTCATCTCTACAAAATCATATAGTTTGGCTATGCTCCATCTTTGTCACACAAAATATTCAAATCATGCACAACCCCGGTTTCAGCCAAGCAATTGTTTCATACTTTAGTATTCTCAAACTTTTTCAACTTTCACGCAATACATGAGCGTGAGCCATGGACATAGCACTATAGGTGGAATAGAATGGTGGTTGTGGAGAAGAGAAAAAGGAGGAAGATGGTCTCACATTAACTAGGCATATTAATGGGCTATGGAGATGCCCATCAATAGATATCAATGTGAGTGAGTAGGGATTGCCATACAACGGATGCACTAGAGCTATAAATGTATGATAGCTCAACAAAAGAAACTAAGTGGGTGTGCATCCAACTTGCTTGCTGATGAAGACCTAGGGCATTTTGAGGAAGCCCATCTTTGGAATATACAAGCGAAGTTCTATAACGAAAATTCCCACTAGTATATGAAAGTGACAAAATAAGAGACTCTCTATCATGAAGATCATGGTGCTACTTTGAAGCACAAGTGTGGAAAAAGGATAGTAGCATTGTCCCTTCTCTCTTTTTCTCATTTTTTGTTTGGATTCTTTGGCCTCTTTTCGTTGGCTTCTTTGGCCTCTTTTTTTATTTCCTCACACGGGACAATGCTCTAATAATGATGATCATCACACAGTTCTATTTATTTACACCTCAAGGATTACAACTCGATACTTAGAACAAAATATGACTATGTGAATGCCTCCGGCGGTGTACAAGGATGTGCAATGAATCAAGAGTGACATGTATGAAAAAATTATGAATGGTGGCTTTGCCACAAATACGGTGTCAACTACATGATCATGCAAGGCAATATGACAATGATGGAGCGTGTCATAATAAACGGAACGGTGGAAAGTTGCATGGCAATATATCTTGGAATGGCTATGGAAATGACATAATAGGTAGGTATGATGGCTGTTTTGAGGAAGGTAAATGGTGGGTTTATGGTACCGGCAAAAGTTCCGCGGTACTAGAGAGGCTAGCAACGGTGGAAGGGTGAGAGTGCGTATAATCCATGGACTCAACATTAATCATAAAGAACTCACATACTTATTGCAAAAATCTAAAGGTAATCAAAACCAAGCACTACGCGCATGCTCCTAGGGGAAGGGTTGCTAGGAGTTAACCATCGCGCGATCCCGACCTCCACACATAAGGAAGACAATCAAAGAAACACCTCATGCTTTAAATTTGTTACACAACGGTTACCATACGTGCATGCTACGAGACTTGCAAACCTCAACACAAGTATTTCTCAAATTCACAATTACTCTACTAGCATGACTCTAATATCACCATCCTTAGATCTCAAAACAATCATCAAGCATCAAACTTCTCATAGTATTCAACGCACTTTATATGAAAGTTTTATTATACCCATCTTGGATGCCTATCATATTAGGACTAGTTTCATAACCAAAGAAAATTACAATGCTGTTCTAAAAGACTCTCAAAATAATATAAGTGAAGCATGAGAGATCAATAATTTCTATAAAATAAAACCACCACCGTTCTCTAAAAAGATATAAGTGAAGCACTAGAGCAAAATTATCTAGCTCAAAAGATATAAGTGAAGCACATAGAGTATTCTAATAAATTCCGATTCATTCGTGTCTCTCCCAAAAGGTGTGTACAGCAAGGATGATTGTGGTAAACTAAAAAGCAAAGACTCAAATGATATAAGATGCTCCAAGCAAAACACATATCATGTGGTGAATAAAAATATAGCCTCAAGTAAAGTTACCGATAGACGAAGACGAAGGAGGGGATGCCTTCCGGGGCATCCCCAAGCTTAGGCTTTTGGTTGTCCTTGAATTTTACCTTGGGGTGCATTGGGCATCCCCAAGCTTAGGCTCTTGCCATTCCTTATTCCAAAATCCATCAAATCTTTACCCAAAAACTTGAAAGCTTCACAACACAAAACTTCAAATGTAAAATTTCATGAGCTCCGTTAGTATAAGAAAATAAACCACCACTTTAAGGTACTGTAATGAAATCATTCTTTATTTATATTGGTGTTAAACCTACTGTATTCCAACTTCTCTATGGTTCATACCCCCGATACTACTCATAGATTCATCAAAATAAGCAAACAACACACGAAAGACATAATCTGTCAAAAACCGAACAGTCTAGCAATCTGTAACTTTCGAATACTTCTGTAACTCCAAAAGTTCTGAAATAAAATGGTGGACGTGAGGAATTTGTCTATTAATCATCTGAAAAAATAATCAACCTAAAATCACTCTCCAGTAAAAAATGACAGCTAATCTCGTGAGCGCAAAAGTTTCTGTTTTTTACAGCAAGATCGCAAAGACTTCACCCAAGTCTTCCCAAAAGTTCTACTTGGCACAAACACTAATTAAAACATAAAACCACATCTAAAAAGGAGCTAGATGAATTATTTATTACTAAACAGGAGCAAAAAGCAAAGAACAAAATAAAATTGGGTTGCCTCCCAACAAGCGATATCGTTTAACGCCCCTAGCTAGGCATAAAAACAAGAATAGATCTAGGTATTGCCATCTTTGGTATGCAATCCATAAGTGGATCTCATAATAGATTCATAAGGCAATTTAATTTTCTTCCTATGAAAGTGTTCCATGCCTTTCCTTAACGGAAATTGGAATCTAATATTTCCTTCTTTCATTTCAATAATTGCACCAATCGTTCTAACGAAAGGTCCACCAAAAATAATAGGACATGTAGGATTGCAATCTATATCAAGAACAATGAAATATATGGGCACATAATTCCTATTCGCAACAATAAGAACATCATTAATCCTTCCCACAGGTTTCTTAATGGTGGAATCCGCAAGATGCAAATTTAAAGAACAATCATCAAATTCACGGAAACCTAGCACATCACACAAGGTTTTTGGAATCGTGGAAACACTAGCACCCAAATCACACAAAGCATAGCATTCATAATCTCCAATTTTAATTTTAATAGTAGGTTCCCACTCATCATAAAGTTTTCTAGGGATAGACACTTCTAGTTCAAGCTTTTTTTCATAGGATTGCATTAAAGCATCAACGATATGTTTAGTAAATGCTTTATTTTGATTATAAGCATGAGGAGAATTTAACACGGATTGCAACAAGGAAATACAATCTATCAAAGAGCAATTATCATAATTAAATTCCTTGAAATCCAAAATAGTGGGTTCATTGCAATGTGAAGTTTTGACCTCTTCAATCCTAGTTTTATTAATTTTTGCATCAAGATCTAAAAACTCCGAATCATTGGGATACCTTTTAACTAAAGTTGACTCATATCCAGTCCCATCTTTATCAAGATTCATATTGGAAAACAAAGATTTAATAGGAGTCACATCAATCACTTTTAGATCTTCATCATTATTATCATCTAGATCTTCCGGTTTAACGGCCATCTTATTAATTAAGGTTGCTTGCTTATCCGAAATTTGGCCTACTAAATTTTCAAGATGAGCAAACTGAGATTTCAAACCATAAAATTCCTTAGACATATCATCGAGATCTTTATTCATGTACTCCATAAAACTTTTTTGTTCTTCAAGCTCGTTTCTGAAGAAATTATTATGCTCAAATTGCAAAGACATAAAGCTTCTAACGTTGTTTTCAATTTCTTCCAATCTTCTAAGGTGTGGATCAACGCTTTTTGGCAGAGCCATCAAAGCCAACAGGCACACTAACACCCAAGAACACAAGAAGCAAGAGAAAAGAGACGAATGGAAGAGGGGCAAAGAAAAGGCAAAGGTTTTCGAAAATCATTTTAGAAGTGGGGGAGAGGAAAACAGGAGGCGAATGGCAAATAATGTAATGTGAGGGAGAAGAGTTTATGATGGGTACTTGGTATGTCTTGACTTGGCATAGATCTGCCCGGCAACGGCGCCAGAGATCCTTCTTGCTACCTCTTGAGCATGCGTTGGTTTTCCCTTGAAGAGGAAAGGGTGATGCAGCAAAGTAGCGTAAGTATTTCCCTCAGTTTGGAGAACCAAGGTATCAATCCAGTAGGAGACAACGCACAAGTCACCTAGTAATTGCACAAACAATCAAGAACCTTGCAACCAACGCGATAAAGGGGTTGTCAATCCCTTCACGGTCACTCGCAAAAGTGAGATCTAATAGAGATAGTAAAGTAAATATTTTTGTTGTATAGATTGGAAAGTAAAGATTGCAAAATAGTAAACGAGATGCGATGTAAATAAAAGAGATGTAATATAATAGGAAAGAGATCCGAGGCCCATAGGTTTCACTAGTGGCTTCTCTCAAGATAGCATGTATTACGGTGGGTGAACAAATTACTGCCGAGAAATTGATAGAAAAGTGCATAGTTATGAAGATATCTAAGGCAATGATCATGAATATAGGCATCACATCCGTGTCAAGTAGACCGAAACGATTCTGCATCTACTACTATTACTCCACACATCGACCGCTATCCAAAGATGCATCTAGAGTATTAAGTTCATAAGAACGGAGTAACACATTAAGCAAGATGACATGATGTAGAGGGATAAACTAAAGAAGTATGATATAAACCCCATCTTTTTATCCTCGATGGCAACAATACAATACGTGCCTTGCTGCCCCTCTCATCCTTGGATAAGGACACCGCAAGATTGAACGCAAAGCTAAGCACTTCCCCCATTGCAAGAAAGATCAATCTAGTAGGCCAAACTAAACCGATAATTCGAAGAGACTTGCAAAGATATCAAATCATGCATATAAGACTTCAGAGAAGAACCAAATAATATTCATAGATAATATTGTTCATAAATCCACAATTCATCGGATCTCGGCAAACACACCACAAAAGAGTATTACATCAAATAGATCTCCAAGAACATCGAGGAGAACTTTGTACTGAGAATCAAAGAGAGAGAAGAAGCCATCTAGCTAATAACTATGAACCTGAAGGTCTGTGGTAAACTACTCACGCTTCATCGGAGAGGCAATGGTGTTGATGTAGAATCCCTTCGTGATCGATTCCCCCTCTGACAGATCGCCGAAAAGGCCCCAAGATGGGATCTCACGAGTACAGAAGGCTGCGGCGGTGGAAAAGTGGTTTCGTGGCTCTCCCTCATGTTTCTAGGGTATAAGAGTATATATAGGCGAAAGAAGTATGTCAGTGGAGCTACGAGGGGCCCACAAGGGTGGGGAGCGCACCTACCCCCTGGGCGCGCCCTCCTGCCTCGTGGCCTCCTTGTGGAGTTCCAGACTTCAACTCCAAGTCTTCTGGATTGCTTTTGGCCAAGAAAGATCCCCGCGAAGGTTTCATTCCGTTTGAACTCCGTTTGGTATTCCTTTCCTGAAAAAACTCTAAAATAGGCAAAAAAACAGAAACTGGCACTAGGCCTCCGGTTAATAGGTTAGTCCCAAAAATAATATAAAAGAGCCTATTAAAGGCCATTAAACATCCAAAACAGATAATATAATAGCATGGAACAATCAAAAATTATAGATACGTTGGAGACGTATCACTAGCTAATCACAACAAGGAATAATAATTAGTGGCATCGACGCTTCTACGGTTTGGGGTGGCCTCGACAACGCTTTTAGGGTTTGGGGTGGCCTCGACAACGCTCTTTTAACTTGGTAAATTTGGGTGGCCTCGACGCTTCTAGGGTTTGGGGTGGCCTCAGCAACTCTTCTAGGGTTTGGGGTGGCCTCGACACTTCTAGGGTTTGGTCGGGCGAGAGGGGGTTGATCGAAGTCCCCCTCATGTTGAAGAGTTACCAGAGTTCTCTCATGAATGTCCGACGTCCGGGCTGCCTCTCTCATGAATGTCAATCAAGGGATTTAACAAAATGGCGCCATTCTGGATGTGCAGAAAATGATCCATATTTTTCCTGATCTCATCTACCCTTCTATATGTCATGTTGTCTAGTGTCAAGTGTTCAAGAAAACCATGGCTTCATCATTAGCCAGAAGTAACATGCCCATAATGGTACGAAGCTCACCAAAATTGTTTTGGAACGGAGTCCCGGATAGGATAATTAGCTTTTTGGTACGAAGTTCAGAAAAAGCCTTCTGAATATCGCTATTTGGAAGGCCTTTGCTGAAATTCATACAAAAAATGAATTATTCTATCCGGAACTCCGTTCCAAAACAACTTTGAAGAGCTTCGTAGCATCATACGCCTGTTACTTCCTGCTAATGATGTAGCCATGGATTTCTTCAATAGTTTGACAGACAACGTGACATATAGAAGAATATATATATATATATATATATATATATATATATATATATATATATATATATATGAGCTCAGAAAAATTGGATCAACTTGTGCGTCCATAATGGGGGCATTCTTGATAAATCTCGACCTCAACCTCGGCGATCCTTGAACCTCGACCCTCGGCGACCTCGACCCTCGGTGATCCTCGAACCTCGACCCCTCGGCGACCCTCGAACCTCTACCTAGTTCGCGACCTCGACTGCTCGTGATCCTCGACACCCTCGGTCCCGATAAAAAATAAGAAGAGGAAGAAGAAGAAAAAAAAGAGCAGAAGAAGGAATAGAGGAGAAGAGGAAAAAATAGGATAATATTATTATATTTTTTCTTCTTCTTCCTCTTCTTATTTTTTTCTCCTCTTCTTCCTCTCCTCTTCTTCTCCTTCTTCGTATCCTTCTTCCTCTTCTTATTTCCCTTTTTCCTCTCATTCTTTTTCTTCTTCTTCCTTGTTCCTTCTTCTTCCTTGTTCCTTCTTCCTCTTTTCTTCTTTTTCCCTTATTTTCCTTTTTCCTCTCCACTAACCAAAAATCTACTAACCTAAAATGCACTAACAGTACAACTAACCTAAAATGCACTAAATTAGAGAACATACATAGATAAAACTTTTCTAAAAATGTAGCTTTTGCATATATGAACATATCTGGAGAGAACATACATACATATATACATCTTTCTAAAATTGCAAAAAATCATCATATATATAAACAAATTTTTTATGAAAATCAGGACATATAATCATATATACACACATACATATAATCATACAGTACATATCATCTCTGAAAAAAATCATCATCATATATATATATATATCTATATATATATATATATATATATATATATATATATATATATATATATATATATATATATATATATATATATATATATATGAGACAGAGAGGAGGAGGCCGGCCACCCGGGAGGAGAGGTGCGGCATGGTCGGGCAGGCGAGGCGTGAGGCGGCATCGAGGCGGGGCACGGGCGGCCGGGCGTCGATCACTGAGGGCACGGGCGCGCGGCGAGGCAGGGGGCATGGACGGCGCGTCGGGGCAGGGCAGGGGCGCGGGGCGATGGCGATAAGGAGCGGGCATCGACGGCTCAAGGAGCCCAAGCGTGGCGGTGTGGCGACCTCGGGACGACGATGGCGTCGAGGAGCAGCGTAGCAGCCTGGCGGTGTTCGATCGAGAGAAGAATGGCGGATGGGGGAAAATTTTCGAAGTGCCGGGTTATATAGAAACCACCTTTGGTCTCGGTTTGTGGCACCAAACGGGACCAATGCCTCCTTTAGTCCCGGTTGGTGCCACCAACCGGGACCAAAGGTCGATTTTGGCTGACCCAAAGGCGGGATACGAGGACCTTTGGTCCCGGTTGGTCGCACCAACCGGGACGAAAGGTAGGCATTGGTCCCGGTTGGTACCACGAACTAGTACCAATGCCCACCTTTCTTCCCGGTTGGTGCTACCACTACAAAAAAAAGACACATCCGTGACATTTTGGGCCGAACGAATTTTTTTTCTATCATACATATGACACTTCTATGACGATAATTGTGACAAAACCTGGTATCATCATAGATGTGGTGGGCTCCTACTTCTATGACAAAAATCATGACGGAAAATGGGCTTTTCGTCCGGGCGGCCGGAGACGCAGCTGCATGACATTCTTTGGGCCGTCCATGACGGAAAAAACTGTGGTAGAAGCGAGGGCGAGGAAAATTTCGGCGAGTTCCCGGTTACGGTGGGAGGTCGGGGGCCGAGCGATGCGCGTTTCTGTTGTACATGTATGCGCGTGTGTGCGAGGCGTTGGCTCTTAATGAACCCGAGCGAGGCGTTGGGCTCTAACTGAACCCGAGCGATTGCACTGCAGGCTACGCGTTACTAAACCTGAGCGATCGACCGATGGCTGTTAATTGAACCCGATCGAGCGATTCTTCGATATCGCCGCTAATCAAGCGATCGATTGGATGAACAAGGAGCGTTGCGGGGTTGGATGAACAATGAGCGGTGGGGTGGATGCACGAGACCCGTGGCGTTGCCTCTGGATGAATAGGACGACCCCGTGGAGGGCTGGATGAACGATGAGCGGTGGAGGGGTGCCCGTGGAGGGTGGTTGAGCGAAGTAGCCGATTGGAGTAGCGCGGTGGAGGCTGGATGAGCAGGAGCCCGTGGAGGCTGGAGGAGGTCGACGGTGGAGATGAATGTATCTCGTGGAGTCCCGTTTTGCGGTACGCCACACCTCCCGATGAATAGGACCCCGTTTCGACCATAGCGCCCAACACAAGTCCGCTTTTGTCTTTTTGCGGCATGCCACACCCTCCCGATCAACAGGGACCGCTGTTTACCGCACGAGGTCTCTGCTTCCTCCGTTTTGCGATGACGCCTGCACTCTCGATGAACAGGATCTTGTTTTGAACGTGGCGGTCGAACACAAGGCCGCTTTCTCCGCTTCTGCAGAACGCCAGGCCCTCGTTTCCATCGCCTATTCCATCCAAGCCCTCCCGATGAACACGACCACACATTCCGTTCCGACCCAGCCGGTTGGCTCCCACGTGTTCCGTTGCCTCCCGATGAACACGACGCATTCCGTTGCCTCCCGATGAACACGAGCATTCCGTTGCCTCCCCATGAACACGACACATTCTGTTGCCTCCTCATGAACACGACGACGACGCTTTTTCTCCGTTCCGACCCAGCCATGTACACGAGCCCTGGCCGTACGTATGCGCGAGTAGGCGTTCGAGACCCCGCTCGTATGTATACATACGTGGCCGTATTTTGTTTCTTGCACCCTGGCCGCTGCATGTACGTGTACATGCTACGTGCGGCGCCTCTACTATGACACGCGGCGCGTTGCCTCTACATCGACCAGTATATATGCACGCATTAACGTTCAGACCAGAATGACAACGCTTCACGTGCGTTTCGACCAGGTGGGTCCCGGTATTAGGCAATTCCTTGCATGCGAAGATGTACTGGTGGGTCCCAGCAGTCGATGGCGAATCGTTTTGTGTTTTTGCCGGACGCACTTCCTTGCGTGCGAAGGTGTAACTGCCGGGTCCCAGCAATCGAGAAGCGAATCATTTTTTGCCAGACGCACTTCCTTGCTTGCGAAGGTGTAGCCGGTGGGTCCCAGCTCGGGGCGAATCGTTTTTTCCTGGACGCACTTCCTTGCGTATAAATGTAGCTGGTGGGTCCCAGCAATCGAATTGTTTTTCCCTGGACGCACTTCCTTGCATGCGAAGATGTAGCTGGTGAGTCTCAGCAGTCAGGGGGCGAGTCATTTTTTTCACGAAATACGGTGGCCCGTCCGGTGGGTCCCCGCTTTCAGGTGGAGGAATAATTATTTTGCGCGTAATAAGGAGGCACTTCCTTGCAGCTGCCTTGGACCCAGCTGTCAGCCTCTCCACATACAGTCCACGTCCGATGGAAGTCGTTCCTTGACCACGTTGACCATGCCGTGCCGAGAGCACCACGGCGGTGGACGACGGCAAGGCCTAGGAAGAAGGGCGATCTGCGGAGCCGGGAAGACGCGCGGTGGATGCACCATGCAGCGGAGAAGAGTACGAGGTACACTTTGGTTCGGCTCTGTTGCCATCGCCCTTGAGAATAACAGGTGTGGGTGAGTGAGGATGGCTTTATTGACGGTGGGAGTAATGGCCAGGTGAGGCCTCCATGACTTGGCACAACCCGACCCGCAGAGGCAGGAGTGAAGCGGTGACACGCCGCTGCTTTGGGTGGCTGGAGCAAGAAGACCAGAGGTTGAAGAAGCACAACGGCCGTTGGATGGACATCGTACGGTCACTTCAGCTAGAATCGTTTATATTGACTAAGTTGACAAAGCCCTTGGTACGTCAACTTAGTAGGCCCACAGGTCAGCTTCCGAAACCATGCGCCCCATATGTCAGGGGGAGGAATAATTTTTTGGGCGGGTGAAGCTAGAACATCTGAGATTGAAGAAGAAGCACGACATCCGTTGGATGGACATCCAACGACCACTACTGCTAGAACCGTGTGTTGACTATAGGTTGACAAAGCCTTGCATACGCGTCAATTCTGTTTTTTCAGGGGACGCGTCAACTTAGTAAGGCCAGAAGTGTGTGGCAGAGAACTTATAGCCCATTTGAGATTTGTAAGAATGTGTAGCCCATTTTTGAATTCTAATGGAATTTACTACAACCCATTTACAGTTTGTTAAAAGTACAACCCATTTCAACCAACCGTTCAAAACAGAATTCAATAAAATTTCCCACATTTTGATGGGATCCGAAATATTTTATCCAGAAATTTCTAGTCAGATTAAATACAATTTCAATATAAAATTATATTACGTAAAAATCCAACGAAACATTGCGCTCGCGACAATTAATGAAATTAAAATTTTCAATATCCAAAAATAATATTTTATAAAGTAATTATGTGTTTGGTGCATTTTTTATAGTTACTGCCCAGTTTTTATAATTACATCAAATTTATTATTTCTTAAAGCCCATTTTCTTGTTAAGCCTAATGCATCCCTCCTAGGAAAGATTAGCAGCCCATTAGAAATGGAGAATAACAACTTGACCTTGCCTGGGTATTCCTAAAAAAAGTATAGCTGGGCTAGCCATTTTCAGCTTGAAAAAAAATAATATCTGGGTTGGATATCTGGCCTGGGCTAGACGGGCCACAGCCCGCCAGGTTAATACCGCAGCGATGTTTTCGTTGTTGTTCGTGAGGAGAAAAATTAATATCTGGGCTAAACATCGAAAAACTCTGCAGTGCTCACACCTCAAAAACATAAATACTACTCGAGCTGCTTGGTCCCGGTGTCGGCCGCTTCTTGTGCAATTCTCTCGTTTATTGACTACTCCTCCTTTCGGTTTATAGTGCTCAATTCAAAAATCTCACCAATCAAGGTAGATGGCGAGTGGTGGAATACTTTTTGTAGTTTGCAAAAGCACCTAATTAATGCTCTTGTTATCCTCAAAAATTTATGTTTATCAATGCATTAATTGCAATGCATGCATGCATAAAGTACATGCATTGGTCAATTTTCTCTTAATACTTGCATGCAATGATTTAATGCACCTTGGAATCTGAACATGTGATGGAAAACAAACAAATTGAGCCTTATAAAATGGAAAAACTAAAATTTTGAGATAAGCCCTATAAACCGGAAAGGAGTACATAGGTTGAGAATGGTGTGGGACCGTGATGTCAGGAAACCAGGAGGAAGCAAAATAAATTATAGTTAATAAGGAGGCACTTGCGTACGTGAGGCTATGGCCCTGGTGGGTACCCATTGTCATCCTCTCCAAGTAAAGTCATCTCCTCGCCCGCGTGCGCTTTCCGCCCGAAACAGTCAGCGCCGCCCTCCCTGCTTCCCGGTGCAGGCGATTGCTCCGCCTTCAAACGACACAAGTGCCGTCCGTCCGTCCATCTGCCGCCCACATTAATGATACGCGGTTGCCAAGGTGGCTACTCCGGCGCCACATGTCCTTCCCTCCGCCGCCCACCATTGCTATATAAACTGCTGCGCCGGCCATAGCCGCATTCATCCGCATATGTTCCCTTTCTCCTGTCCACACCACTACTGCCCACCATGGCTTCCTCGCGCTCAGGCGCTCTTGGAGACAGGCGGACGGCAGACCACAAGGAGATGGCAGCCATTGCTGCCGACTACCTGCCGGCAGCAGGCCGAAGGACGACGACGTCCCAATGGAGAACATGGTACTCGACGATCCGGCGCCGACCCCCTCCTCCGCGCCATCCTCGCTGGTGCATTGCACCATGACCATCGGCGAGGCCCGTACCCAATATATGGACACGGTGAGGCAGATGCGTGAGGAGCAGTTCCGGGAGGCGCAGGCCGACGCTGCCTACAACCACCATCTCCTCCAGGAGCACCTGCAGGCGGAGGAGCGGATCGCCGCGAGCGGGCGGGCGAGGCGCTGCTTTCGACTCATACGCTCCGCCCGCAAGGGCCGCCTCGAGCGCTGGCAGTACCACATGCGAGTGGCGGAGGCCGCGGCCGCCTACAAAGAGGCTAGCAAAGAGGGCGATAAATGGGGTGAGGCGCTGTTTGGCGAGACCGAGGACGAGGCAGAGGACAATGCCGGCTCCAACGAGTCCCCGCTCTGCTGGCGTCGACGAGGCCCTGCTCCGCCGAGGCCCCGTGGCGCCAACAACGTGGCAAAGGACACCGCCGGCTCCGCAAGGCCCCGCCTCGCCAACAACGAGGTAGAGGACATCGTCGGCTCAGCCGAGGCCCCACCCTACCGGCAACGTGGGGGAGGATTTCCACCGCTCCGCCGAGGCGCCGCCCGCCGGCAACGAGACAGAGGACATCGCCGGCTCTGCCGAGGCCCTGCCCCGTTGCCAATGAGGCTGCGCCACACAGAAAACGAGGGAGAGTAGAACACGGTAGGTCGCCGCCGCTTGGGTCCAAGTAAGGCCACCGCATCTACCCTCCGGTTCAAGCCAAGCTAGGCGGGTTGACTATTGACGGCCGGTTAGCTTCTTGGTGGCGACGTGGAGTCGGAGAGCTGCGCTGGAGAAGAACGCTGCTTCTACTTAACTGCTGGTGCAGTTGGCTGGCTACCACGTGGGCCCAAGAGGCCACATGTCAGTTACGCAACTGCACCTGCAGTTAAGTCACTGAAGCTTCTGTTCGGCTCAGAGGGACACAGGTGGGTAACTTCGGTTAATTAATTATACCTCCATTGCACCCCCTTTTAGTTGAAGAATGTATGAAATGTAATGAAATCTGGCATGTTTATATGAAATCCGACCGTGTATGAATGAATTTATTTCGATTAGTTCGAATTCTTGTATCACTGGCATTGGATGAACATGCAAAACAATACGTACTAGCATTATTCCTGTGGTGATCACCTCATTTGCAGCGATTTCACATGTACTCCCTCCAGTCCCTTCTAGTCTGCATACAAGTTTTGTCCGCAGTCAAAGTATCTCTGCTTTGACCAATCTTAAAAAAAGTATGCACTTTCACAATGTGCGAAGTAAAAAGGAACAGAAGGAGTACAAAGAGTTTGAACAGCTTTTTAGCGTTTCTGTACATTGCAATCAAACACACAGGGCTGGCAATTCATAGAGAACATTCAAAACAATCGATGATTATGCATCATAGCGACTCACATGTGAGAGGCAATATTTACTTCACAACTAAAGAATAAAGAAAAAAATTGATCGACGCTGCTGACAGCAAAGGGCGTCCCATTCGAAAATATCAAACGCATGTCTTGCTAAAATCAATGAGAAAAATTTGAAAAGGTTGTCCCATTCCAAAATATCAAATGCCTATGATTGTGGAATGAAGGGTTTGCCATCAGTTCGGACATTGACATGGCACCTCGTGCTAAATAAACCAGCTGTTCTTTTTGTGCAGTTACACCAAAATCAACCAAATTCACAGTAGCTTGTATGATTTCACCCTTATATGTTGCAACGCCTTGAACTTATAGGCACCTCCTTTCTTGTGGTGGAAATGAATGATTCGATGTATTCATGAAAATTTTGTGCGATTCCCATTGAAATCAAGTTGAGCACCTCTGTTTGCACAAATACAAAAAGTGATTAGTATCAAGCAAACTGTACTATGAATTGACAAGTTTCAACAGCACCTACATGGTCCATGTAGAGCACACTTTTAGAAAAATGGAACTCACCAGAAAGAATCCTAGAACAACATTGTACTCGCAAGATCACAAAGAAAAAATGGAGATTTGTCGGTCCTTCCGAGCTGAAGTTAGTTTTGGTCTTGTGGGGAGTAATGTAACCATCCTTCAATCGCTGCTCCTTCCGATGAGAAGATAGACATGGCTTCTTCATCCCGCATAATCGGAACTAGTCACTTCACGTACTCCATATTCTTCTTCGTGAGGAAGATGATCCTGTTGTGCAAAGACAAGAGGACTACTAAATGCTAGCATCCCTGTTTGCTTGAAAAAAGGAAAGGAAATATTTAAAACAAGCACGGATGAAGCACTTCTCAAGGACAATACCACTTTTCATGACAAAGATCTAAACAGTAGCACAACACCAATAGAGATGACAAAGCTCAATCATATGGATGAAATCAAGGCATGAAAGTACCAACCTTTGTCAGGAGGCTGATTGTGTAGAGCATACAGATGAAGCACTTCTCCGGAACCATCTGCTGCTATCTACGGGGGTGGCTATGCTTACTATATACTCCTCGATTAGTTTAATGTTTCCAACATCTTCTTGTGCAGTTCCACTAAAATATATGGTATCTTCAAAGAAGATCCCTGTTTGCACAAGTAGAGATAATTACGTATTACATTAAGAGTGGCATCAAATCAGTGGCAAAACAATTGCTCATTCCAGCCATAGCAATAAATTAAGATGCAAAACTATATCATTACTTGTGTCATCACAGTTCCAAAGGTTTCATTACAGCATCGGAGTTGATTTTGTTTTTCTTCCGCTTGTTCTTCCCCTTCATCACTTGGTTCAATAACAGACAAGCTCCGCCTTCAATGTAAGATTTGGCATGTCAATTAGGGAGCACAAGTATTGTACTAAACTTAATTTTCTGATGAAAGTGGCAAAATACAAGACAACCGTTGTGAAATATCCTTATCTTACCTCAATGGGATATTACAAATTGCATACAGATTGGAAGTCTTGTCTCCATTTGGGCAATTCACTAAAATCAAGCAACATTATTGTACAAGTAGCACAACATATGAAAGCACACTGCAGAATCATGTGAAAGAAGGCTAGTACTAACCTCTCATGATGCGGAATTCAAACAACTCACAAGAAGAAGATCTGAACCAAATTTGCCAACACGGATAGGAAATAAGATCTCCTCTTGTGCAGTTCCACTAAGATCAAGCAATCAAGCAACGTTGTTGGTGTGACATTTTGGTTGAACTGCACAAAACACTCTTAAAAGAAAAGTGTTTTGTGCAAAGGCAACAAAAGGTCACAATGGCAACGAGGTGAAGTAGATAACCCTGTTTACACAGAGGTGCAAAGGAAACAATTAGTGGTCAATAATGATGGATGACACAGAAGCCAACAAAAAGTAGCATCTACCTTATCTAAATGGGAAAGAAAGCAAGACAATAGCATTTCTCAAACGGTGGCATTGATAAATATTAACATAGAGATTATATTAACAATAAAATTTGTTAAACATGTAATTTGCTTTTAACTGTGGCATTGCATCAATTTTCAAGCGGCATTATTAGAGGGTGTTTGTTTACGGAGGACATTTTGGTGTAGGGACTAAAAAAAACTCCGTGTCAGTCCCATCTAAACCAAACAGGAGGGACTTTTAGGGACTAAAAGTGGGCATTTGGGACTAAAGAAAGAAGACCCTGAGGGAGTCTTTTTGGGACTTTTTCCAACAGTTGGCCCTGCCACGCATCACACCTTGTCTCTATTAGTTCATTACTAGGGGTAACATGGTATTTTAGCATGTCATTTAATAATCTCTAGTCCATGTTTAGTCCATGGAACCAAGCAGGTAGGGACTAGGGAGTTATTAACCAAACAGGGCCTTAGATTAACAACAGCTAATGAGTTGCACGGGACAGTGGACGCACGAGCACCATGTGCACCTACCGATGTCTTGTGGTCATGCATGATATGTTGCAACAAAAGAACAAACAACCAAGGAGCATATTTGTGTTGGTCCCAGTTTTGTTATCTTTAGACACCTTTCCCTATGTGGTAGCGACAAATCTAGTCCTGCTCAAACTCTACAGCCTTGTCCCTTCCTTTCCTTTTTGAACTAGTACTTTCGCCCCTTCCTTTCCTCTTTGAACCATGTCCTAGATTTATGCGATACAACTTTCCCCCATTCCTTTCCTCTTGAACCACGTCCTAGATTCATGCTATACAACTTTCCCCCTTCATTTCCTCTTTGAATCACATCCTAGATTCATGCTATATACAACTTTTCTCACTACTTTCCCCCACTCCTTTCCTCTTTGAACCACGTCCTAGATTCATGGTATACATGCAGCTAGAGCAATGCATGTGGAGTAAGTAAATTATACCTTAAAGTTCTTGGGGCGTGGTTAAATTGGCTGACGACGGACGGCTGAAGAAGAAGGGGTCGGAGGACCTCCCACCTTGACTGTTGGGTGAAAGTGAACAGCTAGCGCCGTAGTGGACTCCCTCCCTCACGATGGCGATAAGCGGCGTTAAGCCTCCTTCCCTTCCAGTAGACGGATCCTGCCGGCTCTTTGAGCAGCAGTGAGGGAGAGAGAGGCCAACGAAGTCTTGTTTAGATCTGGAGAGGGCGAGAGAGTGTGAAGAGAGCAACTACAAGCGCTGAGGCTCCAGCCTGTATATATATATACTGGAGAGAGGGTGTGAAGCGTGCAAACCCTAGAAAACAAGTGCCGAGGCTGCAGCTTATACGTGATGAGGTGATTATACAGTCACTACGAGATCGTATAGCTCCGTATCCATCCATTTTGACCAGTCAAAGAATCCTCCCGGCACAAATTATGCTCAAGTGTAGTTATCGAACCCGAGACCTCAAGTTTGATGAGCGAACAGGCTAACCAGCTACACAACCCTCCCGTTATGTTCAACGAGACGAAAATAACCTTTATACATTCACGCATTAAGTGTGACAAGCATGCCGTGTTTTTGTGTGTGTGGGAGTCATTGGGATTTCAATCATAATCGTGTCATGTGGCTTTGGTGGTAAGACTATCCAAAGTGGTGCAGAAATAGTGCAGCCTTAGTCACCTTACCTCTCTCCACGTAGTATGCTGGGTCCCACCACGTCGGAAGGGTGAAACAAACAAATTAATAAGAAAAATTAAAAGCGCCCGGTGATGTATCTTACCTCACACATCTCGCTATTGCTCTCGGGAACCTTTGTCCAATTGATCCCTCTGCTCGCTCACGTACTATTTTAAGTGAATCCTTATTATAACATGCACACAAATTTTGGGCACTTGTATTCGACTTAAGTCATTGTGCCCTTTGTATATAGCATACTTACTAATCCCTCCGTCTAGGTGTAATAAGTCACGTTAGAAGGTGCAACGGGACCAAGGTGCGTGCGTGTGCGTGTGTGTGTTTAACAACATGTGTGTGTTAGAGAGAGCGACAGATCGACCTACTCCTACAGAGAGATGGTGTGTAGTGTACGATTTTAGCCGCGAGAGTCGGTGCATCCTCTCGTTTAAAGGCGTGTCCGTAGGGACATGCAGACATACCTGCCACGCCCGCCTCCCCACCAGCCTCGCCCACCCAAAGCCCCCTCCATCGCTCACAAGGCTTCCTCCGCCTAAACGGTCAACACGATCCAAAGAATCGGTGTCGCATTCATGCCCGGGCAGAGCGGACGCGACCTCTCACTGGCACAAGAGTGATGGTTTCTTCGTCCGTCCAACTTACTGATGGGTCTGTGTGATTTGACGGCTCATTGATCTTTATTACTGAGGTGGTAGGACTGCTGGATGTCCCACGCTTTCGGCGAAAGGAGGTACTACTACTAGATTACAATTTTCTCCATTCTTACAACGGAGGAGTGCAAGAGCAGTGAAAACACACAGGCTCAGTGATTACATTGCCCACCTCACACTATCACCGTGCGACATCTAACTCTTTACATAGTACTCCCTCCATTCCTAAATATTACTAGATGAGTCCCCGCGTGTTGCCGTGGAACAGTAGTATATCTCTGCTCACAAGAAAATTATCGATTTCATAGAACTAAAAAACTCTATAACCGCATGAAAATGTGGTAGCCAAACTAAATAAACTCCCATCATCATTTAGATCACCCCACATAAGGAAAAAGATCAGCCAACTCCTCAATGCATAATGGGATTATATTTTTCTTTTGACATGTTAATGGGACTTAAAAGCTCACTTACATGCATGCTACCAAAGGCATGCTTGCATGCGTAACATGTTGATGTGATTTAAAACCCACTCACATGCATGCCACGGTATTTCTGCATGCTTGCATGTGGCTTAGTCCGAGCCTCTCAACGTCTAGATCGGGCGGCTATTATGGACTGATTTAGTTCATCTAACTTGGCTACATTAATTTCGATAATGTGGCTCAAGGAGAGGATAGAGAATTCCTAGTAGTGGGGGCTAGCTATTACTAGTAGATAAGTCTTTGTAGAGATTCCACTAGGTGAACTACATACGGAACAAAATGAATTAATCTACACTTAAAATGCATCTATATACATCCGCATGTGGTTCATGGTGAAATCTCTACAAAGACTTATATTTAGGAACGGAGGAAGTACTAGTATAGTACGTCTTGTAATTTATCGACAAGATAAATTAGTACAATGCTATGAAGCTTCCGACTTGATTTACATGTATCTTGCGTCCAAGGTTGCCCGTTGCAACATTTCATCAAATACAAAGGAGACTAACATGCATGCTATTGCATCTCAATGATTGACAGATCATAGCAAATATGTACTCCCTCCGTTCCAAAATAAGTGTCTCAACTTTGTGCAAACTTTAGTACAAAGTTGTACTACTACTAAAGTTGACACTTATTTTGGAACAAAGGCAGCTAAAGAAAAAAATGATCCATGCAGTCCCTAGCCCTTGAACCGTGAACCCTGACTAGGCTTCAATTTGCTAGCAACGTTCGAGCTTCCTGATAAATGAAGTTTGCAACCTTTTGACCATGGATCATTTTGTGCAATTTCACCAAAATCGAGATGAGCATCCCTGTGGCAAAGAAATTGAAGAAGAGTGATTAGAATAGGATTACTGGGACTAGTTGATGAGACATAAACTCATCACAAATAAAGTACGTAGAAGCCAGTAGAGGTATGTGCGGGGTAAAGAAGTAGAGAAATATCCACGAGGGAGTGATGTGGGCAGGCTGGAGCAGTGGTGCAAGGCGACTTAAAGGGAGTTGTACACGAGGGACGTAGCTCAACCTTGAGGAGGAGGCGGCGGAGGCGGCAACTGCCCACATCGCGGCGGTGAGCAAGGGATGATGGCAACCTCACTGGATTTGTGAGAGAGAACGGCGGGGACCCCTGATCGGGACGTGCCGACAGTGGGTTTTCACCGTCGGTGACAGCCACCGCATCTACACTAAGCATCCACCCCTTCCCCAAGATGACGTGATCCGCCGGGATGTTAGAGATGTGGCCACAATCGTTTTGTGCGAGAGAGTGTGAAGAGAGCAACCCCAACAAGCAATCATGTAGGCTGGCCTGTCCTGACTATGTATATAGTTGAGCGGTTTCCTTTTCTCTCCATATGAACCTATCATATTGCGTACGTGCCACTGAAGAAAAAAAACTTTATTTATAAATGACGCAGCACCTACTACTCGTTCTCCTATAACCTTGCGCTTCGCATCTCCAAAATATTAACCTTACGATTGGCTCTTCTCCTCTTCGGGAAGTCGAGCAATAATGGTAGTGCAGTATATATCGTTCTGGCTATATGAGACCGAATGAATTGCTGCACGTCCACCACGTGGGCGAGGGGCGAGGGAGAGTGCTACATATGGAGCAAAATGAGTGAATCTACACTCTAAAATACGTCTATATACATCAGTGTTTGGAGTATGTACTAGTAGTTCATATTGAAATCTACTAAAGGACATATATATTCCAAACAATATGATATAATCTCTATAACCAAGGTAGTAGGGACGAGGAGTAAGCGGAGGGAGTAGTAAATTTTCTCCTCGTCCTGCGAGCCACCATGCGCATGGGCGTAGGGAGCGGGCATAAGCGGAGCAAGCTTCACCTCATCCAATGAGCCACCGTGCCCGTGGGCGGGGAGGCAGCGTGCCAAGCAAGCTTCTCCTTGTTACATGAGTTGTGGGACACATCAAAAGTACTCCAGTGTATAGAGCCTTGCCTCTAAGGTAGGCCCCACATGGTTTGCCTCTTTTTAATTTAACATAACGTCAAGTCGCAATTTGTTTGTTCACCCGTGGTAGACAATCATACCTCAAACAAGTGTACAACCAGCACACGTGCCAAATTACCATGTGGGCTGCCTTTTGCGTACAGAAATGAGCTCAACTGTGTACCCGTGCGGGTGTGGTTGGGAAAGAGATGGGATGCACCGTGCATGCACCTCTTCTCTTCGTGCACGTCCCCCACCTACGTGGGTGTGTGTAAGAGATACAAACCGCGTTCGTGAGTGGTTTTTGTTTTGGGGTGGGGGTGGGGTGGGGTGGGGTGGGGGTTGATTTCGTGAATTATTTGTGGGAATATGGGTCGATGACATCTCAAACAAATTTTTGCATGCAATGTGTGTGAAATGGAGGCCTATCCATATCATACATAGAGGGTCGGGCAATCCACGAGAAGAGAGGGAGGGGTCATAGCTATCGATAGAGTCAAGAGAGGATCAAGTGGGTGGGTGCGAGATCGATGAAGAGAGCCATCGAAATTGTGTGTGTGTGTGCAAGTCAAAGATATAGAGGCGTGGCCTACTGGAACGTTAGAGGGCACATGGCAAGTTTGTGTGTGGCGAGGAGACATGACTAGAGCGCTCGATGTGTATCGGTGTGTGTGGGGGGAGGGGGTGGGGGGAGGGGTGGCAGAGGCCTAACTATAGTGGTATAACGACTCATATATGTGTTCAGAAGGAGAGACCCAACTATGTCTTGAGGGAGATCGGTCTACATCCATACATAACTGATGGACGGGAAATATGATGGGACAAAGAGAGAGAGAGAGAGAGAGAGAGAGAGAGAGAGAGAGAGAGAGAGAGAGAGAGAGAGAGAGAGAGAGAGGGAGGGAGAGGGGTAGAGTGCTGGATGGGTGATGGAGTTGCTTCTCGGAGATGGTGGGAGAGGCCTACTAGACAAACTGAGGGTGGAACTGCAATGTTATCAATAAGAGTGGGGATGTGTTTCTGTGTGTGCTCGTGTGTGATAGATCTGTGGGACGCATCCATGGATGATGAAGGGGAACCATGTGTTTGGTAAGCAAACCTAACTAGATCGGTAGATCAATTGTTGTTTGTCGGAGGAAGGAGAGACACAACTAATGAGGTAGATCGATCGACGCGTGGTTAAAAACGAGTTATAAGGACCTAGCTAGCTATATGTATAGCGAGAGATAGGTCGGTGTACGTCCATTTGTTAGAGGCAAATAAGGCCCAGCAAGACGGATAGACAGAGAGAATGGAGCTAGTAGGTGGTGCGAGAGGCCCAACTACTGGCTAGATAGGGGGAGGAGTGTGCAGTTGTGAGATCGATGAAAAGAGGCGAGAGTTTACACGGTGTGTGTGACCGTATGAGAGACACGAGGCAAGGACACATAAAGGAGGAGATTGAAGGTGTGTGTGTATGTTGTAGGCAGGCATCATTTGGAGATGTTTATCGATCGGTGTCATCGGAAAGGAGTTAATGGAGACTCTGGGAGAACGACCTAAAGAAAAACAAAATGAATGTGCCCGGTGGATAGAATGCCGAGGGAGGGGGAGGGCGAGGAGGGCGTGTGCATGCACAGAAGAAAGTTAGTGGTAGCTACAAAGGTTAGAGGATTGTGTGGGTGTAAGAGACTAACAAAGATCATAATTTGATATGCAAGCGGATTCATATATTTGAATAGGAGATCATAGTGTTTTAAACATTGCATGCACACACAATCTAAACCATACTATACATCAAACAATCTCACATTTTATTTGAATTTTTGATAATGTGTGGCGTTTGCAGCTTACAACTAAATATCGAACAATCTAAACAATACTATATATCGAACATTCTCACATTTTATTTGAATTTGTGGTAATGTGTGGTGTTTGCAACTCACATCTAAATACTTGTAGGCGTAGGGGCCGGGGCACCATACATAATGTGATAAATGCATTATACATATGAGACATGGTTTAGATTATGAAGATCTAGCTAGAGCTAGAAATGTAATGTGATTTGAAATCAAAATAAAGTGGATTCAAAAAATCGAGTTCGAGTTCATATAGTACACATAGTTCATATGTAACTCGAAACTAATCATGTGGTGTGCTGTGAAGATAATACACAAACGATGGTTTAACTTGACAATAATAATGATTGTAGATCTTATTAAAATAGAGAAATGAATTCAAATGCTTTGACTTCACAACAATCATTACTGTAGTTCATATTGAAGCGGCAGTATATACGTTTGGAATGCACTAAAACGTTCATTTGAGTAGTAGGTTGCATGCATTATACATGTAGAGAAATATTTTAATTGAACATAACATGAATTCAAAGTTTTGAATGACATTTGTAGTGCACATTGATTTGGTACAGTACACGTTAGGCTTGTCTGGAAATTTCAACCTGCGCCTTGTTAGCCCGAAATATTTAAGATATATCTTTGTCTCGTTGTGCTCCGACAACTCCCTCCATCTCAACCCGCGCCTTGCTTTTCCGAAATTACAACGCACGCGAAAACTCCCACCTCCCGTGAAATCCCGACACGCGAAATGCCCGTGGTACCCCTGAACTGAAAGAACCGCGTCAAATCGATGGAGGTACTTTCGTAACTTACCCCACATTTCGGACAAGCGCGTCCCTAAGCCATGGTTCCCCACTGCCATCGCATCCGCCCACCCATTCGTACACCGAGGCTGCGAAAACCCACGACAAAGCCCCACACCCTGCTCAAATCCGCCACCCGGTAGGAGCCTCTTCCCCGACGACGTCGTCCACAGCAACACCTCGACGTCCCTCATCGACCTTACCGGATGAGGATCCGTCGTAGATCTCGTCGTCCCGCCGGTTCAGCCACCCCGTCCTCCACCTCCATGGAGCTGCCCTGACGTTCCCCTTGTCTTTCGCGCCACCTCCATTCCCACACTGCCGTCTTCACCTGCACCACCAGAAGAGCATCGTCATCACCGTTTCCTCAGATGAAGCTGCGGCCTAATCGGCGCCACCAAAGAGGTTCTACACTAATCACCGCATTTTCTTCTTGATTAGATCTCATGGTGCTGCCGGCGCTCGGTCCCTAGCCGACACGACGCGGCTCCATCCACGGCGGTGTCGCCGGCCACTTCCTCCACGGCGTCGCTCCCTCGACGGTGATGTCCACATCAGTAGGAGCTGCTGCTGCTTTAGCTCTCGCCATGCTGCTTTTCTGCTCTTGCTCTCGGTCCCTGCTGATGCTCTCTTGCTATTGCTCTTGCTCGTCTTCTTTGCTCTCGCTCTTGCTCTTGCTTCCGATGCTTTGCTCCGATTAGCTACACTTGATCGACTGAATCGACTTTTAGGTTGTATCAATTTTGAGGTGGGGGGCTCATGGGGTGAAGGAAGAACCAGCCGCGTGAGGAGGGGCTTCATGGGAGAGGTACCCCACTATCTATCTTACGGTTCGAGGTGGGGCGGTGGTCGCCGGTGGTGGCGAGGTGTTAGCGAAGCGATGGCATGGGGATCGCCGGAGGAAAGCTTCGGCAACGCACGGAGGGGGGAGCCTAGAGGATGGCCGGGTGGCGGCAAACCGCGGTGGGGGAGTGTTTTTTGAGCGGGCGGCGACCACTGCCGCCCGGCTGTAACCGAGGCTGTTGTTTGGCCGGTGGTGGTGGCGGCTTAGGGGTGGAGGTTGAAGATGAACTGCGAGCCCTTGATTTCGTATCCAACGGCTGCAAAATCAACTGACCGAGAGATGAAAAAAGTCGATCTACCGGCGTGTAGCCTCACCTTGCTAGTGCGTTCGATTTCGGCAACAAAATTCAGTTTGACGGCAAAATTCAGTTTTGACGATTATGTTCGATTTAAAGCTTAAGTTCGAGAGATGAGCGGCTGATGTATTTTACATCTAGCACTTTGTGGTTATGTATTTTACGTCATGTATTGGAGATGCTATTACAATTCCACTCAGGTTAATGTTGTTCGTTGTCTCTCTTGTCACCTTCAGCCTCGGCGTCATACAACTCACCGAGCTGCTCCAACGATGAAACCGTCCATCACAGCGGAGCGATACCTCGGGCTCCATCTCCAGATGCCTAAGATCTTCTTCCCCTCCTCCGACAGCAAAGTCAGCCGGAGCATCCTCACCGGCCAACCCAATCACGCTGAGATCGACATGGCTTCGCCAAAGAGGTTGCACACTTGTTGCATCTCTTTTTTACTCTACATGTTATATATATTGTCCACTGAGCACACGGATTTGTTCCTTTAGTGTCTCCTTGAAATAAAAAACATAGGAATTTTAATTTTCACTTGTCCTCCTTTTCAAATTCCTATTCATGAAGCACAAGACTAAGAGATAGTAGCATAATAGCATTATAACCGTACATTTTCTTGTGGTTTGACTTAATCTCACCATGCTTCTTTGCATCCCGTGATCTTCCAATTGTTGTGAATCAAACACCCAGATTGGCAGAAATCCTGTGTTTTTAAATTCTCTGTATTGCACGTGCATTCCTATCCTATTCCTGTCTATTTCCTATCCATTCATTGTTGGAATCTTCCAATTCAAACGAGCCCTTACATAATTACTTCTCTTATAGATAGTTGTCAAAGAAAACCTTGCGTGGTTTGTCCCGCTCTGCTAGCCATCGTCCACCCCAGCTCAAACTCCAATGATGATGAGGGTCCAGACAGCGAGGATCCGCCTCCAGACTGTCTTTTCGCCGCCTCGAGATCTTCTTCCCGCCGCGGCAGCTATGAAACTGCATTACCATCATCAACCGAGTAGATGACCTCGAGGACTACGGGTCCGCAAGAGAGGTCGCACTCTTTCGTGTCCGCCTTCGTTATGCATCGCAATATTACATGCTACTTTATCGTCCTGTTCACCGATTAGACTCGAGTCAGCTCCAAACTAATGGTCAAACTTAAGTTTTTAAATGGTTGTGGGGTACATATCGGGGCCGCTATCAATAGTATCTATCTACTATCTGGTTAATCTCCGGTGTCTACTATGAGTTTTATGTTGGGTGGGATACGAACAGTAAAGAAGCCATTATCTGTATTTTTTAACTAAAGCCATTATCTGCCTGCTATTATTGGTTTTTAGGTCTATCCACAGGTTGCTACCATCACTCTGGATTTCTGCATGCACTCCTTACATAATCTCACTATGTTTTATTCCTATGCATGACAGTTATTGTAAACAATGGAACTGAACATGTAGAGCAAAAGAGACTAGCCTTGCGTGGCAATAAAATTTCATGCAGACGTCGCTCCATGGTAGGCGCAAAGGCAGCCCCCCTCCACACATTTCAGATTGTAATCGAGAGGAAGATATACATTACGAGGGGGATTCGTAAGGAAGACAACTTCTATTTACCCCGAGGTCTTCGCTCTAACTTGGCATCTTGATGTTGGTTATATCATGCATATGGTGTCTTGCATTGCTTACTTTATACATCAAATATGTCATCTGCTTAGTTTAGACATCCTTTGTGCGAATGCCATCTGCTTAGTTTATTCATTGTTTATGTGAATTATGCAACCCATCTTGTTTAGCAGGCATCATATATGTGAATTTTGCAATGCCATCACCTTGTGAGTCATCTTATATGTAAATTATATCAGGCCATCCTTTTTTTCGTTACATATTACATTTGTCAACAATGTTAGTACATTCAACTGCTCTTCGTGGTGCATCCGCCATTTGACACGGTGATGGCAAATTGGAGTGAAAACAAGGTCTTTAGAAGCAGACTATGATATCCGACAAACGCATATCTACATTGGTTCACGGATAGCTCCTCGAGAGGAGGATTCAGAGACAGATGACCAGTCCTATTCCCCCCGAGGTGTATGCTCTAACTTGGCAGGGTTATGTTGCTCATATCGTGCGTATGGTGTCTCACATTGCTATGTCATTTGATAAGTTTAGACATGCTTTGTGTGCATGCCACCTGTTTAGTGTCTAATTACCATATATGTGAATTATGCATTGCCATCTTGTTGCAAAACATTATATATGTGAATTATACAATGCTATCTTGTTGCAAAGGCATTATATATGTGAATTATGCAATGCCATGCTGTTTAGCCAATCATCATGTATGTGAATTATATCATGCTATCATTTTTTGTATTACGTGTTCCATTTGTCGACAACATTTGTATATTCAACTATTCTTCCAGGGCATCAGCCATTTGAAGCGGTGATGGAAGTATCTGGAGTGAAAACAAGGTATTCGAGGCGGACAATGCTACTTCTTTGAAGCATACATCTTGCTGATTCTGAAGAGCTACTCGAGAGGAGGATTGAGGCCCGATGACCAGTCCTATTCCCCCCCTGAGGTCTATGCTCAAACTTGGCAGGGTTATATTGCCCATGTCATGCATGTTGTCTTGCATTGCTTAGTTTTTAATCATATATGGATTGCCATCTGCTTACTTGCTTACTATATAAATCATATATTTGAATTATATCATGCCATCATGTTGACATAGTACATACACATCATCTATCTGAATTATGGCATGGCAACCCATTTAATAAAGACATCATATAGTTATATCATCTCATCCTGTTTAGTGTTTACAGTCATCATATTTTGAATTATGGCATTCTATCCGTGAATGTATGTGAATTATGGCATGCCAACCTTTTTAATAAAGACATTATATAGTTATGTCATGTCATCTTGTTTACATAGTCTCATATTTTGAACTATGTCTTTCCATCTTTTAGTTAGCCATCATAATGTGAAATTGTGTCATGCTATCCTGTTTAGTTAGCCATCATATATGTGAAATTGTGTCATGCTATCCTGTTTGGTTAGACAACATAAATATGAATTATTTCATGCCCTCTTTTATTCCCCACTATCCATTGCACCTGTCTATCATACAATGTCTATACTTTCAATTACTTTTCTTGTTTATCGACCATTTGAATTGGAGAGCGTGATGGCGGTATCTAAGGAGCAACAACACGGTATTCAAAAAGATAGTGCTACTGGATTGATGCAGATAGAACCACGGTTGTACTTGCCCAAGGACCAGATCCACCACACATAACCCGGACTCTACATGATTGTACCCCTACCCAGTTGGACAGAGAACCAGCTACACCCGTTCTAACCCCAATCCCGGCAGATAGTAACCCAGTTCCAGTTGACACATCACCGTCTCCACCACAGAGCACCGAAACACGAGAAGTTAGTAAGGGAACTACAAGATTGCCCAAAAGCACGAGGACCACCACTCCAATCCCAACTCAACGCTTAAAGGAGAAGAAGATTTGTTCTCGTGTCAGGTTCTCAGCTATGGTTCATACTCCTTTGCTCTTGCATTAATGTATTTACTCATGCCAACTATTTTCAAATTTGAAGGATGGAACTGAAACTCCAATGGCGCAACAGGTATGTTTTAAACCTGTTTCTTTAACTGGTTTGCTATTGAAACCTGCTCTATGTTGATTTCAGTTTCAATTGAATAAACAGTTATGTTCTCATGTCATGCACATTACAAGTGTTGTTATTGCTCTATAGTTACCCACAATTATATTCTTTCTATTTTGCTTTGTCTTGAACAAATATTATTTGAACTGTGTCTCTATCTTGATTTGGCAACAAAAACTAGAATGATATAGACCATAAAGTGACCATGGTACATAGATATATGTTTGTTTCATGTTGTTATCCTGTCCACTTTACTACTGAACTCATTTACCAAAATGATTTTCATATACAACATGGTAAACATGTGATGTGTCTGCTTGTTTCTCTTTTAGAATGCACACAAAATATTGGAGAACAGTACCGCACTACTAGGAAAAGGGCTATAGATGATATGGACACTAATGGCGCACCAGACATGTGGTGCGCCACTACTATATACTAATGGCGCACCATGTGTTGGTGCGGCATTAGTGTCCAAATACTAATGGCGCACCACATCCACGGTGCGCCATTAGTAACAATTTTTATTTTTTTCAAAACAAGTAATGGCGCACCGAGGATAGTGCGCCATTACTAGTTAAACTAGTAATGGCGCACCACATCCACGGTGCACCACTAATAATTTTGTTCAAATTTTTTATTTTTTTAAACTAGTAATGGCGCTGCAGGATAGTGCGCCATTACTAGTTAAAACAATAATGGCGCACCACATCCACGATTAGCCACTAGTAATTTTTTTCAATTTTTTCAATTTTTTCAAAACTAGTAATGGCGCACCGTGGGAGTGGTGCGCCATTACTAATTGAACTAGTAATGGCGCACCACTCCCACGGTGCGCCATTACTAACTTGGCCCAAAAAATCCACCGAATGCACCCCCCTGTGGACCGCCTTTTCAGTTTTTAAAAAAATAAAAGAAAATGATGGAAATGTCAAAAAAAATAAAAGAAAATAAGTTTCCCATGTGATATGTGGTCTAGTTGTTGGGAAAATTTACAAATATGATTTTCGTCTTTATTTGCAAAATCTCTCTGGAATTTGTAAAATGGGCATAACTTTTGCATACGAACTCGGATTAAAAAGTTTTTTATATGAAAAATCATCTACTCGAAAAGTTAAACATTTTCAAGATCCTCAAATACCCCGTTAAACATTTTCAAACCCTGTTAAACATTTTCAAAATCCTGAAAAACCTAACAGAAAAAAGTTACGGGGCTTTCAAGATCGAGAGGCAAAAAAATTCAAAAAATTTCAAACTTACTAGTGGCGCACCGTTTGATAGGTGCGCCACTAGTAACAGAAAAAAAATTGGTTTCGAATTTTTTTTGGAATTTTTTTTCAAAAAATGATACGTAATATGACCAGGAAGTTTGAAATATTTTTCAAAATTTCATCATACTCATGAACATGAATAAAGTCCTAGACATCAATAAGGTTTAATAGGATTAATATGATAGATATATCAACAATTGCTGTTAAGTGAGGTGGTCTTTGGGGTTGGATAGAAGCTATCGAAATTAAGCGTGCTTTCGGACTGGAGTAGTGTGAAGATGGGTGACCTTCCGGGAAGTTTGACCACTTAGTGCGATTTGACTTGAGATTAAGTATATTGACCCGAGATTAAGCCATAGTGACCCGAGATTAAGAAAAAAAAATTGAAAAAAAATTTCTGAAAAAATATTTGAAAAAAAAAATGGTACTAATGGTGCACTTGGTGCGCCATTAGTATCTGGTATACTAATGGCGCACCGTGGGCTATACTAATGGCGCACCACAGGTGCGCCATTAGTAAAAAAATTCTAATGGCGTGGTGCTAGTGGCGCACTAAACCTTTATTGAGCCATGAGTAGGCAAAATAGGTGCGCCACTAGCAGGCCTTTTCCTAGTAGTGCCGCGTTATCCAATGGTAAAGGAAGTAATGCAGATAAGGTTCAAGATAGTGAGACATCCCTGTTGGTCTCCAAGAAAGCTGATAAAAACTATCTTGACGACAGTGAGAGAACCCAAAAGTCCTGTCTTGATGTAGTGTTCGAGTTGTGGCCACTCTGCTTTGGCACAAGCTCTTCGTACTTCATTGCCTGAATCAGTTCGTCTTCTTGAGTCTCAACTTCAAGTTGAAAGACATCGATCGGATGTCTTTCTGACGAAGTCAAGGACCGAGGAAGTCCTGCGAGAATTCGGATGCATATTTCTGGTGCAACAACAACAAGCTGGAGGATTTAAGCGCCAAACAAGAGAAAGTTAATAATCTTGCTAAGCATCTTGCCGACATTATGGGTACCCAGGATATTGTTTCTTGAGATCTTACGAAGTGGTTTCGATTACGGATTTGTTTTGCTTTGCGGTATTTATTTGCGCTGGTCGCCAACTTTGACAACCGGTGTATATGATATGCTTTGCTTTGTTCCCTATATTTGCCTTTGATGGCGAACTTTGATGCCCAGTGGATGTAATATGTGTAATAGCCGTGATAGCCTAGCGTTAGTTGCTTCCTTATTTATTTCCTTGTTGTCTTGTTTATTTGTTTGCTTGTAGTCATTGCAATTCTTTTTCCGCGGTTTGCTAGTGGCTGCAATAACCTATTTTTTAAAACTAGGCCACAATAACCATGGGCTAATGTTTACTGTAGTGACCTTTGGGCCTCCTCTTGGCCGTAAAGCGATGGGCCTTCTACAGGCCGTAGAAACAATGGGCCTTCTGTGTGCCGTATCATCAATGGGCCTTATACGGGCCGTATGATCGACTGGCCAAACATGGGCCGAACAGACCGCATTATGGCCGTGAACGGGCTAGAGTTAGAATCGTCTGTTCATGGGCCGACCATAACGGGCCATCGTTAATAGGCCGTATTTGATGACGCTATGAAAAGCATTAGCGTGATAACGGACCACAAATGGGCCGGCGTAACCACGGGCTGAATTTGGCCCTAAGCGAAAAAATGAAAGTAACGGGCCGTAAGTAAACGAATGCTGGAAATGAGCCCAAGAATAAATGGGCTCTAAGAAGGCCGAAAGATAACATGGGATGGAAACGGCCCAACGGAGTAACGGACCGTTAATGGGTTTAAGGTGATACACTGTTCATTACGGGCCAGTTTCACCACGGGCCGTTAATGGGTGTAAAGTGATACACTGTTCATTACGGGCCAGTTTCACCACGGGCCGTTAATAGGCCAAGAGTTACAAAGGGCCTCATATGGGCCGAAAGACATCATGGGCCATACATGGGCCAGAAGTGAAAACGGGCTGGAATCATATTGGATGGCCCAGATGACGCTACTGGGCCTAATTCGGATAGGTCGTAACGGGCATTGGGTTAGCGGGCTGTAAATGGGCTATATGCGAACATGCCGTTAACAGGCTTTCCATGGGACATCCCACCACCTTTTGACCAAGTCAAATGTGCCGGCCTTTTCACAGGAATGGGCCTCTGTTGGGCCATGCCACGTGTCGACGTATCATAGGCGCCTTCTGTCCAATGAGTGGATGACATCTGTCCCAACGATGAGCCGACACATGTTTCCTCCAGCCAATGATGATTTTACACGTGGAAAATCCCCATTGGTCGGAGCTGTTAACGGGTTATCGGATCCAAAACCCGACCCGATAGCTTAACGGCGTTCCGTTATGGTGGATGCCACTGTCGGTCACCCTTGGACGAAAAGCACTTCGCGGACGCGATTTATCGTCATGGAAGTGGACACTTCCGTGATGATAATTTTGGTAATGTCATGGAACACTTCTGACCGCACATGTATGCCTATCTTGATTACATCATAAAATTGTCATGGATGTACATGCATGACAAAAAACGCGACCTATTGTGACAAACATGTATCATCACGGAAGTGTATTTTTTTGTAGTGTACCAACCGGGACCAAAGGCCTTGTGCTGCCCGCGACAAAAAAAGTTTAGTCCCACCTCGCTAGTTGAGAGGGGCTCGGAGTGGTTTATAAGCCACACTGCCGCTGCCCTCTTGAGCTCCTCTCAAATGCAGGCTGACAGGCCTAATCGCACTGTATTTGCACAGGCCCTCTCTGGGCCCTCTGCGAACTGAATCGACCCATCGTTGGGTTTCTAGTCGTATTCAGACCGTAGTGGCCCAGTAGGTGCCATTTTTTAAATTTTTTTTCCTTTTTTTGTTTTTTTCTTTATTTTTTTGTTTCTACTTACAATTTTTTAGTGAGTTTTTTTGCTCTTAGGTCACAAAAATTATAAACTTTGTGTTAGTGCCATTAGTTTTCAAATTTGAAGAGTTTAAATTTGAATTTTTTGAAATTTGTGTGAATCACTAGTTTGTGAATAAGTTTACTATAAAAATAAATTTTGAGTGATTGTTTTCCCTGCTATTTAATATTAGAGTGTTTTATCATTATATTCAATTTGGTAATTTTTAGGTTATTTTAAATATCTGTGTTAATCAAAAACAGATTTTGTTATTATAGTTTGCTATTAAAGTTTCTAACAAAAAAATTTCTTTATGAAAATTATTTTTGCTATTAATGTTTTGAACAGAAAATACTTTGATAATTTTAGTTGCATAAATTTTATATAATTTTATTTTCAAAATACTAGAGGTTTATAAAAGCTTTTTAGTTGATTCCTTTTGCTATTAGAGTTTTATAAAAGCTTTTTAGTTGATTCTTTTTGCTATTGAAGAATATGATAGTTTTGTTTTAGTTGATCATAACAGAATATTTTAGTTGATTATTTTTAGTTCATTCTTTTTGCTATTAGTTCATTCTTTTTGCTATTAGTTCATTTCTTTTTGCTATTAGTTCATTTCTTTTTGCTATTAGTTCATTCTTTGAGCTAAATGACCCTGAAATTGAAAAGCACTACAAATGAACTCTGAAAAGGTTCAAAGTTGGCATGGTATCATCATTTCACCCACATAGCATGTACTAATAAGTTGAGAGGGTTACGGCAAAAACTGGATGCACTTCGTGCACAAAATGGACAATCTCTTTTGAAGTATCAGGGTTTCGGACGAAAACTCATCTGTTACAAAGAGATTTCATTTTTTTGAACTTAGTTGAACTTATTTGAACTCCAGAATTTTTGTGTGTTCAGAATGCACCATTCAGAGCCACATCATCAATTTTCAACCCTTTCTGACTTCATTTGTTATTTTTCATGCATTTACTGATTTTTTTGAGCTATATGACCCTAAAACTGAAAAGCACTACAAATGAAGTATGAAAAGGTTGAAAGTTGACATGGTATCATCATTTCACCCACATAGCATGTACTAAAAGTTGAGAGGGTTACGGCAAAAGCTGGATGCACTTCGTGTACAAAATGGACAATCTCTTTGAAATATCGTGGTTCAGATTGAAAACTCATCTCGTTACAAAGGGATTTTTGTTTTTGAACTTATTTGAACTCCAGAGTTTTTGTGTGTTAAAAATGAACCATTCATAGCCACATCATCAATTTTCAACCCTTTCTGACTTCATCTGGTATTTTTCATGCATTTACTGATTTTTGTAAGCTAAATGACCCTGAAATTGAAAAGCACTACAAATGAACTCTGAAAAGGTTGAAAGTTGGCATGGTATCATCATTTCACCCACATAGCATGTGCTAAAAAGTTGAGAGGGTTACAGCAAAAAAGGATGCACTTCGTGTACAAAATGGACAATCTCTTTCGAAGTATCAGGGTTTCATACGGAAACTCATCTATTACAAAAGGCATTTCATTTCTTCACATGTAACTGCAGTGATATTCTAGATCAAAGGCATCATCATAATAGTTGTGGAGAGAAAGTCTTCACTTTTTCTCCGCTTGTGTCGTTTGCTTATTGTGCCGTAACCACGGATAATCTTCATCGTTTAACAGGGTGCTTAAATTGACCTTGACTTTGAAGGAGGAATTTCATGAAACTTTTCATAATCTTTTGACATGTCATCTTGCCCTCCAATCCACGATGTCTCTTTTACACAAAAGAACTATGTGGCTTACGCTCATCATATGATGTATTCACTTCCTTATCTTTTCTTTTCTCGGTTTGGTAGACATGTCCTTCACATAGAAAATGTATGCCCACATCATTGGCTAGGAAGAATGATTAAATACGTGTGTACCCAAGATTGTTCGGATCCTTTGTTGTCATTCCGTATTGTGGGTCTACCTATACCCTTCCAGACAGATTGACCCATTTGCCTTTGAAACAAAGGGACCTTAAAATCATGTCTATAGTCAAGTTCCCATATGTCCACTATGTAACCATAATATGTGTCCTTTCCCTCTTGGTTGCTTTGCATCAAAGGAAGACACCGCTATTTTAGTTGGTGCTGTTTTGATCGTGGCGATTGTGTAAAATGTATTCCCATTTATCTCGTACCCTTTGTAAGTCAATACAACGAAGATGGTCCCACAGCCCATGAGCACAGCTCATCGTAAGCAGTGTTGTCACCCCTACGGCGTGTTTGCAACCAAGCGCCTAAAGTCCTGATGTGTTCACATGTAATCCGGTCGTCCACACTTTGCTCCAGTGTTTGGAGCGCAGAATGTTCTTGTGTCCATCGACATACGGGGTCACCAATGTAGAATTCTGTAGAACTGTGTAGTGTGCTTGAGACCAAGAATGCCCGTCTCTACATATTATTGAGTCCTCTCCTAGCGTGCCTTTTCGGTCAGTCTCCCCTCATACCGATTGAGGGAGACCAATCTTCTTAAGGTGAGGAGTGAAGTCAGCACAAAACCCAATGACATCCTCTATTTGATGGCCCATGGAGATGCTTCCTTCGGCCTAGCACGATTCTTGGACATATTTCTTTAGGACTCCCATGAATCTCTCAAAGGAGAACATATTGTGTAGAAACACAAGGTCCAGAATGACAATCTCATCGACTAGATGAACTAGGAAGTGCGTCATGATATTGAAGAAGGATGGTGGGAATACCATCTCGAAACTAACAAGACATTGTGCCACGTCACTCCTTAACCTTGGTAGGATTTCTGGATCGATCACCTTCTGAGAGATTGCATTGAGGAATGAACATAGCTTCACAATGGCTAATCGAGCGCTTTTACGGTAGAAGCCCCTCAATGCAACCGAAGCGATTCGTCATAATCACATGGTAGTCATGAGACTTTAGGTTCAGGAACTTTTTCTCTAGCATATTTATTATTCCCTTTACATTCGACGAGAAGCCAGACGTGACCTTCATACTAAGCAGGCATTCAAAGACGATTTCCTTCTCTTCTTTGGTAAGAGCGTAGCTGGCAGGACCTTCATACTGCTTTGGAGGCATGCCGTCTTTTTCGTGCACATGTTGCTGGTCCTCCTGTTCCTTTGGTGTATCTTTTGTCTTCCCATACACGCCCAAGAAGCCTAGCAGGTTCACGCAAAGATTCTTCGTCACGTGCATCACATCGATTGAAGAGCGAACCTTTAGGTCTTTCCAGTAGGGTAGGTCCCAAAATATAGATTTCTTCTTCCACATGGGTGCGAGTCCCTCCGCGTCATTTAGAACAGATAGTCCGCCGGGACCCTTTCCAGAGATTACTTGTAAATCATTGACCATAGCAAGTATGTGATCACCGGTATGGATGGCGGGCTTCTTCGGGCGATCTGCCTCGCCTTTGAAATGCTTGCCTTTCTTTCCACATTGATGGTTGGTCGGAAGAAATAGACGATTCCCCAGGTACACATTCTTCCTGCATTTGTCCAGGTATATACTTTAGGTGTCATCTAAACAGTGCATGCATGTGTGGTATCCCTTGTTTGTCTGTCCTGAGAGGTTACTGAGAGCAGGCCAATCATTGATGGTTACAAACAGCAACACATGCAGGTCAAATTGCTGCTGTTTGTGCTCATCCCACACGCATAACCTTTGGTTCCATTCCACAGCTGTAAAAGTTCTTCACTAATGGCCTTAGGTACACATGAGTGTCGTTGCCGAGTTGCTTAGGGCCTTGGATGAGAACTGGCATCATAATGAAGAACATCCGCTTCATGCACAGCCAAGGAGGAAGGTTATACATACATAGAGTCACGGGCCAGGTGTTGTGATTGCTGCTCAATTCCCAAAAGGATTAATGCCATCCGCGCTTAAACCAAACCATACGTTCCTTGCGTCACCTGGAAAGTCCTCACAATACTTTCTCTCGATTTTTCTCCACTCCGACCCGTCTACGGATGCTCTCAACTTCCTGTCTTTCTTATGGTCCTCTATGTGCCATCGCATCAACTTGGCATGCTCTTTGTTTCTGAACAGACGTTTCAACCGTGGTATTCTAGGAGCATACCACATCACCTAGGCAGGAACCCTCTTCCTGGGGCGCTCGCCATCAACATCACCAGGGTCATCTCGTCTGATCTTATACCGCAATGCACCGCATACCGGACATGCGTTCAAATCCTCGTACGCACCACGGTAGAGGATGCAATCATTAGGGCATGCATGTATCTTCTGCACCTCCAATCCTAGAGGGCATACAACCTTCTTTGCTACGTACGTATTGTCGGGCAATTCGTTATCCTTTGGAAGCTTCTTCTTCAATATTTTCGCGCTTCTCAAATCCTTTGTCGTGTACACCATTCTCTTCCTTCCATCGTAGCAATTCCAGTGTGGTATCGAGCTTTGTGTTGCCATCTTTGCAATTGGGGTACAACCCTTTTTGTGATCCTCTAACATGCGATCGAACTTCAGCTTCTCCTTTTCACTTTCGCCTTGTCTCTTTGCATCAAGAATGACCCGCCAAGATCATCATCGGGCACATCTTCTGGTTCCTCTTAATCTTCAGCTTCCCCCGTTGCCAGATCACCGTATTCAGGGGGCACATAGTTGTCATCATCATCTTCTTCTTCGCTGTCTTCCATCATAACCCCTCTTTCTCCGTGCTTGGCCCAAACATTATTGTGTGGCATGAAACCCTTATAAAGCAGGTGGGTGTGAAGGGTTTTCGAGTTGGAGTAAGACCTCGTATTCCCACATATAGGGCATGGACAACACATAAAACCATTCTGCTTGTTTGCCTTAGCCACAGAGAAAATTATGCACGCCCTCAATATACTCGGAGGTGCGTGCATTGCAAATACATCCATTGTCGGTTCATCTGCGTGCATTATATATAATTAAGTGTGTCAAAAACCATTCTGAGAACATCATGAATAGATAAGTGACCAAATTAATAGAAGTTAATCATCACATTAAAACCAAAGTACATACATAGTTCTTATTGAAAAACATATAGCTCTCCAGAGCATCTAATTAAACCATACATTGAAACTATGTAAAACATTTCAATGCAACAAGAAATGCGATCATAATCGCAACTCAGGTAACAATTGATCCAATGGCATAATGATACCAAGCCTCTATATGAATGGCATATTTTCTAATCTTTCTAATCTTCAAGCGCATTGCATCCATCTTGATATTGTGATCATCGACGACATCCGCAACATGCAACTCCAATATCATCTTCTCCTCCTCAATTTTTTTCAATTTTTACTTCGAGTAATTGTTTTCTTCTTCAACTAAATTTAACCTCTCGATAATAGAGTCGGTTGGAATTTCCGGTTCACATACCTCCTAGATAAAAAAAATCTATGTCACGTTGGTCGGCATAATTGTCATAAACACTAAATGAACCAAATAGTTATAAAAGATAATATATACCATATCCGAATCATAGACAGAACAAGGGCCGATGGAGGCAGATACCAAAACCATTGCACTATATAATAATAAACAATAATAAAAGTAATAAAATTACACAAGTATATATCTAAATCATACAATTAAGAACTTTTTTCTTTTAGAAAGAAGATAAGATCAAGAGGCTCACCACGGTGGTGCCGGCGACGAGATCGGCACTGGTGATCGACGGCGGTGAGGACGGGGACGGGACAGGACGGACGACCAAACCTAGACAAATCTTGAGGAAAATGAAGCTTGGACAAGGAGCTTCGAGAGAGGAAAGCTTAAGTGTGGCTCGGGCATTTCATCGAACACCTTATATGCATAGGAGGTGAGCTAGAGCACCACAAAGCTCTCCCACGGGCCGCCGTAAAAACAGAGCACTCCATCGCTTCCGCCTGTGGCGGCGAGGTATATATAGGCATCCCATTGGTCCCGGTTCGTATTGAACCGGACTGGGTTTCATTGGTCCCGGTTCGTGGTTCAGGAACCGGGACCAAAGGGTCCAGACGAACCGACCAATGCCCCCACGAGGCCCGGCCGCCCCCCGCCTCACTTAACCGGGACCCTATGCTCCCCATGGGTCCCGGTTCATCGATGAAACCAGGATTAATGGACTGGCCCTGCCTGGACCAAAACCCTGTTTTCTACTAGTGAGAGCTTTCGGTTGATTTGAGTGGCAGAATGGCGGCGGGTACGGGGCGCGGCTGTGGCTCGATGTCGATTCCTTCCGGCGGCAATAGCGGCTTTCGGTCGGTTTGCGCGGCAGAACGGTGGCGGCTGGCGCTGGGGGCTGTTTGCGTTCGCGGCAGCCGGCTGTGAGCCGTATATTTGCCGCATGCAAAGCCTCAAAATATGGCTGCCACAAAATTGTTTTGCAAAAAAATTGCTATAGGACAACTGTTGAAGGACATTTTTCGCCCCAAAGTGCCCTAAGAATGGCTTGGGCCCTATTATTCGGCAGCTGTTGGAGATTCCCTAACTACTGTAGTACTAGGTATGTCCTACCACATGCGAATACTTTTGGATCTATTCAGGGAAACTTGAAGGAAACAACCGAACATCCATGGACTCAACAAATTGAGAAAAAGACTGCAGATGATGCTAAATAGTTGAAAGCATCATGTTGCATGCTTGGCGACAAGTGATCAGCTGTCCCCAAGGTAAGACAAAATTTGCTGCTGGATTATTGAAACCACCGGTAATGACATCCTTAAACAAATCAAACATCACATGACTGTATGCCTGACACAAGCAGTGCACCCTGACAGCCTTGTATGCTTAATTTGGGCCAATCCTTCATAAAATTTGACACGAATCTTTTCGGAGCACCATACTTACTGATTACGCACGTAACTAAAAACTTGCATAATAAAGACATGCGAGTATAGATTTTGTCGGTTTTCCTTAATTAACCGTTTCATGTATAGTTTTTGTGTGTGGTTTTCCTTATTAAACAAAAACGGCAGCGGATATGCTGAAACTCATCCGGTTACAGGTGAGTATTTCAGACAAATTCTGGGGAACTGCCAACATCAAGGCCGGCAGGAAGTACAGCCTGACAATGTTTGTACTTTTCTTGGGGCATTGCTTATTATTGATGCGTGCGAATCTCGAAGTGTAACAGTTATTTAATGAATAACGACAGAACACTAAATAGGAGTACATTACGACTATTAGGCCGCAGGCAAGTTCGTACAACCTCTATGGCAGGCATACTTCTGTCGATGTAGCAATATTCACCGGCCGTCTCATATCGATCTCCCAGTTGGAAAGTTCTCCAAGATTTTTCATTGAACAAACCGACCTGCAAGGCACGGTTCAGGTATGTTTTCCCGTGAAGTCACTAGCATGCATGTAGCTGTGGAAAAGTTCCTTTTCTTTGCCAAAACAAAGATCTCCTCGTAGATGACTGAATATATGGCGATTGCTATCTCATTGCAAAACAGGAGCTACCCATGGGTGGATTTTGGCTGGAGAAGGAGGTCGTGAAGGATGTCAGTTTATGGGTGACCCGGTGCTCGGTCCTTTCGAGCTTCGGCGCGCATCTCATCCTGGCACTGTTCGCCAGCATCCGACGGCGTGAAGACTCCGCCGTGCGGAGGTTCCCGGTGTGGTTGGCGTACCAGGTGACTCACCTTGCCTCGAAACTCGCCATCGGCAAGCTGTACCTCGATAGCCCGTCAAGCAGCAAGCAGCTGTTCGCCTTCTGGGTGCCTTTCGTCCTGCTGCATCTCGGCCTCGCCGACAACATCAGCGCCTACTCCTTGGAGGATAACGTGCTGTCGTGGCGCCAAGGGGTGGAGATGGTCCTGCTACTCTTGGTAGCGATGATTGGCGCATACAACCAAAGATTCATGAGCGGCGACAGGGCTTTGTGCACTGCGTTCGTCATGATGTTCTTCCTGGGATCCTATAAGTATGTGGAGAGGATATGGGCGCTACGCCTAGCTGGCTTCGCCCGCATCCGCAGCTCATACAAGGGGACGATGACAAGGCGCTTCAGTCTTGATCAGGATGAAAACGCCGAGCTGGATGATTATGACGCCCTCCGTGATGCTCACGGCCTGTTCGGTGTCTCCGTGGGTGCCTTCGCAGATTATTCAGTCAAGCTCCAGGAGAAGCCAGAACATGATCCTTTCAAGACATGGTATTCCTATCGGAGCGATGTTGTGAAGATGGTCGAGATGGAGCTCTCGCTCATGTATGACATCATGTACACAAAGGCAGCAGTGATCCACACTTGGCCTGGCTACATCATCCGTCTCGCCTCGCCGCCCCTCACTCTCACCGCCCTCTTACTGTTTTTCTTGCACAGTAAAAAGGGCCTCGAGGGGATAGATGTCAACATCACTTACACCCTGCTGATTGGCACCTTCCTGCTGGATGTGAGATGGCTGCTCGGGGCACTGGGCTCGTCCTGGACATACGCATTCTTGCAAGATACTACAAAATGCGAGCTGCTCAAGAAGACACTTTGCTGCCGGCGTGGGTGGTGGTATGGGCTCCGTCGCTTTGTTCTCTGTCTGGATCCGTCCCGTCTGTGGCGTCAAGGGGAATGTAGCCACAGGCTTTGGTCGCGCACCATGGGGCAGCACAACTTGTTGGGCGAGTGCACTGATGGCACACCGATGAGCAAGATTGGATGGGAGGACAACTCTAAGACTAAGAGCGCAGGGGTCGGGTCATTGGTGGAAGAGTTATGTGCAGACATATGGCCGCATATATTTTATGCCCATATCCTAAGGAGGTTGCCAGAGAAGGATATGGGTCCCATGCCCCTCAAGCTTCCGATAGGCGTAGGTCATTCAGCGAGGAAAGGCGCTTTGGTGCTGAATTTGATGAGCTCGTTATCACGTGGCACATTGCTACGGACATCTTCCTCTTTGGGCAGGACCGAAACTGAACAAGATGAACATTCTGACACCTTTCAGAAGATGAAGGCCCTATCAGACTACATGATGTTCCTCGTCGCTAAACGTCCGGAAATGCTGCCAGGTCTTAAACTCCACAGCCATTATGAAGAAACCCGTGTTGCTTTGGAGGGGATCAAATCCAAATGTAACGGATGTACAGACAGTCAGAAGCTTGCCGACGAGCTAGGGAAGATGCAGCATTCCTATTCCGGGCTGTTAACTAATAAGGTTCTCCGGGACGCTGTTATTTATGCCAAACTGCTCAAGAAGCTATGTCTGGCTGAGCATGTGTACCAAGAATGGAGCACAATTTTCAGCGATGTAGTTTTGAGGTAATAATTTCCAGAGATGATGAGATGAAAGATGAACTCGAGAGAAGACTTCTAATTCTGGTCCCGAAATTCAAGAATTATGCACGACCATCTGATGGGCGTGTGCGTGTGGGCTGGCCACTGGAAGAGGTGTTACGGAACTTCGTTCTCCA
Source organism: Aegilops bicornis (assembly GCA_021605145.1). NCBI lineage: Eukaryota > Viridiplantae > Streptophyta > Magnoliopsida > Poales > Poaceae > Aegilops > Aegilops bicornis. The sequence continues at coordinate 100,854,904 of CM038675.1, read as the reverse complement.
ATCATGGGTCCGTTTGCTCATCTTCGGGTCGATTCGCTGCAGCAGGGATTCACACGCCAAGCAGTTGGGCTGTGGTGGTGAGCTGACAACTATCGTCTGGATCCTAGCTGAACACAAGGACATAATCAACGTAACAAAACTCAAAAACACTAGGAATCGAGATTGACACTGCTCTTTTCTGTTGTAATATGCTTTATGAGCGTTATTCTTCACCCTGTTGATTGTGATTATGAAAAGGGTATGGATTGTTTAATTTGTTCAAGCTTCTCAGAAATAATGTAATTGTTGTAAACAAATTTATGTGCGCACACGGTCATGTGTTTGGTTCTAAGTTATTTCAATCGCTCCTCGTCCGCTTGTCTGGTTACTGTACCTGTAATGGAACCAGATCATTCACCGCAAAAAGAAAAAGAAAAAAAAAAGAACCAGATCATTGCACAACAAGGCATGGTGCCCCGAATATTCTAACGGAAATGTTATGGAACTGACGTTCCCTAGGAACGTTACACGCGCGACACACTGTGGGCAGTTGGATCTGGTTGCACGAATCTCTGCGCAGACTCGTTGCCATTTCGTTATCGTCGGAACCTCCTATTCAGCGCTTCAAGCGCGAATAGGGGTTGCTGCCGCTCGTTAGATCCATTGGTGGGCCTTGACCCAATAGTTCCACATCTCCCTCCTGCGACTGTTTATTTTCTTGTTTGGTTTTTCCTCGTTCGCGGGGTAGACAGGTCCACCGGTTCACCGCTCATTTTCTGATCAATTGACCATTGACTAAAATGTAGTAGAGCATTCTGGTGCCTAAGTTTTCCCTCTCGCTAGGGTTCTCATCCTCTCGGCGGCGTTCTTGCCGCTGTTGAGAATTTCTCTTCCCTGATCCTGTCTAGTCTAGTCTCTCCCTGCTCGGATCGATCACGGGGCGATCTCTGCATCGCTACCCGATCTTGGCGGGGGAAGGCAGTCTAGCGGGAGTTCTAGGGTTAGGTCAAGGCCCGGCGAGAAAGTTCTTCAGGCAAGGGATTAACGATGGCGACAAAACCTTCTGGATCGGGAGATCAAGAGGATCTGGAGACGATGATGAAGGAATTGGGTCTCTCGGAGGAGGACCTAGATGACGTGGTTGTAGATCAAAAACTCTACCACCGTGAAGCTACGAGATGGATAGCAATTGCTAGGGTTCACACGGAGAAAACCTATAGTACTCAATTTTGGTTCTATAAGAACATGAGATCAGCGTGGGATCTGGCGCAGAGAGTCAATATACGCCCACTGAAGGACAACCTCTACACTCCGCAATTCTCGTGCCTTGGAGATTGGGAAAGAGTGATGCTGGAGGGTCCATGGAACTTTCGGGGCGACGCTGTGATCCTGGCAGAGTACGATGGCTTCACTAAGCCGTCATCTATCAAACTGGACTTGCTGGAGATCTGGGCACAGATACATGATTTTCCAGACGGCTATGTATCACAGATACCTTCTTTGGCGGCGAAGTTGGGAGAGCTAGTCTATGCCGAGACGGCATCCCATGATTTTGAGGGAAATTTCTTCAGGGTCCGTGTAAAGGTGGATGTCACCAAGCCGCTAAAAAACGCCGTATCGCTTAAGATCGGTGAGAAGCGACTGATTTTTAGGGTCAAATATGAAACACTGCCCAACCGGTGTGCAGTTTTTGGAAGGTTGGGTCATCAATTTAAGGAACATGGGGATGGCATTCACCCTCCTTCAGCGCTGGTATTCAAAAACTTGACGGCCACGTGGTTCAGAGGCGCAGGACCAGGTCCGGGAGAGGCGAAGAGCAAAACCAAGCCAACTGCTCGTAAGGCTCTAGCAAAGACCAAGCAGTTTTCTGGAGGCAGCGGCAGTAACGATGCTGACATGGAAGAGGTGGATGGAAACAGGAAGCGAACCCAATCACAATGGCCAGCTCTCAGGTGACCAACACTGGTGATGGAGTTGGGGGTGGGGTGCTGGCCCTGCTTCCCCCGCATGTACCGCTTAGTCCGCCGCCAAAACAGGACCCGAAGCGGACTAAGTTTGATCAGACAGTGGAGAAATTCAATCAGGAAAAGGGCAACAACATGAGGAACGGCAACACATCGGATGCAACATCAGCGGACTCTCGAGTGGAGTACCGCCGAGCACAATGAGTATCCTTAGCTGGAACTGTCGCGGCGCGGCAAAGCCGCTGACAGCTTTGGGAAATCCATGACTAGTGCGGAAATTTGCCCCCACCCTTCTTTGTATTGTTGAAACTCAAATTGATAGAGTTAGGGTGGAAAACCTAGCAAGTTCGTTTGGCTATGATAATGTTTTTGCTGTAAGCAGTCAGGGCCGTAGTGGGGGCCTTAGAATTTTTTGGAATAATCCAATAAAATTGAGATTTTGGGGTACTCTGTGTATCATATAGATTGTAAGATTGATGAGCCGGGGACTGATTCTTGGAGAGCCACCTGTTTTTACGGAGAAGCACAAACACACCTACGCCATCAGACGTGGGACACAATGAAGGGCATTGCTAGTTTGAGCGATCTCCCTTGGGTATGCTTTGGCGATTTCAATGAGGTGCTATGTCCAGAAGAACAAGAAGGTATTGGAGAACGGAGTAATGCGCAAATCCAAGGTTTCATGAGGCGGTTGATGTTTGCATGCTAGAGGATTTGGGCTATCAAGGAAACTTTTGGACGCTTTGAGAAAAGGTCACGGAGGGAGTTTCACTTGGGTCCGTCTGGACCGGCGTTAGCATCTGTTGATCGGATCACGAGGTTTCCCTCTGCGTATGTTAAGCACCTAACAGCTGTTACATCAGACCATGCTCCGATACTAATCAGTATGACGGAGGAGCAGGTGCGTCCGGCCCCAAAACCTCCTTTCAGATATGAGGTGATGTGGGAGACTCATGACTCATGGAAGGAAACAATGCAGCAATGTTGGGGATGAGTTACACAGGCTCTAAGTCTTGAAGGACTACAGGAAAAACTCAAGAAGGTGGCATCCAATCTCGGTAAGTGGAATAGAGATATGTTTGGCAGCGTTAGGAAGGAGATAAAGAAGTTGATGGCCGAACTTGAACGATTGCGAAGTGAACCAGGTAGAGCAGGACCGTCACACCTGGAGATCAATCTTAATGATAAACTGGTAGAGCTTTATCACCGAGAAGAGTTAATGTGGCGCCAAACATCGAGGATTGAGTGGTTAGCATCAGGAGACAAAAACACCAGATTTTTTTCATTTATGCAAGTATGAGAAGAAAGAAGAATATGATAAAAGCCTTAGCAAACTCGTTGGGAGTTCATGTTTAGGATCCAGCGGAATTGAGGGAGATGGTTACTGCTTTTTATAGAGACCTGTACACAACGGAGGGGGTGATAGATATGGACCGTGTTCTCCAACATGTTCCCATGAAAGTAACGCCACAGATGAATGAGATGCTAACGACTCCATATACAAAAGATGAGGTGAAGAAGGTGCTTTTCCAGATGGGCCCTACAAAGTCACGGGGACCGGATGGCTTCCCAGCTCACTTTTACCATAGGCACTGGGATATATGTGGTGATGAAGTGATGGAAGCAGTTTTTTGTATAATTAGAGGGGAGGAGAGCGCGGCGTGCGTTAGTGATACAGTACTGGTGCTTATTCCCAAGGTGATGAACCCCACTCTCCTTACCCAATTCCGACCCATCAGTTTATGCAATGTCATATACAAAATTGCTTCCAAGGTTGTTGCAAACAGGTTAAAAACTATCCTACCCGACATCTTATCGTGAGGAGCAGTCCGCTTTTATTCCAGGCCGGCTTATAACCGATAATATTATTTGTGCTTATGAGTGCTTACATTTTATGAAGAGGAGAAGGTCCAGGTCAAACAGCCATTGCGCACTGAAGTTGGACATGATGAAAGCATATGACAGAGTGGAATGGTCGTATCTCAAGGCAATGATGATCAAGCTTGGCTTTGCACATCAGTGGGTAGACATCATCATGAGTATGATTAGTTCATTTCTTTCTCGGTGTTATTTAATGGAGAGAAACTTGAGTCTTTTACACCATCACGCCGGGTATTCGACAGGAGATCCGATATCCCCAACCTCTTCTTGATCGCAGCAGAGGGCCTTTCATGCCTACTTAAAACAAGTTCTCAGTCATCTGTGTTGGGTGGGATCAAGGTGGCAACTTCAGCTCCGGCTGTAAATCACCTCCTATTTGCGGATGATAGCCTGTTGTTGTTCAAGTCGAGTAATGAGGGGGCAGTAGCGGTTTCAAACCTATTGGATGTTTATTGTAAGGCATCAGGGCAGAAAATAAACCATGATAAATCATCAATATTTTTTAGTAAGGGATGTCCTCAACAACTAAGAGATAGCATCAAGGCAACTCTGAATATTCAAAATGTGTCTCTAAATGAGCGTTACTTGGGCATGCCATCTGATGTCAGCCAGTCAAAGATGGACACATTCAAATACCTGAGAGATTGGGTGTGGGAGAAGGTGAAGGGCTGGATGGAGAAGCTTCTGTCGGCAGGGGGAACAGAGGTGCTAATCAAGGCAGTGGCACAAGCACTGCCGGTTTATTCCATGTCATGTTTCAGGATTTTGAGGGGGCTCTGTGAAAACATAACCTCCATCATTCGCCAGTTTTGGTGGGGGAGTAAGGCCGGAAAACGAAAACCAGCTTGGGTGGCATGGGATACTATGACACGACCGAAGCACCTAGGGGGCTTGGTTTCATGGATATGGAGATGTTTAACCCAGCCTTACTCGCAAGATATGCCTGGAGAGTTTTGACAGAACCAACATCGCTGAGTGCGCGAATTTTGAAGGCCTCATATTTCCCCGAGACTTCCATTCTGGAGGCGGAGCTTGGGGGCCGACCCTCGCAAATCTGGCAAGCAATTCTGGACGTAAGGGATGTGCTAAAGTTGGGTATAGTCTGGTGTATCGGCAACGGGCAAACGACTGAAGTTTGGACACAAAACTGGATTCCGAGACCGGGAACGATGAGACCGGTGTCGCTGTTAACACAAAATCCGCCACGCCTGGTGTCGGAGTTTATCAATGTCCATGAGGCCACTTGGAATGAACAGCTTGTCCGGTCTGTCTTTTTACCTGTCTATGCAGAAACAATATTGTCTATCCCTCTATGTACTCGCAACATGGAAGACTTCGGGCATGGAGTGGAGAAAAGAAGGGTAATTCTTCCAGAAATCAGCCTATATACTGTTTGTGCGTGCAAGGTTAGCGGGAGAGCAGGGAAGTGGAGATAACGATCAGCATCCTGCAACACGGGTAATGAATGGACTAAGTTATGGAGGACGGACATGCCATCGAAGGTGAAGCTATTCCTATGGCGGTTTGCGCCGTAGCTCCATCCCAACAGCGGAATTACTCCACCATAGAAACATGTCAACTACATCTACATGTGTGTTTTGTGGTGCCAGAACTCATGGGGCACGCTTTGCTTGAGTGCCCGATGGCAAGCAATGTGTGGGCTCTATCTGACGATGCTCTTGTTGAACATATGAGTCAGCATGATGGTGAAAATGCAAGGGAATGGATTTGCTTTGAAGGATGCCCTCTCGCATGAACGTTTTGTACGTATGGCGGTTACTTTGTGGGCAGTTTGTTGGGAAATGTAGTAATTGCAAAAAAAAATCCTACGCGCACGCAAGATCATGGTGATGCATAGCAACGAGAGGGGAGAGTGTTGTCCACGTACCCTCGTAGACCGAAAGCGGAAGCGTTAGCACAATGCGGTTGATGTAGTCGTACATCTTCACGATCCGACTGATCAAGTAGCAAACGACATCACCTCCGAATTCAGCACACGTTCAGCCCGATGACGTCCCTCGAACTCCGATCAAGCCGAATGTTGAGGAAGAGTTTCTTCAGCACGACGACGTGGTGATGATGATAATGTTCTACCGACGCAGAGCTTCGCCTAAGCACCGCTACAGTATTATCGAGGTGGACTATGGTGGAGGGGGGCACCACACACGGCTAAAAGATCAGTGATCAATAGTTGTGTCTCTAGGGTGCCCCCTGCCCTCGTATATAAAGGAGCAAGGGGGGGAGAGGCGGCTGGCCAGGAGAGGGGCGCGCCAGGAGGAGTCCTACTCCCACCGGGAGTAGAACTCCCTCCCTTCCTTGTAGGAGAAGGGGGAAAGAGGAGGAGGAGAAGAAGGAAAGGGGGGCGCCGCCTGAGGGAGTCCTGGATTAGGGTGTATCTGGACAGCCGGACTGTATACATCATCCGACTATTGAAGCGTGAAGATACAAGACTCAAGACTTCGCCCCGTGTCCTGGATGGAACTCTCCTTGGCGTGGAAGGCAAGCTTGGCTATCCGGATATTGTATTTCCTTCCTTCTAACCGACTCCATGTAGTTCCTAGCCCTCTCCGGTGTCTATATAGACCGGAGAGGTTGGTCCTTAGAAGGACGATCACAATTACAATCATACCATCATAGGCTAGCTTCTAGAGTTTAGCCTCTATGATCTCGTGGTAGATCTACTCTTGTACTACCTATATATTCAATATTAATCAAGCAGGAAGTAGGGTTTTACCTCCATCGAGAGGGCCCGAACCTGGGTAAACATTGTGTCCCTTGCTTCCTCGTTACCATCAGCCTAGGACGCACAAATCGGAACCCCTACCCGAGATCCGCCGGTTTTGATACCGACATTGGTGCTCTCATTGGGAGTTCCTACGTGGTCGTCAGCCGCAAGGCTCGATGGCTCGTCTCATTGTCGTGGACAACATTATCATGGGGAGCTCCGTCAGTAGGCCAAATCCTCCGACTAGGGCGGCTTTACATGGTCATTTATCGGTCGTCGCTACCGATGATGGCCTCTCGAGTCATCACGCATAAACTTCGCATCAATTTGGAACTCGCCGAATAGATGGATCCGATCGAGCTCTCTTCTCTTAATGAGCTCTTGGATCGCATCGCCGCTTTGGGAGTCGCAACGGACTATGACCGGATCGGGCTTAAACCCGACCAAAGGGACATTAAACCCCCGCCGGCCACCCATGAGATAGCGGTAGCGAAGGAACCACACAGGGAGTATCCCTCTATTTTGAGGACGAATTATGTCCGGATCGCCGAGCTACCGGAGCCGGACACCCGCCCAGGGGAGAATATGACCCGGGCCCCGGACTTAGAATCGGGCACGGGGCCGGAAAAATTGGGCAGCGTCCCGGATCCCGAGCTGTCGAACTCGGAAGCTCCCATGCCCCGGGGTGCTAGATCGGATCAGAATCCGGATTCAGCTATAACCACCCACACGGACTTAAATTGTCTCTCCCATATCAAGCAAGAGCCCCTGTGAGAGATGCTGCATCATTATCGGGCCAGATTCTCCTTGCGCTTAAACAAGGTCGAGGATCAAGCCACGAGGAGGACGTAGTCTCACTCTTCTGCAAAAACTGCACGGACAAAGGAATCCTTAATGCTATAAGTCGCCGTGACATAGTACGCTTTGCGGACTTAGCAACCATAGTACAGAAGTACTGTGCGATGGAAAGCGTCTGGAAACCCAAGCTGAATTTTGGGACAGTCCGGCTCTCACCAAAACCTTTGTCCGAACTAAACGGGCAAACTCTCGTAAGTCGGCCGATCCAATCCCCAAGAAACCAAAGCCCACCCTGTATGGGAACCGTATTGGAAAATGGCTCAATGGTCCATGTAAACCCACAAAGACTCCGGACACAACACCAACTCATAGCCTTAGGGCATGTTGGATACTTCGCAAAGTTGCAAAAGTGGCGAGGATCTTCTTACGTAACAACATCCCGCTTAACGAAAGCACAATACGGTACTAATAGTCTTCGAGACTTTTGCCTCAAATAGTAGGCGCAAGCGAGCTCATCGAAGCTCCGCGGAAATTTGCCATATGGCCAAAATAAACCCCTGGAATGACACTGCTATAACTTTCAATGCCAAAGGATTTAACCTCGATTCCAGATCGTCCGGCACCACCGCCTCGTTCTTAGCCCAATCGTGGATGACTTTCGCTCACTAAAGTGCTCATGGATGGCGGAAGCAGATTAAACTTTATCTATGAAGAGACACTCAAAGAAGATGGAAATTGACAAAGGCCGCATTGGACAAAGTGGCACAACCTTCGGGGATTATCCTTGTCGGAAGTGCGGTGTGCAGGAAAAATCACACTCGACGTGGTATTCGGCACCCCGGAGAATTATAGGTCCGAAGAAATCACATTCCATGTGGCCCCTTTTAGCAGGGGATACCACGCCCTTCTAGGGCGGGACGCGTTTACAAGCTTTCAAGCTATACCCCATTACGGGTACATGAAGCTTAAAATGCCCGGACCCAATGGAATCATCACTCTAGCTGCTGATCCGGACGCCGACTTCGCTACCAAAAACAAAACCGCAGCACTAGCCCTCGAGGCATTATCCGAGGCCCTAGCAGCCGAAGAATTAACAACATCAAGGGCGCATCGTGACAGGATTTACATGATACTCGCTAAGTTTACCCAAGTCCACCTCATTTAAACCCGCACACGAGATAGTCAAATTCCAAGTCCATCCAACGGACCCCACGAAGACAGCTTCCGTCAGACACAACCGAGCCTCTGCCATGGACGCCGCACTGCGAGACTTCTTACGTGAGAATTGGGACATCTTCGCCTGGCACCCATCGGACATGCCAGGCATCCCACGCAGATTGGCTGAACACAACCTCAATTTACTAAAAGGATACAAACCGGTCAAGCAAACTCTAAGACGGTTTTCGTGAGCCCAAACAGCAGGCTATGGGGGAAGAGCTAGCCAAACTACTCGAGGCCGGATTCATCGTAGATATCAAGCATCCGGATTGGTCGGCAAACTTGGTAATGGTACCAAAGAAGGACAAATCCTCGCGCCTATGTGTCGACTTTAAAGACCTCAACAAGGCTTGCCCCTAAAGATCCCTTTCCCCTCCCTCGCATCGATCAAATCATTGATGCCACAGCAGGACATGACTCGTTGTGTTTCCTCGACGCGTACTCTGGATACCATCAAATAAAGATGGCAGAGTCTTACCAAGCTGCAACAGCTTTCATAACGCCATATGGCCCTTTCTGCTTCAACACTATGCCTTTCGGGCTTAAGAACGCCGGTGTAATCCTACCAACGCATGATTCAATCATGCCCGGAAAAGCAAATCGGCAAAACAGTGGAGGCATACATGGATGACTTGGTCATAAAACAAGACACGCCAAACCCTAATAGATGACTTGAGGCTTACATTCGACAATCTCCGGACATACGACATCAAGCTGAACCCGGAAAATGCGCTTTTACGCCCCTCGGGAAACTACTCGGCTTCATCGCTTTCTAATAGAGGAATTGAAGCGAATCCGCAAAAAATCCGAAGCTCGCCACAGCTTGGCTATACCAACAAACCTCAAGCACATCCAGAAACTAGCCGAATGCGTGGCTGTTTAAGCCGCTTTTATCTCCGTGTTAGGAGAAAAGGCATTACCTCTTATCACTTTATTCGGCGCGATCAACACTTCGTGGTGGGATTTGATGCAGCCGCTGGATCGGATGAAATAAAAACCTTATTGGCCAGTAATCTAGTACTAATAAAGACCAAATATTGATTTAACCTATGTCATTGCATAGTCAGCAACGCATCAAGTTGTAAGCGCAAAGGTTCGCCGTTGAACGAGAGGTCGACGGATACAAATTCCCGCCTCCAAGCCGTTTACTACGATCCACGGTCCTAACCCCATGCAAATCCCGATACCCATACTATCAAAAAATAGCATACGCGGTGTTCATGGTATCCCGGAAGCTACGACACTACTTTCGTGAGTGTTCGATTACGGCCTCTCAAGTACCACTCAATGACATAATAAATAATCGCGATGTTACGGGCCGGATTGCCAAATGGGCCATTGAGCTCCTTCCGCTCGACATAACATACAAACCACAAAGGCCATCAAGTCGCAGTATTGGCTGACTTCGTCACGCCGAATGGACCAGTTTAACTCCCTAAAGAGTACGACGATACTAAACCGGATCATGCACTTCGACGGCTCTAAAATGCTGGCCGGATTGGGAGCAGGTGTAGTCCCGACGCCTCCCACCGGAGACACGGTCCAAAGACGCCCTCCAAATATTATAAACAGACTCCAAACAATGCAGCCGAATATGAGGCTCACAGTACGGTCTTCGGATGGCGCCTCTATGGGCATTCAACGCCTAGAAGTGCGCGATTCAAACCTTGCAATATCACAAATAAACGGAGATTTTGATGCCAAGGACCCGAAAATGGCGGCCTCACCGTAATGCCGCCCTCAAGATGTCAGCCGGTTCGAGGGGCTCAATTCCACCATGTGGCTCGAGAAAACAATCAAGCGGGCGGACGCCCTCGCCAGCATCGGGCGCTAACGCCACCTGTCCCACCTAATATATTCTAGGAACGGTTGTTCAAGCCATCCGTAGTATGGGAAGGAGTCCAAGAATACTAGCACGGATCTGAATACACCCCTGCATTCCTAACTATCGTGACATAATCGGAGGTTCTACCACCGAAATAACGCCCTCGCCCACGTAAATCATGGTTGTAATCGCCTGCGGATCGAGCCTTTCTTGGCCTACCTAATAGGAAGGAGCTCCTCAAGACCAAAATGAAGCACGCTGCATCATCCGGCGCCTAAAGCTTACAAAGTCTACGAAGGGGAACTCTACAAGAAAATCGCCACCGGAGTGCTCCAAAGATGCATCTCCGAAGAGGAAGGGCGCAGCTCTTGGCTGAAATCCATGCCGGATCAAGGGCACCATGCCGCTGCTCGAGCATTAGTCGCCAGGCCTTCCAGACAGGTTTCATCGGCCGACGGCCCAAGCAGACGCAAGACAGATCCTTGTCCAACATCGCGCTGGTTGCCAGCTCTTTGCCAATCAGAGCCACATGCCCCCTACCGCTCTCCAAACAATCCCCATAACTTGGCCCTTCGCGGTCTGGGGCTGGATATGGTCGGACCTCTTAAAGGGGGGAAGCCATAAGAAAAAATACTTATTGGTGATGGTGGACAAATTCCCCAAATGGATAGAAGCCAAACCAGTCAAACGGTCAATCCCACCAGAAATAGACTTCATATCCGGGGACGCATAACGACACGGTGTCCCCACAAAGATCATCATCGGATAATAGCTCAAATTTCATAGCCGATTTAAGTGAAAACTTGCGCGCAAAATGGGCATTAAGCTTGATTACGCCCGCCTACCATCCCCAAACAAACGGCCGTAGAGCGGCAAATGGTCTCATCATGATCGCATCAAACCTGCATTAGTGCGATCCTTGACAGATTCGATACACACCGGGTCGAGGAGCTCGACCAGACTGGGGGCTGCGGACCACGCTGAATCGCACCACCGGATATACACCATTTTTTATGGTGTACGGCGCGGAAGCAGTATTACCCTACGACATAATACATGATTCGCCACGTGTATACATGTACGAAGAGAAGGAAGCCGAGTTAGATCGTCAGCATAACTTGGATGCCATGGAGGAGGAGCACGACGTCGCAAAAGCCCGCCTCCTCATTCTATCGCCAGCAGGCTCGGCGATATCAATGCAGTAGAAGTGCGGCCAAAACTTACAATATTGGCGAAGCTCGCTCTACACCTACCGGAGAAGAAGAAGGACAAGCTCAAACCCAAGTGGAAGGTCCCTTCACATTGACAAAGTTCTCACCAGAGGAGCGTACCGCTTACGTAATGCATCCGATAACGGACTCGAGCCGAACCCATGGAACGCGGCCAAACTCCGGAGATTCTACGCCTAGCGCCGAACTAAGTGTTCGTCTCCTTATCCCCTCCTTTTTAATTATGCTCCCTCCCTTTTCCTTTCTCGACCTTTTTTCCTCTTCACACAAAGTATTTAATACAATGCGCACTCCCGGATCCTTCCGCCGCACTATGTGTGTGTAAGTAATATTCGGGGCTTCCTATACGGAAGCTAAAAATAATTACTCTAATGGCTTTTTGCCCATCACATATTCGTTTCTTTTTCCATATGTGCCTTTTCTTCACCATTATATGAACCGATATGACTTAAGATGTGGCCAAGCTGGGTTGTCTGGCTCTTGTGTTTATGCCCTACGTTCCTGTTAATTTGGCTAGGGCATAAGGGGAGCACCTCTGCGATTGTTACTACCGGTTCAACCGGATGTGTACCTCAGACTGGGTGAAGCCGAATCCTAGATTCCTTAAGAGAATATTCGGTCGGTGAACAAAAGATGTATTCATTTATTACAACGTCAATCCCCAGAAGTTTTGTATCCTCGCGCCTTGTTCGTAGTCCGACATGTGCATCGTCAAGGTGTACCTGTGGAAAGGAACCCCTAACGGAACTATTCTCCCTGGAAGATGTTTCTTACTATCCATGTAATATAACATAACTAGTTGGGTACTTTTCTGTTCAAGCACTTATGACCCCTACGCCTGGTGTCCAAGCATACCCCGGTTCTGTATAACTGAGTGGGTTTTCAGACACACCCCGGACTATAGGATCCGGGGGCTGAAGAGAAAAGGTCCGCCATGACAAATGATCTTAATCCGGCTAGGGACTACTTATGTCCATTGAATTACACAGTCACTTGGACTGACTATATTCCTCCTCTATACCATCCAACAGGCTATCTAGCTTACAACTCGTTGAGAATAATTTATGCTAACGCCACCGGTCATATACCGCACTCACGGGAATTTCTTGCCCATCTCGCCCCGCCGGTCCGACTTCTCGCCATATGGTTCGGGTCCAGCTTGGTGTAGCACGCCTTCACCATAGCCCAGGCTTCTTTGCACCTTGCCGGGCAGGTCGACATCTTCCACAATCGGAAGCGCCACCGCGTTCTTGAAGCATATCCACAAGCTCCCCCATGCCATTCGGTAGGAGGCTTGATGGCCACAAGGCCCGAGCAACACCGTGATCACCCGCCGAGCTCGCTTCGCAGCTTGTAAGAGGTCTTGTAGTAAATCGCCTCGCAGTGAGGGCATCTCCTCCTCGTATGCACCTGCTAACATTCTGGCAAGCACAATCCTTTCAATATACTTCAGCGCCGATCTATACTACAGTTCGCCTAGGCACTTACCGTGAAATGCTGCGTCAAGCCTTTTTGTTCTCCTTCACGGAGTCCGCCACCGAAGCGTGGAGATCTTTTAACTCCACGCCCAGCCTGGACTTTGCATATTGAAGATTGTTCTTCTCCTGCCTAACTTATGTAAGAATGCGCCGCCAGCCTTCAGCCGCCTTTTGAGATGCGATTCATCCTCTCTACGCCCGGATTCACCCCGGGATTGTCTCGCAGAATTTTCGTTAGACTTGTTATATCAGCCATTTACTAATTGGTGCATCTTCGCATAATTACGATAACTGTTACCAGGTGAGGGCTTTTGGGATTCCTCTAATCTGGCAGTCATGCCCTCAGCTCGCCTTCCTTGCACTCCTCCAAATCCCGAGAAAATTGCTCATTCTTATCTACATGGACTTAGGTATAATTGATCTCAAAACAGTTGTTCCAACCGCTTCAAGTCTCAAGGGCTACTGCTACACATGCTTATCAAATTTTCACCCGTATATCTTTGGTATACTGGTCCGCTGCCGCAAGCCCGCCTTTGAGCAGCTCGGATGTATGCGCCTCCGAATTGAAGGCGTTAAATGCCTCTTCGAAAAGATGTTGTTCCGGCACGCCCGTCACGGGCGCCGGTGATTTATGGCGCCTCTACTTCAACATTTTTGGCCGAGAGCATATCCGCATTCTCCGTTGGAGAACTATTCGCATCGGCCCCGCCTCCTCCCTCCGCTTCCTCGGCCGGGTTTGGAACCCGCTAGTGGAGGCGTGGTTGGCAGGATCCCTGATATAGTCCGGCTTCTCCTCTTCCTGCCAGACACAAAGGGTGCCGCCATACTTCAAAAATACCATAATCATAGCACAAGTTTTTGCCTTACCTCTCAGAGCGGCGAAGTCGACCTTACCGCCTTCCTCTTGAGCCTGCCTCGATCCGGACGCCTTGGCCGACGAGTCCCTAGGGGCTCGGCCCCACACGCCCGACTCGCTGCCTCTACAAAAAACACGACACTTCAAGGGTAAGGCATGACATCTCAAGGGAGTCCTCTTCGAGGATAGGGTTTTTCACTTGGCTTGCGCGACGTAGGAAGCGGTCCGGGATAGTCGGTAGTAATGGCCAGTGAGGCGCCATCGCAGCTCGCTTGATAAAATATCCCGTTGACAAGCTCCATGGTAATATTCGGATCTTCTTCGAGACGTGGATCTAGGGCCCTTCCGGGTCCTTTTGGCTGCGGGAGGGGCGGAGATTCCTTCACGGCCCTCCCCGCCTCGCTCAGAATATCGAGGCGTATGATCTTAGCGAAGAATGCCACAATAAGTGACGGGGAAAGGAATGACAACTTACCCGGGCTTTGGGGGGCTATACATGGAGAATCCATCTCGCCGGGTTTGATGTGAAGGAATTCCTCCTCTTCCCTTTGTATAAATCGGACAATATCCTTGCCAGAAAGCAAAGGGCGGAGTCCGGACCCTTACGGCCACAACGGTTGGCATCATCTTCCCCGCTGAAGTCCCACATGGGCTTCCCCGATATTGAAGCGTTGCACTTCAGATATGCATATTGCTATAACTCGACTCGTTGTCATCCGGATTTGGCCAAGAATTTTATCCTGCTCATCGTGTAATCTATTTCCGGTATCCTCCTCTTGGGGCCTCGGGGCGCCTGGCTAGACGCACTCTGCAGTATGCGTTATCGAATCGGGAGACCTGTCCGACTTGATCCTAAGGGGAACGTCACCAATGTAGAACAACTCAAGGCCGCCTTCTCGGTGCCTTCTTCGGAGTGCCGGATAGGTATCCGTCTCGGCAATACGCCATACTTCGCCCCGCCCACCGACATAGGGATTCTCCCTGCTTATGGGGACAAGGCGTAACAGCTTCTTCCATAACCCAAGTGAGGCTCGCAAAGACAAAAATATCTCGAAGGGCAACATACCCTGCTATATGTAGTATACAGCAGGGTAAAGTTGTGTAATCGAGGCCGAGAACTCCTGTGGAGCTCGCAAGGAACAGTGGATAGGAAACCTGACGCCTTTAGCAAAGTGGATGAGGCATATTCGCCCTCCGAGATGGATTGGGAGATTCTCGCTTGCTCCCCGCCATTATAGGTGGCTATTCCGCCTCGGACGGGGACCAATGAATGCTGGTGGGAGAAACCCTTGGGTTTATAACTCAATCAAACGACTATGGGGAATCGAACACTCTTCCCTGGGCCCCCGCTTGGAGCGAGGAGAGCGAGCAGAGGAGCTGCTACAACCGCCATGTTGGAATGGTTTTTCCGAGCGCCTGCTGGATGCTTGCTCGAGGAGGAAGAGTGAGGTTTGGATCCGAGAATCCCCATCTCTTCAAATAGGCGGTCAAGACAAAGGATTGAGGGTGGGAAATGTGAAAATACCTTGGCTCTCGTGACACGCTGACACATGGAGATGGTCATCATTGAGGCAATCAAGCCAAGGAATACAACATTGATGGAGTTCCGACACTATTCGTCGTAACAGTACTTTGGAGTATTTGGAGAAGGAACCCGCCGCAATGCCAAGACAAGATCAAGCTACCGGACTCATCGCCATTGAAGCCTGGTTGAGGGGCTACCGAGGGAGTCCTGGATTAGGGGTATCCGGACAGCCGGATCAGATACATCGTCCGGACTATTGAAACGTGAAGATACAAGACTCAAGACTTCGGCCCCTGTCCGGATGGAACTCTCCTTGGCGTGGAAGGCAAGCTTGGTGATCCGGATATTGTATTTCCTTCCTTTAACCGACTCCATGTAAATTCCTAGCCCTCTCCTGTCTATATAAACCGAGAGGTTGGTCCTTAGAAGGCCGATCACAATTACAATCATACCATCATAGGCTAGCTTCTAGGGTTTAGCCTCTACGATCTCGTGGTAGATCTACTCTTGTACTACCTATATCTTCAATATTAATCAAGCAGGAAGTAGGGTTTTACCTCCATCAAGAGGGCTCGAACCTGGGCAAACATTGTGTCCCTTGCTTCCTGTTACCATCAGCCTAAGACGCACAGATCGGGACCCCCTACCCGAGATCCGCCGGTTTTGACACCGACACCGCCCCCCTCCCTCCTTGTCCTATTCGTACTAGAGGGGAGGGGCGCCGCCCTGCCCTGGCCGCCCTCCTCTTCTCCACTAAGGCCCATGTAGGCCCATTAATCCTCTCGGGGTTCCGTAACCCCTAAGATTCTGATATATCCGATAACCCCGAACTATTCCGTGTCCGAATATAGTCGCCCAATATATCAATCTTCATGTCTCACCATTTCGAGACTCCTCGCCATGTCCGTGATCACATCCGGGCACCAAACAACCTTCGTACATCAAAACATATAAACTCATAATATAACAAAGCCATCAAACTTTAAGCGTGGACCCTACGGGTTCGAGAACTGATGAGACATGACCGAGACATCGCCTCCGTCAATAACCAATAGCGGAACCTCGATGCTCATATTGGCTCGCATATATTCTACGAAGATCTTTATCGGTCAAACCGCATAACAACCGCATAAAAAAGTCTGTATAAAACCAAATGCTTTGATCACACTATCAAAGCATTTAATCCAACTCTAAGAGGCTTGCACCAGTCCATAAATGGATTGCTGGAGCTTGCACACTTTGTTAGCTCCCTTTGCATCGGCAAAACCTTCCGGTTGCATCATATACAACTCTTCTTCCAGAAATCCATTCAGAATGCAGTTTTTACATCCATTTGCCAAATTTCATAATCATAAAATGCAGCAATTGCTAACATTATTCGGATAGACTTAAGCATCGCTACGGGTGAGAAGGTCTCATCGTTGTCAATTCCTTGAACTTGTCGAAAACCTTTCGCAACAAGTCGAGCTTTATACATTACCGTCAGAGTCAGTCTTCTTCTTGAAGATCCATTTATGCTCAATGGCTTGCCGATCATCGGGCAAGTCAACCAAAGTCCACACTTTGTTCGCATACATGGATCCCATCTCAGATTTCATGGCTTCAAGCCATTTTATGAATCAGCTCACCATCGCTTCTTCATAGTTCGTAGGTTCGCCATGGTCTAGTAACATAACTTCCGTAACAGGATTACCGCATCACTCGCGGATCTTACTCGTCGACTCCACGAGGTTTAGTAACAACTCTATCTAAAGTTTCGTGATCATCATCATTAACTTCCTCACTAATTGGTGTAGGTGTCACAGGAACCGGTTTCTGTGATGAACTACTTTCCAATAAGGGAGCAGGTACAGTTACCTCATCAAGTTCTACTTTCCTCCCACTCACTTCTTTCGAGAGAAACTCCTTCTCTAGAAAGATTCCGAATTTAGCAACAAAAGTCTTGCCTTCGGATCTGTGATAGAAGGTGTACCCAACAGTCTCTTTTGGGTATCCTATGAAGACACATTTTTCCGATTTGGGTTCGAGCTTATCAGGTTGAAGCTTTTTCACAAGCATCGCAGCCCCAAACTTTAAGAAATGAAAACTTTGGTTTCTTGCCAAACCACAGTTCATAAGGCGTCGTCTCAACGGATTTCGATGGTGTCCTATTTAACGTGAATGCAGCCGTCTCTAAAGCATAACCCCAAAATGATTGCGGTAAATCAGTAAGAGACATCATAGATCGCACCATATCTAGTAAAGTACGATTATGATGTTCGGACACACCATTACGCTTGTGGTGTTCCTACCGGGCGTGAGTTGCGAAACTATTCCGCATTGTTTCAAATGAAGACCAAACTCGTAACTCAAATATTCTCCTCCATGATCAGATTGTAGAAACTTTATTTTTTTGTTATGATGAGTTTCGACTTCACTCTAAAATTATTTGAACTTTTCAACTGTTTCAGACTTATATTTCATTAAGTCGATATACCCATATCTGCTTAAATCATCTATGAAGGTGAGAAAATAACGATACCCTCCGCGAGCCTCAATATTCATCGGACCACATACATATGTATGTATGATTTCCAACAAATCTGTTGCTCGCTCCATAGTTCCGGAGAACGGCGTTTTAGTCATCTTGCCCATGAGGCACGGTTCGCAAGTACCAAGTGATTCATAATCAAGTGGTTCCAAAAGTCCATCTGTATGGAGTTTCTTCATGCGCTTTACGCCGATATGACCTAAACGGCAGTGCCACAAATAAGTTGCACTGTCATTATCAACTCTGCATCTTTTGGCTTCAATATTATGAATATGTGTATCACTACTATCGAGATTCAACAAAAATAGACCACTCTTCAAGGGTGCATGACCATAAAAGATATTACTCATATAAATAGAACAACCATTATTCTCGATTTAAATGAAGAACCGCCTCGCATCAAACAAGATCCAGATGTAAGGTTCATGCTCAACGCCGCACCAAATAACAATTATTTAGGTCTAAAACTAATCCTCAAGGTAGATGTAGAGGTAGCGTCGACCGCGATCACATCGACTTTGGAACCATTTCCCACGCCAGCATCGTCACCTCGCCCTTAGCCAATCTTCGCTAATCCGTAGTCCCTGCTTCGAGTTGCAAATATTAGCAATGTAACCATTATCAAATACCTGTGTGTTACTGCGAGCATTAGTAAGGTACACATCAATAACATGTATATCGTGACATACCTTGTTCACCTTGCCATCCTTCTTATCCGCAAAATACTTGGGGCAGTTCCACTTCCAAAGGACTACCGCTTAAAGTGGAAGCACTCGGCCTCGTGCTTAGGTCCAGACTTGGGTTTCTTTCTCCGAGCAGCAACTTGCTTGTCGCTCTTCTTGAAGGTCCCCTTCTTCTTCCTCCGCCCTTTTTCTTTAAACTGGTGGTCTTATTGACCATCAACACTTGATGCTCCTTCTTGATTTCTACCTCCGCAGCTTTTTAGCATCAGAAGAGCTCGTGAATCGTCTTATCCATCCCTTGCATGTTATAGTTCATCACGAAGCTCTTGTAGTTTGGTGGCAGTGATTGAAGAATTCTGTCAATGACGCTATCATCCGGTAGATTAACTCCCAGTTGAATCAAGTGATTGTTATACCCAGACATTTTGAGTATATGCTCACTGACAGAACTATTCTCCTCCATCTTGCAGCAGAGAACTTATTGGAGACTTCATATCTCTCAACCCGGCATTTGCTTGAAATATTAACTTCAACTCTTGAACATCTCATATGCTCCATGACGCTCAAAACGCCGTTGAAGACCTGGTTCTAAGCCGTAGCATGGCACAATCGAACTATGGAGTAGTCATCGCTTTTCCTCCGCCAGACGCTCATAACATCCGTGTTGCTCCTCAGCAGGTCCGCACCTAGAGGTGCTTCAAGGACGTAATTCTTCTATGCAGCAATGAGGATAATTCTCAAGTTACGGACCCAGTCCGTTTAATTGCTACCATCATCTTTCAACTTTGCTTTCTCAAGGAACACATTAAAATTCAAGGAACAAACAATATGGACCATCTATCTACAATCAACATAGACAAGCAAAATACTATTAGGTACTAAGTTCATGATAAATTTAAGTTCAATTAATCATATTACTAAAGAACTCCCACTTAGATAGACATTCCTCTAATCTTCTAAGTGATCACGTGATCCAAATCAACTAAACCATGTCCGATCATCATGTGAGATGGAGTAGTTTCAATGGTGAACATCACTATGTTGATCATATCTACTATATGATTCACGCTCAACCTTTCGGTCTTTGTGTTACGAGGCCATATCTGTTATATGCTAGGCTCGTCAAGTTTAACCTGAGTATTCCGCGTGTGCAACTGTTTTGCACCCGTTGTATTTGAACGTAGAGCCTATCACGTGGTGTCTTAGCATGAAGAACTTTCGCAACGGTGCATACTCAGGGAGAACACTTATACTTTGATAATTTAGTGAGGGATCATCTTATAATGCTACCGTCAATCAAAGCAAGATAAGATGCATAAAAGATAAACATCACATGCAATCAATATAAGTGATATGGTATGGCCATCATCATCTCCATCTCCAAGCACCATCATGACAACCATCGCCACCGCTCGACATCTTGATCTCCATCGTAGCATCGTTGTCGCCTCGCCAATCTTATGCTTCTACGACTATCACTACCACTTAGTGATAAAGTAAAGCATTACAGTATGCATTGCATTTCACACAATAAAGCGACAACCATATGGCTCCTGCTAGTTGCCGATAACTCGGTTACAAAACATGATCATCTCATACAATAAAATTTAGCATCATGCCTTGACCATATCACATCACAACATGCCCTGCAAATACAAGTTAGACGTCCTCTACTTTGTTGTTGCAAATTTTACGTGGCTACTACGGGCTTAGCAAGAACCGTTCTTAACTACGCATCAAAACCACAACTATAGTTTTTCAAGTTGGTGCTGTTTTAACCTTTGCAAGGACCACGTGTAGCCACACTCGGTTCAACTAAAGTTGGAGAAATTGACACCCG
The DNA here is from genome assembly GCA_021605145.1 of Aegilops bicornis. Classification (NCBI taxonomy): domain Eukaryota; kingdom Viridiplantae; phylum Streptophyta; class Magnoliopsida; order Poales; family Poaceae; genus Aegilops; species Aegilops bicornis. The sequence continues at coordinate 100,834,373 of CM038675.1, read as the reverse complement.
CCAGCCAATTCGTGCAAAGCACATCGGTAGAACCAGTCTCGCCAGAAGCGCACATCGCACTTCGGTCTCGCCGCTTCATCCAACAATACCGCCGAACCAAAGTATGACATGCTGGTAATCAGTATGACTTATATCGCCCACAACTCACTTGTGTTCTCCTCGTGCATATGACATCTACGCATAAAACCAGGCTCGGATGCCACTGTTAGGAAACGTAGTAATTTCACAAAAAATCCTACGCACACGCAAGATCATGGTGATGCATAGCAACGAGAGAGGAGAGTATTGTCCATGTACCCTTGTAGACCGAAAGCGGAAGCGTTAGCACAACGCGGTTGATGTAGTCGTATGTCTTCATGATCCGACCGATCAAGTACCGAACGCACGGCACCTCCGAGTTCAGCACACATTCAGCCCGACGACGTTCCTCGAACTCCGATCCAGCCGAGTGTTGAGGGAGAGTTTCACCAGCACGACGGTGTGGTGACGATGATGATGTTCTATCGACGCAGGGCTTCGCCTAAGCACCGCTACAGTATTATCGAGGTTGACTATGGTGGAGGGGGGCACCGCACACGGCTAAAAGATCAATGATCAATTGTTGTGTCTCTAGGGTGCCCCTGCCCCCGTATATAAAGGAGCAAGGGGGTGAGAGGCGGCCAGCCAGGAGAGGGGCGCACCAGGAGGAGTCCTACTCCCACCGGGAGTAGGACGCCCTCCCTTCCTTGTTGAATTAGGAGAAGGGGGAAAGAGGAGGAGGAGAAGAAGGAAAGGGGGGCCCCCCTCCTTGTCCAATTCGGACTAGAGGGGGAGGGGGCGTGTGGCCTGCCCTTGGCGCCCCTCCTCTTCTCCACCAAGGCCCATGTAGGCCCATTAATCCCCCGGGGGGTTCCGTTAACCCCTAACTGCATATATCCGATAACCCCGAACCATTCCAAAGGTCCGAATATAGTCGTCAATATATCAATCTTCATGTCTCGACCATTTCGAGACTCCTCGGCATTTCTGTGATCACATCCGGACTCCAACAACCTTCGTACATCAAAACATATAAAGTCATAATATAACTGCCATCGAAACTTTGTTGCAAGGGACCCTACGGGTTCGAGAACTATGTAGACATGACCGAGACACGTCTCCGATCAATAACCAATAGCGGAACCTAGGTGCTCATATTGGCTCCTACATATTCTACGAAGATCTTTATCGGTCAAACCGCATAACAACATACGTTGTTCCCTTTGTCATCGGTATGTTACTTGCCCGAGATTCGATCATCGGTATCTCAATACCTAGTTCAATCTCAAGCTACCAAAGAAGTCTCTTTACTCGCTCAGAATACATCATCCCGCAACTAACTCATTAGTTGCAATGCTTGCAAGGCTTAAGTGATGTGCATTACCGAGTGGGCCCAGAGATACCTCTCCGACAATCGGAGTGACAAATCCTAATCTCTAAATACGCCAACCCAACAAGTACCTTTTGAGACACCTGTAGAGCACCTTTGTAATCACCCAGTTATGTTGTGACGCTTTGGTAGCTGATGTCTACTACACAACCTTCTTCTTGTTGACGTTGTTGGGCCTGCAAGTGCACAGGTTTGTAGGACAAGAGAAAATTTCCTCAAGTGGAAGACCTAAGGTTTATCAATCCGTGGGAGGGGAGGATGAAGATGGTCTCTCTCAAACAACCCTACAACCAAATAACAAAGAGTCTCTTGTGTCCCCAACACACCCAATACAATGGTAAATTGTATAGGTGCACTAGTTCAGCGAAGAGATGGTGATACAAGTGCAATATGGATGGTAGATATAGGCTTTTGTAATCTGAAAATAGCAAGGTAACTAATGATAAAAGTGAGCGTAAACGGTATTGCAATGATAGGAAACAAGGCCTAGGGTTCATACTTTCACTAGTGCAAGTTCTCTCAACAATAATAACATAGATAGATCATATAACAATCCCTCAACATGCAACAAAGAGTCACTCCAAAGCCACTAATAGCGGAGAACAAACGTAGAGATTATGGTAGGGTATGAAACCACCTCAAAGTTATTCTTTCGGATCAATCTATTAAAGAGTTCGTACTAGAATAACACCTTAAGACACAAATCAACCAAAACCTAATGTCACCTAGATACTCCATTGTCACCTCAAGTATCCGTGGGCATGATAATACGATATGCATCACACAATCTCAGATTCATCCAACCAATGAAAGTACTTCAAAGAGTGCCCCAAAGTTTCTACCGGAGAGTCAAGAAAACGTGCCAACCCCTATGCATAGGTTCATGGGCGGAACCCGCAAGTTGGTCACCAAAACATACATCAAGTGGCACGTGATATCCCATTGTCACCACAGATAAACACGGCAAGACATACATCAAGTGTTCTCAAATCAAAGACTCAATCGGATAAGATAACTTCAAAGGGGAAACTCAATTCATCACAAGAGAGTAGACGGGGAGAAACATCATAAGATCCAACTACAATAGCAAAGCTCATGATACATCAAGATCGTACATAGAGAGAACACGAGAGAGAGAGAGAGAGAGAGAGAGAGAGAGAGAGAGATCAAACACATAGCTATCGGGTACATACCCTCAGCCCAGAGGGTGAACTACTCCCTCCTCGTCATGGAGAGCGCCTGTGATGATGAAGATGGCCACTGGTGATGGGTTCCTTCCAAGCAGTGCCGTGAACGGCTCCCGAGAGGTTTTTGGTGGCTACAGAGGCTTGCGCGGTGGAACTCCCAATCTATCTTGATTTTTAATGTTTTAGGGTACGAGGCATGTATAGGCTAAAGAAGTTTGTCGGGGTGCTCGAGGGGCCCACGAGACAGGGGCCGCTACTAGGGGGGCGTGCCCTCCTATCTCGTGGAGTCCTCGGGGATCTTCTGATGTGAACTCCAAGTCTCAAGGATCATATTCTTCCCAAAAATAACGCTGCCGAAGGTTTCATTCCGTTTGGACTCTGTTTGATATTCCTTTTCTTCGAAATACTGAAACATGCAATAAAACAGCAATATGGGCTGGGCCTCCGGTTAATAGGTTAGTCCCAAAAGTAATATAAAAGTGTAAATAAAGCCCAATATTGCCCAAAACAGTAGATAATATAGCATGGTGCAATCAAAATTATAGATACGCTGAGACGATCAAGCATCCCCAAGCTTAATTCCTGCTCGTCCTCGAGTAGGTAAATGATAAAAATATAATTTTGATGTGGAATGCTACTAGGCATAATTTCATTGTAATTCTTCTTAATTGTGGTATGAATATTCAGATCCGAAAGATTCAAGACAAAAGTTTAATATTGACATAAAAATAATAATACTTCAAGCATACTAACAAAGAAATTATGTATTCTCAAAATAACATGGCCAAAGAAAGTTATCCCTACAAACTCATATAGTCTGGCTATGCTCTATCTTCACCACACAAAGTATTTAAATCATGCACAACCCCGATGACAAGCCAAGCAATTGTTTCATACTTTTCACATTCTCAAACTTTTTCAATCTTCACGCAATACATGAGCGTGAGCCATGGATATAGCACTATGGGTGGAATAGAAGGGTGGTTGTGGAGAATACAAAAAGGGAGAAGATAGTCTCACATCAACTAGGCGTATCAACGGGCTATGAGATGCCCATTAATAGATATCAATGTGAGTGAGTAGGGATTGCCATGCAACGGGTGCACTAGAGCTATAAATATATGAAAGCTCAACAAAAGAAACTAAGTGGGGTGCATCCATCTTGCTTGCTCACGAAGACCTAGGTCACTTTTGAGGAAGCCCATCATTGGAATATACAAGCCAAGTTCTATAATGAAAAATTCCCACTAGTAAATGAAAGTAACAACATATGAGACTCTCTAACATGAAGATCATGGTGCTATTTTGAAGCACAAGTGTGGAAAAAGAGATAGTACATTGTCCCTTCTCTATTTTTCTATCATTTTTTTATTTTTTTTATTTTTTTATTGGGCCTTTTCTCTTTTTTTATGGCTTCTTTTTTTTCTCTTTTTTTTCGTCCGGAGTCTCATCCCGACTTGTGGGGGAATCATAGTCTCCATCATCCTTTCCTCACTGGGACAATGCTCTAAAAATGAAGATCATCACACTTTTATGGATCAACTCAAAGGTAGAACAAGATATGACTCTATATGAATGCCTCAGGCGGTGTACCGGGATGTGCAATGACTCATGAGTGACATGTATGAAAGAATTATGAACGGTGGCTTTGCCACAAATACGATGTCAACTACATGATCATGCTAAGCAATATGACAATGATGGAGCGTGTCATAATAATCAGAATGGTGGAAAGTTGCATGGCAATATATCTCGGAATGCCTATGGAAATGCCATAATAGGTAGGTACGGTGGCAGTTTTGAGGAAGATATACGGTGGGTGTATGATACCGGCGAAAAGTGCGCGGTATTAGAGAGACTAGCAATAGTGGAAAGGTGAGAGTGCGTATAATCCATGGACTCAACATTAGTCATAAAGAACTCATATACTTATTGCAAAAATCTACAAGTTATCAAAGCAAAGTATTACGACATGCTCCAAGGGGATAGATTGGTAGGAAAAGACCATCGTCATTCCCGACCGCCACTCATAAGGAAGACAATCAATAAATAAATCATGTCTCCGACTTCATCACATAACGGTTCACCATACGTGCATGCTACGGGAATCACAAACTTTAACACAAGTATCTCTCAAATTCACAACTACTCAACTAGCATGACTCTAATATCACTACTCAGATCTCAAAACAATCATCAAGCATCAAACTTCTCTTAGTATTCAAACACACTCATAAGAAAGTTTTTACTATTTTTGAATACCTAGCATATTAAGATTATTTAAGCAAATTACCATGCTATTTAAGACTCTCAAAATAATATAAGTGAAGCATGAGATTTCATTAATTTCTACAAAATAAAACCACCGCCGTGCTCTAAAAGATATAAGTGAAGCACTAGAGCAAATGACAAACTACTCCAACAAGATATAAGTGAAGATCAATGAGTAGTTAAATAATTGTACAACTATGTGAAGACTCTCTAACATTAAGGAATTTCAGATCTTGGTAATTTATTTCAAACAGCAAGAAAACAAAATGACATTGCAAGGATAGCACAACTCATGTGAAGAAGCAAAACTTAGGCTCAACTGATACTAACCGATGGTTGTTGAAGAAGAAAGGTGGATGCCTACTGGGCATCCCCAAGCTTAGATGCTTGAGACTTCTTGAAATATTATCTTGGGGTGCCTTGGGCATCTCCAAGCTTGAACTTTTGTGTCTCCTTAATTCCTCTCATATCATGGTTTCTCTATTTCTCAAAAGCTTCATCCACACCAAGCTCAACAAGAACTCGTGAGATAGATTAGTATAAACCAATGCAAAACCTTATCATTTTCTACTGTAAAAAATCACTAAGATTATTATTAAACATTGCATACTAAATTCCTCTGCATATTTAATACTGCTATCCTCAAATAGAACCATTAAACAAGCAAACATATGCAAACAATGCAAACATAACAGCAATCCGCCAAAACAGTACAGTCTGTGAAGAATGCAAGAGTATCAATACTTCCCTAACTCCAAAAATTATGAAATAAAATTCCCACTGTAGTAAATTTATCAGAGCTCAATGTGCAAAAAGTTTCAACATTATACCATTCTCTGAATTTTCTAGGGAATTTTTGCAACAGCGGTGAACTTTCTGTTTTCAAACAGCAACAAGTATACTAGCAAAATAAGCATGGCAAAGGCTATCCTTGAATTTTTTATTGAAACTAAAGATGCAAAACATTATTCTAAATAACAGCAAGAAAAAACTAACAAAATAAAATGACGCCCCAGCAAAACACATATCATGTGGTGAATAAAAATATAGCTCCAAGTAAAGTTACCGATGAACGAAGACGAAAGAGGGGATGCCATCCGGGGCATCCCCAAGCTTAGGCTCCTGGTTGTCCTTGAATATTACCTTGGGGTGCCTTGGGCATCCCCAAGCTTAGGCTCTTTCCACTCCTTATTCCATAGTCTATCGAAACTTTACCCAAAACTTGACAACTTCACAACACAAAACTTAACAGAAAACTCAGAAGTCTGCTAGCTTAAAGAAAACAAAACACCACTTCAAGGTACTGTAATGAACTCATTATTTATTTATATTGGTGTAATATATACTGTATCCTGACTTATCTATGGTTCGTACGCTCCGATACTACTCATAGATTCATCAAAATAAGCAAAGAACACAAAGAAAACAGAATCTGTCAAAACAGAACAGTCTGTAGTAATCAGAACTAACACAAATTCTGGAACTCCAAAAATTCTAAAATAAATTTGTGGACCTGAGGAATTTGTCTAATAATCATCTGCAAAAATAATAAACTAAATAGCACTCTCCAGTAAAAAGTTGAAGCTAATCTCGTGAACGCTAAAGTTTCTCTTTTTTACAGCATGATCATAAAGATTCACCCAAGTCTTCCCAAAGGTTCTACTTGGCACAAACACTAATTAAAAAATAAAACCACATCTAAACAGAATCTAGATGGATTATTTATTACTAAACAGAACCAAAAAGCAAGAAACTAAAATAAAATTGGGTTGCCTCTCAACAAGCGCTAACGCTTAACGCCCCTAGCTAGGCATGATGATTTCAATGATGCTCACATAAAAGATAAGAATTGAAACATAAAGAGAGCATCATGAAGAATATGACTAGCACATTTAAGTCTAACCCACTTCCTATTCATAGGGATTCTGTGAGAAAACAACTTATGGGAACAACAATCAACTAGCATAGGAAGGCAAAACAAGCATAACTTCAAAACTTTAAGCATATAGAGAGGAAACTTGATATTATTGCAATTCCTACAAGCATATATTCCTCCATCATAATAATTTTCATTAGAATCATGAATGAATTCAACAATATAACCAGCACCTAAAGCATTCTTTTCATGATCTACAAGCATAGAAATTTTATTACTCTCCACACAAGCAAAATTCTTCTCATCAATAGTAGTGGGAGCAAACTCAACAAAATAACTATCATGTGATTGAAAATTAAGATCAAGATGACAAGTTTCATGTCTATAATTATTCTTTAAAGCATACGTGTCATCACAATAATCATCATAGATAGGAGGCATGCTTTCATCATAGTAAATTTGCTCATCAAAGCTTGGGGGACAAAAAATATCATCTTCATCATACATAGCTTCCCCAAGCTTGTGGCTTTGCATATCATTAGCATCATGGATATTTAAGGAATTCATACTAACAACATTGCAATCATGCTCATCATACAAAGATCTAGTGCCAAACATTTTATAGATTTCTTCTCCTAGCACTTGAGCACAATTTTCCTTTCCATCATACTCATGAAAGACACTACAAAAAAAATACACTTCCGTTATGATACGTGTTTGTCACAGTAGGTCGCGTTTTTTGTCATGCATGTACATCCATGACAAATTTATGACAGAATCAAGATAGTCATACCTGTGGTCAGTCAGAGAAGTGTTCCATGACATTACCAAAATTATCATCACGAAGTGTCCACTTCCATGACGATAAATCGCGCGTCATGTAAGTGCTTTTCGCCAAGGGTGACCGACACGCGGCATCCACCATAACGGAACGCCGTTAAGCTTATCGGTCGGGTTTTGGATCCGATAACCTGTTAACAGCCTCGACCAATGGGGATTTTCCACGTGTAAAATCATCATTGGTCGGAGGAAACACGGTCGGCTCACCGCTGGGGACAGATGTCATCCACTCATTGGACGGAAGCCGCCTATGGTACGTCGACACGTGGCACGACCCAACAGAGGCCCATTCCTATGAAAAGGCCGGCCTAGTAAAAATTAGCAGGCCAGCCCATAAAAGGCCTACTTGTGTCAGGTCCATTTAAGCCCACGACCCATACGAGATGAGCCAATTCGCCCACAACGGCCCGTTAAAGATTTGACACCATTGCAGCCCATCGCCGCCTCGAGCCCGCTAACAGCCCGCTATATATCTGGGCTCAATATTGGCCCGATGAGATTTCGGCCTGTTAACGGCCTGTTTAATGGATGGGCCAATTTTCAGGATGTACATCTTTCGGCCTTTTAGCGACCCATTTAAATGTTGGGCTAGTTTCTGGCCCGGTGTGTCTTTCAGCCTGTTGACGGCCCATAAATTTGATGGGCCATTTGTTGTCGGACCTGAGTTTCGGCCTTTTAGCGGCCCAATTAAGTGTTGGGCCAATTTTCTTGCCCGGTGTCAATTTCAGCCTATTGACAGCCCATAAATCAGTTGGGCCATTTTTAGTCAGACCTGAGTTTTGGCCTTTTAGCGACCCATTTAAGTGTTGGGCCAATTCCCGGCCCTGTGTGACTTTCGGCCTGTTAATGGACCATAAATGAGTTGGGCCATTTGTAGTCGGACCCTAGTTTTGGCCCTTTAACGGCCCATGCCCTTCATGCTCCAATACCAGCGCGGTTTCTCTTTCGGCCTGCTAAAGGCCCACAACACAGTTGGACCATTTACAATACGACCTGACTTTTGGCCTCTTAGCGCCCATGGTCTTCATGGTCCAAAGATAAGCTCATTGCCTCTTTCGGCCTGCTAAAGGCCTACAGTATAGTTGGTCCATATGTAGCCCAAACTTAGTAACGGCTTGTTAACGGCCCGTGAAATAAACTGGGGCCACCTGTTGCCCGCTTCGAAGTCGCCCTGTTAATGACCCGGGAGGTAAGAGGGCCGACAATTAACTTTCGTTTAGTAACGCCCATTAACTTAATGGGCCCACTAAAGTTTGTACATGTGTTTAGGCCAAATTAGATAATTTGAGCCCATTACGACGAGCAATTATGCATAGGACCAAAATCGATCACGCAAAGGTACGGCATATAGGGAATAACGTTGCACATCCAACATATACTACAGGAAATTACATCCACTGGGCAATCAAAGATTGATGCCAGTGCAAATAAATGAGCAGAACCTAACCATCTACAACGTCACAATCTGCAACCTCAGCACAGATGACGCCCATAGGCATGTTGGCAAGTTCTTTCTGCTTTGCTACACTTTCTTTGAAAACATTGATCAGTTGTTGTGTCGCACGACTCTGCACCTCTGATTCATCCACTATTTTCATCATTGCTTCAACCATTAATTGGTTCACAAACATACATTTATTCCGTTGCATTCGAGATGAGGATACCTAATGTATTCAGATGGCGATTTTGGCAGTGCTTGTATTATTGATAGTGGAGAGTGTGTCGACCATCGCATCATAACATAAATTAGGACGGAACCAAACAGATTAATCATGAGTTATTGCCATATTACCTGGCCTAGATTTATCGGAAATAAACAATGGGGTTGCCTTTGCTGTTTTCAGAGTTTGTCTTCTTATCTTCAAAGCACTGCACAAAATTAACACACTAGCATTGCTATCATTGGCCAAGTCGATAATAGGAAAGCAACATTGACACAACGAACGCTTGGGCAAGTAGCCTACACCAAATTAACACAATATGGAACAGCTATCATCAGCCGTAAGGTAGTACGAAGCAACATTGACACAATGAATGAATCGGCAACCGTGAGAAGCACTACAATTCAAGAATGTGCGTGATATGAGATAGTACATTCATGCAGCTCAATATGCAAAACTACTGTGCAGTTTTCCTTAAAAATCAACATTGGCGCCTTTTAACATTTTGCTACAACTAATTTTAGATCGATAAAGGTTAGATTCACGCTGATTAACAAAATACATGTTGATGTAAAAATATAGTGATATACAACAGTACTTACATCAAGCATTGGAGCACGTAGAATTCCCTGCAAGATATTTTCCTCGAAAAGCGATCCCAATGGAGGAAGTCTTCTATCGCTTAACCTTATTTTCTAAAAGAGAGATGGGTAAGAAGCATGTAGAAAATATGATCCAAATGCTATAAAATTTCATGATGCGAGGATACGCACACGCTTCTTAGAATAGAGTTGACATTCTTTTGCTGGATCGAGCGGACTAGTTCTTTGGCCACCGGAATCTGCTTATTATCGCTGGGAGTTGGGTTTCTCTGTCGGAGCAAGAATTATGAAAAATGGAGTTGGTTTATTATCTCCGGCATTTGGATCTTTTGCAAAGACCTGGTTTGTAACCCTTCAGATTCTAACAGAGCTGTCTTCCTCTTGCATGCCTTATATAGAAGAATGGTGATTCAGTTATAAAACATGCTACAACAGAGATGGAATAAGTACTGAAGAATAGAAAGGCATGACATATTGACATGTATTCCCTCCATCCGGAAATAAATGGACGGGTCTAGGCGTATTTCAGTTCTAGATACATCCAGTTTTATCCATTTCTGCGACCTTTAATCGAGACGGAGGGAGTATGATGTAAGAGCAAGGGATACGACAGGACAACACAGTTAAAAAAAACACTGAAAAACCCACTGCAGAACCAAAGTATTCAAAGCCAATGATATGAGATAGTACACTCATGCAGCTCAGGATGCAAAACTACTGTGCAGTTTTCCTTACAAAATCAACATTGTTGCCTTTAATCATACATTTTGCTACAACTAAATTTAGATCAGCTAAATGTTGGATTCACGCCGATTAACAAAATACATGCTGATGTAAAAATATAGTGATATACAACAGGTACTTACATCTACATTGGAGCACAGAGAATTCCTGCAAGAATCTTTCCTCATAAATGATACCATTGCAGAAATTCTTCTATCTGTTAAGCTTATTTTCTAAAAGAGAGATGGGTAAGAAACATGTAGAAAATACGATCAGCATGCTATAAAATTTCATGATGCAAGGATACGCACACGCTTCTTAGAATTGAGTTGACATATTTTTACTCGACTGGAGCGGACTAGTTCTTTGGCCACTGGAATCTGCTTATTATCGTGAGGGAGTTGGGTTTCTCTGGCCGAGCAAGATTCTATAAAAACTGGAGTTGGTTTATTATCTCCTCGGCGCTTGGATCTTTTGCAAAGGCCTTGTTTGTAACCCTTCAGATTCTAACATAGTCGCCTTCCCTTGCATGCCTTGTATAGAAGAATGGTGCTTTAATTATAAAACATGCACAACAGAGAGATGGAATAGGTAATCAAGAATAGAAAGGCATGACATATTGACATGTATTCCTCCATCCGGAAAAATGGATGGGTCTAGGCGTATTTCAGTTCTAGATACATCCTTTTTTATCCATTTCGGCAACATGTAATCCGGACGGAGGGAGTATGGTGTAAGAGCTAGGGATACGACAGGACAACACAGCAAAAAAACTAGTTGAATTTAAAACTATATGCTAGCGGAATATGTACAGAAATAACCAAGGCAACATACACGTGTATGATTGGGAAAATAAGATGGCATTGCAACAAAGCACTAGAACATCACTTCAAAGTAAAAAAAAACATGGTATGGCGTATGATGAAGTACATACCGATGAATAACAATGCATAAGATATTCGTACATGATGTCCAAATTAAGCAGATGGCATTGCGATACAAAGAGAATGACAAGATTTGAATTTGAAAACATGTTATCATGAATGGAATAGGTACTGAAAACAGGAAGGCATGACATATTTACATGCATGATCAGCATGCTAAGCACATGGCATTGCAACAGAGTAGATACACTCCAGGACATTATATGCTTGTTGTACCCATATCACATGCCAAGTTAGAGAAAGGAACTTGTGGGGTGAAGAGGATTCATCATCTTTCTACAAGTCTTCTGAAGAACTGCCTTTACATGCCATCATATTGGGTATCATTGACATCAAGTTTATTGGCCTTTACATTGCTCCGTGAGGTTCTTGTGGATATATCGCAGTGTGCAATTATATCCCATATGCATGGAAGACAACTAGTAGTTAGATTTATGTAAATGAGTGCTTGTAGGAGACGACATAAATAGTAGGACTGGGGTTAACTAGCAGCAACAGTGTCTCATAAACTAAAGGGAGAACACAGATGAGAACTACGTAATATGTATCGCTTTGTACTCGAGATTAACTAGATGGCACACAAAAAGTATTAAAGACAACATAGGTAATACTAGAAGTGGTATAATACTATAATCACCATCCTATGGGATAGCATTGGCTGATGGATGATAACTATGGAACAACGTTACCTAAAGAACAAGTATCTTAGCTGAACTATGGAACAACGTGAACTCCCTAACAAGGCCCGTAAGAGATCAGCATGAATATACAGTGAAATGTGATGATCTATTTTCCGTGCTTAGATGAATAACAAAGCCATAAATGTTGCACACAAGTAAGATGAGGGTACAACCTATCTAGCTGCCATCCATAGGAGTGAGCATCATGTGCTGACTTGTCGATGGCCCTGCAATTGTTGTGGATGTCCCTGTCGGGCACGCGCATTCGATGCAGGGAACTGTTGAGTGGGGACTGTAGCTCCCTTCTGGTGTATGCTTCCCTTGTTGGAGCAAAGGTGAGTCGAAGACGGTGTGTCCAAGATGCGTATAACGCATAAAGTTAAGAACGACATATCTCTTTGATCCGAAGAAATACACTAAGAGATCAACAACAAGGTACAAGAGTGGTCACACGTCTATTGACTGAAGACTAAATTGGGGTCACACGATTTTATTTTATTTTGTTACTGTCCGATCTACGCCGGATGGCTTGATGGCCGTCTTGTGCCTCCCGGCTGACACTGTTCGGAATCTTCCTCAAGAGCCAGCGACCAACGGCAGAGCAGCCTCGCCTCCACCGTCTGCGGGCCCCGCCCAAAACCCCGCCTCCCGCCTCCCCATCAAGATCACATGGTTGCACCGCCCGGCCAATCCACAAAGACTCCCCTGCCTTCCAGATCCGCGGCGGCAGACTCTTCAACCCACACAACTCTAAAAGATAGCTATCTATGTTGCTTCAAGAGCGAACTTGCGGCCCCGCACCCTTACGTTAGACACCAGCCAACCAGCAGCCTAGGAGCTCCGCCGCCTCGAGGGGTGCTGCTTCCCATTGGGAATCGATTGGCCCAGAATAAAAATTTAGACAACTGACGCCTAAGTCGAGTGATTTCAGATGAGGGTGCGACCTATCTGGCGGCATGGTGAAGTAGGCAGGTCCAGCTGCCGAGTCGGTGAGGCCGGTGCGGTTGCGATGGTGACCGGCGGCAGGGAAAGAGCAATGTCGCGACGGTCGACGGCTACGCAGAAGCAGCACCAGGACTCTAGACGGATCCGAAGTTGGAGCCGCTCCGGCGCCGTGAACAACGGTGGGGGTGAATCGGCTCCGGTACGGTTCACGCGGCCGTCGTCGAGGCAGCACCAGCAGCACGGAGTAAGAGGCACACGGCCCAGTGCACGACGGCAATTGGATAGCGTCCCCGGCATTAGGGAGGAGGGCGGCCGTGAAATTGGTGCGGTGGGGGCGCCATGGAGGTGGGGCTGAGGTTTCATGCTCGGGAGAAGGGAGCTTCCGGGAGAAGGTGATTTGATGCCCACGAGGTATGAATGGGGGCGGCGGGGGAATTGGGAGGAGTGGAACCATGTCTTATGGACGATTTGTCCGAAATGTGAGGTGGAGTTACAGTTCTACCCTTGCCTATAGGCGCCTCGGCTTGGGTCTCTGTAATCGAGGGTCGGGATAGTAGAGTAACTTTGCTTCTCCCCAAATATTGGGCGGAGCGATTTCAAGTAGGAGGGCGGTTTTGAACTATAGTGGGCGCGAGCGATTCGGGCGAGGAGAGCGTGTTTTGAAATAGTGGGCGCGAGCTATTTCGAGCGAGGAGAGCGTGTTTTGCCGACCATGGTTTTTGAATTATTCGGCACATGTCATTTCGGCCGAGGAGAAGGCGCGCTTGGATGAAGTTACGAACCTACCCTTGATGTACAACGGGCCAATTGATGCTTGTCCCACATAGGACGGTAATTTCACGTCTCCCATTTATTTGCTCGCAAATTCCACGGAGCGTAGAGGATGTTTAACGGTTCGCTCAAATTTTGGGAGAACGAGCATCCACGCTCACCTTACCAAGTCGATTCGAATCAAATTTTGAAATATTAGCTTGCCACTTCTTTTTTAGATGGAGAGATGATGCTCGGGAGTAACGTGTTTTTACATGCTCGTTGCTAGCGATTTACTATATGACAAATAGTTGACCTACTCAAAAACGCGAACCAAACCCAAAATGAAATATCTCGATTCAATTAACTAGCTCGCTCAAGAGGGTCAAAATAGTGAACTAAATCCAAAATTGAACACCTCAATCGAGTAGCATGTTGTACAGTATTATAGTACTCCATGAACATGTTGAAAGTCAAATTAATGAACTTGTTTGATATACGCATATATTCGTTCATGTGTGGATTGCAGACAACATGGTATCTAATTTAAATATTTGAATGCAAGTTTATATCAGTCTTTGATGCATAAAACGTGACCTCCCCCTCTCCCGGACTCCTGTTCTCTCTCTCTCTCTCTCTCACTCTCTTGCCGACAATCTTCAATTTTTCACGACGATCCGACACAAAAACCTTGTTGGTCCCTCTCCTTTCTCTCTCTCTCTCTCTCTCTCTCTCTCTCGTGTGTGTGTGTGGGGGGGTCTTTCTAGTCCGCATTCATATATACACCATCTATAGGTCTCTCTCACACTATGTATGATACTCTAGCTAGTCCAAGCTAGATATCTTGGGTGCACTCATCGTATGCACACAAATTCATTGGCTCTTTGCCCGTAACTCTCTCACGCACCACTATGTCGTCTCGGAGATCTTCCCCCCTCTCTCAAACTCTCCATCCACCTGGGTCACACATACACATGCATATCTCACTCGCACTCGATAGGCCCATCTAAAACTCTATCTCTCTCCATCGTTCTCTCTCCATCTCACACGCACACACACACACAATCTCATGCCCAGCTAGCCAAGTATGATGGTCTCTCACTCAATTGTAGGCACACGCAGTCCCCCCTCTATGTCTATGACTAGCTAATCTTAGTCTCCATCACAAACATGTGCCTGGTCTATCTCGATTTCTCTCGGGCATCTTTCTATCGCGCAAGACGCACTCCCTCGATCTCCCACCCATATAGTCCCTCACGATCTCGAGGGATCTCTATCACAAACACACCCTCTCTCCCTCCCCATGCGCCCATGCCATCCATGTGTTCCTCTCGACCTTTTTTCCTTGTTGGCCAGACCTCTATTGGACATGTGCTACAGGTGTCTCTATCCGCTGCAAAAATCACACACTAGCTATCTTCGTGTACCTCCTCGCCTCACTTTTCCATCTCGGAGATGCATGCGTGATATGTTCGCATAAGAAACAAAAAACGACTCTCTCTCTAATTTATCGCTTGTTGTCACTTTCTCTTTCACACACATACTCTTTTGCACACTTACTCATTCTCCTTCACACGCACTTGATCTGTCTCGACCGAGGCACTCACCTCATTCATAGCACATAGATTTATTGAAAAGTCAAACATCACAAAGTTTGACCATGTACATGGAGAAAAGAATTACATCTAGTACGGCAAACATATACCATTAGATTCACCATGAGATGTAGTTTTGTATGATGTATCTTTGGTATTGTAGATATAAATAACATTTGGCGTAAACCTGATGAAAGTTTCCAAAGTTTGACTTCTAAAAATTTACATGTACTGCATTATCAAGCCGGATGGAATATCTCTTTCCCTCTCAGCTATCTCGACGCACCACTCAGCCTTATCGGGCTCCTCAATCTCTCTCAAACTTTATTGGTCGTTCTGACCGACCTCATGCCTTGATGGTCGGTATCGCTGGTGTGGACGTGAGATGTAAAATATTTCTGCCTGGCTAGGCTTGTGTGGTGCTGAAGCGTTTGGTTCATGCCCGCCAGCAAAGCATCAACGCCCCATCAATCAATCCATGCATCAATTATTTAATGCTAATATCCATCCATGTTGTTGTTAGCCTCGTGGTCGCATGACCAGCACGACCAAAGCGCTCAAATCGGTCGCTTGGGCTGTGCTACTTGTAGTGTCCGGAGTTCAGCCAGCTAATTAAAGTGCAGGAACCCAGCCCAGCGGGCTTTCTTTTTCACAGGTAGCAACCAAACAAGCGTGCATGAAATCCAGCCACAACCCCAGGCCATGCAAAAGATGCTCACGACGCAAGCCAAACGGGCCTTATATCTCCCTGGTTCACACATACACAACCCCAGGCCATGCATGAAATCTAGCCACAACCCCAGGCCATGCAAAAGATGCTCACGGCACAAGCCAAACGGGCCTTATATCTCCCTGGTTCACACATACACATGTCTTCGCCAAGGCTTATACATATAGACCCATCCAACACTCTCCGCCTCTTGTTCTCTCTCCATGTGACACGCACCCCTAAGTACCATAATCCCCGACTCCATCATAGGCTCTGTTTGGATCCATGGGTTAGAGTTAGTTTGGGTTAGTTTGGAGTCAACTAACCCAAAAAGATCCAAACATGAGAGTTAGTTTAGGTTAGATGCATCTAACCCATCCAAAAAAACTAACTCATCCAAGAGGTGCTTATTTGGGTTAGTTCTTCTTGGGACCACTAATAAACACCTTTTTCTCTCGCTCTCCCCGCAGCAGATCTCTCCCCACTTCCTCGAAGCTTCTCGTCCTCTCCCTCCCTCCCTCTCGCACCGCCCGTGAAGGTGCCTTGCCGTATCCGCGCTCCATCTAACCCTGCCATCCAAACACCTCTTTACTTAGAGTTAGTTCAGGGTTAGAATCTAACTATAACCTCTAACCAAGTTAGAGTATCCAAACAGGGCCATAGGCGCAAGCACTTCTCCTAAGTATGATTATCTCTTACTAGCCATCGTGAACACACGATTTGTCTCCTTCCATCCATATGTCTATCTCGATATCTCTCGGGCATCTTCTATCGCGCACACACCTTGTCACTCGACATCCCACCCATGTAGTCCCATCACGATCTCCAGGATCTCTCTATGACAAACATACACTCTCTCCTCCCCATGTCTGCATTTTCTCCGTACGTCTCTCTCGACCTCTCTCCCTTGTTTGTCAGACCCCTCTTGGCCACGTGCTAGGGGTTTTCGAAGATGCATGTGTGATATGTTTGCATAAGACATGCACGCTTTTTCTCCACTTTTATCGTGTGTTGTCCATGTCTCTTTCACACACGCACACACACTTTTTTCACTCTCTCTCTCTCTCTCTCTCTCTCTCTCTCTCTCGCTGTGGACTCTCACACGCCCATAAGCATATGGATAGCTTTGAAAAGTCAAACCTCGTAAAAGTTTGACTAGGTATATGTGGAGAAAAACATTTACATCTGGAACGATCATTAGATTCATCACAACATGTACTTACTTCATACTATCATTTATCTTTGGTATTGCCTATATAAGTAATTTCTTTATAAACTTGGTCAAAGTTTCAAAAGTTTGACTTTAAAAAAATGTTGTAACTACATTATCGAACGGAGGGAGTAGCTCATTCTCTCTCTCTCTCTCTGCTATATCTCACGGGCCTCCCCTCTCACTTGAACTCTCTATACCGATGGATTATACGCTCACTGTGTCAGCGTATAGCTCTGTATATTGTTTAGTAGACCGGTCAACCAATCCACATGATGCGTTGTCAGCTCGTGTTCTGTATCTTGGTGTGCTGGCCCATGTGGCAGTGGGTGAAAATAAGTAAACTAGAGGCCCATCTGACACGCGGTGAAGGAAACAAAGTTGAAACCACGGGTAGCACCCGCACGCTAGTAAATTGAGGGCGATTGAGGACAAACTTCTTGCGCTGCCAAGGACGACTTCAAGACAATTCACCACTTCATGGGCGGCATGCATGTATGACGACTCAAGCACACCCAGCACACAACACACACTAGCACATCGGTACACCGCGTCAGCCACGGTTGAGATGGACGGCGAGGCAGCCAACAAGCGGAGGCCGCCGAGCCAAAACCGCATCCGACGAGCCTGGACTTCATCAAAGAGCCTTCCCGACGACATGCTGCTGGCCATCATCGGCCTCCTCCCCACCAAATCTGCCGGCGGACCGCCTCGCTCTCCCAGCGGTGGTGCCCCTCTTGCCAAGGCCCCTCAACCTCACCGTCGATACCGCCTCTCGCGACAGGATTGCAAACGCATGGCCGCAGCCTCCAAGATCCTTTCATCGCACCACGGGCCAGCCAGACGCCTTTGACATCTGCATGTTAAGTACCAACTACAAGGTCCAACCCAAGTTCGACGAAAGTGGTTCTTATCCCGCCCTAGATCAGCTCGAGGAGCTCAGCTTTGAAGCTGGACGATGTCGCCTTCGCCGCCGTCTCAAGGCCCGCCACGCCAACGCCAGCGCTGCGCCAGCTTTAGCTCCTGCTATCTTCCCCAGATTAATGCCGCGCCCGCCCTTGTTCTCCCTCAACTCAAGCAGCTCGACCTCTTCGACGTTGTTATCTCGAAGAAGGCTATGGAGCACCTGCTCCGCAGCTGTACTCGCTCGAGTACCTTCTGCCTTGAGCAGATCCACGGGTTCATTAGCCTCCACATCGCCTCGATTTAATCTCCGCTAGATTTATGTGTCTTGCTGGCCCCGCAACAAGATATCAATTGGGAAGAGATCACTCCAGCTGTTCCACGTTATGGTCATTGAGAATGCGCCTTTCCTTGAGAGATTGCTTGTATCGGATCTAGAAGGTCCAACAAAAATCAGGGTCATTGACGCGCCAAAATTGACAGCGTTGGTGCACTCGTCGCCAAATTCTCTCGAACTCTTTATTGGATCCGTAATCGCTCGTGTACAACACTCATCTTCTTCTCCGCCTTCTTGAAATTCACATTTTTAAATTTCTTCTTCATGTATTTATGACCGCCTTCCAGAAAATGATTCCCACAAGCTTGACCCAGTCCATGCGCATGCAAAGGAAGATCTTAGCACTAAAATCTATCGCCCAATCTGGATCAAGTTGTTGGATTCCTTACATGCTTTCCATGCATGGAGAAGCTACTCATCGAGGTGAAACTTCTTTCCTATTAGTAAACGGTAATCACAACGTAGCTCA
This sequence comes from Aegilops bicornis, assembly GCA_021605145.1. NCBI lineage: Eukaryota > Viridiplantae > Streptophyta > Magnoliopsida > Poales > Poaceae > Aegilops > Aegilops bicornis. The sequence continues at coordinate 100,815,263 of CM038675.1, read as the reverse complement.
ATTTTTTCGTAATTTTCCCAAATTATGATGACAAGTGTAGTGTTCAAAACTACATCTACGCACTGCACCGGAAGAAATGTTTTTAGTATTTTTTTCTCACGTGATCACCTGCATCATTTTTATGTCAGACTACTATAGTAGCCTAGGCTAGTCATAGTGGAAAGTAACTTAGACTACTCCAAAGAATTTCTATGGTTACCCTAAGGGCAAGTACTACCTCCGTCCTGGTTTACTCTTCCAATTTTGTAGTATCAAAATTTGACCATAGATTTAATCGACAAAATGTTAATGCATCTCACTAAGATCTATATCGTTGGATTCGTATTTGAACATAATTTCAAATGGTGTAATTTTTAGTGACATGCATTGGCATTTTCTTGGGTAAATCTATGGTCAAAATTTTATACTAAATACGAGGTAGTATTCTCTCTGTCCCAAAATTCTTGTCTTATATTTGTTTAGATACGGATGTATCTAACACTAAAATGTAACTAGATACATCCGTATTTAGACAAATTTAAGACAAGAATTTTGGGACGGAGGGAGTACAAAAGTGGGCTATGTAGGCCAAAACATGTGCCAAATTCACTTGTGATGCATTTGGCATCGATGCCCCTCCATTGCTCACCTGGTGCCCCAATCTGGAGCACCTACTTTGCTCCGGTGTCAAATTAACTCACGCAATGAAAAAACACTGCGTGGGAGAGAGAGAGGACTGAGGCAATAAAATAACACTTGTTTGGGAGAGTGAGAGGCTGGTGTAGTTGGTTTGATTGATTTGTTTATACATGTGGGTCTGTGTGCACAGCGGTGCCAACTCTCTCACATCGCGAGAGCGGTGCCAAAATCTTTTGATTTGACATCGATGCGTATTATGTGGCATACTTTTGCGAAATATGGCATCGGCCACATAGTGGAAGGCAACAAATGCCCAAGCTCTTCACGTGCTCCTAGTTAAATGAGAGGAAATAGAAACAGAGAGAGAGAGATAGGGAGAGAGAGAGAGAGTGAGTGAAAAAATATCACTAGCCATCCAACCCTATCGTATGAGCGAATGATATTGGTACCTCTTGATGACACGGCAATCTTATGCAGCCAGCTGCTCTAATATGTTCTCTTCTTTGCGTATAAAAAAGACCCGAAAGTGAAAAATGTGCTGCACTATAACAATCTCATCGAATGCCTTGATCTCCATCTTACAGAAATTCATTTGATCGACTACCGAGGTAGCACATCTGAGATTAAATTGGCCAGGTTCTTTGTTCTGGAGGCAAGTGTGCTCAAGGTAATGAGGTTTGGCATTCTCTAGCGCAACAATGAATGGCGTGCTGATCACCGCAAGCGTCTAATCCTAAATGACAAAGTCTCCGCGGAATCTAAATTTGTTTTTGAAACATCAAGTGGCCAGAGACTCGAAAACTTATTTTCCCATTAGTGACTTGTCGTATGTGGATTTTAGTTTGTACGATAACGTCTGCATCCACTCTAAAGTAACGAAAGTTCTTACGTGAACTTCCTAGTAATTCCCTCTTCCTAGGTGCAGCATTACTCCTAACATTTGCAATATCGCTTGAAACTTGTAATATTGCCGTGTCCTATTCCTCGCTTTCAAAATCCTGCGAATCAAACAGGTCCCGAGTTGGTGATGATGTTGTGCCTTCCATCTTTCACCAAGAGTCAGTCGGATCTAGATCTGACGCATACAAACCAAGCTTCTCCATTTTTGCAAAAAGATGCCCGCACTTGTTCCCTATTTACAAACGACTCCCTGTCTCTCACAATCAGCATTATCTCCTCCCCACCACATCTAGAAGGCCGTGGAAAAATATGGCGCGATGGCCGCTGACGGAGCAGTCCACCCCCAATCTTGGTGTTCCGTGCAATGCACGGGCATCTACACACGGGAAATTATGTCGAACAAGGCTAGTTGTAAGCAGACTAGCTCTACAGCCATGATGATAGTGACTGCAAACGGTGAGGCTGACTATGGTATGCCGAACACGGCGCCTATACTCAGGTGTCATCTCCGGCGCAGGGTCTTGTCACTTCACTATGAGGAGCAGCACGTAATAATTTGACCAACGGGTAGTACAAAGGTTAGTACTCCTAGGAGTACTACATTGGTAGTACTACTACTAGTACTAGTAGCACCACCGTCAGATTTAGGAGTACTACCACGCCCATCTGGATTTTAGTATTTGACTAGCAATATCTAGTAATGCACGCCACAAAAATGTACTACTCCTCTCAGAATAAATACATAGTGTTTTATTCCTATCGGCGAGTGAACTTGATGTTTTCTTGCTAACTAGAGTCTTAATAGGATTACATGCAATGAACTAAACACTGCATGTCATGTGTGGTAGTCTCAAGTCATTGAAAGCATGCACGGCCCACATCTCTCATTGGTTGATATGTCACGAAATAAGAGACAAGGAGGGAGTTAATGCATCGTGCCTAACTGTTTTGGGATTATTTGGTTTTCGTAATGTGACTTACACAACATTTTGGTTTACATGCATTAACATTTTATTAGTTAAATCAAAGGTCAAAACTTGGGGCAAAATGCAAAGGGGACCAATAAACCAGTAAACATCAAACTTCTCTCGTTTGGCCCCAACTAGAGGTCCGGTGAGATGACTATACTGCACCGCACGGAGGGGGGGCACAAGCTTCATTGACTTACGGCAACCGCCTGGGTGAATGACACGTGGGCCCAAGGGGTGGCTGGCCCACCTAACATACAGCCAAAGGCAGGTGCAGTAGAGGGCCGAGGAGTAGTACGAAATCCTACGCACCTACGCATGCTAACCAAGGGCAAGAGTGATCACTCGAATCGCAAGATCAGTTGACTAGTAGAAGCTAAGCTAGACCCATGGAGGCGATGAGCGCGAGCATCACCGGCTGTGCCAGATGGTCCACGACGCCGCCTCGCGCCCGCAAGAACGAGGAACGTCTCTGTGTAGTATTGCTTGAGGCCGCAGGCGAGGGGCCACTTGGACGACAGCTTGTCTCCTTGTTCGACGAGGTCCTCGCGGTTCCTCGACAAGTTCACCGTCGTCAAGAAGCTCACGGACGACTTTGACGTAAGCCTTCAGCCGACGCGCCCAGGCTCTGCGACACCCGCCACCCTCAACGGCCACTATGGTGACAACCTCTTCGACGCATTGGTGGCTCTGCGACTGCCCGCCGTCGCGCCGGAGAATGTCCACCTTGTGGTCGCGCTCGCTGCGCAGCGCCTGGCGCAGCAAGACACCATGGACATAATCACCCACGTCTACGCGCATGCAAGAGGAGGACGATAGGACGCTGGCCTTCTTGGACCGCAGGGCAACCTTGGACGACTGCTCGTAAGCACGCTGAGCTCGCCGCCAATGCCGCTGCTCCTCACACGCCGGTTGGTGACCCGCGCACTAGGGCGTGAGGATGTCGTTGATGGATCCGTATGTATTTTTATCTTCCGCCAAATCCATGTAGTAGTATATGATACTACAGTAATTATCTTACCTTTCGCATCAACTTCATAATTTTCGTACGTACTCCATACATGAACGGCGCCAGAACCAAACTTCTCATTACTCTAGGCAAAATCGTTATTTTCTATCTACCGATCGCGCCATGGAGCAGAACCAAATTTTACAAGTTACGAGTTCCAAAGGAAAAGCTTGCCGTGTTCGCGTCGCACCCCCACACGGTTGGTCCGGCACGCCGCTCAAGCGGGAATGCGCAGGGTGTTGCATTTTCACTTACAAGTGGGACCGCAGTTGAGCAATCCGACTATCGGCAAACCCCCACCCCGCCCACCGCGTGATGGCTGAGAAAACAGGAGGGAGAAGAGATGGCTGTAGCACGGACTCCAAGAAAATTGGTGTCGGATGGGACTCGTGTGGGTGGCGTGTGCCGTACTGCTAGACGTGAATGCTAGTTATGGCCCATGCCACCCCACTATATCGAGCCTATATCAAGGTACATTACGTAGAACAAATTTCCTGCAGTCCGTGCTCAAAGACTCCTCTATCTCTCTTCTCAGCCAGCCAATGGACGCGCTGAGCCCATCGTCTGCTTGCTCACATGTGGTCCCACATGTCAGTGAAAACGCAAGCGGACCCACTGAACCTGCACATCTTTCACCTCGACGTGCTGGTGATGAAAAACAAACCCAAGAAAGATCTTCGGTGGCCGCTTTTGGAGTTACTCAAGAGTAGTAAGATTGTATTTACAGTTTAAACCAAGATGCACATCTCGTGGCTTCAACTTATCAACTATACCACTCTATTTTCTTTCATGACACGACCTGGATGCTGGATGTCCCACGTGTCGGCAAAAGGAGGAAAAACCCGACCAAATCTTCGGTTGTGCTCTCGGATTAGACTAGTTGTGCTAACTTAAAAATTTTATTGTGTACTCCTCCGGTCCAAAATACTTGACTTCCATTTGTCCAAAAATGGATGTGCCTATATACTAAAACATGTCTAGATACATATATATTTTGACAAATAGAAGGCATGTATTGTGCAACGGAGGGAGTAGAATGGATGCAAGTTTTTGTATTGGGAAGAAGAGTACATCCATATATTGATAGAGCGCAATTTAGTAGATGTTCTATCAATTTTAGCTAGCACAGAGCCTATAGATGATATTAGTGCACTTGTTGATACTCCTACTTGGTATGCGTGTTGCTGCTTAGACGCAGAAAAAAAATGGACCGGAGGGAGTACTAGAATAGAGGCTAGACATGAGACTAGATGCGAGGAAGCAACGTCTACTTCTTTACACTCGAAGAAGAAAGAAGCACGCAAGATCGAGCCTCCGCAGATCAACAATGAATGCATCGAGAAGGCACTAATCCAACTTACAGGAGTAGTAAAATGTATTCTTGTGGTTCTTGTTTTCTTTGGTATTGATTTTCTAGTCAAAATTATCAAGGTCCGTTTGGGGTCGTGCGTTGCAGTTGGCCATACAAGTGGGACCGCAGTTAAGGAAACCGACTACCGGCAAACCCCCATCTCGCCCGCCGTGCGATGGCTGAGTTAGAGAAACGATGAGGTTGAAGAGATTGCTCTAGCACGGACTCCAAGAAATATGATGTCAGATGGAAGTCGTGCTGGTGGCGTGTGTCGTACTCCTGGACGTGAATGCTTGTTCTGGCCCATGCCACCCTACTACTCCTACTAGTTAGTACTACTATATAGTAGTACTAGTAGTATCGAGGATTCGAGGTGCTGGTTACGTAGTACAGTATGGCTACAGTAAAAACACCCGCACGACGCGCAAAGCATGTGAAGCTAGTACAAATAGTGTACTACTATTGTTGATTGGCCCCATCCGATAACCTATTGCAATGCACGTACAATTATGTATTCGGAAAAAAAATGCCTCGTCGCACCACTCACTCACAGAAGCAGCTCGAAAGCCATTCATAAATTTAGTAAGTTTATCACAGGCATATCATTTTATTACATACAACAGGTCATCAACCCACATTGACAATGAGGATACATTATAAATACTAAAGTTTTCACCACACAACAAATAACAAGCAATGAAATGAACTTCAACTCAACCATTCCTCGGCGTTGGAAACGCTTGCTTTGAACCACAAGTGATTCTCTGGGACGGGCCATCCATTGTCGATCTGGAGACCAACGCATGACTGATCATCCAGGTTGAAGCGGCCTACTATATCGGGTACTGTGGTAGGGAACCACGCAAATGTCCTAGGTATAGACACAATTGCTTCTTATAAATGGTAGTAACGCTGTGCCAACAGCAGTTGGATCGCCTTTCACCATCATTGGATAGTTTTGTCCAAGGAAGAGCGAGTTTTCTCCAAGACTATCAATTCTGTACCAGGGAGAAGGAGTTGGCGCTAGCACACTAGTATCCATCCCGAATACCATGCAACGGGTGTCGGACTGGTCTGGAGAGTGCGACCATGGGAGACTACACCTGCTTCCTTAGCAGTAACATCATCAGTGGGCTGTATACACACGAGAAGAGGTGATCCATCGGAATTAGTTGCCAAGCGCCAAATAGTATATGGGCGCTGCTCGTCCTCATGCTCGTGATCATCACCATCATCATCTCCCCCTTGGTTATAAAAATCTTCAAGTATAGGTGGTGGAATGTTCAAAGGACCTTGGAAACACAAGAAGGTTGGATGCATGTGGATGAAACAATTATAATTACGGTGGATGACAAACATACCGAAACAACGAGGATGCCATGCAAAAACAGTGCCACGATGGAATTACAATCATCACCATCGTCATTGAAGCCTGGTTCAGGGGCTACTGAGGGAGTCCTGGATTAGGGGGTGTCCGGATAGCCGGACTATGACCTTTAGCCGGACTCCTGGACTATGAAGATACAAGATTGAAGACTTCGTCCCGTGTCCGGATGGGACTTTCCTTGGAGTGGAAGGCAAGCTTGGTGATACGGATATGTAGATCTCCTCCCATTGTAACCCACTCTGTAACCCTAGCCCTCTCCGTGTTGATATAAACCGGAGAGTTTTAGTCCGTGGGGACTAACAACATTCATGACATAGGCTAGCTTCTAGGGTTTAGCCTCTCCGATCTCGTGGTATATCTACTCTTGTACTACCCATATCATCAATATTAATCAAGCAGGAGTAGGGTTTTACCTCCATCGAGAGGGCCCGAACCTGGGTAAAAACATCGTGTCCCTTGTCTCTTGTTACCATCCGCCTAGACGCACAGTTCGGGTCCCCCTACCCGATATCCGCGGGTTTTGACACCGACATTGGTGATTTCATTGAGAGTTCCTCTGTGTCGTCATCTTTAGGCCCGATGGCTCCTCCTATCGTCAACAATGATGCGGTCCAGGGCGAGACTTTTCTCCCCGGACAGATCTTCGTATCCGGCGGCTTTGCACTGTGGGCCAATTCGCTTGGCCATCTGGAGCAGATCAAAAGCTACGCCCTGGCCATCAGGTCAGTTTTGGAAGTTTGAACTAAACGACCGACGTCCGCGGAGACTTGATCTTCGACGGGTTCGAGCCACAGCCAAGCGCCGCCAGATCAGATCGATGGGCATGATCTAGCTCTCGCCGAACAAAGGCCTCGAGGCCGCATCAAAGGTCCGCCCGACTTTAGCTCAAAGCCGACTGCGCCAATCGAGGACGGGTGGCTGGACACCGCCTCGGGGGCTGCAATCTCTATGGCGATCGAGCCGAACACCATACCTGTCCTCTGCGAAGCTCGTGACTCCAAGGTGCCGGACTCCTCTCCGGACTCAACCTTCATACCGCCAATCGAATCCGATTGGGTGCCGATCATGGAGTTCACCGCCGCGGACATTTTTCAGCACTCTCCTTTCGGTGACATTCTGAATTCACTAAAGTCTCTCTTTATCAGGAGAGCCCTGGCCGGACTATGGTCAGCAAGGTTGGGATGCGGACGACGAAGAAATTCAAAGCCCACCCACCACCCACTTCAGAGCTACATCACAATGATTTAACCGACATGCTCGACTTGACTCCTAAAACATCGACGGTATGGACGCCGATGCAAGAGACGACCAAGAACCAAAGGCTTCATGGCAATCGGAAGGCCACCTCGTCGTATGACATATACTTGGTGGACACCCCAAAAGAAGGGAACGGCGATGGAACAACGGAGGATGACCCCTCCAAGAAACAGCCCAAGCGCCGGCGTCAGCGGCACCGCTCTAAATCCCACCACAGCAAAAACGGCGATTCCGGCACGGGAGATAATAACACCCCGGACAGTGCCGAAGACAGTCCCCTCCAGCAGGATTCGGCGTAGGAGAATGGAGAAGCCAGCCCTCACGAGAGAGCGGCAGACAGAGAGGTAGAGGACGATAATTACATGCCTCCCTCCGAAGACGAGGCAAGCCTCGACGACGCATTTAATTTGTCGTGCCCGAGGATCCCGTCGAACAAGAGCGTTTCAAACGCAGGCTTATGGCCACAGCGAGCAGCCTCAAGAAAAAACAGCAACAACTTATAGCTGACCAAGACTTGCTAGCCGACAGATGGACGGATGTCCTTGCGGCTGAAGAGTACAAACTAGAATGCCCCTCCAAGAGCTACCCAAAATGCAGGCTGCTACCCCGATTAGAGGAGGAAGCACAAATACCTACATCACCAGCGCATGATGCGGCCGACCGGCCACCTCGTGGGCGTGTGATGAGAGGCCTCTCGGCCCTCCACTCAAGCCGCACTCAAGGCCGCCAAAGAATACCAAGGCACGGGAAATGCGCCGGACCTGCGAGATATATTGGAGGACAGGGCAAGGCAAACAAGATCGATCTATGGATCGCGTGGGCACCACGACACGCGTGACGATAACCGCTATGCCGGATATGGTAAATCCGCCGGTCGAACATACGAGACAAAGCTCATTTGAGCTACGCCATGATATAGCCCAATACGTAGGCGCCAAGACACCCACTATGCTTCATAGATGAAGCAATGTATCATCAAATCCCGAGGGTTTCAAACCCGTAAACATCGAATCATACGATGGCACAACAGATCCGCTGTATGGATCGAGGATTATATCCTTCATATCCACATGGCCCACGATTTACGATCTACACGCCATCAAATACCTCCCACTCAAGCTTAAAGGACCAGCTCGGCATTGGCTTAACAGCTTGCCGCCAGAATCAATTGGTTGTTGGGAGGACCTGAAGCCGCATTCCTCGACAACTTCCGTGGCACCTATGTGCGACCACCGCATCGCCGATGACCTAAGCCACATAATTCAGCAGCCAGAGGAATCGGCCGCATAATTGGACACGGTTCCTAACCAAGAAAAATCAAATAGTCGACTGTCCGGACGCAGAGGCCCTTGCAGCCTTCAAGCATAACATCCGTGACGAGTGGCTTGCCCGGCACCTAGGACAGGAAGCCAAAATCTATGGCAGCCCTCACAACACTCATGACCCGCTTTTGTGCGGGAGAAGACAGCTGGCTAGCTCGTAGTAATAACATGACCAAGAGCCCTGGTAATTCAGATACCAAGGACAACATTGGCAGGTCGCATCGCAACAAGCAAAAGCACCGCATTAACGGTGACAATGCTGAGGATACGGCAGTTAATGCCGGGTTCAGAGGCTCTAAACCCGGTCAGCGGGAAAAGCCATTCAAAAGAAATACTCCGGGCCCGTCCAATTTGGACCGAATACTCGATCGCTCGTGCGGATACACGGCACTTCGAAAACCAGCCAACCACACCAACAGGGATTGTTGGGTGTTCAAGCAGGCAGGCAAGTTAAACGCCGAAAACATTGACAAGGGGCTGCATAGCAATGACGAGGAGGATCCCCGGCCGCCGAACAATAGGGGACAGAAGGGCTTCCCCCCACAAGTGCGGACGGTGAACATGATATACGCAATCGACATACCCAAAAGGGAGCGGAAGCATGCACTCAGGGACGTATATGCGTTGGAGCCAGTCGCCCCAAAGTTCAACCCATGGTCCTCCTGCCCGATCACTTTTGATCGAAGGGACCACCCCACTAGCATCCGCCATGGCGGATTCGCCGCATTGGTTCTAGACCCAATCATTGACGGATTTCACCTCACTAGAGTCCTTATGGACGGCGGCAGCAGCCCGAACCTGCTGTATCAGGATACAGCAGAAAACTGGGCATAGATCCTCAAGGATTAAAACCCACAAAGACGAGCTTTAAAGGCGCTGCACCAGGTGTAGAGGCCAACTCAGACAGTGCTCAGTTACACTTGAGGTGGTCTTCGATCCCCGGATAATTTCCGAAGCGAGGAGTTAATCTTCGACATAGTCCCGTTCCGCAGTGGCTATCACGCACTGCTCGGACGAACCGCATTTGCAAAGTTCAATGCGGTGCCGCACTATGCATACCTCAAGCTCAAGATGCCAGGCCCTCGAGGAGTCATTACAGTCAATGGAAACACCGAACGCTCTCTCCGAACGGAGGAGCATACGGTGGCCCTCGCGGCGGAAGTGCAAAGCAGCCTCTCAAGGCAATTCTCCAGTCCGGCCATTAAACGTCCGGATACCGTCAAGCGCGCCCGGAGTAACCTACAACAAGACCGCTCGCACGCCCGAGCATGCGAGAAATGGGCCCCAACCCCAGCCCTTGCGAATTATGTAAACCCGTATTACGCGTACATAACTATGCTCTGGAAATACCATGGGCATAGGGGAGGGCACGACCACGGCATGCCCAAAATGCGGCTCAACCGCACTGTGGGCTCCCGATTTTGTCATTCTTTTCTTACTTTCAGGACTCCACTCTACGGACGGCCTGTCCGGCAAGATAATCGCCAAACACACGAAGCAACAGCCAGGGGAGGCGTAGCTACGCCGAGTGTCCAGGTGGTCTCTATAACGAGCAGTATACTTGTTTCACATATCATCCCGCAGCTCGCCCCTGGAGGGGGACATGTTAAATAGTCCCATCTCTTGCTTATCGCACTATTTGTATCGTTCTGCTTTTACCGCAGAATTTTCGAATAAACAATACATAGCTTTTGTCTATTATTGCATTCCTTTTTTTTATAAAAACATGTTCAGTTATGACATTATGCAACCGTACACTTTGGTACGGCCAATACACCAGGGGCTTACGCATTCTATAATATGGTGTGAGAAGTCCTAACACTCTCATGAGTGCGGCACCGAATTTATAGCATTATATGCATCGGTTCAATCATGTCTTGGGTCAATAGTTGGGTTTGCCCGGCTCACTTGTTTTTGTACCTTACGTTCCGTTATATCGGCTAAGGTAGCACTGGGAGAACCACTACGATTGTGCCCCGGTTGAGCTGGGCTAAGCACCTCAGTGGAGAAAGCTAAAACTGACCGTCATGATAGGGCGAGAGCCGGTCGCTGTTCGAGAGGTTTTCGAGTCCCTAAAGACTTATGCCGCTTAGAGCGAGGAGTCGGCTTTGTCCGGCCTAGGCGTGGATAGCGCCCCGAACTCGGTCTTCCAAATACTAGGGGCTTCGCCAAAATTTAAAATTATAGTCCGATTGCCTTGTTCGTTGTGTTGAGCGCCTCCCTCCAAGGACCCAATAATGGGAAAAAGAGCGCTCAAGTTTACCCCGAACACCCCAGCACTCGTGCATGGGGGCAGAAGCCGACGACTCACCATCTCTCAAATTTAATAAACAGCCGCACAGAAGGTAATATTTTAAATTGAAAAGCGTTTCTTAGCGCATATGAACAAGTTTTCAGCGTGACAAAGATCACAAATGCGAAGTTTACTCAAAAATTACATCTTTGCAGCACTCATCCGCTATACGGCGGGCACCTTTCAGGACGCCCTCATAATACATCTCGGTCTAGCGATGTTCCTTGCCCGGTGGTGGTCCCTCCGTCACAAGCTTCTCAGCGTCCATCTTGCCCCAAAGGCACTTTAGCATCGGGCAAGGGCCCCTACGGCACCTTCGATGCATACGGAGTGCTTGATGACTTCAAGCCTTGGACAGCATCCACCAGCCGCCTTACCAGCCCGAAGTAGCTCCTGTGCATGGCTTCCTGTGCCACAGCTGGACTACGAGACCCTTCATGGCCTGTTCGGCCACCTTATGGAGCTCGACCAGCTGCTTCAGCTGGTCGCCATACACTGGTGTCCGCCTCGGATATCGAGACCGTAACACCTTTTCCGCCGAGCTCCCTCTTCGGCTCGGTAGAATGCGGCAGCGCCGGACACACTCGGGAAGATCTGCGAATGCTCTGGAGAGCTCCCGACTCGGGTAAGTAACAAGTAATTCCCTTTCACGTGCTTGCTTTGCATAAAGAATGCCTTACCCGCCGCTATCTTCTTCATCGCCTCAATTTCCGGAGGGCTTTTTGGGCTTCGCCTTGGCAGATTTGGCGCTCTCAAGCCGAGGCGAGCTCGGACTCGAGTCTTTGAGTCAAGCTCCAAACTCTCGTGTTTTTCACGAGCCTGGAGCTCTTGCTGCACCTCCGCCACCGCGCCTCCTGCTTTTTCTCGCTGGAGTACGCCCACGGCCGCATTTTCTTCGGCCTTGGACAGCCTTCCTTCGTGGTCACCACCTCGCTCGTGGCCCTGCAATACCCACGTCGGTCCTATCATTTTTTGCAACCACATCTTTTTTATATACTTACATAAGGTATTCCTTACCTTCCTTGTCCTCGAGCTGCTTTTTGGCAAGGCCGAGCTCGTTCTCGGACCGCTCGAGGCGCTGCTTCAATGCATCGACCTCCGCAGTCAGTGCGGCAAAGGTCAGCAGCGCAGCCTACACTCCCATATTGACATACTTATGTTAGACTCCTGCGTATATCTTTTACATCCTCAGTTCGGCTTTTCTTTCCGAACACCAAACTGAGCATCAGGGGCTACTGTCTATGCGGTAATATTTTACATATCTTAAATACATACCTCAAAGCCTGTTAGAAGGCTGGCACAGGTTTCGGTCAGCCCGCTCTTGGCAGACTGAACCTTTTGGATCACTACACTCATAATAGTGCGGTGCTCCTCGTCGATGGAGGCGCCGTTAAGCACCTCCAGCAAATTATCCGGTGCCTCCGGTTGGACGGAGGTCACCGCGTCGTAGGCTTGCCCTTCTTACATGGGGGCTGCATGCCGGACTCCGGAACCACTGAAGGTTCCGGTGTGGAGTCCGGCCCAGGGCCGGACTTAGAGCCCTTTGGGGTTTTATCCCCTTTGCGCCTGGAGTCCGGGAGGTTGCCTTGCGGCGCCTCCAGGACCACCTCCTCCTGGCCTGGCCCCTTTTGGGACGCCACCTCGGCATCATCCGCAGCGCGAGGAGAGGAGGCGGCCGGAAGTGAAGTGTTGTTCACATCCGACGAACCCAGGGAACCGCTCGACGAAGCGTCGAGCCCGGCCTTGGGCGGACTACATGATTATATTCGGCGTCAGAAGGTACTGTGCAATGAAGAAGCGCCATGAGTTACTCTGGTATCCGGATACTTACGATTTCGCAAGGGGCTTGGCCCTGGGTGGCCACTCTTCCTCGCCGTCGTCGGCGTTGGTGAAGTAGTCCGGAGGGAGGGTCCTTCCCTTCTTGGACCCTCTGGCCCCCCAAGTTGGGGCGGCCTTCCTTTTCTTCTCTCCCCCCGCTGGGGGAGAGACCTCTCTTTCCTCCTCCTCATCTTCATGGGAGGCGTCTGCCTCGGAGTCAACGGTCGATGAGTCCGACACCACCTGGCGTCGGGAACTCCTTCGAGTTCCCGTGGCCTTCTTCTTGGCCTTCTTCTCCGGCACCACGTAAGGTGCCGGGACCAGCATCCCCGCCAAGTGGGCGTCTGCTAGGTCTTCGGCAAATGAGCCGACAATGATCTGTCTGATCTTCTTCGCCATTCCTATCAAAGGAACGGGAGCTTAGATCCAGCATAGAGTTAAACTATGAAAAACAAGTATCCCGTAAAGGGTAAAATAAGCTTACTACGCTGGCTTGGCAATTCGCGCGGAATCCGCAATCCTCGGTGATGGGAGGGGGAACCTCGCCGCTCTTGAATAGCACCTTCCAGGCATCCTCATGCGTTGTGTCAAAGAGCCTGGTCAGAGTTTGGTGCTGGGCCGGGTTGAACTCCCACAAGTTAAAAGCCCGTCGTTGACACGGGAGGATCCGGCGGATGAGCATGACCTGGACTACGTTGACGAGTTTAACCTCTTTGTCCACCAGGTCTTGGACGCAGGTTTGGAGTCTGGTCCGCTCTTCCGAATTACCCCACAACAGGCCCATCTCTTTTCAGGAGGTGAGCCGTGTGGGGATGCCAGATCGGAATTCGGGGGCCGCTGCCCATTCAGGGTCACGCGGCTCGGTCATGTAGAACCACCCTGATTGCCACCCCTTTATGGTCTCCACGAAGGAGCCCTCAAGCCATGTAACGTTGGGCATTTTTCCCACCATGGCGCCTCCGCACTCCGCTTGCTGGCCGCCCACTACCTTCGGCTTGACATTGAAGGTCTTCAGCCATAAGCTGAAGTGGGGCTTGATGCGGAGGAAAGCCTCACACACGACGATAAACGCCGAGATGTTGAGGACGAAGTTCGGGGCCAGATCATGGAAATCCAGGCCGTAGTAGAACATGAGCCCCCGGACAAACGAGTGAAGCGGGAAACCTAGTCCGCGGAGGAAATGGGTGAGGAACACCACCCTCTCATGGGGCCCGGGGTGGGGATGAGCTGCCCTTGTCCGGGAGCCGGTGCGCGATGTCGTTAGACAAGTATCCGCCTCCCTCAGCTTGATGTGTCCCTCCGTGACGGAGGAGACCATGCACTTGACTCCCGCCCGGACATCGCTAGAGAAGGTAGAGGTGGGATGTGCGGACTTGGGCGCTGGAGCTCGAAAAGCGAAAATGGATAAGCAAAGGAGGAAGAAGGCGAGATGGAAAAGGTGGATCCTTATCCCCTTATATGGGCGGACGAAACTATGTGCCCCCACCAGCCTGGTAAAACTCGCTTATCTCCCAAGCACCATAAATTAATGGCACGGTTGGGTTACCCACGCCCGTATTGATGAGAATCCCGGAATAAGGGGACACGATCTCTGCTTCAACAAGACGTGCCAAGGAAACCGCCTCGCTAAGTGCGCTGAGGTGGGACAGTAAAAACGATTCGAATAAAGGCTTGGCCGTGGTGTGATGTCACACTGCGGAATACGTCAGCAGATTGGATTTGTGCAAATATTATTCTCTCTACGGTGGTATGTGGAATTTATTTTGCATAGCCGGACACTATCCTTGTGTTCAAAATCTTCTATGAAGTATTCGGAGGAGGAACCCGCCTTGCAATGCCTAAGACAATCTGCGTGCCGGACTCGTCGTCATTGAAGCCTGGTTCAGGGGCTACTGAGGGAGTCCTAGATTAGGGGGTGTCCAGATGGCCGGACTATTACCTTTGGCCGAACTCCTGGACTATGAAGATACAAGATTGAAGACTTCGTCCCGTGTCCGGATGGGACTTTCCTTGGCGTGGAAGGCAAGCTTGGCGATACGGATATGTAGATCTCCTCCCATTGTAACCGACTATATGTAACCCTAACCCTCTCCGGTGTCTATATAAACCGGAGGGTTTTAGTCCGTAGGATCTAACAACATTCATACCATAGGCTAGCTTCTAGGGTTTAGCCTCTCCGATCTCGTGGTAGATCTACTCTTGTACTACCCATATCATCAATATTAATCAAGCAGAGTAGGGTTTTACCTCCATCGAGAGGGCCCGAACCTGGGTAAAAACATCGTGTCCCTTGTCTCCTGTTACCATCCGCCTAGACGCACAGTTCGGGACCCCCTACCCGAGATCCGCCGGTTTTGACACCGACAAAGAGGAAGAGCGTGCGACAACAGTTACAAATCGAGAGGGAAAGGCGAAGAGTCGATGGACGGTCGCCAGTTTGCCATGGTTCACGAAGGGGCGCCCTGGCCTACACGTCGGTTCGGAAATACTCCTACTACTCGTCGTCGTCTCACAGATATGTGGATCTGGACCACATGTCAACGAGACATGGTGTGTAATTTCTCGTGCAAAATGCGATCTGGCCGCGTTGGCCTGAGGTGCCGCACTAGTTATCGGCCTTTATTTTTTATTGGCGCGCTCAGTTTTGAAGCACGACTAATCGGTATCAGACGCAGAGAAAATATAAACTACTCTACCACTACTCCACCTCCAAAGATTAGTAGTATAAAGAAGATATATAGGCTGGAGCTTCAGCGCTTTCTTGACAAGGGCTGCCCACTTGCTTCTCACACTACCACCCTCTCTCCAGATCTAAAAAAGATGACCCCTCTCTCCCACCTCACCGGTGGTCACAGATCCGCCGGGGAAGAAAAGGACGTGTTGCATTGACGCACTCGTCATCGGCGAGCGAGGTCACGCACTGACGACAAGGCCGCCTCTCAGACCTAGCGCCCGCGCGGGATCGCTGCCGTAGTGTGTGCGGAGGACGACGACCACGAGCGAAGCCAATTCCCGCCGACGCTCAGGTATGCTACCTCTTTTCGAACCATACCCTTGTTCTATTGCCCCATCTGGCACGTCGTTGCATGTGGATCTTTTTCCACTCCACCATCTTCCCAATTTGCTATCCTCTGCTCTGCTGGCCACACAGACGAAAACCATAATTTGCACTATTAAAGGAAACCCTACTTCATGCAGACTAATGCATGTCTAGGTTGAATAAGGAAAGGAAGGGAGACTGTACTGTCCAAGAGAGTAGGCATCGAACCCGCATCTAGGTTGAAAAGGGGAAAATCAGTAGCTAAGGAACGAGTCTCGTGTCTCTTGGTTGAAGAAGGGTAGAAAGGCATGACAACGCAACAGAGAATGACTAGGTCGATCGGTTTGTTGTCCTCACATAGGAAAATGGTGGCTAAAGAGAACAAAAATGGGACGTAATCCACATATGCTGCCTGGATATTTGTTGCTCTGGGAAACCATACCTCCCTCACCACTCTGCGTCCGTGGAGGTACATCGTACTGGTGCGCCCACTGTCCGAATGGGCCTCCCATGCTCTTATTGCCAAATTTTTTGCTGTTAGTATAACGCCAGCAGTCAAGTCAAGCAATGCTACTACTAAAGTGATGCCACATTTAACTAATGCCGCTCTTAGTCTAATGCCACAGATAAATTTAAGCAGTGCCATTTCATGTCACTGGATCATTTCGTGGTTAATGTTGATTGTGGATGTATTAAAGATTTTTCAGCTATGGCATTCTAATGTCGTTGCACAGCCAAAGATACCAACGATGAAACTTGTTACTACCTTCAGATTTTTGCAATCGTTAATGCTTATATATTACATACCTCACTTTCATGAGATAAGTTAATTTTTTTGTACAGGTCACCAAAATGCCAAGGCGCTGATGTCATTTTATTTTGGTTAAACTGCATGCATAATTATGAAGACAAGAGGAAAGGTCAAGAGTGGGCACCTCCTCCTCCGGCTGTTCTCTTGATTATCAAGAGGAAAGATCAAGTTTTTATGTTTGATCGATTATCAAGATTGGGATAGCAATTTCTAAGGTCCCCCCGAGTTCGAAATGATATTTACCTTGGAGGTACATGGTTTGCAATTTTTTTATACTGTCATTAGTTAATATTGCTAGTTACCTTCAGACTTTTGTATTTGGTTTAATGTTCATGCACAGCTAGTATACCAATACTGAAACTTGTTACCTTTACATTTTGTATTGTTAATTCTTATAGAAACCTTCCAAAGGTTAGAGTTTATTGAAATCTGTTCAGTAAAACCATTGTACTGTACCATGTAATAAACTAACTACTCTACTGTTGCACTAGCCACTGGATTACTGTATATTTGTAGTATTTGAATGGTGTTGCATTAGCGTATGGACATAAATAAAGTGTGGCAAGCTTTCCCAGATATGTGCTCAATAAAACTACTACCTGTTTTTCTAAATACTAGACGTTTGGGTACTTTAAATTGAACCGCGAAAACGTCTTATATTAAGGAACAGAGTGTTCAGAGTTCACTCAAATTATACCGGTAAAGCTAGTCACACCTTTGTTAAAATTAATGTTCATTATGTTATCGGAGGAGGTCTGTATGTTTGTCTCTAATGCCTGTCTACTACATACCCGACATCATGATGTAATGTTAAGTCATTTCCTTTTGTACAGTGTAACTAAATTGTCGAGGCGGTGATGGCAATTTATTTTAGTAGAACTGCACAAAATTTGCTTAAAAGAAGAGGAAAGGTCAGGAATGGCTCAGTTTTTCAGAAAAAAAACTATGTATGCGTTCCTGACATCAGCCGATGTTGCTTTATTTATTCCTTCAAACAGGTGGTTAGAAACAGTCTTGCTACCTTTTCCCATTAAGAAATTGGAATGCTTATATTTGTGAGTCTATGCTTCAACTAGTGCCACTTTTATAGTAATCACACTTTCAATATCTATGCAAACAGGGATGCTCGATTTTAGTGGAGCTGCACAAAAGTCCAACTGGTTCAACATTAGGAGCATGTTTTTTCCAAACCTTTATATCCAATTGGTGGCACTATGAGCTGTTCATTACGAAGGTACATGGTTTGCTACTATCTTGCTACTCTTTTTGTACTGTCATTAGATAGTAATACTAGTGGTTTGCATGTGAATTTATTGGCAGGGTGGACCTACATTGGAGGTGCAGGATAGGATTCAATGATTGGATGCACAATTTCGGTTGTATCAATTTCACCTCTTCCATCTCTGCGAACATGGTGTGGTATATGTTTACTAGCTGCTTGATATTTGTGCGCATGCAGATGTCTCCGCCCGTTGCTATTTGGCAAAAAAACAAAGTGTCCGCAATTTTGGTTGAACTGCACAAGAGAATAGTATAGTCACTGCATGCAGTGCCATTTGCAAATAGACACAAAGATTGGATAGTCACTTCATGGATTGCAGAAAAGTAGTACTGTACTATTTACTGGCCAACACTTGGTGGTTCATTGCTTTGGTCTGATTATACAATGGGCATCATTTTCCCTAAGTTAAAGTTTGTATTCTGAAAATAGTCTCGCGGTGTGATCGAGAGAAGACCAAATCATATTGCAGTGGATGTTCCTCCATCATGTGTGGTTCATTCTCATGGTTACAGCTGTTCGTGAAACCACTTACGTTTGCAAGAGGAATTGTAGACTTCACAAAAAATTGTCTTTCAGTCTGTACTGAATGTTGGCCAAGAGAAGCATCCATGTTAGTAGGAAGAACAGATGTTTTTTCTAGATCTTTGCTTTTGGAGCTACATATTTGTATATGATCTGTGAATCATTGAGATGCATTAACATGTTGATCTTATGTATGGGAATCGTACTAGTTAGTTTTAGTTATGCACGCAAGATCCGAAGTGGCTGATCTTTGCTTTTGGAGCTACATATTTGTATATGATCTGTGAATCATTGAGATGCATTAACAGCTACTTATTTCTGTTCGCTCGGTGTTTACAAGTTACTTGATCGATCACTAGCTAGCCTACAAATGCGCACCTAGCAGTTTTATTTATGACGAAGATGCTAAGTGGCAGTTTTTGACTAAAAATGCCTACCTCTGAAGAAACTGACAAGCTACACTATCGATCCTACACGGATAAAAATGCCTACCTCTGAAGAAACTGACAAGCTACACTATCGATCCTACATGGATAAATAGCGTATCACGCACATACTACCTCCTTTCCGGTTTGCAGGGCTCAATTCAAGAAACGACCTACTCAATCCTACACGAATAAATAGCGGATCACGCACGTACTAGTACCTGCTTTCTGGTTTGCAGGGCTTAATTCAAACCTCTCACCAACCAAGGTACTCCCTCCGTCCGGGTTTATTAGTCCCGTGAGCAAAGCAGCAAGACCAAGGCATGGTAATAATTAACGGCATGCAGAAGTTTAAGCCTAATTAATTCCAGCGATTTAAGTGGCTGCATGCGTGCCCTCGGCTGCGACTCGTTGCATGCTACTTCGCGTACTGCCTGCGAGCGATTCTGAGTGCCTGCATGCAGCCGGCCGTAATTAAGGCAGCTAACTGATGCGAAAAAAGATATGCTTTAATTGTTGCGGGCTTTTTAAATCCGTGAAATCATTATTGACAAGGAGGGAGATGATTCGAGTGCACTCGTTTGACCGCCATGCCGGCGTGCGACCCAGACGGGACGGGACGGCACAGTCATAATTTCAGTTTCCCTAGTTTTCCACGGAAAGCTGGCACGCTAAGCCATTATGCATTGAATTCCAATGACCGTCGCGCTACCTTCCCCCTATAAGTACTGTTTCCCAGAATTCTCCAGTGCCACCGTGACCCAACTCGCCATATCCTCATAAGCCCCCACCGGCCCGACGTCGCTCGCCACGTTCGCCATGCCCCCGCCCGTCCGCGGTAGGCAACGCCGTAGGCGGTCACCGCCGGAACTAGTGTTCAGTTTTTCACCGGAAGGCAGACGGAGGGAGGAGGCATTCTATCTGTCTTTAGATGGCAATGCGCAGATCGAGGAGTTGTTGGAGCGCGACCGCATCGCGGAGGAGCAGGAGTTGTTGGAGCGCGACCGCCTGGCGGAGGAGCAGCGTAACGCCGATTTGCGCCGCCAGCCGGACATGAAGCAGCAACGCACCGACGCTCTGAGTCGCGAGCAGAGCGCCTGCGAATCGGGCCGACTACGTGGAGGCCGGGCGCCCACAAATAGCCTCGAGGCTGTCCGGGCACGCACGCTGTCGGCGACGCCGATTTTACTACCAGCTCGTCAAGTGGGTTTCCTTCTTGGAAGCCGAAGCTTGATGGACCACGCCGCATGGAAAGGGCCAACGAAGCGAGCAACGCTTTCTATCGCACCTCCGCAAGTCCGAGGTGAGGCGCAGACGCCGGTGCCGGGCGTTTAGCGTGTACCGCCCGGCATCGTCTAGTTAGCTAAGAGTAAGTTAGTACTTGTCTAGTGGGAGTAGATAGTTAACTTGGCTATGATGGTTGTCAACATGGAAGTTCAATACTCTATATGTGGATCAGACCTGTTACTTTGCTCTGAATGTTGAACTTTCCGTTTGAACGTATGGAATGGGCTGTTATTTTTTTTAAATGGGTTGTATTTGTCCTCCACGGGTTTAGAGGCTGATTTGTGGGCCTCGCAAGTTGACGCGTACACAATCACGAGATGATTGTACGTGGAGAGGATGACAGTAGGGACCCGTCAAGGTCATGGCAGTACGCAAGCAAGTGCCTCCTTATTTCAAGCCAATAAAAAAATGGCTCCTCCTAGTGGATTTCTGACATCTGGGTCCCATGCCATTGTCAACGTAGTCAATAAACGAGAGAATTGCACAACGAGCGGCTGACACGAGGGACCCAAAGAGCTCGCCCAGCTTATTTTGTTTTGGGTTAATTTGATAGATGCCTCAGAAATGCCACTGTAATTTCCAAACTTTGAAAATGCCATTTCATGCCATTTCTAGTGGCATTTTTTGAAGTCTGGAGTGGCGTTTTTCAAAGTTTGCAAACTGCAGTGGCGTTTTTCAAAGTTTGCAAAAATTGCAGTGGCATTTTTCAAAGTTTGGAAATTGCAGTGGCATTTTTATGAATCGCCATAATTTGAGTGGCATTTATCTAATATGTTTTTGAGACGGACGCAGGGTGTCAACTGGGCTGTGCGGGACACTCTGGCCTGTCTAGACAGCTTTTTCTTTTATGTTTACCACAGACCAGCCTAGTAGTTTTTTTCTTTTTGAAAATGGCTAGCCCAGTTTTTTTGTGATTTGTCAAGTAAGTCACTTTGTCAGGCCTGTTGGAATAGACGAGGAGAGCTTCATTCGGCTGGCCGAGAAAATGGCCTATCAGTAATGAGAAATGGGTTGTACATTTTTAAAACACATCAAACCGGCAATTAGTTTCAAATATCTTTTTTTCATTTCGAGATTTCAAATTGCATTGATTTTTATGCGTGGATAATTTATTGGATTTTATATTGATATACATTTATTTTTAAAATCAGTATGAATGTGACTCGAAATTTCGGGATTAAAAACAGTTCAGACCGCACCGACATATGCAAAATTTCGTATAATTTTTTAACCGTGGCCACAATATGGGTTGTAATGCTAACAAAAAGAATATGGGCTCCAAAAAAACCCGTAAGAATTAGCAAATGGGTTGTAAACTATTTGAAATAATGGCAGATGGGTTGTATGATGTTTTCCACAGATTTGAGGCTTTCCACAGATGGCAGATATCGTTGGATGTCCATCCAACGGTCGTCGTGCTTCTTCAATCTCTGCTCTTCCTGCTCCAGCCGCTCAAACAAGCGCCGGCAGGACTGCCTGCTCCCTCCTCCCCGCGGCCGGCTATGCTGCAGCGTAGGCCTCACCGCCCCACCGTACTTCCATAGCTGGCCTAGCTATCCCTCTACTCACCCTCAGTCCCACACATGCTGTTATTCTCCGGCGATGGTAGACGAACAAGTAAAACCTCGTACTCCTCCGTGTGGGAAATAACTGCCGAGTATTCCCTGGCTCCGTGTCGTTCCCTTCCTAGGCCTCGCCGTCGTCCACTGCCCTGGTGCTCTCGGCACGGCCTGGTCAACGTGGTCAATGAACGACATCCATCGGAAGTGGACTATACGTGGAGAGGCTGACAGCTGGGTCCCGCAAGGAAATGCCTCCTTATTACGCGCAAAATAATGATTCCTCCACCTGACATCTGGGACCCATCGAATGACCTCTGTATTTTGTGAAAAAAACGTTACCGCCGCTGACAGCTCGGACCCACCAGCTATATCTTCGCACGCAAGGAAGTGCCTCCTTATTACGCCCAAAAAAAGAATACCCCCCTGCAAGCTGGGACCCAGAATAGTGGGCCTACTAAGTTGACGGGGACGAAGGGCTTTGTCAACTTAGTCAATATGCACGATTCTAGCTCGACTGACCATACGATGTCCATCCAACGGCCGTAGTGCTTCTTCAACCTCTGGTCTTCTTGCTCTAGCCGCTAAATGCAGCGCCGGTCGTGTCACCGCTTCCTGCCTCCCGTGGTCGGGTCAGGCTGCCATGGAGGCCTCACCGCCCATATCACTCCCACCGCTGGCCAGGCCATCCCTCCACTCCACTCACCCACATCCCCTGTTATTCTGCAGCGACGGCAGCGCAGCCGAACCAGTGAACCCTCGTACTCCTCTCCGCGTGGGCATCCACTGCCGCGTCTTCCCCGGCTCCGCGTCCCCTTCCTAGGCCTCGCCGTCGTCCACCGCCGTGGTGCTCTCGGCGCGGCGTGGTCAATGTGGTCAATGACCGAATTCTATCGGAAGAATAATGTACGTGGAGAGGCTGACAGTTGGGTCCACGGCAGTCGCAAGGAAGTGCCTCCTTATTACGCGGAAAATAATTATTCCTCCACCTGACAGCAGGGACCCACCGGACGGGCCACCAGTATTTCGCAAAAAAAAACGTTTGCCCTCGATCACTGGGACCCACCCGACGGGCCACCGTATTTCGCGAAAAAACATTCCCCCTGCTGTCGGCTCGGACCCATCGGAAGTGCCTCCTTATTACGCACAAAAAATGAATACCCCCAAGCTAGCTGGGACCCACCTTGGTGGGAGGCTGACTTGTGGGCCTACTAAGTTGACGGGGATGGAGGGCTTTGTCAATTTAATCAATATAAACGATTCTAGCTCCAGTGACCGTACGATGTCCATCCAACGGCCGTAGTGCTTCTTCAACCACTGGTCTTCTTGCTCCAGCCGCCCAAAGCAGCGCCGGTCGTGCCGCATGCTCCTGCCTCCCGTGGTCGGATGTGCTGCCGCGGAGGCCTCACCGCCCCCTATTATTCCCACCATTGGCTAGGCCCTGCGGCGACGGCAGCCTCACACCGCAGCCGAACCAGTGAACCCTCGCACTCCTCTCGGCGCGGGCTTCCACTGCCGCGTCTTCCCCGGCGCCCTGTCGTCCCCTTCCTAGGCCTCACCGTCGTCCACCGCCCTGGTGCTCTCGGCGCGGCGTGGTCAACATGGTCAAGGAACGATTTCCATCGGACGTGGACTGTATGTGGAGAGGCTGACAGCTGGGTCCACGACCGCAGCAAGGAAGTGCCTCCTTATTACGCGCAAAATAATTATTCCTCCACCTGACAGTGGGGACCCACCGGACGGGCCACCGTATTTAGCAAAAAAACCTTTCCCCTGTCTGCTGGGACCCACCAATTACATCTTCGCACGCAAGGAAGTGCGTACGAAAAAAACAATTCGCCCCCCTGACTGCTGGGACCCACCAGCTACATCGTCGCACGCAAGGAGTGCCTGACAGTCGGGACCCACCTGGTCGAAGCGTACGTAGCGTTGTCATTCTGGGGGCGAACGTGTACGTACATACTGGTCGATGTAGAGGTGTGCACGCGTCGTAGATGTAGAGGCGCGCACGTGTCGTAGTAGAGGCATGCACGTAGCATGTACACGCACGCATACGTCTGCGAGGGTGCAAGAAAGAAAATACGCCACGCACGTACATACGGGCAGGGTCTCGAACGCCTACTCGCGCATATGTACATGGCTGGGTCGAGCGGAGCAACATCGTCGCTGCCGTGTTCATGGGGAGCCAACCGGCTGGGTCGGAGCGGAATGCGTGGTCGTGTTCATCGGGAGGGCTTGGCCGGAGCAGACGATGGAAACGAGGCTGGCGTCGCAAAACGGAGGAAGCGGCCTTGTGTTCGACCGCCCACGTTAAACGGGTCCTGTTGATCGGGAGGGGCCCTGGCGTATCGCAAAACGGAGGAAACGGACCTCCTACGGTCGGAACGGGGTCCTGTTGATCGGGAGGGGTGTGGCGTACCGCAAAACGGAGGAAACGGACCTCCTACGGTCGAAACGGGGGTCCTGTTGATCGGGAGGGGTGTGGCGTACCGCAAAACGGACGAAACGGACTTTTGTTGGAGCGCTACGGTCGAAACGGGGGGGAGGGATGTGGCGTACCGCAAAACGGGACTCCATGGGATACTGTTCATCTCCACCGTCGACCTCCTCCAGCCTCCATGGGCTACCGTCGACCTCCTTCAGCCTCCACGGGCTCGTGTTCATCCAGCCTCCACCGCGTGCTACTCCACTGACTACTGTTCAACCACCCCTCCACACGGGCACCCCTCCACCGTCTACTGCTCATCCAGCCCTCCACACCACGGGGTCCTATTCAACCAGAGGCAACGCCACCACTCACTGTTAATCCAACCCCCCCGCCCATAACGCCATCGTTCATCCCAGAGGCAGCATCGATCGGCTTCAAGAGCGAGTAGCGGCGAATCGCTCCATCGGGTTCAGTTAATAGCCATCGATCGATCCCTCGGGTTCGATGTCGTAACTGCAGCTGTCGCCGGGTTCGATTAGAGCCAACGCCTACGCACACGCCAGCGTGTCGTCACGAGAAAGCAGCGCATCGCTCCGCCCCCGACCTCCCACCGTAACCGGCAACTCCCCGAAATTTTCCTCCCCCTCGCTTCTACCACGGTTTTTTCCGTCATGGACGGCCCAAAGAATGTCATGCAGCTGCCCTCCGGCCCGCCCAGGACGAAAAGCCCATTTTCTGTCATGATTTTTTGTCATAGAAGTAGGAGCCCACCACATCGATGATGATGCCGGGTTTTGTCACAATTATCGTCATAGAAGTGTCATGTGTATGACAGAAAAAAATTTCGTTCGGCCCAAAATGTCACGGATGTGTCTTTTTTTGTAGTGAGATATTAAAAAGACGAAGTGTATGAGACAAACTCAAATCCATTTTTTCGTAGTTTTCTTTTATAAACTAAACTAGTGATAAAACAAGAAACAAAAAGATTCGATTGCAAGATCTAAAGATATACCTTCAAGCACTCACCTCCCCGGAAGTGGCGCCAGAAAAGAGCTTAGTTGACGGGGTGTGAGTGAGTGCCGCTTACCTAGCCTCCCCGGCAACGGCGCCAGAAAAGAGCTTAGTTGACGAGGTGTGAGTGAGTGCCCTTTACCTAGCCTCCCCGGCAACGGCGCCAGAAAAGAGCTTGATGTCTACTACACAACCATCTTCTTGTAGACGTTGTTGGGCCTACAAGTGCACAGGTTTGTAGGACAGTAGCAAATTTCCCTCAAGTGGATGACCTAAGGTTTATCAATCCGTGGGAGGCATATGATGAATATGGTCTCTCTCAAACAACCCTGCAACCAAATAACAAAGAGTCTCTTGTGTCACCAACACACCCAATACAATGGTAAATTGTATAGGTGCACTAGTTCGGCGAAGAGATGCTGATACAAGTGCAATATGGATGGTAGATATAGGTTTTTGTAATCTGAAAATAAAAAACAGCAAGGCAACTAATGATAAAAGTGAGCGTAAACGGTATTGCAATGATAGGAAACAAGGCCTAGGGTTCATACTTTCACTAGTGCAAGTTCTCTCAACAATAATAACATAGATAGATCATATAACAATCCCTCAACATGCAAAAAAGAGTCACTCGAAAGCCACTAATAGCGGAGAACAAACGTAGAGATTATGGTAGGGTACGAAACCACCTCAAAGTTATTCTTTCGGATTGATCTATTAAATAGTTCGTACTAGAATAACACCTTAAGACACAAATCAACCAAAACCCTAATGTCACCTAGATACTCCATTGTCACCTCAAGTATCCGTGGGCATGATTATACGATATGCATCACACAATCTCAGATTCATCCAACCAACACAAAGTACTTCAACGAGTGCCCCAAAGTTTCTACCGGAGAGTCAAGAAAACGTGTGCCAACCCCTATGCATAGGTTCATGGGCGGAACCCGCAAGTTGGTCACCAAAACATACATCAAGTGGCACGTGATATCCCATTGTCACCACAGATAAACACGGCAAGACATACATCAAGTGTTCTCAAATCAAAGACTCAATCCGATAAGATAACTTCAAAGGGGAAACTCAATTCATCACAAGAGAGTAGACGGGGAGAAACATCATAAGATCCAACTACAATAGCAAAGCTCGCGATACATCAAGATCGTGCCATAGAGAGAACACGAGAGAGAGAGATCAAACACATAGCTACTGGTACATACCCTCAGCCCCGAGGGTGAACTACTCCCTCCTCGTCATGGAGAGCGTCGGGATGATGAAGATGGCCATCGGTGATGGGTTCCACCTCCGGCAGGGTGCCGGAACAGGCTCCCGAGAGGTTTTTGGTGGCTACAGAGGCTTGCGGCGGCAGAACTCCCGATCTATCTTGATTTTTTATGTTTTTAGGGTACGTAGGCATATATAGGCGAAAGAAGTCGGTCGGGGGGTGCTCGAGGGGCCCACGAGATAGGGGGCCGCGCCCTGTAGGGGGGGGGGCGCCCTCCTATCTCGTGGAGTCCTCGGGGATCTTCTGACGTGAACTCCAAGTCTCCATGATCATATTCTTCCCAAAAATAACGTTGCCGAAGGTTTCATTCCGTTTGGACTCTGTTTAATATTCCTTTTCTTTGAAATACTGAAACAGGCAATAAAACAGCAATATGGGCTGGGCCTCCGGTTAATAGGTTAGTCCCAAAAGTAATATAAAAGTGTATAATAAAGCTCAATATTGCCCAAAACAGTAGATAATATAGCATGGAGCAATCAAAAATTATAGATACATTGGAGACGTATCAGTAGCACACAAAGTGTTCCTCCGGTAAACGGGAGTTGCATAATCTCATAGTCATAGGAACATGTATAAGTCATGAAGAAAGCAGTAGCAGAACACTAAACGATCATGTGCTAAGCTAACGGAATGGGTCAAGTCAATCACATCATTCTCCTAATGATGTGATCCCGTTAATCAAATAAGAACTCATGTCAATGGCTAGGAAACATAACCATCTTTGATCAACGAGCTAGTCAAGTAGAGGCATACTAGTGACACTCTGTTTTTCTATGTATTCACACAAGTATTATGTTTCCGGTTAATACAATTCTAGCATGAATAATAAACATTTATCATGATATAAGGAAATAAATAATAACTTTATTATTGCCTCTAGGGCATATTTCCTTCACAGTTTGTGTTGGGAACGTAGTAATTTCAAAATTTTCCTACGCACACGCAAGATCATGGTGATGCATAGCAACGAGAGGGGAGAGTGTTGTCTACGTACCCTCGTAGATCGAAAGCGGAAGTGTTATGACAACGCGGTTGATGTAGTCGTACGTCTTCACAATCGATCGATCTTAGTACCGAACGTACGGCACCTCCGCGATCTGCACACGTTCAGCTCGGCGACATCCCATGAACTCACGATCCAGTAGAGCTTCGAGGGAGAGCTGCGTCAGCACGACGGCATGATGACGGTGTTGATGAAGCTACCGGTGCAGGGCTTCGCCTAAGCACTACAACGAAATGACTGAGGTGGATTATGGTGGAGGGGGGCACCGCACACGGCTAAGAGATCAATGATCAACTTGTGTGTCTATGGGGTGCCCCCTCCCCCATATATAAAGGAGTGGAGGAGGGGGGAGAGTCGACCCTCCTATGGCGCGCCCTGGAGGAGTCCTACTCCCACTGGGAGTAGGATTCCCCCCTTCCCTAGTTGGACTAGGAGAGAAGGAAGGGGGAGAGAGGGAGGAAAGAGGCGCCCCTAGTCCAATTCGGACCAGAGGGGGAGGGGGCACGTGTCGTGGTTCTAAGACTGACAGTAGAATGGGGGTAGGTATGAGGAGGCAAGATCCCAGCTATGGTGAAGTTGTACACACGAGATTTACGAGTTCGGGCCCTTCACGGTGGAAGTAACAGCCCTATGTCTCGGTGCTCGGGAGCTCAGTCGATTGGATTATGTGTGTGGAGTAACAGGGGGTGCGAACCCTTGTCCCTGAGGAGGGGGGTGGCTTATATAGAGTTCGCCAAGCCCCTCGGGCCCTCAGTTACACAGGGTTTTAAGGTGCATAAAGATGGGGCGTTACTGATAACGCCAGTAATAAAGATACATGAATGACCAGTAAGTCCACAGAGTAACGTCCGACCGTTGCCATACAGAGTGGCTCTAGATCTTCTATCCATCGAGTGATTCTTGTTACGGTCGAGTGAGTACTCCCTGGTCGAATGAACTTGAGTCTTCCGAGCGGAATGCTTCTGGTCGAGTGGATGATGGTATCCCTTGAATGCTTCTGACTTTAGAGTGGTGTCGTTGGGGAGGGTGTCTAGGTCAGGCCTATGACCCTACCCTAGGTACATATCGTCATCAGTAGCCCCCGAATGGTTCAGGTCTCGAGTGGAAGAGGAGTCGAAAGTGATTTCGACTGAGTTCTTACGCTTCGGAAGCGTTTTGCTGAGATCAATGAACCATGTGACGACTTCAATTTCTTTTCCAGTCGCCTTGATCCATTCTTAGTTTGTCGAGTGAACTTTTGCTGGAAAGCTTCGAGTGTTGGTATGGAAAAAATCTTCAGTCTGACAGGTTGCTCTGCTACTCCTGGATCCTGCGGGATACAAAATTTCGGGAAGCGCGCGGGACGGAAGAGGCCGCAGTAATTGGAGAGGATTAGGAAGGGGCGCCTCGATCTCCGTGCCACCTTTTTTGCCACGTACTGCGTGCACAACTGTTGCGGGATTTGATAGGATTGTCTGGGCCCACGAGTCAGCCACTCGGGAGAAGACCTTATATAAGGCGTCGTGGCTGGGGTTTTCTGCACAGTGCGCCCCATTTCCTCCCTTGCTCCTTTGTTTATCCATCGAATCCACCTCCTCCCTCGGTGCCGCTGCTCTGCCTGAGCTCCATCCTCCAGAATGGGGAAGGAGAAGACGGCGGCTCTGGAGCGTGCGAAGAAGGCGACGGCGAAGGCGAAGGGGAAGAAGACGAGCCGGGGAGGGTCCTCGTCGAGATCTGGTTTGCCGCCCGGCTGGATCCAGGGCGATTGGATCCGGTCGACGATCCAGCAGGATGACATGGATGATTTGGCCGAGGGGGGACTGATTCCTCACAGATCTTGGCGGCTTTCGGAGGACGAAACCGAGCCGCGGCCACAGGAGGGTGAGTGCGTCCTTCTCGCCACTCATGTTGACCTGGGTTTTTCTTTGCCTCCCCATCCTTTCTTCCGAGGATTTCTGAATTTCTTTGGAGCTCAACATCATCATTTTCCCCCAACACCATCACGTACCTCGCTACATTCGTGTCTATGTGTGAGAATTTTCTGGGCTGTCGACCGCACTGGGGTCTTTTCAAACACATTTTCACCTGCCGTTCTCAGTCAGTCAAAAAGGCCAACCCGAGTGATGAGAGGACGCACGTGATCCAGATGTGCAGGGGTCTTGGGATCCAAATGAGGGGTAAGAGTACTTTCCCAGCCATGATTCTTCCCGAGTCAGTCAGAGGGTGGCAGTCGACCAGGTTCTACTTCAAGGACCAGCCGACTCCGGGCTAGTCGACTGGACTTTCCCCCTTTTCCATGGCTCGAGTCGAGAAGCCCTCCACCTTGAACGTGACTCCGGCGGAGAAAGCGGAGGTGAAGGTGTTGGTCGAGCGAGTGGTCCAGCTTGTCTGCGACGGCATGACCAACATGGATCTGTTAGAGGTCTTCCTTAGACGACGCATCTAGCCGCTTCAAGCTCGTGACCATCCAATGTGGCTGTATTCGGGCATTGATGACACCACTCCGATCCACCCAGAGGAAGTCGACGAGGACACGGTGGCGCAGTGGCTGAAGGGCATCACTGGTAACAAGGATAACCCCAAGGGTCCGGGAGGATTCCTCCACTTAACAACTCTTATGAACCAGACAAGGTCCAACTCAAAATTTCCGAGTGTCTTCTTGATCTATCGTGTAATTGCGCTTGCTTAATCGACTGTTATTTGTTCAACTTGTTGTCTTTCAGGCCTTTACTGAGATGTACTCGATGCCCAACGAAGAGCAGGAGCAAGATCCGGAAGGGGAGGGGAGCAGAGGCGAAAGTGGCGAGTGGCACTCTAACGGAGGAGAGGATGATGACAGCGATGACTCTGGCGACGGCGAGGAAGTCAACTCACCACCTCGCATCGAAAGGCGATCCAAGCAAACCCATGACCCGGCAAGTATCTGTGGCAAAGCGACTACATGGAATGGACAGACCTCCAAGTGCCCTTGGACGTCCTCTCTGGCACCGACTGAGAAGGCCCCGAAGCAGTCTAAGCTACGCCATCAAAACCGCGGAACGCCTTGCCCAAGATCAAGGTGGCCGTTCCCATTGCATCCGGGTAATAGTCGGACTTGATTTCTTAGTTTGGCATGAATTGAACTTTTGGTCGACTCATTTCCGAATATCCGACCGGCTGAAATTTGAGATTTGCAGTGCTGCTACCTCGGGGACTTCTGTTTACAGAGATGAAGACGAGGACAAGGAAGGTGCAGTCACTTCTAACCCAGGTATGACTCTTGTAATCTTGTCTGTACTTTGTCAGCCATTTTGTTGGTCGACTGAACTCTGGCGATTGGTTCTTTTGCAGCTCCTCCCAATGTCATTGATCTTCTAGATGACGACAAGGATGTGCCGCTGAGGCCTATGGGAAGGAAAAGCAGGAGGACATCAACTGGCAAGGTGCCTCAGTCGACGCCAGTGACGAAATCGGTGATCCAGGAGACCGGCGATGCCAACCGGGCTTCTGTGACTTTTGTCGTACCATTGTCGAGTGCCCAGCCTTCAACTTGGGGGCTTAGCTGCAGTCCAGTACTCGCCTAAGTTTGAAAAATCCCACCTAGTGATGAGCAAGCCTCTCACTCGGGGGCTTAGCTGCAGTCCAGTACTAGCATAAGTTTGAAAAATCCTACCGAGTGGCGAGCAACCCTCTCACTCTGGGGCTTAGTTGCAGTCCAGTACTCTCCTAAGTTTGAAAAATCCTACTGAGTGGCGAGCAACCCTCTCACTCAGGGGCTTAGCTGCAGTCCAATACTCGCCTAAGTTTGAAAAATCCCACCGATTGGTGAGCAAGCCTCTCACTCGGGGGCTTAGCTGCAATCCAGTACTCGCCTAAGTTTGAAACACGTCCCGATCCGCAAGGACGATGAGGTACAGGTCGACTACGACCTTCTCCTCAGAGCTACGCCATAAGTACAATGTGCGCTCCGTCACGATCCATAAGGCGACAAGGTACAGGTCGACTGAGACCTTCTCCTCAGAGCTACGCCATAAGTACAATGTGCGCTTCGTCCCGATCCGCAAGGACGACGAGGTACAGGTCGACTGCGACCTTCTCCTCAGAGCTACGCCATAAGTACAATGTGCGTTCCATCCCGATCCTCAAGGACGACGAGGTGCAGGTCGACTGCGACCTTCTCCTCACAGCTATGCCATAAGTACAATGTGCGCTCCATTCTGATCCTCAAGGACAACGAGGTGCAGGTCGACTGCGACCTTCTCCTCCGAGCTGCGCCATAAATACAATGTGCTCTCTGTCCTGATCCGTGAGGACGACGAGGTGTAGGTCGACTGCCACCTTCTCCTCAGAGCTGCATCACAAATACAAAGACTATTCCGAGTGAAGACACAAGTTCCACTCGAAGACAAACACCAGCATATTTAGAGATAAACCAAGTTCAGAAAAATCCTAAGGTTCCAGACCACAGATTAAAGTACTCAAGCATCAGGCCCGAAGGAGTTTAACGGTTACAAAATCACTCGGCATTCCGAGGCAAATTTAAGGCAAGGCATAAAGTTTGTTCATTCCGTAGGAGGAGGGCTAGCAGGCTTGACGAACTCGTCCAAGTCGATTCCTTCAGCAATCCGAGTGGCAGCAGCAATGAAGGTTTCCATGAAGGATTGGAAGTCGTGCTTGTTGGGTAACGCAGTAATTTCAAAAAATTTCCTACGCACACACAGGACCATGGTGATGGCATAGCAACGAGAGGGGAGAGTGTTGTCTACGCACTCGTGAGACCGTGGCGGAAGCGATCACAACGTAGAGGAAGTAGTCGTACTTTCTCCTCGCGATCCTGCCGATCCCAGCGCCGTTACTCCGGTACCTCCGAGTCGATGATGACGTAGAGGAAGTAGTCGTACGTTCTCCTCACGATCCAGCCGATCACAGCGCCGTTACTCCGGCGCCTCCGAGTTCTTGGCACACATTCAGCTCGATGACGCTCCACGGGCTTCGATCCAGCAAAGCTCCGGGGAGGGGAGTTCCACAAGACGACGGCGTGGTAGCGATCTTGATGTTTCACCGTCGCAGGCTTCGCCTAAGCACCGCTACGATATGACCGAGGTGGAATATGGTGGAGGGGGCACCGCACACGGCTAAGGAACGATCTCAAGGATCAACTTGTGTCTCCTAGGGTGCCCCCTCCCGTATATAAAGGAGGGAGGGAGGAGGTGGCCGCCCAAGGGGGAGGCGACCAAGGGGGGAAACCTACTCCAAGTAGGTTTCCCTCTCTTTCCTTATCTTACTTGGATGGGGAAGGAAGGAGTACTAGTATTTAGGAAATAGTACTAGTAGTAGAAATAGGAAGAGGGGAAGGAGAAAAGGAAAGGGGGCCGCCCTCCCCAATTCGGATTGGGCTTGGGGCGCGCCTCCCTTGTTCCTTCTCCCTTCTTCCTACAT
Source organism: Aegilops bicornis (assembly GCA_021605145.1). Taxonomy (NCBI): domain Eukaryota; kingdom Viridiplantae; phylum Streptophyta; class Magnoliopsida; order Poales; family Poaceae; genus Aegilops; species Aegilops bicornis. Next base: position 100,782,287 of record CM038675.1, on the reverse strand, counting down.
GGGCCCAATAAGGCCCATATACCTCCCGGGGTTCCAGTAACCTCCCGAGCTCCAAACTTCTTCGAACCTTTCCGGTGTCCAAATATATCCGTCCAATATATCAATCTTTATGTCTCGACCATTTCGAGACTCCTCGTCATGTCCTTGATCATATCCGGGACTCGAACAACCTTCGGTACATCAAAATACACAAACTCATAATATAACCGCCATCGAAACCTTAAGCGTGCGGACCCTACGGTTCGAGAACAATGTAGACATGACCGAGACACATCTTCGTCAATAACCAATAAGCGGGACCTGGATGCCCATATTGGTTCCTACATATTCTACGAAGATCTTTATCGGTCGGACCGCATAACAACATACGTTGTTCCCTTTGTCATCGGTATGTTACTTGCCCGAGATTCGATCGTCGGTATCCAATACCTAGTTCAATCTCGTTATCGGCAAGTCTCTTTACTCGTTCCGTAATACATCATCTCACAACTAACTCATTAGTTGCAATGCTTGCAAGGCTTATGTGATGTGTATTACCGAGAAGGCCCAGAGATACCTCTCCGACAATCGGAGTGACAAAACCTAATCTCGAAATCGCCAACCCAACAAGTACCTTTGGAGACACCTGTAATACTCCTTTATAATCACCCGATTCGTTGTGACGTTTGGTAGTACCCAAAGTGTTCCTCCGTAAACGGAGTTGCATAATCTCATAGTTATAGGAACATGTATAAGTCATGAAGAAAGCAATAGCAACATACTAAGCGATCAAGTGCTAGGCTAACGGAATGGGTCATGTCAATCAGATCATTCTCCTAATGATGTGATCCGTTAATCAAATGACAACTCATGTCTATGGTTAGGAAACATAACCATCTTTGATTAACGAGCTAGTCAAGTAGAGGCATACTAGTGACACTCTGTTTGTCTATGTATTCACACATGTATTATGTTTCCGGTTAATACAATTCTAGCATGAATAATAAACATTTATCATGATATAAGGAAATAAATAATAACTTTATTATTGCCTCTAGGGCATATTTCCTTGATCTCCCACTTGCACTAGAGTCAATAATCTAGTTTACTCAAGAATGATTCTAACACCCATGGAGTCTTGGTGCTGATCATGTTTTGCTCGTGGAAGAGGCTTAGTCAACGGGTCTGCAATGTTCAGATCCGTATGTACTTTGCAAATCTCTATGTCTCCCACTTGGACTTGGTCCCGAATGGAATTGAAGCGTCTCTTGATATGCTTGGTCCTCTTGTGAAATCTGGATTCCTTTGCCCAGGCAATTGCACCAAGTATTGTCACGAGAAGATCTTCATTGGTCCCGATGCACTAGGTATAACACCTAGATCGGAAATGAACTCTTTCATCCAGACTCCTTCATTTGCTGCTTCCGAAGCAGCTATGTACTCCGCTTCACATGTAGATCCCGCTATGACGCTTTGTTTAGAACTGCACCAACTGACAGCTCCACCGTTTAACAAAAACACGTATCTGGTTTGCGATTTAGAATCGTCCGGATCAGTGTCAAAGCTTGCATCGACGTAACCATTTACGACTAGCTCTTTGTCACCTCCATATACGAGAAACATATCCTTAGTCCTTTTCGTATTTCAGGATGTTCTTGACCGCTGTCCGATGATCCACTCTGGATTACTTTGGTACCTTCCTGCCAAGCTTATCGCTAAGCATACGTCAGTCTGGTACACAGCATTGCATACATGATAGAGCCTATGGCTGAAGCATAGGAACATCTTTCATTTTCTCTCAATCTTCTGCTGTGGTCGGGCATTGAGTCCGACTCAATTTCACACCTTGTAATACAGGTAAAAACCTTTCTTTGCACGATCCATTTTGAACTTCTTCAAAACTTTATCAAGGTATGTGCTTTGTGAAAGTCCAATTAAGCGTCTTGATCTATCTCTATAGATCTTGATGCCCAATATGTAAGTAGCTTCACCAAGGTCTTTCATCGAAAAACTCTTGTTCAAGTATCCCTTTATGCTATCCAGAAATTCTATATCATTTCCGATCAATAATATGTCATCTACATATAATATCGTAAATGCTACAGAGCTCCCACTCACTTTCTTGTAAATCTGAGGCTTCTCCATAAGTCTGTATAAACCCAAATGCTTTGATCACACTATCAAAGCGTTTATTCCAACTCCGAGATGCTTGCACCAGTCCATAAATGGATCGCTGGAGTTTGCACACTTTGTTAGCTCCCTTTGGATCGATAAAACCTTCTGGTTGCATCATATACAACTCTTCTTCCGTAAATCCATTCAGGAATGCGGTCTTTACATCCATTTGCCAAATTTCATAATCATAAAATGCGGCAATTGCTAACATGATTCGGACAGACTTAAGCATCGCTACGGGTGAGAAGGTCTCATCGTAGTCAATCCCTTGAACTTGTCGAAACCCTTTGCGACAAGTCGAGCTTTGTAGACAACAATATTACCGTCGGCGTCAGTCTTCTTCTTGAAGATCCACTTGTTTTCTATTGCTTGCCGACCCTAGGGCAAGTCAACCAAAGTCCACACTTTGTTTTCATACATGGATCCCATCTCGGATTTCATGGCCTCAAGCCATTTTATGGAATCTGGGCTCACCATCGCTTCTTCATAGCTCGTAGGTTCATCATGATCTAGTAGCATGACTTCCGAACAGGATTGCCGTACCACTCACGGTGCGGATTTTATTCTGGTTGATCTACGAGGTTCATAGTAACTTGATCTGAAGTTTCATGATCAACATCATCAACTTCCTCATTATTTGGTGTAGATGTCGCAGAAACTGTTTTCTGTGATAAACTACTTTCAAATAATGGAGAAGGTACAGTTACCTCATCAAGTTCTACTTTCCTCCCACTCACTTCTTTCGAGAGAAACTCCTTCTCTAGAAAGGATCCATTCTTAGCAACAAATGTCTTGCCTTCAGATCTGTGATAGAAGGTGTACCCAACTGTCTCCTTTGGGTATCCTATGAAGACACATTTCTCCGATTTAGGTTCGAGCTTATCGGGTTGAAGCTTTTTCACATAAGCATCGCATCCCCAAACTTTGAGAAAGCGACAACTTTGGTTTCTTGCTAAACCACAGTTCATAAGGTGTCGTCTCAACGGATTTTGACGGTGTTCTATTCAGCGTGAATGCGGCCGTCTCAAGAGCATAACCCCAAAACGATAGCGGTAAATATGTAAGAGACATCATAGATCGCACCATATCTAGTAAAGTGCGATTACGACGTTCGGACACACCATTGCGCTGTGGTGTTCCGGGTGGCGTGAGTTGCAAAACTATGCCACATTGTTTCAAATGAAGACCGAACTCACAACTCAAATATTCGCCTCCACGATCAGATCGTAGAAACTTTATTTTCTTATTACGATGATTTTCAACTTCACTCTGAAATTCTTTGAACTTTTCAAATGTTTCAGACTTATGTTTCATCAAGAAGATATACCCATATCTGCTTAAATCATCTGTGAAGGTGAGAAAATAACGATATCCGCCACGAGCCTCAACATTCATTGGACCACATACATATGTATGTATGATTTCCAACAAATTTGTTGCTCTCTCCATAGTACCGGAGAACGGGTTTTAGTCATCTTGCCCATGAGGCACGGTTACTTAAGTGCCAAGTGATTCATAATCAAGTGACTCCAAAAGTCCATCAGTATGGAGTTTCTTCATGCGCTTTATACCGATATGACCTAAACGGCAATGCCACAAATAAGTTGCACTATCATTATCAACTCTGCATCTTTTGGTTTCAACATTATGAATATGTGTATCACTACTATCGAGATTCATTAAAATAGACCACTCTTCAAGGGTGCATGACCATAAAAGATATTATTCATATAAATAGAACAACCTTTATTCTCTGATTTAAATGAATAACCGTCACGCATCAAACAAGATCCAGATATAATGTTCATGCTTAACGCTGGCACCAAATAACAATTATTTAGGTCTAAAACTAATCCCGAAGGTAGATGTAGAGGTAGCGTGCCGACCGCGATCACCTCGACTTTGGAACCATTTCCCACGCGCATCGTCACCTCGTCCTTTGCCAGTGTTAAGCAATCAGTAGTCCCTGTTTGAGTTGCAAATATTAGCAATGTAACCGATATCAAATACCAGTGCTACTGCGAGCTCTAGTAAGGTACACATCAATAACATGTATATCACATATACCTTTGTTCACCTTGCCATCCTTCTTATCCGCCAAATACTTGGGGCAGTTCCGCTTCCAAAGGACCAGTCTGCTTGCGAGAGAAGCACTCAGTTTCAGGTTTAGGTCCAGACTTGGGTTTCTTCACTTGAGCAGCAACTTGTTTGCTGTTCTTCTTGAAGTTCCTTCTTCTTCCCTTTGCCTTTCTTCTTGAAACTAGTGGTCTTATTGACCATCAACACTTGATGCTCCTTCTTGATTTCTACCTCCGCAGCTTTCAAAGATTGCGAAGAGCTCGAGCATAGTTTTTACTAACCCTTGCATATTATAGTTCATCACGAAGCCTTTGTAGCTTGGTGGCGGTGATTGAAGAATTACATCAATGACACAATCATCCGGAAGATCAACTCCCGGTTGAGTCAAGTGATTGTAATACCCGGACATTCTGAGTATGTGCTCACCGATGCACTCCATTCTCCTCCATTTTGCAGCTATAGAACTTATTGGAGACTTCATATCTCTCAATCCGGGCATTCTGCTGAAATATCAACTTCAACTCTTGGAACATCTCATATGCTCCACGACTTTCAAAACGTCGTTGAAGACCCGGTTCTAAGCCGTAAAGCATGGCACACTGAACTATAGAGTAGTCATCGCCTTTGCTCGCCAGACGTTCTTAACATCGTCGGTTGCATCAAGAAGAGTCTGGCACCTAGCGGTGCATCCAGGACGTAACTCTTACGTGCAGCAATGAGGATAATCCTCGATTCTGGACCCGATCCGTGTAATTGCTACCATCATCTTTCAACTTTGCTTTCTCAAGGAACGCATTAAAATTCAACGGAACAACGACGAGCCATCTATCTACAAACAGACATAGACAAGCAAGATACTATCAGTACTAAGTTCATGATAAATTTAAGTTCAATTAATCATATTACTTAAGAACTCCCACTTAGACAGACATCTCTCTAGTCATCTAAGTGATCACGTGATCCAAATCAACTAAACCATAACCGATCATCACGTGAGATGGAGTAGTTTTCAATGGTGAACATCTTATGTTGATCATATCTACTATATGATTCACGCTCGACCTTTCGGTCTCCGTGTTCCGAGGCCATATCTGCATATGCTAGGCTCGTCAAGTATAACTGAGTATTCTGCGTGCAAAACTGGCTTGCACCCGTTGTAGATGGACGTAGAGCTTATCACACCCGATCATCACGTGGTGTCTCGACACGACGAACTTTGGCAACGGTGCATACTCGTGGAGAACACTACTTGATAATTTTAGTGAGAGATCATCTTAAAATGCTACCGTCAATCAAAGCAAAATAAGATGCATAAAGGATAAACATCACATGCAATCAATATAAGTGATATGATATGGCCATCATCATCTTGTGCTTGTGATCTCCATCTCCAAGCTTACCGTCATGATCACCATCGTCACCGGCGCGACACCTTGATCTCCATCGTAGCATCGTTGTCGCCACGCCCATCTATTGCTTCTCGACTATCGCTACCGCTTAGTGATAAAGTAAAAGCAATTACAGGGCGTTTGCATTTCATACAATAAAGCGACAACCATATGGCTCCTGCCAGTTGCTGATAACTTCGGTTACAAAACATGATCATCTCATACAATAAAATATAGAATCACGTCTTGACCATATCACATCACAACATGCCCTGCAAAAACAAGTTAGACGTCCTCTACTTTGTGGTTGCAAGTTTTACGTGGCTGCTACGGGCTGAGCAAGAACCGTTCTTACCTACGCATCAAAACCACAACGATACTTCGTCAAATAGACTCCGTTTTAACCTTCTCAAGGACCGGGCGTAGCCACACTCAGTTCAACTAAAGTGAGAGAGACAGACACCCGCCAGCCACCTTTAAGCACGAATGCTCGTAACGGTGAAACCAGTCTCGCGTAAGCGTCTGGCGTAATGTCGGTCCGGGCCGCTTCATCTCACAATACCGCTGAACCAAAGTATGACATGCCGGTAGGCAGTATGACTTGTATCGCCCACAACTCACTTGTGTTCTACTCGTGCATATGACATCAACGCATAAAACCAGGCTCGGATGCCACCTTTGTTGGGTAACGCAGTAATTTCAAAAATTTCCTACGCACACACAGGACCATGGTGATGGCATAGCAACGAGAGGGGAGAGTGTTGTCTACGTACCCTCGTGAGACCGTGGCGGAAGCGATCACAACGTAGAGGAAGTAGTCGTACTTTCTCCTCGCGATCCTGCCGATCCCAGCGCCGTTACTCCGGTACCTCCGAGTCGATGATGACGTAGAGGAAGTAGTCGACGTTCTCCTCACGATCCAGCCGATCACAGCGCCCGTTACTCCGGCGCCTCCGAGTTCTTGGCACACGTTCAGCTCGATGGCGCTCCACGGGCTTCGATCCAGCAAAGCTCCGGGAGGGAGTTCCACAAGACGACGGCGTGGTGACGATCTTGATGTTTCACCGTCGCAGGGCTTCGCCTAAGCACCGCTACGATATGACCGAGGTGGAATATGGTGGAGGGGGGCACCGCACACGGCTAAGGAACGATCTCAAGGATCAACTTGTGTCTCCTAGGGTGCCCCCCCTCCCCCGTATATAAAGGAGGGAGGGAGGAGGTGGCCGGCCCAAGGGGGAGGCGCACCAAGGGAGGGGGAAACCTACTCCAAGTAGGTTTCCCTCTCTTTTCCTTATCTTACTTGGATGGGGAAGGAAGGAGTACTAGTATTTAGGAAATAGTACTAGTAGTAGAAATAGGAAGAGGGGGAAGGAGAAAAGGAAAGGGGGGGCCGGCCCCCCTCCCCAATTCGGATTGGGCTTGGGGGGGCGCGCCCCCCTCCCTTGTTCCTTCTCCCTTCTTCCTACATGGGCCCAATAAGGCCCATATACCTCCCGGGGGGTTCCGGTAACCTCCCGGAGCTCCAAACTTCTCCGGAACCTTTCCGGTGTCCAAATATATCCGTCCAATATATCAATCTTTATGTCTCGACCATTTCGAGACTCCTCGTCATGTCCTTGATCATATCCGGGACTCCGAACAACCTTCGGTACATCAAAATACACAAACTCATAATATAACCGTCATCGAAACCTTAAGCGTGCGGACCCTACGGTTCGAGAACAATGTAGACATGACCGAGACACATCTCTGGTCAATAACCAATAGCGGGACCTGGATGCCCATATTGGTTCCTACATATTCTACGAAGATCTTTATCGGTCGACCGCATAACAACATATGTTGTTCCCTTTGTCATCGGTATGTTACTTGCCCGAGATTCGATCGTCGGTATCCAATACCTAGTTCAATCTCGTTAAGGCAAGTCTCTTTACTCGTTCGTAATACATCATCTCACAACTAACTCATTAGTTGCAATGCTTGCAAGGCTTATGTGATGTGTATTACCGAGAAGGCCCAGAGATACCTCTCCGAGCAATCGGAGTGACAAAACCTAATCTCGAAATCGCCAACCCAACAAGTACCTTTGGAGACACCTGTAATACTCCTTTATAATCACCCAGATTCGTTGTGACGCTTTGGTAGTACCAAAGTGTTCCTCCGTAAACGGGAGTTGCATAATCTCATAGTTATAGGAACATGTATAAGTCATGAAGAAAGCAATAGCAACATACTAAGCGATCAAGTGCTAGGCTAACGGAATGGGTCATGTCAATCAGATCATTCTCCTAATGATGTGATCCCGTTAATCAAATGACAACTCATGTCTATGGTTAGGAAACATAACCATCTTTGATTAACGAGCTAGTCAAATAGAGGCATACTAGTGACACTCTGTTTGTCTATGTATTCACACATGTATTATGTTTCCGGTTAATACAATTCTAGCATGAATAATAAACATTTATCATGATATAAGGAAATAAATAATAACTTTATTATTGCCTCTAGGGCATATTTCCTTCAGTGCTTTTTGGTATTGGCAACCTTGATCGCCGCTAGTTTCTCTTCTCGCGCTTCCTTGCAGTGGACACGAACCAGAGACAGAGCCACGTCAGCACCGCATCGAGCAGAAGACTTCTTCCATTCTTGCACTCGACCAGGGACCTCATTGAGTCGAGTCATTAGAGACTCGAGGTCATTTTGGAGTGTTGCCCCTGGCCAGAGCGCTGTGTCGATTCGCGACACCGCAACTTTCAGCCGAGCAAGGTAGTCAACGATGCCAGCGACACGAGATTCCAGTCGGAGCAAGTTCATGGCAGCTTCGTCCTTAACAGGAGAGAGAATGGGGTCCAAGCTTGTCTCAATGCGCCCAGTTTCTTCCTCGAAGTTCTGGAAAAATTCTGCACACGCAATACAACGATGAGTCAATGGCTATATATCGAGTCGACAGCAATAAGTCAGTCGGGCAAAGGAAAACACCTTCAAGCATGACAAACAACTTCTTAGCAAGTCCTCCCAGATAATTCTCCAAGTCATCTCTCTTGCGGGCGATGTCTTCCACTTTGTCGGTCAGAGCCCTCTTGTCCTTCTTCAGACGAGTCGCTTCCTTGTTGGCTTCATCAAGGGCAGTTTTCAGCTTGGCGTTCCCTTCCTCCAGTTTGCCGACTGAAGCCAGCTTCTAGTCGGCGAGTGCAGTTTTCTCTTTGGCCGTTTTCTGCGCGGCTGCAAGGTCCAGATCCATCTTTGCCAGAGCCTGGTTAATTGTTTCTGAAAGAAATAACGCTTGGTTCAGAAAAAGCAAATAACACCCAGTTCAGGAACAAATCAGTCGACCAGTTTTTCGTACCAGTGGCTTCGTTCTTGGCCTTCTGCAAGTTTGTCTTGGCTAGCTCCAGATCAAGATTGAGCTAAATCTGCTTCTGCTCCATGTCAGCAAAGCGAGCTCCAAGTTCACAGGATTTCTGTAATCAAAGGATGGTCTGTCGACAGATGAAAAGATTGGTTACTTCGGAGCAATAGAGTGATAAATTCAACAAGTTCTAAGACTACTGCCGAATCAAACATCCAACAGTAGTCTCGGGGACTACACCCATTTGGTGCACTTAGCATGCCCCCACTGATTCGGTTTCCACTCGACATGGTCCGTCTAGGCCGAGTATATAAAAAAAGTTGTTCTCAGACCACAGACGACTGCACGCAGTGAACTACGGTCTTGGGAACTACACCCAGTGGGTGCACTCAGCGTGCCCCCACTGGTTCAGGTTCCACTCGACGTGATCTGTTCAGGCCGAGTGAGAAAGTTCTGATTCTCAGACCATAGCTGACTGCCCGCAGTCAACTATGGTCTCGGGGACTACAACCAGTGGGTGCACTCAGCGTGCCCCCACTAGTTCGAAGACTCAATCGACACAACCTAGTCGACCCAAGAAGCTAAACTATTCAGCAGTAAGTTAAACACCCAGTGGGTGTACAAATGCAAAATGCTGACTCACGAATAGATGCATAAGGAAAGTTTCCAGGTAGCATATCCTAACAGAACAAGCGATAAGCTAAAGATCAGTCGGCAATCAACCAACCTAGACGTTGCTCTGGAGAGCTGAGCTGGCGTCTTAAGCAGCTTGACTAGCCTCCCGAACCACCTTCACCTGCTCCATCATGATGCCTGCCTGGCGTATAGCCACCCTGGCAGCTCCCGCTTGATCCTCTGGGACGTGATGCGCAGTGAAGAGTGAAGTTGGATCGGCTGGAATTTGCGAGTTCAGGCCCTTCACGGTGGAAGTAACAGCACTACTCTCGGTGCTCGGGAGCTCGGTCGATTGGATTATGTGTGTGGAGTTACAGGGGGTGCGAACCCTTGTCCCTGAGGAGGGGGTGGCTTATATAGAGTTCGCTAAGCCCCTCCGGCCCTCAGTTACACAGGGTTTTAAGGTGCATAAAGATGGGGCATTACTGATAACACCAGTAATAAAGATACATGAATGATCATTAAGTCTATAGAGTAATATCCGACCGTTGCCATACATAGTGGCTCTAGATCTTCTATCCGTCGAGTGATTCTTGTTACGTTCGAGTGAATACTCCCTGGTCCAATGAACTTGAGTCTTCCGAGTGGAATGCTTCTGGTCGAGTGGATGATGGTATCCCTTGAATGCTTCTGACTTTAGAGTGGTGTCCTTGGGGAGGGTATCTAGGTCAGGCCTATGACCCTACCCTAGGTACATATCGTCATCAGCACGCGGCCTGCCCTGGCCTCCTCTCTCTCTCTCTCTCTCTCCACTATGGCCCAATAAGGTGTTGGGGAACATAGTAATTTTAAAAAATATCCTACGCACACGCAAGATCATGGTGATGCATAGAAAGGAGAGGGGAGAGTGTGTCCACGTACCCTCGTAGACCGAAAGCGGAAGCGTTATGACAACGTGGTTGATGTATTCGTACATCTTCACGATCCGACCGATCCAAGTACCGAACACTCAGCACCTCCGAGTTCAGCACACGTTCAGATCGATGACATCCCGTGAACACCGATCCAGCAGAGCTTCACGGGAGAGTTTCGTTAGCACGGCAGTGTGATGATGGTGATGATGTTGCTACCGACGCAGGGCTTCGCCTAAGCACCGCTACGATATGACCGAGGTGGAATATGGTGGAGGGGGCATCGCACATGGCTGGGAGAGATCAACAGATCAACTTGTGTGTTTTAGGGTGCCCCCTTGCCCCCATATATAAAGGAGCAAGGGGGGAGGCCGGCCGGCCCCTGTAGGGAGCGCCAGGAGGAGTCCTCCTAGTAGGAGTAGGACTCCCCTTTCCTACTCCTACTAGGAGGAGGAAAGGAAGGAGGAGAAGGAGAAGGAAGGAGAGGGAGCAAAAGGAGGAAAGGGGCCGCCCTAGTCCAATTCGGTTTGGGCTAGGGGGCCGCCTGCCTCCTCTCTTCCACCAGTTGGCCCATGAGGCCCATTACTTCTTCCTCGTATTCCCGTAACTCCCCGGTACCCCCGAAAATACCCGAATCACTCGGAACCTTTCCGATGTCCGAATATAGTCGTCCAATATATTGATCTTTACGTCTCGACCATTTCGAGACTCCTCGTCATGTCCCCGTTCTCATCCGGGACTCCGAACAACCTTTAGTACATCAAATCACATAAACTCATAATAGCGATCGTCACAGAACTTTAAGCATGCAGACCCTACGGGCTCGAGAACTATGTAGACATGACCGAGACACGTCTCCGGTCAATAACCAATAGCGGAATCTGGATGCTCATATTGGCTCCTACATATTCTACAAAGATCTTTATCGGTCAAACCGCATAACAACATGCGTTTCCCTTTGTCATCGGTATGTTACTTGCCCGAGATTCGATCGTCGGTATCTCAATACCTAGCTCAATCTCATTACCGGAAAGTCTCTTTACTCGTTATGTAATGCAACATCCCGAAACTAACTCATTAGTCACATTGCTTGCAAGGCTTATAGTGATGTGCATTACCGAGAGGGCCCAGAGATACCTCTCTGAAAATCGGAGTGACAAATCCTAATCTCGAAATACGCCAACTCAACAAGTACCTTCGGAGACACCTGTAGAGCACCTTTATAATCACCCAGTTACGTTGTGATGTTTGGTAGCACACAAAGTGTTCCTCCGGTAAGCGGGAGTTACATAATCTCATAGTCATAGGAACATGTATAAGTCATGAAGAAAGCAATAGCAACATACTAAACGATCAAGTGCTAAGCTAACGCAATGGGTCAAGTCAATCACATCATTCTCTAATGATGTGATCCCGTTAACCAAATGACAACTCATGTCTATGGCTGGGAAACTTAACCATCTTTGATTCAACGAGCTAGTCAAGTAGATGCATACTAGTGACACTCTTTTTGTCTATGTATTCACACATGTATCAAGTTTCCGGTTAATACAATTCTAGCATGAATAATAAACATTTATCATGAAATAAGGAAATAAATAATAACTTTATTATTGCCTCTAGGGCATATTTCCTTGAGTCTCCACTTGCACTAGAGTCAATAATCTAGTTCACATCGCCATGTGATTTAACACTAATAGTTCACATCATCATGTGATTAACACCCATAGTTCACATTGATATGTGACCAACACCCAAAGGGTTTACTAGAGTCAGCAATCTTGTTCACATCGCTATGTGATGAACACCCAAAGAGTAGTAAGGTGTGATCATGTTTTGCTTGTGAGATAATTTATTCAACGGGTCTGTCACATTCAGATCCATAAGTATTTTGCAATATGTCTACAATGCTCTGCATGGAGCTACTCTAGCTAATAGCTCCCACTTTCAATATGTATCTAGATTGAGACTTAGAGTCATCCAGATCGGTGTCAAAGCTTTCATCGACGTAGCTCTTTACGACAAACTCTTTTATCACCTCCATAACCGAGAAATATTTCCTTATTCCATAAAGGACAATTTTTGACCGCTGTCCAGAGATCTACTCCTAGATCACAATTGTACCCTCTTGCCTAACTCTTGGTGAGGTACACAATAGGTTTGGTACACAGCATAGCATACTTTATAGAACCTATGACTTGGGCATAGGGAATGATTTTTCATTCTTTTTCTATTTTTTGCCGTGGTCGGGTTTTGAGTCTTACTCAATTTCAGACCTTGTAACACAGGCAAGAACTCTTTCTTTGCCTGTTGCATTTTGAACCACTTCAAAATCTTGTCAAGGTATGTACTCATTGAAAAAACTTATCAGGCGTCTTGATCTATCTCTATAGATCTTAATGCTCAATATGTAAGAAGCTTCACCGAGGACTTTCTTTAAAAAAAACTCCTTTCAAACACTCCTTTATGCTTTGCAGAATAACTCTACATTATTTCCGATCAACAATATGTCATTCACATATATTTATCAGAAATGTGATAGTGCTCCCACTCACTTTCTTGTACATACAGGCTTCACCGCAAGTCTGTATAAAACTATATGCTTTGATCAACTCATCAAAGCGTATATTCCAACTCCGAGATGCTTGCACCGGTCCATAGATGGATCGCTGGAGCTTGCACATTTTGTTAGCACCTTTAGGATCGACAAAACCTTCTGGTTGCATCATATACAACTCTTCTTTAAGAAATCCATTAAGGAATGTAGTTTTGACATCCATTTGCCAGATTTCATAAAATGTGGCAATTTGCTAACATGATTCGGACAGACTTAAGCATCGCTACGAGTGAGAAAATCTCATCCTAGTCAACACCTTGAATTTTGTCAAAATCCTTTTTTCGACAAGTCTAGCTTTGTAGATAGTTACACTACTATCAGCGTCCATCTTCCTCTTGAAGATCCATTTATTTTCTATGGCTTGCCGATCATCGGGCAAGTCAACCAAAGTCCACACTTTGTTCTCATACATGGATCCCATCTCAGATTTCATGGCCTCAAGCCATTTCGCGGAAACTGGACTCATCATCGCTTCCTCATAGTTCGTAGGTTCGTCATAGTCAAGTAACATGACCTCCAGAACATGATTACCGTACCACTCTGGTGTGGATCTCACTTTGGTTGACCTACGAGGTTTGGTAGTAATTTGATCTGAAGTTACATGATCATTATCGTTAGCTTCCTCACTAATTGGTGTAGGAGTCACAGGAACAGACTTCTGTGATGGACTACTTTCCAATAAGGGAGCAGGTACAGTTACCTCATCAAGTTCTACTTTCCTCCCACTCACTTCTTTTTAGAGAAACTCCTTCTCTAGAAAGGATCCATTCTTAGCAACGAATGTTTTGCCTTCGGATCTGTGATAGAAGGTGTACCCAACTGTCTCCTTTGGGTATCCTATGAAGACACATTTCTTCGATTTGGGTTTGAGCTTATCAGGATGAAACTTTTTCACATAAGCATCGCAACCCCAAACTTTAAGAAACGACAACTTTGGTTTCTTGCCAAACCACAGTTCATATGGTGTCGTCTCAACGGATTTAGATGGTGCCCTATTTAACGTGAATGCAGTTGTCTCTAATGCATAACTCCCAAATGATAGTGGTAAATTGCTAAGAGACATCATAGATTGAACCATATCTAATAAAGTATGGTTACGATGTTCGGACACACCATTACGCTGTGGTGTTCCAGGTGGCATGAGTTGCGAAACTATTCCGCATTGTTTCAAATAACTCGTAACTCAAATATTCTACTCCACGATCAGATCGTAGAAACTTTATTTTCTTGTTACGATGATTTTCCACTTCACTCTGAAATTCTTTGAACTTTTCAAATGTTTCAGACTTATGTTTCATTAAGTAGATATACCCACATCTGCTGAAATCATCTGTGAAAGTGAGAAAATAACGATACCCGCCACGAGCCTCAACACTGATCGGATTGCATACATCAATATGTATTATTTCCAATAAGACCGTTGCTCGCTCCATTATTCTGAAGAACGGAGTCTTAATCATCTTGCCCATAAGGCACGGTTCGCAAGCATCAAGTGATTCCAAAATCCCATCAGCATGGAGTTTCTTCATGCGCTTTACACCAATATGACCTAAACGGCAATGCCACAAATAAGTTGCACTATCATTATTAACTTTGCACCTTTTGGCTTCAATATTATGAATATGTGTATCACTACGATCGAGATCCAAAAAACCATTTTAATTGGGTGTATGACAATAGAAGGTTTTATTCATGTAAACAGAACAACAATTACTCTCTAACTTAAAATGAACAACCATATTGCAATAAACATGATCAAATCATATTCATGCTCAATGCAAACACCAAATAACACTTATTTAGGTTCAACACTAATCCCGAAAGTATAGGGAGTGTGTGATGATGATCATATCAATCTTGGAACTACTTCCAACACACATCGTCACCTCACCCCCAACTAGTCTCTGTTTATTCTGTAACTCATGTTTCGAGTTACTAATTTTTAGCAACCGAACAAGTATCAAATACCCAGGGGCTACAATAAACGCTAGTAAGGTACACATCAATAACCTGTATATCAAATATACCCTTGTTCACTTTGCCATCCTTCTTATCCACCATATATTGCATTTCCGCTTCTAGTGACCATTTCCTTTGCAATAGAAGCACTCAGTTTCAGGTTTTAGTCTAGCTTTGGGCTTGTTCACGGAAGTGACAACTTGCTTGCCATTCTACATGAAGTTCCCTTTCTTTCCCTTTGCCCTTTTCTTGAAACTAGTGGTCTTGTTAATCATCAACACTTGCTGCTCTTTCTTGATTTCTACCTTCATCGATTTCATCATCATGAAATTCTCGGGAATCATTTTCGTCATCCCTAGCATACTATAGTTCATCACGAAGTTCTACTAACTTGGTGATGGTGACTAAAGAATTATGTCAATCACTATCTTATCTGGAAGATTAACTCCCACTTGATTCAAGCGATTGTAGTCCCCAGACAATCTGAGCACATGCTCACTGCTTGAGCTATTCTCCTCCATCTTTTAGCTATAGAACTTGTTGGAGACTTCATATCTCTCAACTCGGGTATTTGCTTGAAATATTAACTTCAACTCCTGGAACATCTCATATGGTCCATGACGTTCAAAACGTCTTTGAAGTCCCGATTCTAAGTCGTAAAGTATGGTGCACTAGACTATCAAGTAGTCATCATATCGAGCTTGCCAAACGTTCATAACGTCTGCATCTGCTCCTGCAATCGGTCTGTCACCGAGCGGTGCATCAAGGACATAACTCTTCTGTGCAACAATGAGGATAATCCTCAGATCACGGATCCAATCCGCATCATTGCTACTAACATCTTTCAACTTAGTTTTCTCTAGGAACATATCAAAAATAAAACAGGGGAGCTAAACGCGAGTTATTGATCTACAACATAGATATGCTAATACTACCAGGACTAAGTTCATGATAAATTAAAGTCCAATTAATCATATTACTTAAGAACTCCCACTTAGATAGACATCCCTCATCTAAGTGATCACGTGATCCAAATCAACTAAACCATGTCCGATCATCACGTGAGATGGAGTAGTTTTCAGTGGTGAACATCACTATGTTGATCATATCTACTATATGATTCACGCTCGACCTTTCAGTCTCAGTGTTCCGAGGCCATATTTGCATATGCTAGGCTCGTCAAGTTTAATCCGAGTATGCTGCGTGTGCAAAACTGGCTTGCACCCGTTGTAGATGATGGTAGAGCTTATCACACCCGATCAACGCGTGGTGTCTCGACACGACGAACTTTGGCAACAGTGCATACTCAGGGAGAACACTTTTATCTTGAAATATAGTGAGAGATCATCTTATAATGCTACGGTCAATTAAAACAAAATAAGATGCATAAAGGATAAACATCACATGCAATCAATATAAGTGATATGATAGGGCCATCATCATCTTCTGCCTTTGATCTCCATCTCCGAAGCACCGTCAGGATCACCATAAATCCTTTGGCGCGACACCTTGATCTCCATCATAGCATCATTGTCGTCTCGCCAACTATTGCTTCTACGACTGTCGCTACCGCTTGGTGATAAAGTAAAGCAATTACAGGGCGATTTCATTGCATAAAATAAAGCGACAACCATATGGCTCCTGCCCGTTGTCGATAACTCGGTTACAAAACATGATCATCTCATACAATAAAATATAGCATCATGCCTTGACCATATCACATCACAACATGCCCTGCAAAAACAAGTTAGACGTCCTCTACTTTGTTGTTGCAAATTTTACGTGGCTGATACAGGCTGAGCAAGAACCGTTCTTACCTATGCATCAAAACCACAACGATAGTTTGTCAAGTTAGTGCTGTTTTAACCTTCTCAAGGACCGGACGTAGCCACACTCGGTTCAACTAAAGTTGGAGAAACTGACACCCGCCAGCCACCTGTGTGCAAAGCACGTCGGTAGAACCAGTCTCGCGTAAGCGTACGCGTAATGTCGGTCCGGGACGCTTCATCCAACAATACCGCCGAACCAAAGTATGACATGCTGGTAAGAAGTATGACTTGTATCGCCCACAACTCACTTGTGTTCTACTCGTGCATATAACATCTACGCATAAATCTGGCTCGGATGCCACTGTTGGGGAACGTAGTAATTTCAAAAAATCCCTACGCTACGCCAAGATCATGGTGATGCATAGCAACGAGAGGGGACAGTGTGTCCACGCACTCGTGAGACCGAAAGCGGAAGCGTTATGACAACGCGGTTGATGTAGTCGTACGTCTTCACGATCCGACCGATTCAAGTACCGAACGCACGGCACCTCTGAGTTCAGCACACGTTTAGCTCGATGACGTCCCGCGAACTCCGACCCAGCAGAGCTTCATGAGAGAGTTCCGTCAGCACGGCGGTGTGATGATGGTGATGATGTTGCTACCGATGCAGGGCTTCGCCTAAGCACCGCTACGATATGAACGAGGTGGAATATGGTGGAGGGGGCACCACACACGGCTGGGAGAGATCAACAGAACAACTTGTGTGTTCTAGGGTGCCCCCGTGCCCCCGTATATAAAGGAGCAAGGGGGAAGGCCAGCCGGCCCCTGTAGGGCGCGCCAGGAGGCCCATTACTACTTCCTCGTATTCCCGTAATTCCCCGATACCCCTGAAAATATCCGAATCACTCGGAACCTTTCCGATGTCCGAATATAGTCGTCCAATATATCGATCTTTACGTCTTGACCATTTCGAGACTCCTCGTCATGTCCCCGATCTCATCCGAGACTCCGAAATACCTTCGGTACATCAAATCACATAAACTCATAATACCGATCGTCACAAAACTTTAAGCGTGCGGACCCTACGGGTTCGAGAACTATGTAGACATGACCGAGAAACGTCTCCGGTCAATAACCAATAGCAGAATCTGGATGCTCATATTGGCTCTTACATATTCTACGAAGATCTTTATCGGTCAAACCGCATAACAACATACGTTGTTCCCTTTGTCAGTGGTATGTTACTTGCCCGAGATTCGATCGTCGGTATGTCAATACCTACCTCAATCTCGTTACCGGCAAGTCTCTCTTTACTCGTTACGTAATGCGTCATCCCGAAACTAACTCATTAGTCACATTGCTTTCAAGGCTTGTAGTGATGTGCATTACCGAGAGGGCCCAGAGATACCTTTCCGACAATCAGAGTGACAAATCCTAATCTAGAAATACGTCAACTCAACAAATACCTTCGGAGACACCTGTAGATCACCTTTATAATCACCCAGTTACGTTGTGACGTTTGGTAGCACATAGTGTTCCTCCGATAAACGGGAGTTGCATAATCTCATAGTCATAGGAACATGTATAAGTCATGAAGAAAGCAATAGCAACATACTAAACGATCAAGTGCTAAGCTAACGGAATGGGTCAAGTCAATCACTTCATTCTCTAATGATGTGATCCTGTTAATCAAATGACAACTCATGTCTATGGCTATTAAACTTAACCATCTTTGATTCAACGAGCTAGTCAAGTAGAGGCATACTAGTGACTCTCTTTTTGTCTATGTATTCACACATGTATCAAGTTTCCGGTTAATACAATTCTAGCATGAATAATAAACATTTATCATGAAATAAGGAAATGAATAATAACTTTATTATTTCCTCTAGGGCACATTTCCTTCATAAGGCCCATACACTTACCGGGGGGTTCCGGTAACCTCCCGGTACTCCGGTAAATTCCCGAATTCACCCGAAACTATTCCGATGTCCAAATATAGGCTTCCAATATATCGATCTTTATGTCTCGACCATTTCGAGACTCCTCGTCATGTCCGTGATCATATCCGGGACTCCTAACTACGTTCGGTACATCAAAACACAGAAACTCATAATACCGATCGTCACCGAACGTTAAGCGTGCGGACCCTACGGGTTTGAGAACTATGTAGACATGACCGAGACTCATCTCCTGTCAATAACCAATAGCGGAACCTGGATGCTCATATTGGTTCCTACATATTCTACGAAGATCTTTATCGGTCAAACCGCATAACAACATACGTTGTTCCCTTTGTCATCGGTATGCTACTTGCCCGAGATTCAATCGTCGGTATCTCAATACCTAGTTCAATCTCATTACCAGCAAGTCGCTTTACTCGTTCCGTAATGCATCATCCCGCAACTAACTCATTAGTTGCATTGCTTGCAAGGCTTATAGTGATGTGCATTACCGAGAGGGCCTAGAAATACCTCTCAGACAATCGGAGTGACAAATCCTTATCTTGATCTATGCCAACTCAACAAGTACCATCGGAGACACCTGTAGATCACCTTTATACTCACCCAGCTATGTTGTGACGTTTGGTAGCACAGAAAGTGTTCCTCCGGTATTCGGGAGTTGCATAATCTCATAGTCATAGGAACATGTATAAGTCACGAAGAAAGCAATAGCAATATACTAAATGATCAAATGCTAAGCTAACGGAATGGGTCAAGTCAATCACATCATTCTCTAATGATGTGATCTGGTTAATCAAATGACAATTCATGTCTATGGCTAGAAAACTTAATCATCTTTGATTCAACGAGCTAGTCAAGTAGAGGCATACTAGTGACACTCTGTTTGTCTATGTATTCACACATGTACTAAGTTTCCGGTTAATACAATTCTAGCATGAATAATAAACATTTACCATGATATATGGAAATATAAATAATAACTTTATTATTGCCTCTAGGGCATATTTCCTTCGGTTTGGGCAGCTAGGAGAAAAGCCATATATGAGGATATATTCCAGAGTCCTTCCGCGACACACTCTTTCGTTAATTCCTTCCTGAGTGATCTTCAAGTGGTTAAGAACCTGAGCGATACAGTGGTGCAGGCCAGAAGGGCGCGACCAATTCATTGGTTGCAGCCGCGTTTGGGCACATCCAAAATAAATGTTGATCCGACATGCATGGGAAGTTCAAGCGTTGGTTCGGTAGCGGCGGTGTGCAGGAGCAGGGAGGGGCTCTTCCTCGGTGCATCAACCATTGTGGTCAAGGGTATCTCTGACCCTATGACACTAGAAGCCATGGCAGTCAAGGAATCGATGGCACTAGCAGAGGATCTCCAATTGCAAGCGATTCACGTGGCGACTGATTGCATGGACGTGGTGAACAATATCAAGCAGAAGAGTAGCCCGAGCTATGGGGCCATTATACATGAGATTATAGAGTACTCTCGTAGTTTTAATTCATGTAATTTTGTTCATGAGTTTAGGAGCTTGAATTTCGAAGCTCACAATCTAGCGAAGCATGCTTTGGGACTGGGGATAGGTCGCCATGTCTGGTTAGGCCACCCCGGTGATCTTACTTTCGTCCCTGTAAACATTGTGACGGTCTAATAAATTTTGAAAGTTCACGAATTTAAAAAATAATTCATCAATTTTGAAAAGAGTTCACGAATTTGAAAATTAGTTCAACAGTTTTGGAAAAAAGATCGTGAAATTTCAAAAATAGTTCAATAATTTTTAATGATGCAAAATGGGCGTATCATTTATTGAGTCTTGTTACAAAAGGAATTGACAGGAAAATAATTTCCAACTAACTCGTATGTGCCTTATCTTTGCACTAATTAAAGATCGGAAATTCCATGTCTTATCCTTTGTATATATTGTTTGCAGATTTCAGCTTAGTTCATGGCGATACTCGCACTATAATTTGATGAAGTGAATCATGGCGAAAAAGAGCTGGTATGAACTCTACTTGTTTTTGTTTTTGTTTTTGTACATATTTTTATCTTAGTGATCTTGTTTCAACATATTATGGATAAACATGCATATGTATGATGAGATGATAATTAGAGTTCTTAGTAGCTTATGCCATGCTTAATTAGCTAGGAGTGGATAATATGTTATCTTGGGTTTCCCACAAAAAAATGTTATCTTGGGTGTCACTATGCATTAAATTGATTATGATGCAGTATTTTAGGATGGCATTCTCCTTTGAAGAATTTAAGTGTCTTCACTTGCTACATGTTCATGCATATAACTGATTCAAAACCAATCATGCCTCTTTGATATTTATGTTCGGAGTATTTATATCCTCATCGCGCTAATGTTCAATGTTGGTTATTCAAAATGCATGATTATGACCGTTATCGCTCTCTAGTTGGTCGCTTCCTAATCTATTGCTAGCCTTCGCCTGTGCTAAGCAGAAACAGTGCTTGTGCATCCAAATCCTTAAAATCAAAGTTATGACATAAAGACTCTATTATATCTTCCTATATACGGTATTACTTTGTCATTCCATGTAAATCTGCATGTGCCATCTCTACACTTTCAAACGAATTTTTGTTTTGCGTGCTCATAAAGCTCATAGAGCAGTGGGGGAGAGTCTCATCTTTAATAATAACTAATGTGTCCCTCTAGAAAAGTATGATATCTACTTCTCTTAATATTGGAAAAAAGTTGGTAAATGGGATGGCCATTGCTAAATTAATTATACCAATAAAAAGCACTCTTCCCCTGTTATGTTGGTAGGCACTCATGAATTGACTAGCAATGGTTTATGGAAAGACAAAGGTGGAGGGAGAGCGTTAAGCATGGGAACCGCTCTCACACACGTTTATCACATAAGATGATGAGATTCTCTGTGGTAAACTATTGACTAAAAGTACACCTCTCAAATTTTTTTAAATAATGAGCTCTGGTACATAAGCAACTGCATGCTTCCCTTTGCGAAGAGCCATTCTTTTAATTTATCACTGAATCATCGCCTTGTCATTCAAGCACCAACTTAAAGAGTGATACTGTCATTCTCAGTTTAACATGCATTTGGTCTAATTAATGTTGGATGCTAGTATGACTGGATGTTTTAATGTGAGTGTTAGCTCCCGGTGAATATTGCGTATTTTCCCCCAAAATAAGTGAGTGTTAGCTCCCCGATGCAATTTCACTGTGAGGGTTAGCTCCCTGGTGAATCTTGCATATTTTTTGCAAAATAACTGCATAATATTTAAACAAGATTCTTGATACACCATGTCGTTCTCAGACTAGTTATTTGCTCAATTTATTAATGCATTGATAAGTTCTAATTATGCACTAAAGTTGCATGGCATCATTCAATGTTGTGTTGGAATGATATCCAAAAACATGAGCTTGATAAAGAGATTGATGTTTCTTTGGGTGCTAATATAATGACCTTGTAATCGAAAGTGTTGTTCTATTCTCAAGCTCACATGAGCTCAGGTGAACAGTAAAATCAAAAGAAAATAAAAAAACTTCAAAAAATTCCCAAAAATTAAAGGAAACTTTGACAAATGTTTAGATAGCTTGCAAAATTTCATCACTAGATGACATTAGTGTAAAATGTGGCAAAAACAATCAATAATGCGTTTGAATCATGTTTTGGAGCATCATTTTTTTTGTAAGGACTACGATTGATCCCCTATACTTGTGGGTCATCAAGGTCTGACCTGAGCTGGTTATACCTAGCAATAAGAGTGCTTTTATGGCGTCATCTTGTTGAAGGCATTGCTGGGTGCGTTCGGATTGATTCTTCAGGGTGAAAACATAGATTCAGACATTGATAGTAGGATCCAATACAACGATGCTTGAGTGTTGCTTCTTTTCTGAGGATGTTACTGTGAAGAACCTCGCTGTTCATGTGGTGTCATGAAATAATTTGTGCAGATATGACCATTGCCGCAGTTTATCGACCACTTTTCTGATTGATTTGTTTTTTTTCCCTCTCACCTAGCCATAGTTTTGATCATATATGACGCTGCTGGTTACCGGCATGTTTTTGCGTGTCTGTGTTGGTTATGTGAATCCTACTTATGCAGAATCTCGGATGGGTGCTCATTGTTTTATGTATTCTTTTAATGCTCCATTTTGATCCAGTAAAAACCCATATAGGCAGTGGCGTAGCCAGGCCCCATGCTACACTGGCCATGGCCTGGGGCGTGGCAACAAGCTCCTTTGTTAATTGTAGATACTGTAGCTACTATTCACCACTGTTTATCACTGTAGCATGAACTTGGCACCGGGTCGTTGCTTGATCCTGGATACGCAACTGCATATAGGAGTGTGTTAGTACTACGCACGCGTGGGTTTGGTAGTATGCACGTTCATCCGTGCCCCAGTGCCTGTGTTTAAGCGAAACTAGTCGTCCGCCCGTGCTACTGCACGGGCTAGGTATTTTTGAAAATTTATAATATTGTATATGAAAAGTTCCAGTAATTATCTACTCCTCATACAAATCATAATTATGAAATATTTATAATTATTTTTACTACTTATTTTTTAGCTTATAAAATATTGTATTTCTATACACCCTATACTTAAAACATATTGGGTCATCATATATCTTCCAAATTTTCGTATTAGTCTTTTACACAATGAAATATGGATGACCTCATTATACATATTTAACGGTTCCCAAATTTAGTAATGACTAAATGCATATGTCCTATCTTTCTAATATTATTATACATAGATCATCTATGATTTTGCTCTCTATCACTAAATATTGGCCAGTTACTCCATGTTTCCGCAAGCATACATGTGATTGAAATATTTTTACATAACATGTGTAACCAACAACCATTATCTCGATCACTGCGATTCGTCTGTGTACTCTCTCTCTCTCTGTGTGTGTGTATGCGTGTGTTATACATGCGCATGCGAAGACACACACATATCCGTACCTAACTCATCAGGCCACAGCCACCAGTCAAGTGCTCATCAGTTCAACATGTTGATGAGATATAGGCTTCACTATGGTTTGTGGCCCGGTTCAACCTCATCCTTGGACATTTAATGTTTCAAAATTGTTGAACTTCTTGAAATTCGTTTCTAATTTCATGGAAACCTTATATGTGTTTTAATAATTCACTATATTTATAGTTTTCTGATCAAATCATTTTTCTAATCTTGTATTTTCTTCTCAGAACTATGTGCAAATTTGGGAATATAAACTTAAGTGCGATGTAAGGATGGAATTAGTATAGTATATTTTTTGAGACAAATTAGTAGAGTATAGTACATGCATATAAGCCTTGTGCTTGTGCGCGGTGATTTCTAAATGATACAAATTTGCTCACGCACCTAGATTTATGCACAATACATTGAAGTAGTGTACGCGGACTTTTAGGGTTGAGAACATTATTCATCCATGATGTACGTATATTTGTTTTAGTGGAACTAGCAAAGTGGCCCGCTCTTCGTGCAGGCTAGTATTTAATATCGTTTGGTTGAAATAAGTTCATAGTTACCAGTTCTTTGGGGCTGGTCGTGGACTGGTGATTTTAAGGATACATAAGAGTTACCTCTTTAATATTTTGGGGAAATATATGGAGTCTAAGTTGTTGCTGAACTTTTTTAGTGCTACGTGCTTGAATCCGTAGGTTTGCCTAATGCCGCTGCAGTGATGTGTACATGGTGTGTGGCTCGTTGGACAATCCCGTTGAGGCGTATTGAAGTATATTTTTTTTAGTATATAATGTTTTCCTAAGAAGTGCCATATGCATCAAATTTTATTCAATATGGGTGATTTTGTAATGATTATATTTTTTGTTCATATTCCCATGAAGTACATGTTAGCATGGATTTATTTAAAAAAAATTGCATCACCAAAATGACATAATTTACGCTAAATATATGTATATGCACTATACTTTCCGCCCTAGATGATGTACATTAATCATAGGTGTTTTCTTGTAATTCATATCTGTTTTTTTAGAAAATTTACTATTCTTGAGAATGCTATGTATAGTCCATCCCTTTATTGTGATTCTTAAGAATGGTATGTATAGTTCTCCATATGTAAACACATGTTTAGGCAGAGATATCCTGGTTACGTTCCGAGCTTGTCTTAATGTAGTAGCCATAATTGTCACCCTAACAAGGCATGTCATCAATTAAGAACAGTAAAACTGAGCCTAATCCCTGCCCTCTCACGAATTAGGCATTTCTGGCCGTTTGATTTCGTTTGTTAAACGTCCTGGCCGTCCGATCTAAAGTTAACACCATGTTGGCTGCGAACTGGGCCTATCGTCGCAAGGGCAGCTACTCCTGTAGCTATTTTGGAGCCTTGTTGTTAATTGGGCCATCTTTTCCTGCTCGGCCCAACGCAGCGAAAGCCCTCTCCTACAAGCGCTCCCCTTTTCGTAAAAGAAAAAAACCCGCTCCACACAAGAACGAATCAAGGGCGGTTGATAGGATGTGACGGGCGGTCGAACGAGAGCGGATGCGGCGGCCGCTCCATTCAGGCGAAGCAGGCGACCTACCGTGGGATCGTGCCGACGCGCGAGCGAATCCAGCCTACGATTCACTCACGAGCGAATCTAGCATGAGGGAATCGAGCAGAAACACCTGATGCGGGTGAACTGAGGACCGGTCGATCCAGCCGTCGGCCGATCCGCCTGCAAGGTATGGAGGTGTGGGGGACTCGGGCGATTATGGCGCAGCGCATTATCTCCTGGAAACTGCTCCACCCAGCCTTAATTAACACAATCATACTTCAGTTTTGAATCAGGCATTCATGTCTCGGGGCGACCTCTCGTTTGCACACTTCGGTTTCCAACTGATGCGTGCATATATGCTTCCTCCCCGGCCACTCTTCACTCACCCTCTCTACTCCAGCAGCACAAAATATTCAAGATCATGTTCGGGTAGATCTCCCTGTGTTCTTCCTTATGCGTATGTGTTGACAGTGTTGTGGAGATTGCTGCCCCAAGGTGAGCAGATCAAATCTTATTTTGTAGTATCCGATCAGTTCTTATATATGATAAATATGGTGAATACCAATTCTTTGGTTTTGATCAAGATCTGAGAATGGCATATTTTCCAGCCTCCATGTGAACATTTGTTTAACTTTCAATTTATTCAGTTTGGTACTTTTGTCCGTTCAAAGTTTATGTGTTACTCTGGGTCAGTAACTGTTTACTTGTACTACAACCGATGCTAATTAAGCTAAAGGTTTTATGAGTTGGTAGCACGTCGAATTGTTTTGTGAAAAGCAGTAGCAGGCACATATGAACTTCAAAACAGAAACTAATATAATGGTCATGGTTTCATCCTCTCCGATGACTAATGAATCTTAAGATATTTTGAGTCATAAGAGGAGCTAACCGTAGCTTCCATTTTAGTGTTATATACAAGTATGCCATCTTAGGTGAAACAAGTAGATAGGATACTATTTTCTGTCCTTCTGTGTTCTCCTAAAATTTGTTCAGGACATTGTGAACTAAAT
The DNA here is from genome assembly GCA_021605145.1 of Aegilops bicornis. Taxonomy (NCBI): domain Eukaryota; kingdom Viridiplantae; phylum Streptophyta; class Magnoliopsida; order Poales; family Poaceae; genus Aegilops; species Aegilops bicornis. The sequence goes on along the minus strand of CM038675.1, from coordinate 100,755,982 downwards.
AACTAACATATCTATTTTGAAAGAATGTAGGATCCATTTCCATTTTTCCTGATGGTGCATCTTTTTACTGTCCTAAATTTCGTCAGAGTTTCTTTCATGAAATTTAGGCCTGACATATTTCTACTTAATATTACCGATTGTTCATTTCAATGCAATGCAGTTGTTTTGACTATTTTTATGCTTTATTTTTTTTTGCGGGGTGACTATTTGTATGATTTACATGCACACAAAAAAAATCAACGGAAGATCCTATTGGAACTTGATGATTTTCATAACCTAATTAGACCGGACTTGTACAAGAACAACACTTGGGAACCTGGAAGGCCGGTTGTAAGCTCGCCCACCTGCGTTTGATCCACATGGCTCCAATCACCTGAAATTTTCTTAAACTTTTGTTGCTTCCAGGTAAACGAGTGGCGATTTGTTGGCTCGATCGCATGGTTTTAAGCTCGTTTACCTATGTTTGATCCACAAGGGTGCATCATTTGTGCCTAACAACGTACCGATAAGGAAGGAAACTTTCCTCTTCAACCACGTATTTGTGTGTGTTTCCAGTCACTTGCATGAATGAAGTTTGCCTGGTGAAAATATGGTACTGTTATTTTTTTGTGTGTGTGATGTGTTTTGTTGCTTATGAAGGGGAGCTGCATGGGTTCTGAAAGGCTGCAAATTATACAACTACATTTATGCAGCTTTAACCCTGTTACCAAGGTTCACATGGATTTAAGTGTTTTTTCCTCTCTTTGAACAAGCTAAAAACATCAAGTTCACCTTCGAGCAGAAGATGATGTGTTTTGGCTTGAGAAAAAATTGACGTGGCAGACGATATAACTCCAATCAAGACTGAACCTCAAATGATCTGCTTAAGAACAGATGTAGGAGCATTTGACATTTATTCACCTTGGAGCAGAAGATGGTGTTTTTGGCTTGAGAAAAAAATTGAGGTGGCTGACGATATAACTCCAATCAAGCTGAACATAAATGATCTCCTTAAGAACAGATAGAGCAGCATTTGACATTTGTTAAAGCTTAACCTTTTACTGGTGGTGTGGCAGGGGGCTAGATCAAAATTTTGTTGACGGATAGTTGTTACTTTTTAAAGGTCTCTTGTATTTGTGTGCTTGATTTGGCAATCTGACCTGTAAAAGAGACATGTGAAATGTTTGATAATGTGTTTTGGAGCCTCTCACTTCATAAGCAAACTAATTGCAGGTCTTTAATTTTCATAAAGGCCGGAGTGAGCTTTGTGTCTCTGAGATTGCATGATACATATTTGGCATGGAAAATTTGTAGCATTAATTCATCTCAAGGAGTCTATTATAACTATATATAGTTACTAATTTTCAATTAGTATCTTGCCCTCCGAATTTTGATATTCAGTTTCTGGTAAATGTAACTTCAATGTTTTGCAATTCCTCGAAGTATAGTCCCAAAGCTTACCATTCTTGTTAATAATACATTGAGCGATTTGGTAATACTAACTATCATTATATTGTAACATGGATGGGTGCGGCAACGCGCGCCTTCGATGATCTAGTAATAATGCAAATGTGGGCAGCGTGGTGACCACATGTGAGGAGGACTCCCGGTGTAGTACCTATACTACTACAACATGACAATCGCGTCTGGCAAATTAGTATCATCGGAACTGAAACAAGTCGAACAATTATATCCCCTTCGATCAATTCATCACATGGAGGGCAACACATATTCTTTTCCAATATTCTTACAAAAGTCTGTCTTTGAAGCCACCATTCACATCGACACCCCATCCGCACACATGCTCTTGGATGGAACATGTGAAGCTGTTTTTTTACTTGTAAGTGAAGCTAAATGCAAATATGTGAAGTTGTTTTTTCTACATGTACGTGAAGCTAGCTTGAAAGGAATACGGGCTGATTGATCTTTTTTTTACCTGGCTGATCTATCTTTTTTTTTTTTGCCTGGCTGATCTTTTTTTCTTTCTATGAAGGGTTTGAGGGCTGATCGATCCATTTAGCAGTTTCTTAACATATACGTGTAGGTAGCTTTGCTCACTGTTTTTACATGTACGTGGAGCTACCTTGATTGGAGTTAGCGCTGATGGACCTTCTTTTTAATTGGAGGCTGGTCGGTCTTTCTTATGGAATGGTTTGGGGGCTAATCAACTTTTATTTGACGTTACATACGTACAGGCTAAGGAAAACTGTAGTTTTTTTTCTCTTTGAGAAGGAGCATTCTTAGATCTGATCCATTAATTACGTCTTTTAAGTGATGGTCCATCAAATCAACTACCGGATGTTTCTAATTATTGTGGGATTTTCTAACTGTTCGGAAAATATTAGATCTTGTGTATTAATGTGAACGTGTATATAAGAGGTGTGGACTTTGAATAGTTCATGATTTTTTATAAAAGGAAGAGATCGATATTGTACGTGTTAAACAGTGACATATATATGGAATATTATAACCTGTTGTAGACATGTTGGACACCTAGTAGCTTCTTTTGGAAACGTGGACGCCTAGCGGCAATAACCTTGCGGCCAAGATCGAGGAAGTTTGTGGATTGCATACCTGTATAAGTCCGGAGGCATGAACCTGGCAGCCAAGATCGATGAAGCTAGTGGATTGGAGGCTCAGACATGGAGTGAGAATAGTGGTCAGAAACCTTGAGAAGGACATCGGGAATTGATTCCTTGAACATAAGTTTCCTTTCTACAAAAAAGAGATCGGAAGTTGACAGTTTTTCTTTGTAGCTAGGCAGCGGCGAAGAGATCACGGACCCTGAAGCAAGACCGGCAGCATAGGTGTAGAGACCCATTGCTACGGCTTCTATGTGAGGTCAAGGACATAGGGGACGACGGCTACGTGTGTTTTAAAAAGCACGTTCACTTTCTGTGGCCACGACTTTCTTTAACTTTGTGGTTCACCATCCTTGTTCCCTACTACGGGAACAATAGTAAATATCCTGGTTACAATCCGAGCTTGTCTCAATGTAGTAGACACAATTGTCACCCGGCAAAGGCATGTGATCAATAATAATGCACATGTGGGCAGCATGGTGACCACATGTGAGGAGGACTCCCGGTGTAGTGCTTATGCTACTACAGCGTGAGAATCGCATACGGCAAATTAGTATCATCAGAACTGAAAGAATTACCCACACCGATCAATTATATTCCCTTGGATCAATTCATCACATGGAGCGCAACGCATATTCTATTCCAATATTCTTACAAAAGTTTGTCTGTGAAGCCACCATTCACATCGACACCCCATCCGCACACATGCTGCCTCATCTGCTCCTCATCCAAATAATTCGATTAGTTCAAGCTTCCGTATGCTTGAATATTATTTTGTCTATTCGTCTCGCTTGGAAACCTTGTACAATGATCCTGATGTAGGAAGTGTATGATCATATTTTACTGATTAGCAATTAAACGACGAAATATCATGTCCCTTATCTCATGCTCTGTGGGAGGTTGTTGCACATTAGTTGCCGGCAATGTTGTCCATATATTCTGCAAGTTCGTCAACTTGAAGATATCCCTACATTACGCAGCGTCATCCTTTTCATTAATATGAAGCCCAATGACCGTGCGAGTCGCGTGGAGGAGCCAAGGCAAGCTCTTGGATGGATTCTGGTTTCTGGTTGATGCAAACATGTGAAGCTGTTTATTTTTACATGTAAGTGAAGCTAAATGCAAATATGTGAAGTTGTTTTTTTACATTTATGTGAAGCAGTTTCTATTTACCTGGCTGATCTACTTTCTTTTCCTGGCTGATCTTTTTTTTTCTTCTAAAGGGTGTGAGGGCTGATCGATCCATTTAGCAGTTTTTTTTACCTATACATGAAGGTAGTTTTGGTCACTGCTTTTATACGAACGTGGAGCTACCCTTAGATTGGAGTTGGGGCTGATGGACCTTCTTTTTAATTGGAGGCTGGTCGGTCTTTCTTATGGAATGGCTTGGGGGCTGATCAACTTTTATTTGACGTTACATACGTACAGGCGAAGGAAAACTGTAGTTTTGTTTTCTTTGAGAAGAAGCGCTCTTAGATCTGATCCATTAATTACGACTTTTAAGTGATGGGCCCACCAAATCAACGACCGGATGTTTTAATTATTATAGGATTTTCTAACTTAATTCTCTATTATCTGGTAATACTTTTTATATATAATAGATGATGTACGTATAGCTGTGTTAACTTCATAGGTACATTTCTGGATTTCTTTTTAAATTGGTAGCTCATTTGCTTGTGCATGTAAAGGGGAAAGGTTAAAGTGATTTTATGCCCAGGCAGAGCCGACAGGATATTATTTTTAACTACGTGAGGTATCTAGACGTATATCATATGATCTGAAAAGACCAAGTCACGTAAGTCTCCTTTTGTATTTTTTTTTCCTTCATGACTTTGCATGTAGGACTTGTTGTCACGTCCTATCAAAGCCATTGCGTCTGTCTTGCATGTTTTTTTTTTACAGTCCCAAGTTTCCTTTAGAGCATAATACGCATGGACTCTTGGGTCTCTCCTTCCAATCGTAATACGCATGGACTCTTAGGTCCATCAGATTTCACTTGTAAACGCATGCGAAAAAATATTCCATATCACGTTTAATTTTAGACGCATGATTAAGATTTAATGGTTATTTATAAGTTGTTTTTGAGGATTAACGTGGAGGTTCGTATGGTGCTTCCAATTAATAAATATAAGATATAAGATATAAGATTAAACAATAAATCTACATCTATGAAAGGTGCTATGTAGGCTTACTTAACCTTCCTTAAGATTCTCTCATCCCCTGATTTTAACCGGGGGTAGGCCCCAACTGTTAATCCTGGCCCAATTAACAACCCCACATCATCTTTTACGTAAAATCTGAACGTAAGATTATCTATGTGTAGCATTGCTCGAAACTAAATTGATGCCTTTGCATTGTTATTGGGTCTACGACTAGCAGAAGAGCTTGGCATTTTTTTATTTCTGTTGAGAGCGATTCCATGAAGATTATTCAAGCTATTCAGAATCCGTCTGACTATCGGACGTAAGGAACAGTTATTACTGATGATTGTCGAAAGTTGATGAGTTTTTTCGGCAAGGCGATTATAAATTGTGTGCGAGAGGTTAATGAATGTGCTCATGCTATTGCACGTTATAGTTTTATGGGGCAGGAATCAGGGGTGTGGTTGGATAAACCTTCCGATTCCCGAGTCCTCTTATTATAAAAGACATGATTCTTACAACTAAATAAAGTTGCCGAAGTTCCCTCAAAAAAAAAAAAGTTGCCGAAGTCAAAAAATTATTGATGCCGTCGAGCGTGGAACTGCATCGACATGTCCCTTTTTCCCCTCGCGCAGTCCCACACGTTCCCATCCATCCTTTGCCCCTCCCCAAAACTCTGCCACATTTCGAAACCTCCCGGACCAAACACTCGTCCTAGCTACTCCGGTAGCTGAACAAACGAAGTGCTACTACACTTGGGATATCACACCGCGCGAAAGCCTATCTACTCGGAACAAACTCCACACCCACCTCCCGCATCATCAGCGGCATAAATACCTCTCCGAAGCCTGGGATCGTGTGAAGACTGCACGCACGCACGCACAGGGTGATAGCTAGCTAGCTAGCCACGCCGCGGACATGGGGAGGCCGGAGCACGACGGGGTTGCGTCGCCGTTCGGGTTCGGCCCGTCCCCGCCTCTCTCCGGCGCGTCGTCCCCTTCGCCGCTGCTGCCGGCACCCAACCACGGCAAGACGAGGTTCGGAGGAAGGAGGAGGCACGCCGTCGTCAGGCTCATCTGCTCGCCTTTCGCCGCCGTCTTTGGAACCGCGTGCTCCGCCGGTGCAGCTGCAAACGACGTCGACCGGGCGACGAGAAGGCCGAGCCTCGAGGAGCTCCTCAGGATGGAAGCGTCGTCGTCCGATCTCCTCGACGTCAAGCAACCCGACGAGCCTGCCGAGATGGTCGGCCCGTACGACGACGACGACGACGGCTCCTGGAAGCAGAGCGCCATCGTGGTGTTCGATCTATGCGAAGACGGCGGCGACAAGAACCGCCGCATCGAGGACGAGAAGGACGAGGCGCCACTGGCAACCTCAGAAGATCAGCACGGCGCCGTTACCTGCCCCGGCGACGAGAAGGAGCCCGACGCCGGCGCTGGCGGCGGCGCCATGCTGTCTCCGAAGGCGCTGGTGAACGTGGAGAGGTTGGTGGTCGTCCTCGCGTCGCTGGGGGCGCGCTCCAGGGCCCTCAAGGGCTCGTACGGCAGGCTGGCAGCCGGTCGCCGTGTCGGCGGTGCCGACGATGGCAAAGCGGAGCTGTTCTACGACCGGCCGATCCCGCTGGGACGGAGGTGCCGGGTGCAGCACCTGGAGGAGTCCCCTTACCTGTGAATGTGATTGCTTCGTTGAGGTGGCAGTGCTGGTGCTTTCACTGTCGAGTTGTGTGTACGTGGAATTGTGGATGACCTACTTAAACGAACTTGGGTTGGAAAGGAGAAGGATGATGTTCACTGTTAGGTACGTTGAGGCGCTGCTTGGTCGGCAGTTCTGGCCCCGATTACCGGGATAAAAAGCGGCCTCGAATGTTTGAAATCTCGAGTCAAGAGATAAGGTGTGCTAGTTCTCGGTCGAGTGCGATTTAACGAAGTCTCAGTCAAATGACATAGTATGTCAGAAAAAAATTAAAAAGAAAAGTTTGCACGACCACACAAAATCAAACGAATATAGCACTAAATGTGACATAACCAAGTCTCTAGTTGACTGAGACTTGGCAAAATTGTAAGAGACATCACATTGCTTCCACGCGATGCGAGATCAATCTTTGATGCGCTCCGCGTTTGACATATGATGTGAAAGTGCTAGTTATCGACTAAAGGGGGTTGGGGGGGGGGGGGTGAATAGGGAATTTTTATGAATGACTTCAAAACATGGAAGTTTCAAAGATAAACGATAGAAATGAACCTATTAACATGCAGCGGAAGGTAGACTCACTAGTAGAAAAACACCTATTAGTCCCGGTTCGTAAGGGACTTTAGTCCCGGTTCATGAACCGGGACTAATGGGTCGTTACTAATACCTCCTCCCTTTAGTCCCGGTTCTAACACGAACCGGGACAGATGGTCCTCCACGTGGCGGTGCGCCGAGCCCAGGGGGCCTTTGGTCCCGGTTGATAGCACCAACCGGGACCAATAGTCATCCACGCCAGCATTTTTGTGGCTGGGGTTTTGTTTTTTTAAAGGGGGGGTTTGGGGGTTTTGTGGGGTTAATTTAGGTGTTTCATATATTGTGTTAGCTAGCTAATTAATAGAGAGAAGTGTCCTCTCTTTTGTCCGTGCTTGGTCGACGCTACGTACTATACATACGTATAGAGAGGACTAGCAAGACACGCTAGCTAGCTAGTAAGCAAACGAAGGAAACAGAAGATCGTCATGAACATATATGCATACAGAGGGAAGTGATGATATCGACCACCTCTCCTTCTCTGAGAGATTGGTCGAACAACAAGTTCTCGTATATCTATCCAACACTACCGGCTACATATATACAATAATTATCTTTTACAAAAATAATCTCCTAACATACGGACGCGTGGTCCACATAGTATTCTCCGTCTTCATCGATCACGTGGTCAAGAAAGAATGCCACCAATTCCTCTTGAATTGCTCGCATGCGATCTGGTGCTAGTAGTTCATCCCGCATCCGAAACATCTAATTTTAAGAAGGGGGTCAATACATATATATAAGAATGAATGAAACTCAACACAAATGATGGTAATAAAATAAAATTGTGAATATTGTTATTTACGCACTTCATATTGTTTGTCAGAGTAGCCCCGCTCACAGGTCGTGTGGCGGATGGACTCACAAATGTAGTATCCACAGAAATCATTCCCTTATTCCTGCCACAACCACTTTACAAGAAATAGAGGTCAATCAAACTAATAATTAGCAAGCATGTTAAATGGTATTGATGAAACTAGCGCATGAATCACTAGGAGATGCGTGGAATATGCTACTATAGTACTTACTTTCGGGTGTCTAAATTGCAGCTTCTTCGGCAGTCCCGGAGCTTTTTTGGTGAATTTTCTCCAAACCCTGCCATACAAAGAAAACAATTACTTGATATCAGAAATGAACAAAGTTGCTGATATGGTGGATAATGATCGATTTAACTTACTTCTCGAGCATTTCAGTCATGTCCGCATACTCCTTGGGATCTTTTCGTCTCGAGTCTAAGACAGTTACTACTCCCTGCTCAAGCTTAATCTCTAGGAGAATATAGTGGTACCTGTGCATGCATGCATAACTCATCAATATTACATTACTATAACCTGGACTAATAAGGGAAACCGAATATGCCACAAGACAGTAACACTCACTTGAAGTTGTAAGGAAAGAGTATTATATCCTTGTGTTCATTTATTACCAACGATTGTAGCAAGTTGGCCTCGGTATTTTCGGCATGAAATTCAACCTCAGTTGCATCTATGAGACTTGTGTTAATGAACCCAATGGAACCCACTTATTTTTTCTTCAATTCGGCGATCTTCAATCTGCATAATATAGTGAGGATAATTATAAATACATGCAATGAAAGAGCTGAGTTATATAGAGAGACTTAATGACAGAAGTAGTACTACTTACAGACAGTAGCGTGACCGTTGCTTTATCGAGGGCCAATTGATTGAAAAACTGATAGAACTCCTCAAATGGAATAGACAACAGTTCAATTCCAACGAGGTCATGCTCCTTTTAACTCTCACATACAAAGTACTCCTCCCTCGCACTCTCTGCAGGTTTTCATGTACCAATCATGCAATCTTCGCATCATCGTTGATAGAGAGCTTTCATCTTTGACGAGAGGCTTCCTGCATCAGATCTTTGTATCTGCACCTCCAAGAAATCATAATGTACATCGTCGGGCAGGTAATCTTCAGGATTGCCATAACCGGCACCATCCTCGGATCGACGATGTCGCTAGCAGGCACCTTGAGCGGGGGCACGATTGCTTGCTTGTTCACGAGCTGGGCAATTTGTTTCCCAACTCGTCGTTCTTTCATTCTTTGATCACTTTTAGTACGTCCCGACCTCTCCGCTTCGGCAAATGCCTTTCCAATAATGCGCTCATAGTTGGTTCTCGGCGGAGACTTTGTCGGTTTCCTCAGGGCAGCCAGAGTGCGCTTCGCTTTCACCGGATCTACCTTCTCCTCCGGAGGTGGACGTCTCTTTGCTTTCAACCCTGCAAACCAGTCATCCACTTCGGTCTGCGTGATCTTCACGTTTTCCTCCTCGGTCCTCTCGATCAGAACTTCTCCGAGTCTTCGAGAAGGATCAGATTCTGTATTTCCTCCCGCCTTTGGCTGTACTGCTAGACGCCGGCAAAGCAGACGGAGCGGATGTCTTCTTTTTTGCTTGCTTACGAGGCGGAGGAGAAGGACTACAACACGCCGGAGCAGCCTGAGCGGCGGCGGGTCTCTTCCGCCCTTGCTGACGAGGCGGAGAAGGAGGAGGCTGGCTGCTCGGGCGCGCCGCAAGACAAAGCGGAGAAGGAGGCGGAGTGCCGCCACGCGCCGGAGAAGGAGGCGGAGTGCCGCCACGCGTGCCCTGATCGTCACTCGCCGGAGGAGGAGGCAGTGGAGGAGGCGTAGTGCCCTGACTCGCCGGAGGAGGAGGAGGAGGCGGAGGCGTCCAGTTCGGAAGGTTGTTGAGCTCCTTCCGCCATAGGCATGGAGTCTTGAGCGTAACCCAGCCTAGTCTCCCCTTCACCGGTAGGGTGGTCAAGCGGGAGGTCCTCAAATCCCTCCGTTATTTCATCCACCATCACCTTAGCATATCTTTCTCGAATCGGCCGCAATCGATAAGTTGTGCCGGGTCCACTAGGATAAACTTGGCCAACAGCCGCCTTGACCTTCAAAGTCATCCATCGCGCCATAATGTCGCAACTTTGAGACTCCGTGATACCATCCACGGGATAGCCGGCAGGAGCCATCAAAACATGCTCCAGCTGAAGCAGCTCGGTGGAAGCCACGCTGCTTCTCCGCTGAGATGGCGGGGTAGCTTGGGGGGAAGCTTCGCAGGTCGCTTGCTGCGATCTGCTGCTTCGCTCCTCTAGCCCCATTACCCTTTCGTGCAGCGCCTGCAGTTGGTCCTGCTCCAGCTTTCTTCCTCCTCGTGGGTTTTGTAACCCCTGCGTCCGGAAAACCAACCTTCCATGAAAGGGAGCCTGGCGTGCCTCGTGTCCGCCTGTGGTGCCTGTGGATTCCCAAGGGCCATTGTGAGCTCGTCCTTCTCCTGTTTGGAAGGAATGTCCCCTCAGGTCTTTGCATCGATATAGTGTCAAAGCTTCACGAGTGGTATTTGCGCTTGCTCATCCGTCCACCGGCACTTCCTCACATAGGTCCAAGGTTCCGCCAGCCCGAAGAACCAAGTCCGCAACGGTCTGGCCAAGACATTGTCTCCGGGTTCGATCCCTTTTCAAGCGAGATCATGCTCAGCCTTGGACCACTTAGGCCGGGCTTTGAGGTAGCCACCTGACCCCGTGCGATGGTGAAGCTTCTTCTTCGCAGCATTTTGCTTGTTTGTCGCCGACATCTTCTTACTCTTTTCCGATGTCTTGTGGGCCACAAATGCGGGCGATGATCTTTGATCTTCTCATCTTTGCCGATGAATTCTGGTGTCTTATCTTTCTCGACAAACTGGTTCAGCTCTTTCCTCCACCTCCTCATTAGGGTTGCCATCTTCTTAAGGGCACAAGACTTGATTAATTGCTCTTTGACTGGCTTCTCCGGATCCTCCTCTGGTGGTAGGGTGAAATTTTCCTTCAGCTCACCCAAAGATCTTCTTTACGCATATCATTGACATAAGACACCTCGTGGTCTTCCTCCTTAGGCTTATACCATTGATGGATGCCGATCGGGGTCTTGTCCCTAACAAGAACCCTGACCGAAGCAGAAAATGCCTTCCTTGTCCGCATGGGTTCAATCGGTTCGCCCGTCGGGCGCGATTTCTATGATCTCAAACTTTTCATCCGAGCTCAACTTTTTCTTCGGCCTCGTCTCCTTACCGTTGTGCTCGATCCGAGGGCTAGAAATTATAAGGAGAAAGACGAGAGTAATTAATATGTGTACATATACCAAAACAATGGATGCATCAATTAACTAATCAGCACGGGCTTAACTAATATATATATACCTGGCGGACTCGATTCGTTACCGGAGCAACAAGACGGTCTCCTTCCTCGCTTGTACCTCCATTGTGTCACCGAGCCATCATGAACATAGTCCTCTTCTTGTACCGCATTAATGGGTCGAAGCCATCATGAACATAGCCCTCTTCTTCACCCAGTCCGCTGGCGTTGAGAAATGACGCAACTTCATCACTTCCTTGTGCGATTATGTGCCCCAACATCGCTTCTGTTTCTTCGTCTCGGGAGTGCTCCATAGTTTCTGCAAATATTTACAACATGTCAATTATTATTCAAACATGGTACATATGGATATATATATATATATATATATATATATATATATATATATATATATATATATATATATTAGTGGCAAACGTAGAACTAGCTAGCTAATCACAATAAGGAATCATGTTAGTTTGGGTGGCCTCGAGAGAGTTAATTTGTCGGGTAGGGGCGCGGTGGGAGGGGGTAGGAGACCAACATCGTTTTCTCTCTAGGGTTTGGGGTCGCCTCGACACAACGCTTCAAGGGTTAATTTGGGTGGCCTCGAGAGAGTTAATTTGTCGGGTAGGGGCGCCAAGGGAGGGGGTAGGAGACCAACATCGTTTTCTCTCTAGGGTTTGCGTGTCCCCGAGAGTTTTGGTCGAGCGAGAGGGCCGAGAGGGGGGTGCTGCCGTTGTATAAGTTATCACGGTCGAGAGGGGGTATATATATATCGACCGCCCCTACGGTCGAAGTTATCTCGAGGGGGTTATATCGACAACGACGCGACATACATATACATGGAAAATAATGTTATCGGGGAGGGGGTATCGGTACCCCCCCCCTCGTGTTGAAGTTTCTTCTTTCTCCTCTATTCCTTTCTTCTTCTTCTACTCTTCTTTTTCTTCTTCTCGTGAGAAAGGAAAATAAGGAAAAGGAAGAAAAGAGGAAGAAGAAAAAAAGAACAAAAAAAAAGAGGAGAAGAAGAAAAATAGAAAAAAGAACAAAAAAAAGAGGAGAAGAAGAAAGGAATAGAGGAGAAGAAGAAAAATAGAAAGAATCTTCTTCTCCTCTATTCCTTTCTTCTTCTCCTCTTCTTTTTTCCTCTTCTTATTTATTTCTCCTCTTCTTCCTCTCCTCTTCTTCTCCTTTCTTCCTATTCTTATTTTCCTTTTTCCTCTCATTCTTTTAGTATTGCTTGTTTTAAAAAAAATGTTCAAATAGAAAATTTTGAAAACAAAAAGGTTTTGCCTAATGCATTGTTCATATGAATATACAAACATTTGCATATTCTACAATAATAAATATCACCAAAAAAATCTATGAATAGAAAAAAAAACCTAACTTTTCGAAAAATCTATCTTTTGCATATATGAAAACATTAATACACATATGAACAAAAAATACATATATGAACTAAAACATGCTCTGAACAATTTTTGAACATCTACATACACATATATAGCCACATACATACACATATACATTATATATATATATATATATATATATATATATATATATATGAACAAAAAAACTAATTAAACTAATAAAAATGAAAAAACCAGAGCCGGTGCGGCGCGGCGGCTCACAGCGACGGTGGGGGCGGCGAGATGACGATGGCGACGGTGGGGGCGGCGAGGGCGCCGGCGCGCGGGGGCGGGACGTGGCAGGGGCTCGGGCGGCGGCGCTGGGCGGAGGCGCTGAGCTCGGGGAGGTCGGCGAAGAGGACGGCGCGGGATCGATGAGGCGACGGCTTGGCGGCGGCGGCGGCGACGGCGAGGTGGAGCAGCCTGGCGGCGTCGAGGAGGGTCGGCATCGTCGAGGGCAACTGGCGATGGGATTCTGAAATTTTGTGAAGTGTTTGCTTATATAGCCAAGGCATTGGTCCCGGTTCGTGAAACCTACGGGACTAATGCACTGCTAGTCCCGGTTGGTGCCTCCAACCGACGAAGGCCTCCTTTTCGGCAGCCCAAAGGGCGGAAGCGGCCTTTGGTACCGGTTGGTGCCATGAACCGTATCAATGCCCCCTTTAGTCTCGGTTGGTGCCACCAACCGGGACCAAAGGCCCTCAGGTTGCCTGCCATCGCCAAAGTTTAGTCCCACCTCGCTAGTTGAGAGGGGCGCAGTGGTTTATAAGCCCCACCGCCGCACTCCATCTCGAGCTCCTCTTCACCGCACGCTTCGGGCCTACTTGCTATGCTTTGCTGGGCCTTACGGGCCCCTCATGGGCCTGAATCCTGGCCCATAGTAGGGTTTCTAGTCGTATTCAGGCCGTGGGGGCCCAGTAGGAGGCATTTTTTTTGTTTTCTTTACTTATTTTTGCTATTTTATTTTTTTCCAGTTTTTTTGTTTTGTTTTCTGCATTATTTATTTTCTTTTGTTTTTTGCTTTATTTTTCAATTCTTTTTGCTTTTAGTTTTACGAAAATTATAAACTTTCTGTTAGTGCCACTAGTTTTGAGGGGAGGCATTTTTTGTTTTCTTTACTTATTTTTGCTATTTTATTTTTTTCAGTTTTTTTGTTTTGTTTTCTGCATTATTTATTTTCTTTTGTTTTTTGCTTTATTTTTTAATTCTTTTTGCTTTTAGTTTTACGAAAATTATAAACTTTCTGTTAGTGCCATTAGTTTTCAGTACAAGGCATTTTTTTGTTTTCTTTACTTATTTTTGCTATTTTATTTTTTTTCCAGTTTTTGTTTTGTTTTCTGCATTATTTATTTTCTTTTGTTTTTTGATTTATTTTTTAATTCTTTTTGCTTTTAGTTTTACTTAAAATTATAAACTTTCTGTTAGTGCCATTAGTTTTAAAATTTGAAAACACTTTTTTGTTTTTTGCTTTATTTATTTTATTTTGTTTCTACTTACAACAAAATACTTATTGTTGCTATTTTTAATTATTACGAGGGCGAACCATAAGACATTAAAGCATTTCAAATGAACTCTGAAAAAAGTTGAAAGTTGGCATGGTATCATAAATTGACCCACATAGCATGTGCATGTACAAAACGGACAATGGTATCATACTCGCCGGGCCATAAATTTGGCATGGTATCATCATAATAGTTGCGGAGAAAGTCTTCACTTTTTCTTCGCTTGTGTCATTTGCTTATTGCACCGTAACCATTGATAATCTTCATCGTTTATCGAGGATCTTTGGGGTCAGCCTTGACATTAAAGGGAGGAATTTCATGAAACTTTTCATAATCGTCAGACATGTCTGCCTTTGTCCTCCACTCCCACGATGTCCCTTTTCCCTGAAAAGAACTATGTGGCGCTTTGGCTCATCGTATGATGTATTCGCTTCCTTATCTTTTCTCTTTCTCGGTCTGGTAGACATGTCCTTCACATAGATAACCTGTGCCACATCATTGGCTAGGACGAACGGTTCGCCAAAGGTACCCAAGATTTTTCAGATCCATCGTTGTCATTCCGTCTTTGTGGGTCTCATCACACTTCCCTCTGATGTATTGACCCATTTGCACTTAAACAAAGGGACCTTAAAATCGTGTCCGTAGTCAAGTTCCCATATGTCCACTATGTAACCATAATATTTGTCCTTTTCTCTAAAGTTTGTTGCATCTAAGCGGACAGCGCTGTTTTGTTTGTTTCTCTTTTTATCTTGGTCAATCTTTTAAAATGTATTCCCATTTATCTCGTATCCTTTCCAAATCAATACAGTCAAAGATGGTCCCCTCGACAACAAGTACAGCTCATCACAAACAGTGTTGTCACCTCTGATACGTGCTTCCAACCAACTGCTGAAAGTCCCGATGTGTTCACATGTAATCCGATGTCGTCGCCTTTCCGTGTTTGGAGCGCAGATCGTTCTTGTGTTCATCGACATACGGGTCAACAAGGTAGAGTTACAGAGAACTGTGTAGTGTGCTTGAGACCAAGAATATTCGCCCCTGCATATAATTGAGTCCCTTCCAAGCGTGCCTTTTTCACCGGTCTCCCCTCATACCGCGATTTAGGGAGACCTATCTTCTTAAGGCCAGGAATGAAGTTAACACAACACCTGACGACATCCTCTGTTTGATGGCCCATGGAGATGCTTCCTTCTGGCCTAGCGCGGTTACGGACATATTTCTTTAGGACTCCCATGAACCTCTCAAAGGGGTACATATTGTGTAGAAATACGGGGCCCAGAATGACAATCTCGTCAACTAGATGAACTAGGACGTGCGTCATGATATTGAAGAAGGATGGTGGGAACACCAGCTCAAAACTGACAAGACATTGCACCACATCAGTCCTTAGCCTTGGTATGATTTCTGGATCGATCACCTTCTGAGAGATTGCATTGAGGAATGCACATAGCTTCACAATGGCTAATCAGACGCTTTTTCGGTAGAAGCCCCGCAATGCAAACTGTAAGCGATTGCGTCATAATCACGTGGCAGTCATGAGACTTTAGGTTCGGAACTTTTGTCCGCATATTTATTATTCCCTTTATATTCAACGAGAAGCCGCCGGGACCTTCATACCGAGCAGGCATTCAAAGAAGATTTCTTTCTCTTCTTTCATAAGAGCGTAGCTGGCGTGACCTTCATACCGCTTCGAGGCATGCCCTCTTTTTCATGCAAGCGTTGCAGGTCCTCCCGTGCCTCAGGTGTATCTTTTGTCTTCCCATACACGCCCAAGAAGCCTAGCAGGTTCATGCAAAGGTTCTTCGTCACGTGCATCACGTCGATCAAAGAGCGGACCTCTAGGTCTTTACAGTAGGGGAGGTCCCAAAATATAGATTCCTTCTTCCACATGGGTGCGTGATTCTCAGCGTCATTCGGAACAGCTAGTCCGCCGACCCTTTCCAAAGATTATGTGTAAATCATTGACCATAGCAAGTACGTGATCACCGATACGCATGGAGGGCTTCTTCCGTGATCTGCCTCGCTTTTGAAATGCTTGCCTTTCTTTCGACATTGATGGTTGGTCGGAAGAAATCGACGATGGCCAAGGTACACATTCTTCCCGCAGCTTGCCGGTATATACTATCGCTGTCAAGTAAACAAAGTGCGTGCATGCGTGGTATCCCTTGTTTGTCCGTCCCGAAAGGTTACCGAGAGCGGGCCAATCGTTGATGGTCACGTAACAGCAACGCCTTTAGGTTAAATTCCTCCTGTTTGTGCTCATCCCACGACGCATACACCGCTTCCATTCCACAGCTGTAAAAGTTCTTCAACTAATGGCCTTAGGTACACATCAATGTCGTTGCCGGGTTGCTTAGGGCCTTGGATGAGAACTGGCATCATAATGAACTTCCGCTTCATGCACGTCCAAGGAGGAAGGTTATAGATACATGGGCCAGGTGCTGTGATTGCTGCTCTGCTCCCCGAAAGGATTAATACCATCCGCGCTTAAAGCAAACCATACCTTCCTTGGGTCACGTGCAAACTCAGCCCAGTACTTTCTCTCGATTTTTCTCCACTGCGACCCGTCGTGGTGCTCTCAACTTCCCGCCTTTCTTACGGTCCTCACTGTGCCATCGAATCAACTTGGCATGCTCTCCGTTTCTGAACAGATGTTTCAACTGTGTTATTATAGGAGCATACCACATCACCTTCGCAGAACCCTCTTCCTGGGGGGCTCGCCGTCAACATCACCAGGGTCATCTCGTCTGATCTTATATCGTAATGCACAGCATACCGGGCATGCGTTCAGATCCTTGTACGCACCACGGTAGAGGATGCAACATTAGGGCATGCATGTATCTTCTGCACCTCCAATCCTAGAGGGCATACGACCTTCTTTGCTGCGTATGTACTGTCGGGCAATTCGTTATCTTTTGGAAGCTTCTTCTTCATATTTTCAGTAGCTTCTCAAATCCTTTGTCAGGCACAGCATTCTCTGCCTTCCACTGCAGCAATTCTAGTACGGTACCGAGCTTTGTGTTGCCATCTTCGCAATTGGGGTACAACCCTTTTTTGTGGTCCTCTAACATGTGAGCGAACCTCAGCTTCTCCTTTTGACTTTCGCATTGCGTCCTTGCATCGACAATGACCCGGCGGAGATCATCATCATCGGGCACATCGTCTGGTTCCTCTTGATCTTCAGCAGTTTCGCTGGCAAAGATCATCATGCACATCGTCTGGTTCCTCTTCATGTTCGGTAGCATCACCGTATTCAGGGGGCACATAGTTGTCATCGCATTCTTCTTCTTCGCCGCCTTCCATCATAACCCCTATTTCTCCGTGCCTCGTCCAAACATTATAGTGTGGCATGAAACCCTTGTAAAGCAGGTGGGTGTGGAGGATTTTCCGGTCGAGTAAGACTTCAGATTCCCACATATAGGGCATGGACAACACATAAAACCATTCTGCTTGTTTGCCTCAGCCACTTCGAGAAAATCATGCACGCCTTAATGTACTCGGAGGTGTGTCTTGAACCGTACATCCATTGCTGGTTCATCTGCGTGCATTATATATAATTAAGTGTGTCAAAAATCATTACAGAACATCATGAATAGATAATTAAGTGACCAAATTAATAGAAGGTCATCATCACATTAAAACCAAAGTACATACATAGTTCTCATCTAACAACATAAAGCTCTGCAGAGCATCTAAATTAATTAAACCATACACTGAAACTATGTAAAACATTTCAATGCGAAAACAAATGCGATCATAATCGCAACCAATGTAACAACTGATCCAACGGCATAATGATACCAAGCCTCGGTATGAATGGAATATTTTCTAATCTTTCTAATCTTCAAGCGCATTGCATCCATCTTGATCTTGTGATCATCGACGACATCCGCAACATGCAACTCCAATATCATTTTCTCCTCCTCAATTTTTCTAATTTTTTCCTTCAACAAATTGTTTTCTTCTTCAACTAAATTTAACCTCTCGACAATAGGGTCGGTTGGAATTTCCGTTCAACAACCTCCTAGATAAATAAAATCTATGTCACGTTGGTCGGCATAATTGTCATAAACAATAAATGAACCACTAGTTATGAAAAGATAATATATATATACCACATCCGAATCATAAACAGGACGAGGGCCGATGGGGGCGGATACCAAAACCATCGCACTATATAATATGCAATAATAAAAGTAAGAAAATTATACAAGTATCTATATAAACATACAAGTAAGAATTTTTTTTCCTTTCAGAAAGAAGATAAGAACAAGAGGCTCACCATGGTGGTGCCGGCGACGAGATCGGCACGGGCGATCGACGGCGGTGAAGACGGGGACGGGACGTGACGGACCGCTAAACCTAGACAAATATTAAGGAAAATGGAGCTTGGAGGTCGAGCTTGGAGAGGAGAAAGCTTAAGTAGTGTGGCTCGGGCATTCCATCGAACACCTCGTGTGCATAGGAGGTGAGCTAGAGCACCACAAAGCTCTCCCCTCGCCGGCCATGAAAAACAGAGCACTGGGAGTGCTCTGCTGTCATGGCGAGGGTATATATAGGCAACTAATTGGTCCCGGTTGGTGACTTGAACCGGGACTAAAGGGCCGCCTTTGGTCCCAGTTCAAGCCACCAACCGGGACCAATGGTGGTGGGCTCGAGCGAGGCCCATTGGTCCCGGTTCGTCCCCACCAACCGGGACCAAAAGGTCCGGACGAACTGGGACCAATGGCCCACGTGGCCCGGCCGGCCCTCGGGGCTCACGAACCGGTTCAATGCCCCATTAGTCCCGGTTCTGGATTGAACCGGGACTAATGGGCTGGACCGGCCTGGACCATTGGCCCCTTTTCTACTAGTGACTACACTAGGCAAGCCATAATCAAGTATTCAATAAAGTGAAAGCACGAAGAATATTAGCAGCTAGGCAGTATGGATCAGGATAGAAGATAGTATGAAGCCAATCAGAACAAGTAGTCACACAGTGAAGACAAACAGACAATGCAAACAGGCAATGAATTCACGAAGACAAACTGTAAGTAAAGAGAAGGAAGAGATAGAACTAGTTGCTTGGTGACGACAAAGAATATGTTGGACCAGTTCCAGTTGCTGTGACAACTATACGTCTGACAACTGTATGTTAGGTTAGGGAGGCTGAGATTTAACTCAAAAGACCGCGTCTTCACCTTATTCCTCTTGAGCTAAGGACACCTAGTCCCCGCCCAATTACTCTGGTAAGTCTTTAAAATAGACTTTCAAACCTTCACAGACTTCGTTCACCGGCAATCCATAATGACTCTTGGATGCTCAGAACACGACGCCTAACCGGTTGGAGGATTCACAGTCCTCAAGTGTAACAAGTCTTCAGGTCACGCAGACAGAAAGACTTCAGTTATGCCAAACACTCTTTGGGCTCTGGGCGTTTTGGGCTTTGTCCTCGCAAGGATCTCTCTCTCAAATGCTTCGGAGGTGGGTCGCTCTCAAACGATAAAAGCCGTGCACTAACTCTGAGCAGCCACCAATTTATGGTGTAGGGGGTGGGCTATTTATAGCCACTAGGCAACCTAACCTGATTTGTCCGAAATGACCATGGGTCACTAAGGAACTGACACGTGTTCCAACGGTCAGATTTCAAACACACGCGGCAGCTTGACTTGGGCTACAAGTAAAGCTGACTTATCCGACTCTGGATAAGATTTTGCTCTTATTGTCTTCGCTCGAAGACTTAGGATTTGGTTGAGCATCACTTCAGTCACTCTGACTCTGTTCACTTGGACCCACCACTTAACAGTACGGTGGTTCATATGACTCAACAAAGAAGAAAAGGAAACTACGAAACAGCTATGTCTTCGCGCTCCATAATCTTCACGTGAATGTCATCTCGAGTCATAATCTTCATTGTGAATATCTTCACATACCACCATTGTCTTCAATGTCTTCACACATTTTTAGGGATCATCTCCGGTAGGTAAACCGAATCAATGAGGGACTACTATCTGTGTTATCCTGCAATTCTTACAAACACATTAGTCCCTCAACCAGGTTTGCCGTCAATACTCCAAAACCAACTAGGGGTGGCACTAGATGCACTTACAATCTCCCCATTTTTGGTGATTGATGACAAACTGGTTGAAGTTTTTAACGGGGATAAAAGTATGTGAAATTGTAAAGGATTAAGATATTGTCTTCATAAGTAGCAAAAAGGTTTGAAGTATTTTGCTTTGAATGCAAATGCACATGGCAGGTTGTACTTGTGGAGATCCTCTTCAACTAATGAATACAATTCATCATGCATGAAAGGATATAACGAAGGTAATGACATGCAAAATGAGAAATGGACGTCTGCGAAATGATTTCATGCAGGATTTATCATCGCATCACAGAATAGCAGAAAAAGTAGCAGACGGCCATCAAGTTTAAGTGTTACAACTCAAAGAACCAAATGTATCAAAAGCGAGAGTTGTAAGCACTTGCAAAAGTATAGCAACCACCCATATGGACCCGCTTGAAGACTATCAACTCATATGATTCTCCCCTTTTGTCAGTAAGGACCAAAAAGGTTTGAAGACATAGATCCTCTAGTCGTTCCCATGAGGAGTAGGTGGTGAAGCAGCAGGGTCGTCGTTGAGGTTCGGTGGTGCGGAAGAACTTGGTGCAGTGCCGATACGCGCCGAAGTTGGAGGTGGTGAAGTAGCATCATCTTCGTCATCAATGACTCTGGCATTAACAGTTGCCGCGGAGGAGGAGTACTCAGAATCTTCAAGTGAGGGAGTCCGAGGCAAGACTGCATTCCTGGGAGGAGTGGAATCAAATTTGAATCTCTCAAGGAAGCCATCTTGTTCGAGATCATCTTCAGGGCTCATTAATGTCAGACTCTTCCACGACCGCCGACAGGTTTCATGAGTGACAAATGCATTCTTGGTGGCAAGGTTGCGAATGTGATTAACATCCACCAAGAGGCTTTGCATATGACTCTTTAGCCAGTCATGATGCTTATCCTGTGTTTGATGCAGGGCAACAAGAAGCTCTCGGTCATTGAGAACACGAGAACGCTTCTAAGGCCTTTGAGCAATCGTGCTTTCAGTGGCTTCAGTATGGGCACGATGAGGTACACGTGTATTGCCAACCAATGGATAAACACGAGTTACAGCAAGAACTCCTTCAATGGGCTGAGTGAAGCTTTGGTGGTCGGTGTTGTGAAGATAAATTGGCTCCTTGGCAGGCTCTGGGTATATGGCTTCGACAGACAGATCAACCTCTGGCAAGAATATGAGATGATTGCGCGCAGAAGGCTGATAGTTGATAGCAGAGTGAAGCTTAATAAGGCGCATAACCCATGGAGCATAGAACTTCAGACCAAAGAGATCAGAGCCAGATGCAGCCAATTGCCCGATGAAGAAGTCTTGAGCATTGAAGCTGATGCCATTGAAGATATAGAAAACCAAAGTCTTCACTCCTCCTTCAAGCTTCGCTGTAGGAGAATGTCCCTTGATAGGAAATAGAGTTCGCCTGATGATATGATAAATAGTGCGGGGCAGATACTCTAGGTCTTCAACAAAGAATTCCCTTGGATATTTAGCATCACGTGGCAGTGGCTTCATCATGCTCAACATTTGGCTCATGTTGGGCTCAGGCTTCTGGAAGATGCTCTTCAAAGCATTGCGGTGAAGCTGACAACCAGGCTCAAAGAGTTCACCTGGAGTGGGCAAGGCAGTGAGATCAATAATGTCAATAGCTTTGGCTTCGTTGTGTCCATTGCCTGTCCTCCACTCAAGGATCCATGTCTTCGGGTGCCTATTGTAGCCATGAATGTGGAGGGTGGCATAGAATTGTAGCACTCTCTTCGTTCCAATGCTCTTTATCAGTCACAAATTGTAGCAGACCAGCATCTCTGAAACAATCAAGGGCTTCTTCTAAGCAGGGTAGGCCAGCAATAGCTTCGTAGTCTAGATGCCTATGTGGAAAGATGCGCCCTTGATCATAAAGAACACAAGAGTAGTAACTGCGCTGCTGATATATAGCTCCAGAACCAATCAGATGAAATTCTTGGCTTCGAGTATGGGTTCTTGTCGCTGTCAAAGAAGGTGTTGTGTGCAATGAAGCCATTCACATTGAAAGATCCTGGTGAAGTTGCAGTACCTGGAAACCTTGGCAGCCTTGGTTTTGGCTTCTGGACCTGAGGCCTGTGCTCCACATGATAGTCAAATTGAGGTCCGGGAGCAGGAGGAGGAACCAGAATGGGCCAGCGAACCATGACAGGTTGGCCGCGATCAAATGCCAGCTCGATAGTGTGTGGCCTTGGAGGCGGTACAGGAGCATCGGCATTGACGTGAGCTGCTAGTGGTATAATGTCTTCAGGTGCAATATTGACTTCAGGTGCATTCACTTCTGGTGCCACATTAACTTCAGGCGCCACATTTTCTTTAGCCATGACAAAGTCATTGGCTTCAGTACTGGTGTTGGTGGCCGCCTCAGTATGATCAACCTCCACTTGAGTAGCTGGAGGGTCGGACACATTCTCCTCGAGAACAACTTCTTGGTTGGATAGGGGTGTAGCAACACGTTCTTCTTCTTGACGGGGTTCTTCTTGATCATCGGCTGATGCAGCCGGAATGTCTTCAGCAGCTTTGGCTTCAGACTCTGAGATGTTCAGAGTGGGAGTGGCTTCAGGGAACACTTGGCGTGATACTGAGTTGTGGTGCTCTTCTCCTTCTAGAACGCTCAACAGAGCGACTTGTGGCCTTGCACTACAAAAAAAAGACACATCCATGAATTTTTGGGCCGAACGAATGAAATTTCTGTCATACATATGACACTTCTATGACGATAATTGTGACAAAACCCGGTATCATCATAGATGTGGTGGGCTCCTACTTCTATGACAAAAAGTCATGACAGAAAATGGGCTTTTCGTCCTGGGCGGGCCGGAGACGCAGCTGCATGACATTCTTTGGGCCGTCCATGACGGAAAAAACCGTGGTAGAAGCGAGGGGGAGGAAAATTTCCGGGAGTTGCCGGTTACGGTGGGAGGTCGGGGGCCGAGCGATGCGCGTTTCTCTCGTACGTACGCGCGTGTGTATGAGGCGTTGGCTCTAACTGAACTCGAGCGAGGCGTTGGGCTCTAACTGAACCCGAAAGCGACAGTAATCAGAGGGCTACGACATTCACGAACCCAAGCGATCGATCGATGGCTATTAACTGAACCCGATGGAGCGATTCCTTCGCTGCTGCTGCTAACTGAAGTCGATCGATTGGATGAATAGTGAGCGTTGCAGGGGGGGGTGGATGAACAGTGAGCGCTGGCGTTGCCTCTGGATGAACAGGACCCCGTGGTGTGGAGGACTAGATGAATACTAGACGGTGGAGGGGTGGCCGTGGAGGGGTGGTTGAACAGGACACCGTGGTGTGGAGGGCTGGGTGAACAGTAGATGGTGGAGGGGTGCCCGTGGAGGGGTGGTTGAACAGTAGCAGGTGGAGTAGCGCGCGGTGGAGGCTGGATGAACAGGAGTCCGTGGAGGCTGGAGGAGGTCGACGGTAGCCCGTGGAGGCTGGAGGAGGTCGGCGGTGGAGATGAACAATATCCCGTGGAGTCCTGCTTTTGCACGCCACACCCTCCCGATGAACAGGACCCCGTTTGATCGTGGCGCTCCAACACAAGTCCGCTTTCATTCAGACATTGCGGCACGCTGCACCTCCCGATCAACAGACCCCGTTTCGACCGCAGAAGGTCCGTTTGGTCCGCTTTTGCGGTACGCCACACCCTCCGATCAACAGGACCCCGCTTTCGACCGTAGGGAGGTCCGTTTCCTCCGCTTTTGCGATGCGCCACACCCTCCCGATCAACAGGACCCGTTCCAACGTAGGAGGTCCGCTTCCTCCGTTGTGGTATGCGAGCCTCGTTTCCATCGCCTGTTCCGTCCAAGCCCTCCCGATGAACACGACCACGCATTCCGTTCTGACCCAGCCGGTTGGCTCCCCATGAACACGACGACGACGTTGTTTCTCCGTTCCGACCCAGCCATGTACGTATGCGCGAGTAGGCGTTCGAGACCCTGCCCGTATGTACGTACGTGGCCGCATTTTCTTTCTTGCACCCTCATTGATGTACGTACGTGTACATGCTACGTGCGCGCCTCTACATCGGCACGTGCACGCCTCTACTATGATACGTGCGCGCCTCTACATCGACCAGTATGTACGTACACGTTCGCGACCAGAATGACAACGCTACGTACGCTTTGACCAGGTGGGTCCCGACTGTCAGGCACTTCCTTGCCTGCGAAGATGTAGCTGGTGGGTCCCAGCAGTCAAGGGGCGAATCGTTTTGTTTTTTTTTGCCTGGACACACTTCCTTGCGTGCGAAGATGTAGCTGGTGGGTCCCAGTAGTCAGGAGGGAAACGTTCTTTCGCCTAATACGGTGGCTCGTCTGGTGGGTCCCTGCTGTCAAGTGGAGGAATCATTATTTTCCGCGTAATAAGGAGGCACTTCCTTGCTGCGGCCGTGGACCCAGCTGTCAGCCTCTCGACATACAGTCCACATGCGATGGAAGTCATTCCTTGACCACGTTGACCACGCCGCGCCGAGAGCACCAGGGCGGTGGACGACGGCGAGGCCTAGGAAGGGGACGATGCGGAGCCGGTGAAGATGCGGCAGTGGATGCCTACGCGGAGAGGAGTATGAGTATTCACTCGTTCGGCTGCGGTGTGAGGCTGCCGTCGCCGCAGGGCCTGGCCTAAGATGGGAATAGTAGGCGGTTGTGAGGCCTCCGCGGCAGCACAGCCGGCCACGGGAGGCAGGAGCAGGCGGCACGACCGGCGCTGCTTTGGGCGGCTGGAGCAAGAAGACCAGAGGTTGAAGAAGCACTACGGCCGTTGGATGGACATCATACGGTCACTGGAGCTAGAATCGTTCATATTGACTAAGTTGACAAAGCCCTCCGTCCCCGTCAACTTAGTAGGCCCACAAGTCAGCTTCCCACCAAGGTGAGTCCCAGCTAGCAGGGGGAGTATTCATTTTTTTGTGCGTAATAAAGAGGCACTTCCGGTGGGTCCGAGCTGACAGCGGGGGGAACGTTTTTTCGCGAAATACGGTGGCCCGTCCGGTGGGTCCCAGCAGTCAGGGGGGAAACGTTTTTTCGCGAAATAAGGTGGCCCGTCCGGTGGGTCCCTCATTCGGTGGAGGAATAATTATTTTATGCGTAATAAGGAGGCACTTCCTTGCGGGCGCCCGTGGACCCAAATTTGTCACCTCTCCACGTCTGATACTTCTCCGATGGAAGTCGGTCGTTGACCATGTTGACCACGCCGCGCCGAGAGCACCAGGGCGGTGGACGACGGCGACGCCTAGGAAGGGGACGACGCGGAGCCGGGGAAGACGCAACAGTGGAAGCCCGCGCGGAGAGGAGTACGAGGGTTCACTGGTTCGGCTGCGGTGTGAGGCTGCCGTCGCTGCAGAATAACAGGGGGTGTGGGTGAGTGGAGGGATGGCCTGGCCAGCGGTGGGAGTAGTATGGGGGCGGTGAGGCCTCCGCGGCAGCACAGCCGGCCACGAAAGGCAGGACCAGGCGGCACGACCGACGCTGCTTTGGGCGGCTGGACCAAGAAGACCAGAGGTTGAAGAAGCACTACGACCGTTGGATGGACATCGTACGGTCACTGAAGCTAGAATCGTTTATATTGACTAAGTTGACAAAGCCCTTGGTACGCTCCAACTTAGTAGGCCCACAGGTCAGCCTCTGAAATGGTGCGCCCAGATATCGTGGGAGGAATCATTTTTTGGGAGGCCGAAGCTAAGAATATCCGAGATTGAAGAAGAAGCACGACATCCGTTGGATAGACATCCAACGGCCACTGCTACTAGAACCGTGTGTTCACTATAATAAGTTGACAAAGCCTTGCATACGCGTCAACTTATTTTTTAGTGGACGCGTCACTTAGTAGGCCCACAAGTGTGTGGCAGAGAACTTATAGCCCATTTATGCTCAGAAGAATGTACAGCCCATTTTTGAATTCTAATGGAATTTACAACAGCCCATTTACAGTTTGTTAAAAGTACATCCCATTTTCTAGCTAGGACAACGATTAATAATTTCAACCAACCGTTGAAGACAGAATTTAATAAAATTTCCCACATTTTGATGGGATCCGAAATATTTTTATCCCGAAATTTTTAGTCAGATTAAATATAAATTTTTATTACGTAAAAATCCAATGAAACATTGCACGCGCAACAATGAAAAATTAAGATTTTCAAAATCCATAAATAATATTTTATAAACTAATTTCGTGTTTGGTGCATTTTTTTCTAGTTACTGCCCAGTTTTTATAATTACATCCCATTTATTATTTTTAAAGCCCATTTTCCTGTTAAGCCTAATGCATCCCTCCTAGGAAAGATTTGCAGCCCAACGGGGCGGAGAAAAGCAAGTTGACCTTGCCTGGGTATTCCTCAAAAGGACGTATAGCTGGGCTAGCCGTTTTCATCTTGAAAAAAGTAGTATCTGGGCTGGATATCTGGCATGGGCTAGACGGGCCACAGCCCGCCCAGTTAATACCCTGCTCTCCTCTGAACAACAACGAAATCATCGCCAAGAAAAACTCTGCAGTGCTCACGCCTCAAAAACACAAATACTGCTCGAGCTGCTTGGTCCCGCTATCGGCCGCACCTTGTGCAATTCTCTCGTTTATATTGACTACATAGGTTGACAATGGTGTGGTACCGTGATGTCAGGAAACCAGGAGAAAGCAAAAAAAAATATAGTTGTACATAATAAGGAGGCACTTGCGTACGTACGGCTATGGCCCTAGTGGGTTCCTAGTGTCATCCAGTCAAAATAAACCCTAGTGGGTCCCTAGTGTCATCCAGTCAAAATAAATTCATCTCCTAAATCCTCATGTTCATTGACCATGTTAACAATGCTCGGCGCCACGGCGAGCGCAACAACTCGAAGGACAACGGAGAGGGCCTCGTGGGCCCTACGTGTTGGGGAACGTTAAAGAAAATAAAAAAATTCTACGGTTTCACCAAGATCTATCTATGATTTCATCTAGCAACGAAAGAGAAGAGTGCATCTACGTACCCTTGTAGATCGCGAGCGGAAGCGTTCAAGAGAACGGGGTTGAGGGAGTCGTACTCGTCATGATCCAAATAACCGATGATCCTAGTGCTGAACGGACAGCACCTCCGCGTTCAACACACGTACAGAGCGGAGACGTCTCCCGCGCCTTGATCCAGCAAGGTGGAGGGAGAGGTTGAGGAAGAAAGCTCCAGCAGCAGCACGACGGCGTGGTGGTCGTGGAGAGGCAGTACTCCGGTAGGGCTTCGCCAAGCTCTTATCGGAGGAGGAGAGATGTTGGGGAGGGGAGGGGCTGCGCCTTGGATGTTGTGTGCAGCCCTCCCCTCGCCCCTCTATTTATAGGGGAAGGGGGAAGGGGGCCGGCCCCCTCTAGATGAGATCTAGAGGGGGGGCGGCCAAGGGGAGGGGGCTTGCCCGCCAAGCAAGGGGGGCGCCCCCACTAGGGATTCCCCCCAACCCTAGGCCATGGGCCCAAGGGGGATGCGCCCAGCCCTCCAGGGGCTGGTTCCCGGCCCACTACAGCCCATGAGGCCCTCCGAGAGGTGGCCTCCCAAGTGGACCCCCGGAACCCCTCCGGTGGCCCCGGTACAATACCGATATGCCCCCGAACCTTTCCGGTGACCGTATGACAACTTCCCATATATAAATCTTCACCTCCGGACCATTCCGGAACTCCTTGTGACGTCTGGGATCCTATCCGGGACTCCAAACAACATTCGGTAATCACATACAAGTCTTCCTAATAACCCTAGCGTCACCGAACCTGAAGTGTGTAGACCCTACGGGTTCGGGAGACATGCAGACATGACCGAGACGCCTCTCCGGTCAATAATCAACAGCGGGATCTGGATACCCATGTTGGCTCCCACATGCTCCTCGATGATCTCATCGGATAAACCACGATGTCAAGGATTCAATCAATCCCGTATACAATTCCCTTTGTCAATCGGTACGTTACTTGCCCGAGACTCGATCGTCGGTATCCCAATACCTCATTTAATCTCGCTATCGCAAGTCACTTTACTCGTACCGTAATGCATGATCCTGTGACCAGACACTTGGTCACATTGAGCTCATTATGATGATGCATTACCGAGTGGGCCCAGAGATACCTCTCCGTCATACGGAGTGACAAATCCCAGTCTCGATTCGTGCCAACCCAACATACACTTTCGGAGATACCCGTAGTGTACCTTTATAGTCACCCAGTTACGTTGTGATGTTTGGCACACCCAAAGCACTCCCACGGTATCCGGAGTTGCACAATCTCATGGTCTAAGGAAATGATACTTGACACTTGGAAAAGCTCTAGCTAAACGAACTACACGATCTTTGAGCTATGCTTAGGATTGTCTTGTCCATCACATCATTCTCCTAATGATGTGATCCCGTTATCAATGACATCCAATGTCCATAGTCGTGAAACCATGACTATTTGTTGATCAACGAGCTAGTCAACTAGAGGCTTACTAGGGACATGTTGTGGTCTATGTATTCACACGTGTATTACGATTTCCGAATAACACAGCTTATAGCATGAATAATGCACTATTATCATGAACAAAGAAATATAATAATAACCATTTTATTATTGCCTCTAGGGCATATTTCCAACAGTCTCCCACTTGCACTAGAGTCAATATTCTAGTTACATTGTGATGAATCGAACACCCATAGCATTCTGGTGTTGATCATGTTTTGCTCTAGGGAGAGGTTTAGTCAACGGATCTGCTACATTCAGATCCGTACGTACTTTACAAATATCTATGTCTCCATCTTGATCATTTTTACGTATGGAGTTGAAGCGACGCTTGATGTGCCTGGTCTTCTTGTGAAACCTGGGCTCCTTGGCAAGTGCAATAGCTCCAGTGTTGTCACAGAAGAGTGCGATTGGCCCCGACGCATTGGGTATGACTTCTAGGTCCGTGATGAACTCCTTCACCCATATTGCTTCATGCGCTGCCTCCGAGGCTGCCATGTACTCTGCTTCACATGTAGATCCCGCCACGACACTTTGCTTGCAAATCGCACCAGCTATCGCCCCACCATTCAAAATATACACGTATCCGGTCTGTGACTTAGAGTCATCCAGATCTGTGTCAAAGCTAGCGTCGACGTAACCCTTTACGACGAGCTCTTAGTCACCTCCATAAACGAGAAACATATCCTTAGTCCTTTTCAGGTACTTTAGGATGTTCTTGACCGCCGTCCAGTGTTCCTTGCCGGGATTACTTTGGTACCTTCCTACCAAACTTACGGCAAGGTTTACATCAGGTCAGGTACACAGCATGGCATACATAATACACCCTATGGCTGAAGCATAGGGGATGACACTCATCTCTTCTTTATCTTCTGCCGTGGTCGGGCATTGAGCCGAGCTCAATCTCACACCTTGCAATACAGGCAAGAACCCTTTCTTGGACTGATCCATATTGAACTTCTTCAATATCTTATCAAGGTATGTGCTTTGTGAAAGATTTATGAGGCATCTCGATCTATCCCTATAGATCTTGATGCCTAATATGTAAGCAGCTTCTCCAAGGTCCTTCATTGAAAAACACTTATTCAAATAGGCCTTAATGCTGTCCAAAAGTTCTATATCATTTCCCATCAAAAGTATGTCATCTACATATAATATGAGAAATGCTACACAGCTCCCACTCACTTTCTTGTAAACGCCGGCTTCTCCATAAGTCTGCATAAACCCAAACGCTTTGATCATCTCATCAAAGCGAATGTTCCAACTCCGAGATACTTGCACCAGCCCATAAATGGATCGCTGGAGCTTGCATACCTTGTTAGCATTCTCAGGGTCGACAAAACCTTCCGGCTGCATCATATACAGTTCTTCCTTAAGATGGCTGTTAAGGAATGCCGTTCTGACATCCATTTGCCATATCTCATAATCATAGTATGCGGCAATTGCTAACATGATTCGGACGGACTTCAGCTTCGCTACGGGAGAGAAAGTCTCATCATAGTAAATCCCTTGAACTTGTCGATAACCCTTAGCGACAAGTCGAGCTTTATATATGGTAACATTACCATCCGCTACCGCCTTCTTCTTAAAGATCCATTTGTTTTCTATTGCTCGCCGATCATCGGGCAAGTCTGTCAAAGTCCATAATTTGTTTTCATACATGGATCCTATCTCGGATTGCATGGCTTCAAGCCATTTGTTGGAATCTGGGCCCGCCATCGCTTCTTCATAGTTCGAAGGTTCACCGTTGTCTAACAACATGATTTCCAAGACAGGGTTGTCGTACCACTGCAGTGCGGAACGTGTCCTTGTGGACCTTCGAAGTTCAGTAGGAGCTTGATCCGAAGTATCTTGATCATCATCATTAACCTCCTCTCTTGTCGGTGCAGGCACCACTGGAACATCTTCCCGAGTTGCGCTACTTACTGTTTCAAGAGGTAGTACTTCATCAAGCTCTACTTTCCTCCCACTTAATTCTTTCGAGAGAAACTCTTTCTCCAGAAAGGACCCGTTCTTGGCAACAAAAATCTTGCCTTCGGATCTTAAGTAGAAGGTATACCCAATGGTTTCCTTAGGGTATCCTATGAAGACGCATTTTTCCGACTTGGGTTCGAGCTTTTCAGGTTGGAGTTTCTTGACATAAGCATCGCATCCCCAAACTTTTAGAAACGACAGCTTAGGTTTCTTGCCAAACCATAATTCATACGGTGTCGTCTCAACGGATTTAGACGGTGCCCTATTTAAAGTGAATGTAGCTGTCTCTAGAGCGTATCCCCAAAATGATAACGGTAAATCGGTAAGAGACATCATAGATCGCACCATATCTAATAAAGTGCGACACGACGTTCGGACACACCGTTACGCTTGAGGTGTTCCAGCGGCGTGAGTTGTGAAACGATTCCATATTTCCTTAAGTGCGTACTCAAATTCGTGACTTAGATATTCTCCCCCACGATCTGATCGTAAGAACTTTATCTTTCGGTCACGTTGATTCTCTACCTCATTCTGAAATTCCTTGAACTTTTCAAAGGTCTCAGACTTGTATTTCATCAAGTAGACATACCCATATCTACTCAAGTCGCCGAGAGTGAGAACATAACGATATCCTCCATGAAGCCTCAACGCTCATTGGATCGCATACATCAAGATGTATGATTTCCAATAAGTTGGTTGCTCGCTCCATTGTTCCGGAGAACGGAGTCTTGGTCATTTGCCCATGAGGCATGATTCGCATGTGTCAAATGATTCATAATCGAGACTCTAAAAGTCCATCAGCATGGAGCTTCTTCATGCGCTTGACACCAATGTGACCAAGGCGGCAGTGCCACAAGTATGTGGGACTATCGTTATCAACTTTACATCTTTTGGTATTCACACTATGAATATGTGTAACATCACGTTCGAGATTCATTAAGATAAACCATTGACCATCGGGCATGACCATAAAACATATCTCTCATATAAATAGAACAACCATTATTCTCGGATTTAAATGAGTAGCCATCTCGTATTAAACGAGATCCTGATACAATGTTCATGCTCAAAGCTGGTACTAAATAACAATTATTGAGGTTTAAAACTAATCCCGTAGGTAAATGTAGAGGTAGCATGCCGACGGCGATCACATCGACCTTGGAACCATTCCCGACGCGCATCGTCACCTCGTCCTTCGCTAGTCTCCGCTTATTCTGCAGCTCCTGCTTTGAGTTACAAATGTGAGCAACCGCACCGGTATCAAATACCCAGGAGCTACTACGAGCACTGGTAAGGTACACATCAATTACATGTATTTCAAATATACCTTCGGTTTTGCCGGCCTTCTTGTCCGCTAAGTACTTGGGGCAGTTCCGCTTCCAGTGACCACTTCCCTTGCAATAAAAGCACTGAGTCTCAGGCTTGGATCTATTGTTTGACTTCTTCCCGGTAACTGGCTTACCGGGCGCGGCAACTCCCTTGCCGTCCTTCTTGAAGATCTTCTTACCCTTGCCTTTCTTGAACTTAGTGGTTTTATTCACCATCAACACTTGATGTTCCTTTTTGATCTCTACCTCTGCTGATTTCAGCATTGAATATACCTCAGAAATGGTTTTTTCCATCCCCTGCATATTGATGTTCATCACAAAGCTCTTGTAGCTCGGTGGAAGCGACTGAAGGATTCTCACACGATCAAGCTATCCGGGAGATTAACTCCAAATGAGTCAAGTGGTTGTGCAACCTGCACATCTTGAGTATGTGCTCACCAATGTAACTATTTTCCTCCATCTTACAGCTGAAGAACTTGACGGAGACTTCATATCTCTCGACCCGGCATGAGCTTGGAAAACCATTTTCAGCTCTTCGAACATCTCATATGCTCCGTGTTGCTCAAAACGCTTTTGGAGCCCCGGTTCTAAGCTGTAAAGCATGCCGCACTGAATGAGGGAGTAATCATCAGCACGAGACTGCCAAGCGTTCATAACGTCTTGGTTCTCTGGGATTGGTGCTTCACCTAGCGGTGCTTCTAGGACATAATCTTTCTTGGCTGCTATGAGGATGATCCTTAGGTTCCGGACCCAGTCCGTATAGTTGCTGCCATCATCTTTCAGCTTGGTTTTCTCTAGGAACGCGTTGAAGTTGAGGGTAACATGGGCCATTTGATCTACAAGACATATTGTAAAGATTTTAGACTAAGTTCATGATAATTAAGTTCATCTAATCAAATTATTTAATGAACTCCCACTCAGATTAGACATCCCTCTAGTCATCTAA
The DNA here is from genome assembly GCA_021605145.1 of Aegilops bicornis. Classification (NCBI taxonomy): domain Eukaryota; kingdom Viridiplantae; phylum Streptophyta; class Magnoliopsida; order Poales; family Poaceae; genus Aegilops; species Aegilops bicornis. Next base: position 100,723,159 of record CM038675.1, on the reverse strand, counting down.
GTGAAACATGATCCGAGTCAACTAGGCCGTGTCCGATCATCATGTGAGACGGGCTAGTCGACGTCGGGGAACATCTCCATGTTGATCGTATCTTCTATACGACTCATGCTCGACCTTTCGGTCCTCCGTGTTCCGAGGCCATGTCTGTACATGCTAGGCTCGTCAAGTCAACCTAAGTGTATTGCGTGTGTAAATCTGGCTTACACCCGCTGTATTCGAACGTTAGGATCTATCACACCCGATCATCACGTGGTGCTTCGAAACAACGAACCTTCGCAACGGTGCACAGTTAGGGGGAACACTTTCTTGAAATTATTATGAGGGATCATCTTATTTACTACCGTCGTTCTAAGTAAACAAGATGCAAAAACATGATAAACATCACATGCAATCAAATAGTAGTGACATGATATGGCCAATATCATATAGCTCATTTGATCTCCCTCTTCGGGGCTCCATGATCATCTTTGTCACCGGCATGACACCATGATCTCCATCATCATGATCTCCATCATCGTGTCTCCATGAAGTTGATCGCCGACTATTACTTCTACTACTATAGCTAACGGTTTAGCAATAAAGTAAAGTAATTACATGGCATTGAATCAATGACACGCAGGTCATACAATAATTAAGACAACTCCTATGGCTCCTACCGGTTGTCATACTCATCGACATGCAAGTCGTGATTCCTATTACAAGAACATGATCTCATACATCACATATATCATTCATCATCCATCACAACTTTTGGCCATATCACATCACAAAGCAATTGCTGCAAAAACAAGTTAGACGTCCTCTAATTGTTGTTGCATCTTTTACGTGGCTTCATTAGGGTTCTAGCAAGAACATTTTCTTACCTACGAAAAAGCCATAACGTGATTTGTCAACTTCTATTACCCTTCATAAGGACCCTTTTCATCGAATCTGCTCCAACTAAAGTGGGAGAGACAGACACCCGCTAGCCACCTTATGCAACTAGTGCATGTCAGCCGCTGGCACCTCTCTCACGTCAGCGCACGTGTAAGGTCGGTCCGGGCCACTTCATCCCACAATACCGCTGAAGCAAAATAAGACTAGTAGTGGCAAGACAGTTGACAACATCTACACCCACAACAGATTTGTGTTCTACTCGTGCAAAGAGAACTACGCATAGAACTAGCTCTGATACCACTGTTGGGGAACGTTGCAGAAAATAAAAAAATTTATACGGTTTCACCAAGATTTATCTATGAGTTCATCTAGCAACGAGAGAGAGGAGTGCATCTACATACCCTGGTAGATCGCGAGCGGCAGCGTTCAAGAGAACGGGGTTGAGGGAGTCGTACTCGTCGTGATCCAAAGCACCGATGATCCTAGTGCTGAACGGGTAGCACTTCCGCGTTCAACACACGTACGGAGCGGAGACGTCTCCCGCGCCTTGATCCAGCAAGGTGGAGGGAGAGGTTGAGGAAGAAAGCTCCAGCAGCAGCACATCAGCGTGGTGGTGGTGGAGAGGCAGTACTCCGGCAGGCCTTCGTCAAGCTCTTATCGGAGGACGAGAGGTGTTGGGGAGGGGAGGGGCTGCGCCTTGGATGTTGTGTGCAGCCCTCCCCTCGCCCCTCTATTTATAGGGGAAGGGGGAAGGGGGTCGGCCCCCTCTAGACGAGATCTAGAGGGGGGCGGCGTGAGGGACGGGGCTTGCCCCCAAGGGGGGCGCCCCACTAGGGTTTCCCAACCCCTAGGTGCATGGGCCCAAGGGGGATGCGCCCAGCCCTCCAGGCTGGTTCCCTGCCCACTAAGCCCATGAGGCCCTCCGAGAGGTGGCCCTCCCGGTGGACCCCGGAACCCCTTGGCCCCGATACAATACCGATATGCCCCGAACCTTTCCGGTGACCGTATGACAACTTCCCATATATAAATCTTCACCTCCGGACCATTCCTAACCCTCGTGACATCTGGGATCTTATCCGGACTCCGAACAACATTCGGTAATCACATACAAGTCTTCCTAATAACCCTAGCGCCACCGAACCTTAAGTGTAGACCCTACGGGTTCGGGAGACATGCGTATATGACCGAGACGCCTCCGGTCAATAATCAACAGCGGGATCTGGATACCCATGTTGGCTCCCACATGCTCCTCGATGATCTCATCGGATGAACCACGATGTCAAGGATTCAATCAATCCCGTATACAATTCCCTTTGTCAATCGGTACGTTACTTGCCCGAGACTCGATCGTCGGTATCCCAATACCTCGCTTAATCTCGTTATCGCAAGTCACTTTACTCGCATCGTAATGCATGATCCCGTGACCGCACACTTGGTCACATTGAGCTCATTATGATGATGCATTACCGAGTGGGCCCAGAGATACCTCTCCGTCATACGGAGTGACAAATCCAGCCTCGATTCGTACAACCCAAAAGACACTTTCGGAGATACCCGTCGTGTACCTTTATAGTCACCCAGCCATTGTGACGCTTTGGCACACCCAAAGCACTCCTACGGTATCCGGAGTTGCACAATCTCATGGTCTAAGGAAATGATACTTGACACTTGGAAAAGCTCTAGCTAAACGAACTACACGATCTTTGAGCTATGCTTAGGATTGGGTCTTGTCCATCACATCATTCTCCTAATGATGTGATCCCGTTATCAATGACATCCAATGTCCATAGTCAGGATACCATGACTATCTGTTGATCAACAAGCTAGTCAACTAGAGGCTTACTAGGGACGTGTTGTGGTCTATGTATTCACACGTGTATTACGATTTCCGTATAACACAGTTATAGCATGAATAACAGACTATTATCATGAACAAAGAAATATAATAATAACCATTTTATTATTGCCTCTAGGGCATATTTCCAACACTACGGAGGTCTGATACAGCGCCCGCTGCTCATTTAGGAAGCCAGGATCATCGGACACCTATGAGCACCTTCGAGAAACTGAGACGTCATGAAACCGTAAGGCCGCGCTTGGGAGCTCTGGTTTATTTCAAACCTCTATTAACATACAAGTGTAATTTACTCGTCATAGGAAGGCCCGAGGTCTGTAAGTAAAACCGGCGGGTTACGCGTGTAATTTGAGAGACCAGTGTATATTTTACGAGCACTGCTATATGGACGACATTACCAGAGGATACATGCACGATGTGCGTATCATGCCATCCATGGGCAAGGCTGAAACAGCAGCTAACGGCAGGATTAGCACTCGTCCGAGTGTCGTTCAGTGTTTTTATCGTGTGTGAAGTACTTCCGATATTTTACTAGTCGAAATCGACCAACCAAGCGCCTTCGCCCGAGACCATCTGCTTTAATTTACAAGCGTCAGTTTTACAAGCGGTTTTTGTTGGAAAACGACGATCCAATCACGGCCTAATATCATGAGTTGGTCAGAAGATCATATGGTTTCACGTCTAACCTACCCGACATGTCGTATAGGCTATGAATGAGGGCATGTTTGGTTCCAAATAAGTCACCAACTTATAAGTCGAGTGAAAAAACTGACTTATTTTGCCAAACAGACTCGACTTATAAGTCACCTCAACTTATAAGTCATAAGTTGCTCCACCCCAACTTAAAACTTATAAGTCATCCCCTTTTGCTTGGGTCCCACCACCTGCATGATGTTGATTGGTGTGGGAAGGTGTGTCAGATGACTTAGAAGTCAGGTGACAACCAAACAGGCATGACTTATAAGCCACTGGTTTTAAGTCACCTGACTTATAAGTCAGGTGACTTATTGGAACCAAACAGGCTCTAAAACATCAGACGATGAACTTCTTACGCACGGAAACAACAGAAGAGGATGATCTTCTTAACAAGCAAATCACTGGCATTAGATCGACATGCAAAACAATACGAAGCATTATTCTCAGGAGGCACGGTGAACAGCTCGTGATGCTGCATGCCACAACATTCCAAGATCAACTTTGCAATCAAACACAAGGCCTGGCATTACATAGAAAATATTTAGAACAAACTCTTAACACAGGAATATCTCAACAGAGTAACTATTTACTTCTAAACTGAACACAGGAATAGGACAAAACACTCGACACTACTCACAGCAAGGGCGTCCCACTCAAAAATATCAAATGCATGTATTCTGGCTAACATCAATGAGCAAATTTTGACAAGGTTTTCCAATTCCAATATATTAAACTAACGTCTTCTTGCTAACATCAATGATTAAACTTTAACAAGCTTTTCCCATTCAATATATTTAATGCCTATGATCGTGGAGTCCTGTCGCTTCTTGCTAACATCAATGATTAAACTTTGACAAGCTTTTCCCATTCAAAATATGTAATGCCTATGATCGTGGAGTCCTGTCGCTTCTTGTACTTTTTTGGGCACTTTTTGCCCAGGGCACTCCTCGTGTTGTTAAATTGCCAATGGTCTCTGCAGACTAGCCATGTCACTGGTGTCTAATATTTATGGCACCGGCTGTAGCAATGGTGGGATTCGGTGCCAAACTAAGAAAAGGTGAAATTGGCACCTCTTTTGGCCTACATAGTGGATGGCCTAATACTCAGAAGCTTCTCGGTCATTACTTACAGAATGTAGCGCGAGCAAAGGATTGCTTCTTTCTGCAAAGTGGAACGACCAACTGGATCTAGTAATGCAGCAGTTTGCCTTGGACACATTGGCTCCTTTTGTGCAGTTGAACTAAAATCGAAGTTGGAATAAAACCGAGCTTTAATTGTGATATCCCTGTAAGCAACAAAAGGTATAAGGGAAACAACTACTGAGATAACGGTTGATGACTTGTACTCCCAGAAGAAAAACATCAACTGATCTACCTTATCTTAATGGGAAACAAAGCAGGAGAGTAGCAATTCTCAATCAGTGTGATTCATTAATATTAACTGAGACATTATCTTAACAATGCCTTGTTTCAACATGTATAAAGAACGAAAAAGCAGAAAAGTATCATTCCTAAAACAATGCGACTGATTCATGTTAACAGAGACATTATCTTAACAATACCTTGGTTAAACATGTAGAAAGAACTACAAAGCAGGATAGTACCATTCCTAAAAAGTGTTGCAGTTTTGAACTAAGATTCAATAGTTAATTAATTCTGAGAGTGACATTGCTTAATTTTACCGCGGCATTAGATTAACGAAAAGCATAAACAGTTCCAGGGGAGAGTGGGCGCAACAACAGTATGTGCTTCCATCTACTTATAAAGGGGGTGATGTAGAGTTTGTTGTAACAAAGCAACAAGCATGACGTCTGGGTTGGTCCCATTTTTGTTCACTACTTAATGGGAAAAGACAGCAATACAATAGCTTCAATTCAACATTTATTTAAAACAGTACCAATACAAGTAGCACAACATCTCAAAGCACACTGCACAATCATGTTGATGAAGGCCTGTCTTGACCTTTCATGAGGCCACCAGATAAAATATGAATCTGCCAACACGAATAGGAAATCCAATCTCGCTTTTGTGCAGTTGCACTGAAATCAAGCAAAGTGTTTCACAGTGGCGAAGCAAAATGTCGCAATAGCAACAAGTTGAATAGATATCCCTGTTTAAACAGAGGCAAAAAGGAATCAATTATCGCTAATAAAGGAGGATGAACCTGCGGCCACAAAAATGGTAATCCCGCCAATCCCTAACAAGTGTTGCAGTTTTGAAATAAGATTCAGTAGTTAATTCTGAGAGTGGCATCAATTACTGGCTTATAAAGGGGGTGGTGCTGAATTTGTTGTAACAAAGCAACAAGCATCATGTCCGGTTGGTCCCATTTTGTTCACTACTGAATGGGAAAAGACAGTAATACAATAGCTTCAATTCAACATTTATTTAAAACAGTACCAAAACAAGTAGCACAACATGTCAAAGCACACTGCACATCATGTGGATGAGACCAAGATTTGAAACAACTCGCCACGAAGAGTGGAAACAAATATCGATCTCCTTTTGTGCAGTTCCACAAAAATTAAGCAAAGTCACCGGTGTGACATTCAAGTTGAACTGCACAAAACACTCTTAAAAATTAAGTGTTTCGAGTAGCGAAGCAAAATGTCGCAATAGCAACAAGTTGAATCGATACTCCTGTTTTAACAAAGGAAAAAAAAGGAAACAATTACTTGCCGATAAAGGAGGATGAAACAAACGGTGACAGAAAGAAGCATCTAACTTATCTTGGATGGAAAACAAAGTAGGATAGTAGCATTTCTAAAATGGTTGCATTGATTCATATTAATAGAGACATTCTCTTGAAACAAGATTTGTTAAAAAAATGTAATTTACTTTTAACAGTGGCATTGCTTCAATTTTCCAGCGGCATTCTTAAATTAACAAAAGCAAAATAGCTGTATGGGACATGCCAGCACCATGTGCGTCCACACGTATAAATGGCTGATGCAGAGTATGTAGCCAAGCAGCATATATGCGTTGGTCCCATATTTGTTCTCTTTGAACTTTTTTCCTAAGTGAGGGCAACAAATCTAGTCCTCATAAACTACCCGACCCCCCAGTTTCTTTCCCTTTTCAACAAAGAGATCGGTTCTATGTGTGTATTGGGTTACCCCCTTTTTCCCTTTTCGACCTACAAAGTGGCTGGATAGCCAGTCTATACTACTTTTTGCCCCTCCTTTCCTCATTGAACCACGTCCTAGATTCTTGCTCCAGCCCACCGCACCCTTCTTTCCTCTTTGAACCAAGACCTAGATTCGACTACAGTTCGAAAAAGATCCACATGCAGCTAGAGCAACGACGGTTTCAAAGAAACTTATACCTCGTGGTCGCCGGGATGTGGCAAGGCGGCAAGCGGAGGCCGGATCTGCCCACACTACATACAACAGCGAGGAAGAAGGGGTCGGTGGCCCTCCCGCACAGGCGCTGGGTGAAAGAGAATAGTGCAGCCGGCAGTGGATTGCCTCCCTCGCCGAAGGTGATAGTGAACGCTGCACCTCCTCCCCTTCCCGGTGCTATGGGATACGAACGCCTCCTTCACCAGTTGTGAGGGGGGAGAGAGAGACAAGAGGCCAATGCATTCTTGTTTAGATCTGGTGAAGAGAGGGTGAGAGACTATGAATATAGCAAACCCTAGCAAATGAACGCTGAGCCTCCAGCATGTAACATATATGTAGTGCGGCGAGCGTGTGGAGAGTGCAAACCCTAGCGAACAAGCGCTGAGGCTCCCGCTTATATATATACTACTGTAGTACGGACTGAGCTCCGGTGCCTTCACTACACCTGCTTTTGGCTGTATGACAGGTGAGCCAGCCACATTTTGGGCCCACCTGTCATAAACCCAAAGGCAGGTGCACTAAGTCAAGCCGCGTCCATATAGTACTCTCGTGTATACGAGTAATATATACTAGTGGAGTGGTTTTCTTATTCTCTCCATAACAATCATTTCAAATTGTGTAAGTACGAAACGAAATTATGTATCTAATGTACAGTGAAGAAAACTAGTACTACTTCCGATGAACTAACGATCCACGCCCACGCCTCCTGGTCGCACTTCCTGTCCTTCACGTGTGGTACACCCTCCCTTAAGTGAACAACCACAAATGCGCCAAATTATCGGAAACATGTGAGAGTGTGTACAAATAAAGAATTTTAATTTCAATTATCGGAAAGGTTTGAGACTATTATAAAGTTTGACTTCAGTAAAATCTAATATGCGGAGTAAATAAAAATGGAGGGCTACTACGTCCATCCTGGTTTTTAGTCCACACCATTTTTTAAATCAAAGTTAATAGCTGGACAAATAAAATTACAGGGAGCTGGAGACAAAGTTGTGAGAAGGCTTAGAAATCAATACAAAACTTATGCTCTTAGTACCAACGCCGATCCTTCTTCGAGTAAACTTTTGTTTCATAGCCAATTGTGTGATAAAATTGCAACAACGTTAAAGACGACTGCGTCTACAAAGCAAACAAGGTGAACTTACGAAGGATATCATCTTTGTGCGTAACAAGCAAAGAGCGCTGATTGAAGACAGCTTGTTTTTCATTGAAAATCGATCAGCTTCACCAGCCGACGCAACCACGAGGCGCAACCATGAGCATCGATAGGTCATCGTGGTGATGCATCATCCATTTGGCATCTTCGTCCGGGCCAGCGCCGGCTCTGAGAGGACGGTGCGCATCGGCTCCCTCCGTCACCGACGGCGACAACGTCAACGCTGCACCTCCTCACCTCCCGCAGCGGACGGGATTCGGGCATTCGGCCGGATCTGTGACCACCGGTGAGGAGAGAGATAGAGTGGACACTGTCATCTTGTTTTGGTATGGAGAGGGTGAGAGAGCGAGACGCGAGAAACTCTATCAAACAAGAGGCTATAATGGAGTAAAAAAAATCTCTCCATAGCAGTGGTTTTAAATAGAACACGTGCGTTCCCAGAAAAAAGAAACGAAAACGGCGGACAATTTTTTAAGGGTCTGTCTAGGACACATCTAGATGTGACATAGTTATGTCACATCTAAGTTGATGTCCACTCTGTTTGTGGTCTATTTTTTAGTCCTAGTTTTTTTAGTTTCTACTTGCTAAATTTTATAATAGTGTGAGCTTAGGTGTGATATCCTAAAATAACAACTGGATTAGAATTAGACAAACTGATTTTCTAACGCATCAAGAAAGAAAACTCGATCAAAAACACGCCCCGCTTCTGTGTCGCGAGAGTCGTCACAAGACACACACATAGACATAGACATGCATATCCGTCTTTACGTAAAATTCCATTTCCATCTCCATCTCCAATCATATTTGTCCAACTGGCACATTATTTACGTTGTTAATTATATACGCAGCAATATTAATGTACAGCATCTCCTGTTTGCGCACGTCCGGACCGCTGCCACGGCCGGTCCTGACCAACCCGAACCCTCTTCATCACCCGCGCGTGCTTCCCTCCCAAAATGGTAAGTGCCGCATTCATGCCCGGTGTCGGTGTCAAAACCGGTGGATCTCGGGTAGGGCGTCCCGAACTGTGCGTCTAGGCGGATGGTAACAGGAGACAAGGGACACGATGTTTTTACCCAGGTTCGGGCCCTCTCGATGGAGGTAAAACCCTACTCCTGCTTGATTAATATTGATGATATGGGTAGTACAAGAGTAGATCTAGCACGAGATCAAGGCTAAACCCTAGAAGCTAGCCTATGGTATGATTGTTGTTCGTCCTATGGACTAAAACCCTCCGGTTTATATAGGCACCGAATAGGGTTAGGGTTACACAGAGTCGGTTACAATGGTAGGAGATCTACATATCCGTATCGCCAAGCTTGCCTTCCACGCCAAGGAAAGTCCCATCCGGACACGGGACGAAGTCTTCAATCTTGTATCTTCATAGTCCGTGAGTCCGCCAAAGGTCATAGTCCGCTATCCGGACACCCCTAATCCAGACTCCCTCAAGAGTCTCCCGAACCAGGCTTCAATGACAACGAGTCCGGCGCGTAGATTGTCTTCGGCATTGCAAGGCGGGTTCTTCTCCAAATCCTGTGTCCCTGTTTGAATAGTGTCCGGCTTCTTGTAAACATCGCGCTCCTTGGCTTCCACGCCCAATAATGGCCATCTTCCACGTGTTGAATGAATGCGAAAAGCCAGTCTATTTTTACATTTACCTCCCTAGCTACGCAAATGAGCTGCCTATATAAGAGACGAGGATCTAGATCCACATCACACCACCTTCCCTTCGCGAGCTTTCATCGGAGCACATCTGACAGAAACCCATTCCATCATGGACAGTCGACGCGGCTCCTCCTCTCGCCCTCCTAGTCCTCAGCCCGGAGATTGGGAGAGATGCTCTGTCCCACAGCGAAAGTTAGTGACGCTCCAAACCAAGGGGTTTCTTCCCCCAGCCTTCATGGTTCCGGTTCGAGCCGGACTTGCCACCTATGAGGGGGGAAAACAAGCGGAGAGCGTCCCCAGTCCCTCCCGAGGAGAGAGGGTATGCCTTGTCCCCTATTTGATAAGAGGGCTCGGATTTCCAATCCTTCCGTTTCTCCGGGGGCTCCTGGAGTTCTATGGCCTCCAGTTGCACAACCTTACGCCTGCATCCATTCTGCATATTGCGGGCTTCGTGGCCCTTTGCGAGCTGTTTTTGGGCATCGAGGCTCATTTCGCTACCGTGGAAGAGGTTGTTCTGCCTCGCACCCGCTCTCGTGAGGGGTCGATATATCAAGTGGCCGGAGCCGAACTATGGCGCATCGCCGGACCGGATATCTATCCGGAACCCGAAGAAGGCGTCCAAGACTGGCCTTCGTAATGGTTTTATATAGAAGACGCCCCTTGCCGGACCTGTTCGGATCGGCCTCCGGAGTTCAAGAATGCTCCTTTGAAGAAACGCCTAAGTCAAGGCGTCCACGGAGCCCCCAGAGGGAGAATGACAGGGACGTCCTTTACCTGATGAACCGAATAAGGTTGTTGGCTCACTCCTGACTGATCATGATCGGAGTCATGGCCATATGCATCATGCGGGGGGTGCAGCCGCTTCAATATAGAGGCCACCCCATGTGGGACTTCAATGGGGAAGATGACGCTACCCGCTGCGTCCGTAAGGGGCCGGGATCGGTCGTTGTTCTAATGGAGGCCTTGTCCGCATTATACAAGGGAGAAGAGGAGGATTTCCTACGCGTCAATCCACAAGGCGGATTTTCTATGTATGATCCTCCAAGCTGGGTAAGCGATCACTCCTTTATGCCCATCTGTTCCATATTCCCATAGTTAAGTACCTTATCTTGTGATTTTGATGCAGGAATTGCGCCGGGCCGTAAAGGATATAAACAGCCCACCTCCACAACCTGAGGATCCGGAACAGTCCCTCGATCCGGCCTCCCAAGAGGATCCGGACATATCTGTGGAGCTGATTGATGGGGTATTTTACCAATTGAGCATCGACAATGCCTCGGTTGCCATTACGCCGATTACCCAGGAATATATCCAGCCTCACAGGTAATTGATCCCTCCGTGCTTATCTTTGACCACCGTATATCAATGGCGTTCTGCAGGGGGAGCCCTTGGGGCGGAAGGCCGAGTCTGCGGTGGCTAGCCAACAAGGGGCAGCACGGCCCAGCAGGCTAAAAAGAAGTGCAGTCCGGACTGAAGCGTCCGCGCAATGGTATGGCGTGTCGCCTTATTCCCAGGTTTTATTCCGGAAGGCATGCTAACGCCCGCACTCTTTTCAGGAAAAAGAGCGTTCGCCGGACTATATCCGGAGAGGTTGCCAATCGAGCCTCCGCCAGCCAGGCTTCAAAGCCAGGTCCGTGCGGAGGCGAACACAAAGCGGCGTCGGACGCTCCTCCGATAGAGGATGCCAACGGACTATCTCGCCACCAATTCCGAGGTGGAAAGTGCCATGAATCACAAAGGCGTCGGACTGTTCTTCGTGACGACATGTTTCTCCCAAGAGGCATTGGATGCCTTCAATTCAGAGAGCAGCGCACCTCCGTGCTGCTCAAAATAGTCTAGCCAGAGCCACGGAGCGGATGTGAAAGACATAAGGGTGAGAAAATTTGACGGTTATATATACCAAGAGCCCCGAGACTTAAAATAGTTAGAATAACTGATTTAAGGATCATTTATTGTGCAGGATCTTATAGAAAAGAATACCCAATTGTCCTGTGAGCTTGAAGAGTGCAAAGCCCAACTTGAGGCCGCACAACCCGCTGACATGTGGGAAGCCAAGGAGACCCCCTCTGGTAACATATGCTTTTAAAAGATAAGTATGTTATGAAGTGCGGCGTGTGTATAGATCTGACAATGACATTGCAGATGGCGCCGGGGTAGATACGGACAAACAACAGCTCTTGCGCCGGTTAAAGGTCAAGCGAGAACGTGCTTACGAGGGTGAGGCAGGAGAAAAATAATCTCCAAGATGCCAACACCCAGCTGGGCGAGGAGCTAAAGGATGTCCATGCCCAGCTGTCTGACTCCATTAAGGAGAATCGGCGGCTTCGACGCGGCATTTTTAGTAAGTGCTTAAACGAACTTTGAGAAAAGAGTTCGGCGAGGAAGTCGATTAATGAGTTATGTCTCAGAGGTATGCTCACAGCCGCCCCTGCAGAGGAAATGCCCAGCCCACGGGTGACCTTCTTCCCGAAGTTTACAACCGCATTTAACGAAGTTCGGCAGTGATGAAAGGCGCCGCCTGTGCCTTGTGGCAATCTATCTCCCTGCCCGAAGGCCTTGGGGAGCTTGCAGAGAGGCTCCAGGGAGCGCGGCGGCGCTTCCTGTTATGGAAGATATCGGCCTGCCGTCAAGGCGCCAAGGAGGCCTGGGCCATGGTGAAGACGCGGTACATGAAGGCTGACCCAAACCACATGGCCGAGGTCGGACCTGTGGGTCCAGATGGGAAGGAGACCCCTGTGAGCTTAATGTACGGCCAGGTGGAATTGGCCGCAAAGCATTCCCAGCAGGACTGTAAACTAGATAGCCAATTAGATGGTATTGAAGAGGAATACAATCAGTCAAATTGACATGTAAGATGCCTTCTAGCCGGATTGTAGATCGTTTGTCTTAGCGGACCTTTTTGCTTCAACCTCGGGACCCGATAGTCCGGAGTGTGTCCGAATACCCTCACGGTTATATAAAAACTGGGGCATGCAAACTGGGGCATGCGTGGAGACCAGGAATAGGGGTCATTAGTGCTTTATCAGACAAGTGCCCAACTAGTTATGTTATATTACATGGTTAGTAAGAAACATCTTCCAGGGAGAATAGTTCCGTTAGGGGTTCCTTTCCCTGGGTGGCATGCCCTAAAGTGCATGTCCTGACTGCAAAAGCAGTAAAACATCTGGGGCAGATAAATAAATATGTAAGAAAACTTATTTTAGTTCACCGAATCAATATTCTCTTAAGAACGCTTAGCTTTCGGCTTCACCTACCGAGGTACACATCCGTCGACCCCAAAGAACAATCGCAGAGGTGCTCCCTTTACCACCTAGCCGAACAATCGGGAACGTAGGGGTAAGCACAGGAGCCAGGCAACCCAGCTTGGCCAAAACTTAAGTCATATCGATGCATACAATGGCGAATAAAAGGTACATGCGGAAGTGTGACACATGTATTGGGCATAAAGCCCTTACAATTAAGCTTATGTGAACGAAGCCCCAGGTATAATGAGCGCGGATAGCGCGTCAAGGGTGTGCGAACAATGCGCTAACGAGCCTGCCAAGGCTTGAATGAAAAAAGGAGGGAGAAGGAGAAAAATAGAAGACAGCTAAAATGTAAAATATGGACAGAGGAAGGAGACGAACTCAGAATCCGCGCTAGGCGAGAATCTTCGGAGACGTGTTATGCTCCATAGGTTTGGCTCGAGTCGCTTATCTCGATGCATCGCGGCAGACGGTACGCCTCCGCCGGTCAGACTTGGTCGATGATAAAGGGACCTTCCCATTTGGGCTTTAGTTTGTCCTTTTCTTGTCCGGCAAAGCGAGAACTAGCTCGCCAACATTGTAAGTTTTGGCCCGCATTTCTGCTTTGATATCTTTGAGCCTCGCTGTTGAGAGAATGCGGAACGGGCTTTTGCTACGTCATGCTCCTCCTCCAAGGCGTCCAAACTGTCCTGTCGATCGAGCTCGGCTTCTCTTTCTTCGTACATGCGCACGCGAGGTGAGTCATGAATTATGTCGCAGGGCAGAACTGCCTCTGCACTGTATACCATAAAGAATGGTGTGAATCCGGTGTTGCGGTTCGGAGTGGTCCGCAGCCCCCAGAGTACGGAGTCGAGCGCCCAGACCGCGAAGGGCCAGCTGATGGGTATAGTTTTGAGGGCGGTAGGTGGCATGTGGTTCTGATTAGCAAAGAGTTGGCATCCGACGCATCGTTGGACTAAGTCCTGAGCATCTGCCCGGGCCGTCGGCCAATAAAATCCTGTACGGAAGGCCTTGCCTACAAGGGCCCGGGCTGCGGCGTGGTGCCCGCCGAGTCCGGCATGTATTTCAGCCAGAAGATTCCGCCCTTCTTCTTCGGAGATACACCTTTGAAGGACTCGGTTGTGCTTTTCTTATAAAGCTCTCCTCATGGACTTTGTAGGCTTTAGATCGCCGCACTATGCAGCGGGCCTCGCTTTTGGTCCTCGGGGAGTTCCCTCACCGTTAGGTAGGCTAGGAATGGTTCTGTCCACGGGCAATGACCGCCATTATTACGTGGCTGAGGATGTTATTTCGGTGGTAGAACCACCAACTGTGTCAGAATATTCGGCGTGGGGCAGTGCGGTTGGGTCCGAATTGTTATTTTCGGACTCTCCCTCCCATAATACGGATAGCTTGAACAGCCTCTCTAGGAAGATATTGGGGGGGATAGCATCGCGCTTTGCACCGATGCGTGCCAACACGTCTGCTGCCTGGTTGTTGTCCCGGGCTATATGGTGAAATTCGAGCCCCTCAAACCGAGCTGACATTTTTAGGAAAGCATTGCGATAGGCTGCCATTTTCTGATCCTTGGCGTCAAAGTCTCCATTTATTTGTGATATCGCGAGGTTCAAATCACCGCTCACCTCTAGGCATTGAATGCCCATGGAGACTGCCATCCAGAGACCATGTAGAAGGGCCTCGTATTCGGCTGCGTTGTTGGAGTCTGTATACATTATCTGGAGTACGTATTGAACTGTATCTCTGGTTGGGGATGTCAGAATGACGCCAGCCCCTAGGCCAGCCAACATTTTGGAGCCGTCGAAGTGCATTATCCAGTTGGAATATGCGCCGTACTCTTTAGGGAGTTCGGCTTCGGTCTATTCGGCGACTAAGTCAGCCAAAACTTGCGACTTAATAGCTCTCCGTGCCTTATAGGTTATGTCGAACGGGAGGAGCTCAATGGCCCATTTGGCAATCCGGCCTGTCGCGTCGCGGTTGTTTATAATGTCATTAAGGGGTACTTCGGAGGCTACTGTTATTGAACACTCTTGAGAGTAGTGTTGCAGCTTTCGGGATGCCATAAACACCGCCAGACGCTTATCTTTTGATAATGTGGGTACCGTGACTTGCATGGATTTAGGACAAGGGACACATAGTAAACTGGTTTTTGAAGAGGGAACTTGTGTCCGTCCGCTTCTCGCTCGACAACGAAAGCACCGCGCTTACAACTTGATGAGTTGCCGCGATGTATAATAGCATTGGTTTGCCTATGTTGGGAGCGGCCAGACCGGGTTTGTTGCCAATATGGCTTTTATTTCTTCGAGTCCGGCCAGTGGCGGCATCCGCCCACTCGAAGTGTTCGGCGTCGGAAGAGGCGATAAAGGGTAATGCCTTTTCTCCCAAACGGAGATAAAGCGGCTTAGAGCCGCCATGCATCCAAATCAATTTTGTATTTGTTTGAGGTCTTTTGGGATATCCAATTGTGACAGGGCTCGGATCTTGGCTGGGTTTGCTTCAATTCCTCTACCGGATACAATGAAGCCCAAGAGCTTTTCGGCCGGTACGCCGAAAACGCATTTTTCCGGGTTGAGCTTAATGTCATATGTTCGGAGATTATCGAATGTGAGCCTCAAGTCGTCTACTAGAGTTTCGAAGTGCTTGCTTTTGACGACCACATCGTCTACGTATGCTTCCAATGTTTTGCCGATCTGTTTTGCCAGACATGTCTGAATCATGCGCTGATATGTTGCGCCGGCATTTTTGATCCCGAAGGGCATTGTGTTGAAGCAGAATGGGCCGTATGGAGTGATGAATGCCGCTATGCTTGGTCAGGCTCTGCCATCTTAATTTGGTGGTAGCCGGAGTTTCCGTCGAGGAAACACAATGAATCATGTCCTGCGGTAGCGTCGATGATTTGATCGATGCGGGGGAGGGGGAAGGGATCCTTTGGGCAAGCCTTGTTGAGGTCCTTGAAATCGACGCATAGGCGCCAGGATTTGTCCTTCTTTGGTACCATGACCAGGTTTGCTAGCCAGTCCGGATGTTTTATATCTCTGATGAATCCGGCCTCCAATAGTTTGGCTAGCTCCTCTCCCATGGCCTGTCTCTTTGGTTTGGAGAAACGCCGAAGAGCCTGTTTGACTGGCTTGAATCCTTTTAGGATGTTTAGGCTGTGCTCGGCCAGCCGGCGTGGGATTCCTGGCATGTCCGAAGGGTGCCAGGCAAAAATGTCCCAATTTTCGCGTAGGAATTCTCTTAGTGCGGTGTCGGTGTACTAGAGTAGGGGTACCCTAGTATCCCGAACTCGTGCACGAGCAGTTGCAGCACCCCGCGGCAAGGCTTGCCGGGTGACCGCCAAGGTCCTCTGTGGTTCCTTTGGAGCCATTCAAGAACAAAGTATTCAAGCCAAGGAGACAAGGCCCCGGCAAGAGGAGCTTGCCGGAAGGCCAACCAAGGCATCTCAAGGAACTTGCCGCGACGCTACCACGCCGTCCCGCAAGGCCCGGCGAGCGACAAGCTTCCGGACGCGACAAGACAACGATCATGCGGCAAGGCGCTTTGCTGCAAACTACCACTCAGACCAAGGCCCAAAGACATCCACCAACATGTCGCCTCGAGACCTTTCCAGCGCCAAGGCGAGAGGCTGTGCAGCCAGCGGTGCGCGGTGGCAAGCGGCGCTGACAAGATTGCCATCGTGGCAAGCGGTGGCGCCCCTGACGGTCCCTATTTGCACTGTTTGGGCGATGTCGACGGGCATTTAATGCCTTTGTCCCCTGCCGTCAGGGTTAGGTATGATACACTATACAAGTAGCTGTACCAACTGCATTCCTTTTCCATTTTTACCCTTGTCTACGTTGCCACCTGTCGGAGACCCCTTGAGCATATAAAAGGAGGCCCATGCGCAACGTAGAGGAGGAGAGGTTGGAGGGGTTCGAAAGGTTCGAAGGCAAAAAAACACCCACGCTAGGTCTCGTTAGCAGCTGATGTGTACTGTAGCACTCGGCGCTCCCTAGCAAGAACCCAATACACTCAGACATGCAGCAGTAGGAGTGTTATCTCCCGAGAGCTCCAGCTGGGTAAACTGCTCGTGTGTTTCGCCTCGATCTGCTCTTCGTGCGATCTCCGCCCCCCGCCGAACCGAAAGGGGCTCGGTTTGCCGGTCCCATAGGTGTTCGTGGATCAGATCAGCTTCCCCGACATCTTTGGCGCGCCAGGTAGGGGGCGTCGAGGCTGTGTGAACCCGATCCAGCGTTCACACGAGCTAGATCTTCATCATCTTCATCGACATGCCACTGAAGAAGAAGGCTTCGGCGGCAGATTTCCGTCCACGTCGAACCCACCACCACCGGAGCAAGCGGGTGGTGGGGTAGACGCCGGCGGAAGCACGGGCTTCGACGAGGGAGCCCACGGCGCTGCCAAGGCCAAAGACAAGGCTGCGCAGACCTCGGCGTCCGTGCATGCACCGCGCCCATCCCAAGAGGCGCGGGACCGACAGCGTCATGGTATTCACAATACCATACGTTCGTTGGACCAAGATCGAGCTGGTGGATCTCGGGATCCTCAAGACCAGCATGCATGCCAACATGCTGGCACGAGCGAGGCACGGTCGCTCGACGGGATATCGCTCCTTCTAACGTAGTTAGAAGTCCGAGCATATCCCGCCTCGCGTCGCTCGCCATCGCCACCCACCACTCCAGCAGAAGCTTTGGCGAGAGCTCAATCGCTTCCTAGATTACCCTCCAACGGCAGACAAGGTCGACGTAATGGAGGGCCACCATTCGTAGTCTCATCGGCTTTGCCAACGGCGACACTCCGCGCAGCCGAGTACATCATCGCCATGCGGCAGACTGCCAAGCACGCGCCGGTGGCGACGAAACCGGTGAGGGTGCAACCGCCATGCACTCTCCACCCCGAAGGCCAAGATCGCCGACTCGCCGGATCCACCTCGACAGCGACTCCACCGCATCGTCAGATCCACGAGCTCGTCGCGATCAGCGCCAAGTTCTTCACGAATGACAGCAAGAAGACGCTCGAACTCGCATCGAGTGCCGAAGAGAAGCGCGGCGTCAATCGGACCAGCGCGCTGGGCCCACTATCGACATGCATGCGCCAGAGGAACCAGGCGACTTGCCGTACGCGATAGGTTGCCCTGCGTTCACTCGTGAGCTGCGGCAAGTCCAGTGGCCCACCACGAAGAATTTCAAGCCAGATGTACCAGAGAAGTACGACGGCAAGTCGCATCCGTCGGAGTTCCTCAGCATCTACACCATCACGGTGCAAGCTGCCGGGGGCGAGACGATAAGATCCTGGCCAACTATTTCCGCCGGTACTCAAGCCCAATGTCGATCTGGCTCATGCACTTGCCGGACAACTCCATATCCTCCTGGCAGACCTATGCCATCAGTTTGCCGGGCGCTTTACAGCGGCCACAAGCCTCATGGCCAAGAGAGCGACCTTCATCTCGCCGCCTGTAAGGAAGGAGAGCCCTCGCGCAAGTACATTCAGAGATTAAGTCCCGTCAAAGACAACATCCCGTGATGTCCACCGCCGCGATAATCAGCGCTGCTCCATCGAACGCGCGAAACCGCAGGATGCGGGAGGAGATGGCGATGTGCAAGATCGTAGACGTCTGCGAGCTGTATGCCCGGCCGACAAGTGTGCACGCGTCCGAGGAAGGGAGGAGACTCCGGAGAGAATCTGAGCGGGGAGGATCTCGATAGGAGGAGGCCGCCCGGCAAAGAAAAAAACCGGCGGCGGAACAACAGGAAAAAGAAAGGCAAAGATGTGCTAGTTGTCGAGCAGTCCGGCAACGGAGGTGTTGCCAAGAAAGCCAAAACTGGTAGCTCCGGCAAGGAGGTTGCCGCTGGCACCAATCGCCAGTCGTGGCGGTCGCCGACAAGGTGACGGCTCCAACAAGCGATCGCAAGATCCACCGCACCAAGGACCATGACCTCCAGAGCTGCAAGAAGATCGAGCAGCTTGTTGAGCAGCAAAAGGCTGAATATGAGCGACGCGACAAGGAGAAGGCCCAGGAAGGTGTTGGAGGATCCGGAAAGAAACGCCCCGGCCGGGGAGGACGCCGCGGCAAGGCCAAGCAGCGGCAAGGAGACAGACCTCCCCGCGGCCGCAACAAGGATGAAGATGACGACGACGATGAAGATATGGATGATGACGAGACCGATGAGCAGGAGTTCCGTAAAGCCACAGAGGTCTTGTGCGTTGACGGCGGTGCTTCTTCGCATACTTCACACCGCCAGCTCAAGCAAAGGATGCGGGAAGTCAATGCGGCGTAACCATCCGCCGAGTCACGCAAGCCTTTGAAATGGTCCAAAGACGCCTATCATCTTTGATATTGAGGACCACCCCGATCGCGTAATCGCGGTCGGGTGCTTGCCGATGTTGGTTTCACCAACTATCCGCAACCTCAAGGTCACTAAGATGCTAGTTGACGGCGGGCCGGCTTGAACCTGATCTCCTTCGTGGTGCTCCGTAAACTCCAGATCCTCGATGGCGAAGCTCGAAGAGACCGCACATTCCAAGGAATCAATCCGGAAGGAGCAAGCCAAGGGAAAGATCACGTTGTCGGTGACATTTGGCGCCGAAGTTGAACTTCAGGATCGAGAGGGTCACTTTTGACGTTGCTGATTTTCCATTGCCTTACAGTGGGATACTTGGACGTCCAGCACTCGCCAAATTCATGGCAGCCTCTCACTATGCATACAACCTGCTGAAGATGCCAGGCCCGATAAGTGTCATCTCTGTCCCTGGCGACAAGAAAGATGCTCTTATCTGCGCCGATAAGATCTACCGGGAAGCAAAGAGCCGCAGCAGATCGCGAAGTCACTTGCCGCCGAAGCTCCCGGGCGAAGAAGAAGACCAAGTCCGCAAGAGTTCTCGATGCCCACTCCGGCAAGCGCACCTCTTCGGAGTGCTGCCCTACCGTCGAGGACGCACCATCGAGCTCCACCGGCAAGTGTAAGAAGACGATGGCAGCTCCACCAGAGACCAAGAAGGTGTCCGCCAAGGAGGACGGCACTGGTGGTACCTTTACCATCGGTGCCACTCTCGACCCTAAATAGGAAAGCGCGCTCGTTGCTTTCCTCCGGGCGAACGTCGACGTGTTTGCATGGCAACCGTCTGACATCCCCGGTGTTCCCAGGAAAGTAATTGAGCACCATCTCGCCGTCTGTCCTCATGCGCGATCCGTCAGCGTAAAGTCGAAGGTGCAAAGGAGCGCCAAGAATTCATTGCGTAAGAAATCAAGAAATTGGAAGCAGCAGCCTTGTCGAGGAGTGCTCCATCCCACGTGGTTGGCCAATCTCGTAGTCGCGGCGCAAGGCAAACGGGAAATGGAGGCTTTGTATCGACTTTACCGATGTTAATAAAGCTTGTCCCAAAGACCCATTTCCTTTGCCGCGCATCGACCAGATTGTTGACTCCACGGCCGGAAGTGACTTGCATTCATTTCTTGATGCATACTCAGGATACCATCAGATCTTCATGGCAGAAGAGGATGAGGAGAAAACCGCATTCATCACCCCATGTGGCACATACTGTTTTGTACGGATGACTTTCGGATTAAAGAATGTTGGTTCAACATTTGCAAGAGTAGTCCATGACGCTTTTGAGCCGCAAATGCACAGAAATGTGGAAGCCTACATGGATGACATAGTAGTCAAGAGCAAGGACAAGGCGACTCTGATTCAAGATTTAGACGAAACCTTTGCAAATCTGCGCAAGATCAACCTCAAGCTCAACCCCGAGAAGTGTGTGTTTGGAGTCCCCTCCGGCAGGCTTCTCAGGTTCTTCGTGTCTCCGCGGGGAATTGAAGCCAATCCCGACAAGATCAAGGCCATTGAGCAGATTGAAGCACCAAAGCGCGTCAAGGATGTACAAAGACTTGTCGGTTGCGTAGCTGCTGTCGCAGGTTTATCTCTAGGTTTGTTGAAGGCCGCGCCATTTTTCAAAATATTGAAAAAGGCAGGTCCAATGAAATGGACTCGAGCGGAGGCTACTGCAGGACTTGAAGAGATACTGTCCTCCACTCCAACACTTGTCGCACCTAAGCCACAAGAGAAGTTGCTGCTATATATAGCGGCAACCAATCAAGTGGTTAGTGCTGCGTTAGTAGCGGAGAGGGAGGCGGATGATGAGCCAGCAACCACGGCAGATGCATCCAGCGACAAGCAAGAGACTTCACCGGCAAGCTCTGGTCCCGACAAGGATGGATCTGCGCAGGCGTGTGAGAAGATGCAGAAAAGAATGGTGCAGCGCCCAGTTTACTTTGTCAGTTCCCTTCTGCAGGGGGCTAGGTCAAGGTACTCTGGTGTGCAGAAATTGCTTTTCAGCCTTCTCACAGCCTCGAGAAAGCTGCGCCATTACTTCCAAGCACATGAGATCACAGCCGCCACTGCTTTTCCGTCAAGAGGATACTGCAGAATCCGTAAGCAACAGTGTGATTGTCGAATGGGCATCGAACTGTCAAGCTTTGGCCTCAAGTTTGAAAGCAGCTCAACTATCCAAAGCGTAGCATTGGCGGAGTTCATAGCAGAATGGACGCCAACACAAGATGAAGAAATTCCGAAACGAGCATCCCGTCAAGGAGGCAAGCAAAGAGTGGCTGATGTACTTTGATGGTGCCTTCTCGCTGCAAAGGCGCCCGGTGGGCGTGCTACTTGTTGCACCCACCGGAGAGCACCTCAAGTACGTAGTCCAGATGCACTTTCCCAAGGAGCAAGCAACGAACAATACCGCAGAGTATGAAGGTTTGCTTGCCGGTCTCAGGATCGCAGCAGACCTTGGGATCAAGAAGCTCATTGTCAGGGGTGACTCACAGCTTGTCATCCGCCAAGTGAACAAGAATTATCAGAGTCCGTTGATGGAAGCTTACGTTTGATGAAGTGAGAAAACTAGAAGAGCACTTTGACGGCCTACAGATGGAATATGTTCCAAGAGCTCAGAACGACATTGTTGATGGCCTGTCAAAGTGCGCCGCACTTAAGTTACCTGTGGAACCAGGGATCTTTGTGCTCAAACTGACTCAACCGTCTGTAACGCCATCAACTGGGCAGAGTAAGAAGAGGAAGTTGATTTCTGGTGACTATTTTCCGGTAGAGCTCCCCGAAGCCGCCGTCAAGGTCCTCAGGATCAACACCAAGGATGCTGAGGAGCAGTCTGCTCCGACAAGCCCTAGGGTTTGTTTCGTTGAAGCAGACGCTCCCGACAAGTTTTGCTCCGGCAAGCTTGCCGGGAACGCTAAGCTCCGCTGAGCCGCAGTGTTCTCGCCATAGAAGCGGATGTTCCCGCAGCAGCAGATGTGCCTTTAGTCCTTGTTGTCGAGCCGCAAGCTCCAAAGATGGGCACAGCAGATTGTCCGCTTCCTTCAGACAGAGAACTTCCCGAGGAGCAAGAAGAAGCGGAAAGAGTAGCCCGGCAGTCAAGTATGTACCAGCTTTGTTTACCTATTAATCGCATGTAAGAAGACTCAACGGTGTGAAATTGAAGTGTATTCACCGGAAGACGGACAAAAGCTGTTGGCGGAGATACATGGAGGCATATGTGGTCACCACATTGGCAAGAAGAGCACTTGCCGCAAAGCGCTCCGGCAAGAAGGTTTCTTTTGGCCGACAGCCTCCGTGATGCAACTGCACAAGTAACCAAGTGTGAAGCGTGCGGCCCATTCCAGCAGATACACCAGCCAGCTCAAGCTCTCCAGACGATCCCTTTATCCCGCCATTTTCGGTCTGGGGCTCGACATCCTCGGCCCTTTCCCCGAAGTTGTCGGGGCTTTGAGTACTTATGCGCTGCCATCGACAAGTTCACAAAGTGGCCGAAGTGGAAGCAGTGAAGAAGGTGACAGCACAACCAGCCAAGTTCTTCGTCGATTGTTTGTCGCTTCGAATCCCTAACAGGATCATCACCGACAACGGCACGCAATTTACGAGCCGCACCTTCATGCAGTACGTCCAAGATCTTGGCGCCAAGATCTGCTTCGCTTCTGTTGCTCATCCAAGAAGTAACGGTCAAGCAGAAAGGGCGAATGCTGAAGTGCTGCGCGGGCTCAAGACCAGGACTTTCGACAGGCTGCACAAGTGTGGAAGAAACTGGATCGAGGAGCTGCCGGTGGTTCTTTGGTCGATCAGAACGACGCCAAATCGAGCCACCGCCGGACACCTTTCGCTCTAGTCTATGGAGCAGAGGCAGTTCTCCCCACGGAACTCAGATACGGGTCACCTCGAGTGCTCGCTTATGATGAGTTGAGCAAGAGCAGTTGCATAAGATGACGCGATCGCTCCTTGAGGAGGACCGCCTTCGTGTCACAGACGAGCTGCTCGTTACCAGCAAGCTTTTTGCGCCGCTACCATAGCCGCAGTTAATGCCGTAAGTCTCGAGGAAGGTGACCTTGTTCTTCGCCGCGTTCAGTCCGCCAAGAATTCCAACAAGTTGACGCCGGCGGGAAGGCCCTTACCGGGTGAAACGAGTCACTAGGCCTCGGCGCTGTCCGCCTTTGAGACCGAAGATGGCATTCCGTGAGCAACTCCTAGAACATTGAGCATCTTCGTAAGTTTTACCCGTAAGGCGCGGTTGCCGGAACCTGTTCCGGCAACCACCTTTTGTACAAGTCTTGCCGATGTTGCATGTAATCCTTTGTACAAAGCCGAGCGCAGACCCCGTGCATAAGTAAAGCTCATGTGCTTCGCACATCTTGTCAATTTCATGCTTTCTACTTTTTATTGCATGCGTTATCTGACACTTTGTGCAGCACCTACCCCGGTAAGCAATAACGAGCCGTAAGGCCCCATATCTTTATTTTCTCTTCTTTCTCTTTCTCAAAGAAAGGAAGGTTCCCTCGCCCACAAGTTTGCCTGGGGGGAAGGAGAAGATAATGGTGTGGACCAAGCGTCGCTCAAGGAAGTTTCGCCTTACCGGGAAGCAAACGACAGAAAAGCTAAGTTGCTATAAGTTTAGCAATCAGTTTTAAATTTTTAAGTTATCTTCCTCGAACGACCGTGCTTTGTATGGAAAACCTGTGCGCAGAGGAACCAACTCGTAGCTAGTTGCGCCCTTATTTTGTTTCGAGTCCGCTCAACAACTTAAGTGAGCTGCGACTAGTTGCGGCAAGGTTTCTTGTCGGTAGCGGCACCGCCAAAGAAGTTGCCGACGTCTCAAGACTCATTTCAAGGCAAAGGTGCTCATACCGACAAGTTCCCTAAAAGCGTAGGGCAAAAACATACAAAGGAAGGAATCAAGTAAAGGAAATAACATAGCAATCACTACCCGAAATAGAGTTATATTACAAGATAGCTTGTCGCAGCTCTAATAGATTGTTCTCATAACATGACCAGCGGCGGCAAGAAGAGAAAACGGGCGGCCTAATCTACGCGATCGCCATCAACCCTCTTGATCCCGCTCACCCTGTCCACGATGGGTGCGACAAGGGTCTTGAGCGCCTCCACATCAGCATCCGGCGGCAAGGACTTGAGGACGTTGGTGAGGTTGAGGCCTGGATTGCGGAAGGCCACCTTCATCAGCACCTTTTGAAGAGCTCCCGCACAGATCTGGCACAACTCGTCGGCCAGCTGCTTTGGGATCTCTTCCCGGAGTCGCTGGAGGGCCGTCACCACGCCTTTGAAGAACAAGCTGAGCTTGGCGCTTGGTTGGAGGTGCTCATCGGAGGAATATCCAAGATCCTCCATCCCCAGCTGCGCCAGCTCCCTGTCGATGGCTGCAGCAACATCAACGAGACCCTCGGTCCAAAGGTTCCACATTCTCCCTAAAAGTATTCTCGGGCGGCAAGAACACTCGCCAAGCCGCCTCGTCGGCCTTGATCTTCTTCTTCAAGGCCACCTCCGCCTCCTCGGCGCTGGCCCAGTCCCCGAGTCAAGGTGGTCAGCTTCAACTCAAGATCTGTGTTGGAGTCCTTGGCGGCGCTGAGCTCCTTGCTCCTCTCGGCGAGACGGCCCTGCAGCTCGCCAAGAGTGTAGGCGTCCTTGTCGCGCTCATGCTTGAGTGCAGCAAGCTCCTCGCCGCTCTCCTTGAGATTGGCCTCCAGCTGCATCACCTTCGTCTCAGCCTCCTTCTTGGCGGCCTCAAAGAAGCTGCGGCAGCATCCTTTGCTTCCTTGAGAGCCCCGCCAAATGTTTGCTCGCGCGTGGCAAGATCCTCCTCGTGGCTGTCAAGATTAACCTTCCGCTGCGCCAACTCGCCTTCCTGCGCAGACAGCTTCTCGGCAGCAAGCCGCTGTTGCTCTTCAGCTTTAGCCTTCTCAAGGAGGAAGGCTTTGCGCTCCTCGGCGAGTCGCTCCCGCTCCTCTGCCAAGGACCGGAGAGCTTCCTGGTTGAGGCCCCGGAGCTCCTCCGCGTGCTTCTCGATGTCTGCTCCCGCCTTCGTGACAAGCGCTTCCCGGGATTCCAGCTTGGCCGGGCGCAGAGCGACAAGAGCTTCCACAGCTGCTCCTCCTCGACTTCGCCACGCTGCTGCTTGGCGCGTCGACCAGCAGCCAATGGAGGCGAGCAACTCTTCATCAAAAGTCTCTCCTTCGATCGGGCGCCTGAGCTCGGGCGCCAGGGGAGCTTGATGAAGACGCCATCGCCGGCCTTCAAATAGGCGCCGGGCTGCGGCTCCTCGGAGCCTGACGCTGCAGCAGCGGTGGAGGGATCGGCGGTCGGCGTAGCGCCTGGCGCTCCTGCGGCCTCAGGGCCGTCAGTGCGATCGCCGGAGCCCTCGCCACCTGCGGCAAAGAGCCTTGGCGGCCTCTTCGCCAAGGGATCATCAGCCGGCTTCCTTCGGTGACAGCGGCGTTGTCCTCCTCGCCGACGACCTCGGTCTCCATCGGCTCTGCGACAGATGGATCTGACGACCGGAAAACAAAGAAAAGTCAAGCAAATATTCAAAAAGAAAACCAGAAGATCAGAAGAACACAAGGGAAGTTTTCAAGCAAGAGGATTACCTGTACTAGGATCTGCAGCCGTGGTCTCAACCACCTGAGGGTCGCTGGTGCTATCCCTTGCCGGAGAACTGCCCCTTGCCGGAGAAGTCTCCCTTGCCGGAGAACGCTCCCTTGCCGGGGAATCCTCCCTTGGCGGTGTAGTCGAAGCAGAAGGCATGTCAGGAGCGGCTTCAGGGCACTCCTGGTGGGGCTGCTCTGCTCCTACACAAACCAACAAATGATATCAAGAAAGAAAGAGCACCCATGCACGCCCTAACAAAGAGGAACTAAACCATATACTTACGCTGAGGGGCTGCGCCGGGGCTGCTTTGAGGAAGAGTTGCGGCGTCCGGCAAGGTGGTCTCAGACGTGCCTCCTGCTGTCGCGGTGGGTTCGTCCTCGATGACAATCACCGGGGCCTTGGCTCTCTTCGACGCTCTCTGGGCCAGCGTCCTGAAAAGGAATGGGTTCAGAGTGAAGCAAATCAAATACAAGACAAAGCAACAAATCGAAGAACTACAAGTACAGCAAAGTATCTTACTCTTCTTCTTCCTCGTCGGAGCTGGGCGCGGAGAGATCAAATTCTGGCTCGCCTCCAGTGCGACGAGGCGGAGGAGTGGGTTCCCTTGGCCGCTTGGCGGGAGCAGAAGCGGTGGTCTGGAGGGCCCGCTCCGGTTGCAGCGGGCGTGAGGTGCTCCTGGCAACAAGGTGCTTGCCGTGTGGAGCGCGTCGCCGGGCGGCTGTTGGTCTGCCGTCTGCCGCCCCCACTCGCCCCCGGCTTTGCAAAGACGCCTTCTTGGTGGAGCTGGGGACTCCGCCGCGGCAAGCTGTCTGGCGAGGGGAGGAGGCGCCCTCGGCGGCTCGTTCGACTCAGCCAGTTCGACAAGCTCTTCCTCGCCGGCAAACTCCCCTCGCTCGACAAGGCTTGCCGCCTCTGCTGCCTCTGCCTCCTCCACGGTGAATCCGAACTCGCCCGCGGCAGCGGCTGCTGCCGCCTCTTCCAGCCTGGTGGCGATGCGCTACATCTCATCATTGGTGGTGTCGCGGGTGAGGCTCTTCTGTTCATCGGGGCGGACCGGCACTTCTACCAGGCTGTCAAAGAACACTCGCACGACGTCATCTGCAGGCTCTTGCCAGGTTGGGACGATTCCATGCGAGTCGCACAGCGGCATCATTGCGCGGATACGGTCAAGCGAGGAATTGTTGCACAGTGGAACGACGCCCTTCGGCAACCTGAACATTTCGGGATGATCAGGATCGGGCTTGAACAGTTCCAAGAGCATCGCATCCAGTTCCAGGACAGTGAAGTTGAAATTAAGGCCCGGGCGCAGCCTCATGATATCCGCCGCATTCTGGAACTCCCAGGCAGGTCTCCTCCTCTCCTGCAAGGGGGCGATGCGGCGGCGAAGAAAGTCTGCGCCAACGGTGCCTACGGTGAGCCCGGCAAGCCTGAGGCGCAGGATCCGGGTGATGGCAATCTTCAGCCTAGCGTCTTCCGGGGCCACGTTGCTCCAATCGTTGTCGCGCACTATTGGGGTTTGGTGTTGGGCGGTAAATGGCTGCGGGTTCTCCTCGACAATCCAGCACCAGTCTGCCCTCCATTCCTCCCACTTGCTGCGGAGCTCACCCTCCAGATAAGCTTCCTTCTTGCCAATCCTTGAGATCCAAGCGATTCCGCCGGCAAGAGGCTCCCCTCTCTCAACTCAAGGCATAAAGAAGTGGCGGAAAAGGGCTACATTTGGATGGACTCCGACAAAGTTTTCGCAGAGATGTGCGAAAACTGCCATGGTCAGAACGGCATTGGGGGTGAAGTCAAGGAGGCGGAACCCGTAGGTGTTCATGATATCGCAGAAAAGTTCAGAGAAGGGCGGGCGAGCCCGCAGAGAAGAACAGCGAAGAAAGGGTACCCATTCGGAGCCAGTTCAAGCAGCGGTAGGGAGTACCTTCTTGCGCTGGATGCGCCGTGTCTCCGTCGACCGAGAAGAGGTAGTAGTACTCCCTCCGATCCTTCAAGGGCGAAATGAGGGGGAAGATTGCCCGCTCCTTTCGCATGGCGCCGCGAGCAGCTGCGCCCGGCCGACTTCACGGCCTTCCCTTGGCGGCTTTGAGCCATGGCGGAGGTGGTGGGGAGATCGATGGCGTTAGCGTCTTTGGTGGTGATGAAGTGAGCGCTGCTCTCATTTCAGCCTTGGGAAGAAGGGGGGAGCAGCGGAGGTTTTTCGAGATTGGACAACAACTGGCGAGATGGACGAACTGGCCCTGTTTCCCCTGCTTATAAAGAGGGAGGGGGCAGGCGTTCCGTCTTTCCGAATAAAGAAAACACCCACGATCTCTCCCACGATGCCGCATTCGACGCATGCCATTCGTGGAGGGCGTGATGGGTCCAGAGTGAGTTACGGCGTAACCCAGGCCGCGTGTGCCCGTGCCCTGTTTTGGGCCTGGCCCAACAGCGCCGCAGACCGTGTGTGGCCCAGTTCGGGGCTCCCCGGTGTACTAGAGTAGGGGTACCCTAGTATCCCGAACTCGTGCACGCGATTACAGCACTGACGGCAAGGCTTGCCGGGTGACCGCCAAGGTCCTCCGTGGTTCCTTTGGAGCCATTCAAGAACAAAGTATTCAAGCCAAGGAGACAAGGCCCGGCAAGAAGAGGAGCTTGCGGGAAGGCCAACCAAGGCATCTCAAGGAACTTGCTGACGCGCCCACGCGTCCCGGCAAAGCCCGGCGAGCGACAAGCTTCCGGACGCGACAAGACGACGACCGCAGTAAGGCGCTTGCCGCGGCAAACTACCACTCAGTACTGCGCTCGGCACATCCACCAACATGTCGCCCGAGACCTTTCCAGCGCTGGCGTGGCGAGAGGTCAGGCAGCCAGCGCGCGCGTGGCAAGCGGCGCTGACAAGATTGCCATCGTGGCAAGCGGTGGCGCCCCTGACGGTCCCTGTTTGCACTATTTGGGCGACGTCGACGGGCATTTAATGCCTTTGTCCCCTGCCGTCAGGGTTAGGTATGATACACTGTACAAGTAGTTGTACCAACTGCATTCCTTTTCCATTTTTACCCTTGTCTACGTTGCCACCTGTCGGAGACCCCTTGAGCATATAAAAGGAGGCCCATGCGCAACGTAGAGGAGGAGAGGTTGGAGGGGTTCGAAAGGTTCGAAGGCAAAAAAACACCCACGCTAGGTCTCGTTAGCAGCTGATGTGTACTGTAGCACTCGGCGCTCCCTAGCAAGAACTCAATACACTCAGACATGCAGCAGTAGGAGTGTTATCTCTCCGGAGAGCTCCGAAGTTGGGTAAACTGCTCGTGTGTTTCGCCTCAATCTGCTCTTCGTGCGATCTCCGCCCCCCGCCGAACCGAAAGGGGCTCGGTCCGCCGGTCCCATAGGTGTTCGTGGGTCAGATCAGCTTCCCCGACATGTGGCGTCTACATCAGGATTTAATTGTGCCCCGATGGAGGCCGTCTTGGTAGGGTCCCTTGGATGGACTTGGAATTTGACTATTTCGTCCGCTGGTTTGAAGGAAGTGGATTTGGATCTCTTATCGAGTATCACCTCGTCCCTATTCACCGTGGAGCGCAGCGCAGTGAGTTCCTCGGCCGCTAGGGCTTCGGATAGTGCCTCAAGGGCCAGTGCGGCTGCCTTATTTTTGGCGCGGAGTGCTATGTCCGGGTCACTAGCAAGAGTAATGATTCTGTTAGGCCCGGGCATTTTGAGCCTCATGTACCCATAATGGGGTATAGCTTGAAAAATTGTGAATGCCTCTCGCCCTAATAGAGTGTGGTATCCGCTGCTGAACGGGGCCACTTGGAATGTGACTTCCTCGGACCTGTAATTATCCGCGTGCCGAACACCACATCCAGTGTGATTTTTCCTGTACAGCGTGCTTCCCGACTGGGGATTATTCCTCTAAAGGTTGTGCTGCTTCGCTCAATGCGGCTCCAGTCTATCTCCATTTTTCGGAGGGTTTCCTCGTAAATGAGGTTCAATCCACTGCCACCGTCCATGAGTACCTTGGTAAGGCGAAAGCCGTCCACTATCGGACTGAGGACCAATGCGGCTGGTGCTCGGGCTGTTCGGAATTTAGGTTCGTCACTGGCATTAAAGGTAATAGTCATGTCACTCCATGGGTTTACTGTTGCTACTTGGTAGACTTCGGCGAGGCTACGGAGTGTTCGTTTCCGCATATTATTTGATGCGAAAGTCTCGAAGACTGTTAATACCGTACTGGTATCCCTGGGTTGGTGCTCTAGAGCTAGAAGCTCTTCGCCACTTTCGCCACTGCCGTAGTATCCAACATGCTCTAAGGCTATGAGTTGGAGTGGCGCCCTCTGTATTATGAATTTTACAGGGTCCATTGAGTCATCCCTCCAGTACGGCTCCATGCCCTATAGAGGGTTTTTGCTTTTTGGTATTTAACCCAGGTGCCTGGCGATGATGCACCCTTTTATTTCGGACTGGGGTTGTGTTCAAGGCCGGATTGTCCCAAAATCTTGATTCGGATCCGATTGGTGATAGGATACTTCAGACTCAGCATGTCCGAAAGAAAGGGTGCAACACAAATCGAAAAGATGACGTTGCGAGATTCTCGGGATGTGAACTACGATAGCAAGCTCCAAAACATGAGCTGGTTCTGCTACCCACATGTGAACATGCTGTCCTAGACAAGCATGACCACATAGTAATCTTACAATAAAACACTACCGAGTTTAGGTGGAAACCATCAACGAGGATATCAAAGTCCTTTTATAGGCCCGGGTTAGCTCTTAAGAAGGAGCTTCTTCTCCTTGAACAAATCAATCAGTGGCTTGGTGTGCTAGGGAACACATATGGATTGGAGGCGGCCAACCTATCAAGCCATAGAGTACTTCGCACATATGCGTGACTAACTTGGGATGATTCCAGAGGAAACAAAACAAACCTTTCTCAAATTCATGGCGGCAACTTACACCAAATGCACATGAATTCGTGGAAGTCACTTCTTTCACCAAACATATACTTCATGAACGGGGCATGAAGAAAATTCTTACACAAGTTTCCAACACTAGGTTGATGTTCAACATGAATCATGGGGGAGACAAAATGCTGCTGATGGGCTCAACACCAACTCATCGGAATTTCCATATCACTGGACTACCACCATCATGTGAACACGGTAATAGCATTGGTCAGACCAAAAGATGTAATGGTGTATGCTCGAGGGATCAACCACGAGTAAGACAACTTTACGAACATCGTTGGTTCTGATTTGACTTGACGATGGCCCATACTCAAGTCAAAATTTTGACAAGACAATAGATCCAACAACTGATCACGAGGACCAACTGATGGAGATATCATCTTTCTTCAACACACACACACAGAGAAGATATCCCTTCAGAATGAACTAAATTCAGCAAAGCTTTTATCTTCCAACTCTCCAAGTTGTTGTTTAGCTTAACCAACTTGCTCAGGGTATCCGACACAGATTCTTGGAGAAAGGGTGGTTTCGAAAACCAACTTGATCACGAACTCCACATAGCGGCCAGGTGACAACCTGGTGATACTTCCACAAGGATATTCGGAAAATCACGAACCACCAATATGTTACTAAGCTCGAGATCAATCTTGCTTTTCAAGGCAAGACGATGTGATCAAAAGAGCAAAGAGTTAACATTCCAAACACATTGATCGAAGAGTGCACCGAAAATAAGGACTAGGTAGCACGATCAATCTTTAGGATGATGATTTAATAACCAACACGCTAAGAATGAGAATATTTTCCATTTACTACCAAGCAACGAGGTTGCTAGGAGTATCGATTTCACACATCACAGTTCACTTGTCGGCATTCCGGTTACAACAACACGGGACCGAGGAATGAACAATGATAGCGAGAAGTATCACTACGTCAAGAATTCATGAGAGATGGTGCAATTCTCATGACAATCCTGACATAAAGGGGGTAATACTCCGAGGTAGAGCAGAATCAAAAGCTGGATTGGCATTTGATTTGCGGATTACAACTGCTTGGACCCAATCCTGGATATGGATGAGGTAATCGAGTTTGTTTCTCCTAGTCATTCCGCAATGTAATGGCTTGACGGACCACAAGAATAATAAGCATCCATAACACGGATGCACAATTACTCCTGACTAATGATTGATAGGCGAGGGTCAGAATACAACTAAAGAGAACAACTCAAAGGAACATATAATTTTCTGAGTTGTGGATGCATAGATTAGTATGTCGAGCGAAGCTCAACATTTCTTCCGGATAACCCATGCGGAAAGGTAGAACTGGCAGATTCACAATTATTAATGGAGAACTCCTCAAGAGTACTCTGATTGTGATCCTTTGGTTCAACGAGGAACTTCTTCCATAAGCGGTTCATAGCATTTGGAAGAAGGAAATACCACGGACCTCGAGGACTATCGCAAAGTTACTAATATGCTAAAGGAACTAGCAAACACCATCAACATGAGGTAAGTAGGGTGAATCTCGGGTTCAAGAACCCAGGAATAGAATACCTACTACTAAATGGCATCACAGGATGCTTTCGAGAATAAAGGCCAGAATCATCACACTGGGACACAATCATGGCTGGATTACTAGATGATCCCCTAAGACACCTAGGGTCATAATAATAACTCCAACAAATATGTCAAGGTAGTAGAATACCTCAACTCAGCAATTAGTGTGCTTAACCTGGCCCAAAGGAACATCAAAACCAGAGGA
Organism: Aegilops bicornis; assembly: GCA_021605145.1. Taxonomy (NCBI): domain Eukaryota; kingdom Viridiplantae; phylum Streptophyta; class Magnoliopsida; order Poales; family Poaceae; genus Aegilops; species Aegilops bicornis. Next base: position 100,690,700 of record CM038675.1, on the reverse strand, counting down.
AAAGGATTTGCAAGTGCATCAGATTGTTTAGAAACCTGGGATGACTCGGACAGCATAACGGCTGTAAATGCTCAAAATGATTTGAGACATCCTACAAAATAGTGGCATGACCACTCAACATCGCAATATCAAGGTTCAGAGACCAACTATGAACACATGGAAATAGTAAAAACTGAACTGAGATTTGAAACTAACAATCCTATAAGTCTATGGCTTAATAACACGTCATCCTGATAGATAGATTAGAAGGCCTAGTTCTTAATCCCCGTAGAAGAGAAGAGGATGACTCAGATCAGAAGGCCATGAGGTATAAGGAGTAAAAAGAACCTTACGTTCCCTTCCACAATCAATTCCCTTAGATAACTAAAGCATTTCTAGACACAACTTCGACCGGTTTGGCTTGGTAATCCTACAGCAACAAAGCTCGATACCAACGCTGTCAGGACCCCGACTCCAAGTCACATCGATCTAACCGGTAACACCTCATATCACTTTGCGGCCTCACGCACGGTATTCGCCTTACCATGGCCTGGGACCGTTTGCGCCTTTTGGCTCACGTATATGATAGTGTCGCTAGCATCCATATGACAGAGAACCCAACCGACATGACTAGTCGTGAACCCAAAATGTCACTAACCCATGGGGACAGGCATACATGAATCACATCGAGCATGTCGGTCAGCAGCGTGTGAATCCGGGCTGTAGCACTGGGCTAACAGGACTCCGGGAACCCGGGCTGTAGCAGGCTAGGCAGGACTCCGGATGTCACTGCGTGACATTTCCCCGAAGGGACAGACACAGGAACAAAGTGAAACACATGCCGGCCAGTCAAGTGTCCTGAGCAGTAGTGCTGGGCTAGCAGGACTCCGGTGAACCGGGCTGTAGCGGACTACTATGGCTCAAGGAAGCACTAGACTACATTTCCCCATAAGAGAGGCTGCCAAGGATAAACAACTAGATTGTTGGATCCCACACATACCAAGCATTTCAAACATACACACAATATGCTCGATCTATGTAAATACAACATGGCATCACAACATAACTCTACGACCCAAAGTATTTATTCAATAGGCTCCGAGGAGCGAGATATTACAACCATGGGTCTCACGACCCAACATTCAGAGCATACAAGTCAAGGCACAAGCGGAAGCTTAACATGTCCGAAAGTACGCATAACTATAAATGAAAAAGGCTGAGAAGCCTGACTATCTACCGGATCCTGCTGAGGGCACAAGATCGTAGCTGAGGTAACAAGCTAAATGTCGACGTCCACGCGGAACTACTAGTGAGACTGAAGTCTCTCTGCAAAAACATAAAATAGGCAAACGTGAGTACAAATGTACTCAGCAAGACTTACATCAGAACTAACTACATATGCATCATTATCAACAAAGGGGGTGGTGGAGTTAGACTGCAGCAAGCCAGCTTTGACTCGGTGGCTACCCTGAACTACGACTGCAAGTAACTCTTTTGAGGTGGCACACACGAGTCCACATATTCACCATATCAATACACCACTATGGATCTGATCCCGTCTTCCTACGAGAACGCCATCCATAGCACTCACGCTTATCTTGCATATTTTAGAGTATCCATTTTCACTTGTCTATGAACTGTTATAGGCAATCCAGAAGTCCTTTACCGCGGACACGGCTATTCGAATAGATGATGTTAACCCTGCAGGGGTGTACTTCTTCCCACACGCTCTCACCACTTACCGCCGTTTACACGACATGTACTCGACAACCTTCAAGCGGAAGCCCAACGTGGGTGTCGGCCACAGCCTACCTAAACACTCAAGTCCCTAGTCCAGGTTTATCGCCTATTCGGGTTCCATCCGCAGGGAGTCCGGCCGAGATTTCCACTAACGGCCCCGAACGATGTGTGCAGGGTTCCCGAGACATCAAACGGGCGAATCGGTACACCGGGCCACGTGCCTACCGCAACACAGCCCACCCCTAAGGTCAGCGCCATATGCCCCAGCATGCTACAAACACCAGAAACTACTTTGCAACTCCCGGACAGAGGACAAGGGTGGTTAAGAAGCCGAGAGAGTCAATTAAGGATCCCAATGTGTGGTAGTAACTGTTCATGGATCACAAACACAGAACTCAGTTCCTGAGGACGGCTTCAATGAGACAACCCACCATGTACTCCTACATGGCCTCTCACTGCTACCTTTACCAAATCGTGTTCACACACTTAGCTCACACACAGTAGGACATGTTCACACACCTCTGATTCATTCCCGATGAATCAGACCTGACTCAACTCTAAGCAGTAGCAGGCATGACAAACAAGCATGAATGACTAGGCACAACAGGGCTCAAACAATTCCTACTCATGCTAGTGGGTTTCATCTATTTACTGTGGAATGGCAGGTCATGCAGAGGATAAAGGGGTTCATCTACCGCAGCATGTAACAGATGAATCATGATTGTCCTAATGCAGTAAAAGAGAGCAGTAGCGAGAGAGTGGGATTATATCGGAATGAACAAGGGGGTTTTGCTTGCCTGGCACTTCTGAAGATAATATAGTTCTTCATTGGTGTCATCGATCTCGTCGTCGGAACATCGTCTACTGAGAGGGGACGGTTACCAGCAAACACAGAAGGACACAATCAATGCAATGCGACAATATGATGCATGCTATGACATGGCAATATGAATGTGTTTTGACTAATGCATACTAGGACAGGTTGATTTGAACCCATTTGAATCAAAGATTCAAATGTAAGCTCATGTATATAGACATAATGGTGCATCATCTTGTTTCACTTGAACAGCATGGTTAAAGTGTTCTAACATGCATGAAAATGGTACAGATGGATAGATTGGATTTTTCTGATCATTTTTCATATATAAATTATTTCATTCTGAGTTACGGTCGAATTACTATGAATTTTAGAAGTTTTGACTATTTTCTGAAATTTCCTGGATTTATTTTAAATCCAGAAAATTGTTAATTGTGTCAGCATTGCGTCAGGGTGATGTCAGCAGAGTCAACAGGGCTGCCACGGGTCAAACCTGACCAGGGGGTCCCACCGTCGCTGTCACGCAGTCTTGGTTAGGGTCGACGTGTGGGCCGATCGGCAGCCCACGTCGGGTCAACTCAGGCATGTGGGTCCCTCTGGGTTTTAAACTAACCTAAACAGAAACGAAACTGGGATTAGTTAGGGCGTGGGGCCCATGCATCAGTGGCCCAGGGGGTTGGTTAGCGGTGTGATTAGGCCCTAATCACGGCCACGTCGGCAGTCGCCGGAGTTCCGCCGGCGGTGACCAAAAATGTGGCGGATGTTCACCGGGTGTAACGCCCTCGATGCGGCTATATCTCCCACGTGTCGAGGCACGACTTAGAGGCATAACCGCATTGAAAGCAATGTCGCAAGTGAGGTAATCTTCACACAACCCATGTAATACATAAGGGAAAGAGATACATAGTTGGCTTACGATTAAGCCACTTCACACAATACATAAATAAACATCCATCATTCAGAGTACACTCAAGGTCCGACTACGGAACCAAAATAAAAGAAGATACCCCAAATGCTACACAGATCCCCGAATCGTCCCCAACTGGGCACCACCATCGATCATCGTGGAAAAGACACATAGTAACGACCACGTTCCTCGCCGAGCTCCACTTGAGCTCGGTTGAGTCACCCAGACCGCATCGTCGGCACTGCAACTGTTTTGGTATAATCTGTGAGTCACGGGGACTCAGCAATCTCACACCCGCGAGATCAAGACTATTTAAGCTTATAGGAAGGACAGAGTAGTAAAGTGGAGCTGCAGCAAGCGACTAGCATATATGGTGGCTACATCGCAAAAAGAGAGCGAGAAGAGAAGCAAAGCACGGACGTGAAGCTAATAGCGATCAAGAAGTGATCCTGAACTACATACGTCAGACATAACTCCAACACCGTGTTCACTTCCCGGACTCCGAGAAGAGACCATCACGGTTACACATGCGGTTGATGTGTATTTTAATTGAGGTCCACTTCGGGTTTTCTACAACCGACATTAACAAATTCCCATCTGCCTCATAACCGCGGCACGGCTTTGAAAGATATTACCCTGCAGGGTGTCCCAACTTAGCCCATTATAAGCTCTCACGGTCAACGAAGGATATTCCTTCTACCGAAGACCCGATCAATCTCGGAATCCCGGACTACAAGACATTTCGACAAAGAATAAAACAAGACCAAGAAAGCCGCCTCGAATGTGCCGACAAATCCCCATAGGAGCTGCACATATCTCGTTCTCGTGGCACACCGGATGAGCAGTCCGTATAACTAAAACCAGACCTCAAGTTTCCTTGAGGGGGCGCTAAAAGCACTCTAGTTTGGGCCAGCACTCGAAGGAGCACCTTTGGTCCGGGGTTAAAATAAAGATGACCCTCGGGCTCGCGAAAACCCGGGGAAAAGGCTTAGGTGGCAAATGGTAAAACCAATGTTGGGCCTTCTTTGGACGAGTCTTATTCAAAGCGAACTGTCAAGGGGTCCCATAAATCACCCAACCGTAAGGAACGCGAAATCAAGGAACATAACACCGGTATGACGGAAACTAGGGTGGCAAGAGTGGAACAAAACACCAGGCATAAGGCCGAGCCTTCCACCCTTTACCAAGTATATAGATGTTTTAAATATAGCAGATATATATTGTGATATCCCCAACAAGTAACCATGTTCCAATAAGGAACAACATCTCTATGTTCCAACAAGGAACAAACTTCAGCTTCACCTGCAACTAGCAACGCTATAAGAGGGCTGAGCAAAGCGGTAACATAGCCAAACAACGGTTTGCTAGGAAAAGGATGGTTAGGGGCTGACATGGCAATATGGGGGCATGATATAGCAAGTGGTAGGCATCGCAGCATAGGCATAGCAAAAGAGCGAGCAACTAGCATAGCAAAGATAGAAGTGATTTCGAGGGTATGGTCATCTTGCTGCAATGTTCTCGAGTTGTCGAAAGCTTGATCCTCGTAAGCGTTCTCAACAGGTTCCTCGTTCACGTACTCGTCTCCCGGCTCTACCCAAAGCAACAACACAACAAAGTAACCACAATAAATCACGGTGCAATGCACAATCAACATGATGCAAAACAGGACATGATATGCGGGATGTGATATGCAATGCGTATCTGGCGCTCGGAAGGAAAATGATGAACCAGGCATCAACTTGGCAAACCAAGTATGCCACTGGAAAGATGAGATGATTTCGGTTGAAATCGATATAAAGATCACGGAATCGGATGCACGGTTTGGAAAAGACAAGCAAAACAAGAATGGCACAAATCTGCCATTAACAGCATGATGCCACTTAGCAAGCAACAATAAATTAAGCTACTGCACCCAAACGTATCAACAAGGCACATGGCAGTGATCTACACAAGATGCTCGACAAAAAATGAGCACTGAGCTACGGCTAGTTCACAACCTAACAGGTTCAAACAAGCATGGCAAAAGTGCACAAAATATCAGGCTGGAAATGTCAAAAACAGCATCAGGTTGCAATGTTCAAAGCAACAAAACTACATGATACAGGAACTTATAATAGCAAAACAAGGCATGGCATGAATCTACTCCAAGCATAGAACAAAAGTCCCTTACTGACCATAAGCCAAAAAGGATCAGAAAATATAGTAACACCCATGTCAATATTGAAAGTTTCGTTAACAGACTCAGCAACATGGCATGTCAAAAACTGATAACAAGTAGGCATGTTTACAAGCTCAATGCACTCACTACAGAGCCTTAAATGATAAACTAAGCATACATACATCAAGAAGACATGGCATAGAAGACATACATGGCAAGAACAATAACATAGCATACATGGATCAACCACAACAACCTTGGCAAAATTGAATAACACGTAAACAATCTGCCAGGAAACATTTGGTAGCAAAAGTAGAGCTCGATTGACTCAAGCTATGGCACTCCATAATTGCAAACAAGGGCATGGATGGATAGAGCAAGACATGCTTAACAAAACATCCTTACTGAAGTATCTCAAAATATGCATGGATCTCTCGTTAGCATCAAGTTAACATGGCATCACAATATCAGCTAAACAGGGCTGAAATCAGCAACTTCAGGACACCTACTTTGCATGCTTGTTCTAGTCACCACATAGATCACAAAAATACATGGCATACACCCCTGGAAAGATGGCATGGCATATTACAAAACACATGTAGGACTCAAATTCATAGGGTGCACAAATTAATCATGGCAAAAATAACAAAAGTGCAAGTTCTGTTAAAAAACAGAAACTAACATCACATAGCCCTCTTCCAACAGCATTTCGCGAATCAAGATGAGCTCAAATGAAAATGGTGCAATGGAATGAAGTGATCTACTCTTCGAGGCGAACATTTTGATATATTATACGCGCAAAATCGACCTACAGATGCAAAGTTACACTCCGTTGAAAACGCAACAAAAATCACTGAGATGAAAAACTTAGAGAAAAAAAGGAGGGGGAGAAGTCAACCGCGGCGCGCGACCCGAGGTCGGATCGGGATCGGCCGAGGGCGGCGGCGCGGCGCGGTTCGCCGGAGCGCCGGAGGAGAGGAGGCGGGCCGGGACGACGGAGGCCGCCGGCGAGTGGCCGGGCGGCGGGTGGCGCGGCGGGATCCGGTTGGCAGGATATGCGGCGCCGGGCGGCGATGGCAGCGCTGCTGCCGGGCGAGGGCGGCGGCGGCCGGGCGGGCGGCGGCGCTGCCGCCGTGGCGGCGGCGGCGGAGCGGGCGCGTTTGCCAGCGGCGGCGAAGCGGCGGGCGCGCGGCCAGACGGGCGGGCGACCTCGCCCCGACGGGTTGGCGGCGGCCGCTGGTGCCACGTGGCAGCCCCCTGCGCTGGCGGCGGCGGAGAAGCGTCCCGCCGGGTGGATACGTCCGCGCGCGCGAGGGAAATTAGGGTTTTGGGTGGAATTGATCCGGATTTTCGGGAGGTGTTTAAATAGGCATAGAGGAGCTAGGAGAGTCCAAATGAGGTGTAGTTTTACCACACGATCGTGATCGAACGACGGAGAGCATGGGGTGACTTAGATGGGTTATTGGGCTGTTTTGGAGGGTGTTGGGCTGCAACTTAAAAGAGGCCTTTGCGAGAGTGCGGTTAACCGTTTGAGTACCAAACGAGCTCCAAATGACCCGAAACTTGACCGGTGGTCTACGGGTGGTATACCAAGGCCACTAGACCAACCTCGGTCCATTTCGAGAAGGTTTAGTACCCGCACACGGAAAAACATAAAAGGGCCGCTGGAGATAGGAGTGCCGGATTGCAAAACGGACAACGGAAAAATGCTCGGAATCATGAGGCGAACACGTATGCAAATGCGATGCACATGATGACATGATAAAATGCATGACATGGACAAAATGCAAAATGAAGAAAACCCAACCACGGAGGGAATATCATATCACAATGCCGAAAATGGCAAGAGTTGGAGTTACAAATATGGAAAGTTACTTCCGGGGTGTTACACCGGGGTTGCGCTACGGGCGGCGGCTGGACGCGCGAAGGCCACCAGAAGGTAGCCCGTACACGGCCGCACCTAGCTGGCTGCACGAGAGGCCGCGGGGTGGCCGGAGACGACGGCGGTGAGCGCATCCGCGGCGGCCGGAGCTCGGACCTCAACGGGCATGGCACTAGGGAGCTCGTGGGAAGGAGCTGGTGGTGGTGTTAGGCTCCTAGGAGCAAGATGAACTCGGGGCAACGCTCAGGCGCAAGCTTCAGTGGTTGCAGCGGCGGCGGTGACATGGTCGGCGGTGATGAGCCCACGGGCTCGGCGGTGAAGCTAGCTAGGGCGTGGGAACGGCAACTAAAAGAGAGGGAGAAGAAGAGGTAGCTCACGGGGAATACGCGGGGAAGATCCACGGCATCGAGGAAGAAGACGGCGTTGAAGGCCGCTCTACAGGGCGTCCGGGCTTGTGTGAGTCATCGAGGAGGAAGAGGCGTTCGTGGCGGTCCTTCAGAGCGCGGAGAAAGGTCGAGGGGGAGGTTGTGGCTACGTAGGCGATGGGCGGCGGCGATGAGCTCGCTCGGCTTCGGGAGAGAGAGAGCGAGAGAGGCAAGGCAGGGAGAGAGGGGAGCGGTCGAGGGGGTCCAGGGGGTAGCGTGGCGACGTCCTGGGCGACGAGGGGGTAGCCAGGCAGGCAGCTGCCGGCGTGGCATGCCGCGGCGCCGTGGCTGTCTTCTCCTCTGCCTTCTAGCAAGAGGAGGGGGATGACTGGCAGGGTAGGTTGGTGGGTTGGGCCAACTGGGCCAGCTCCAGGTAAGTGGCTGGGCTTCTCTCTCTCTGTCCCTTCTAATTTATTCTGTTTTCTAGTTTTCTGCTTTATGTTTGCAAATAAAATACCAACCAAAACACTTTGGTTAATTCTGTAAATTTTTGTGAGGAATATTTGAATTATTTTCAAACCACACAATAAATTTCAGAATATTTGGAGCAACCAATATTTAATGGTAACTTTTAAACTCCAACTCAAATACCATAATGATTTAATTCAATGACCAAATGTCACTGGAAAAATATGCATCATCTCCGTAGAGGCTATCACCTTTTTCCATAAATCATGAACATTTTAAAAAGATATTTTGAGGTCATTGAAAATATTTTGGTTGAACCTATTTGAATTGCATTTGTGCTAGGGTTTGTCATCCCCATTTCAACTTTCTGAGAAATTTAAACATGATGACATGAATGCCTTAATGCAACTAATGACAAGCAAATTCTAGGGCTGTGACAGACGTCCTCTCCTCCGCGGGAATCCGGCATGGAGGGATTGGGAATCCGGACGTGGCTAGTCCTTAAGATAGAAGAAGGGTCGCCGTATTGTTCCTCCACCACAGCAACGTGGTGGGTAGCCTGGGAGAGTTAATCTCTCTCAGATCGGGTTTAAGCCCAATCTGATCATAGTCTGTAGCGACTCCCAGGGCGGCGATGCGATCCAAGAGCTCGTTTAAGGAATAGAGCTCCATCGGATCTAACTGCTCGGCGAGTTCCGAGTTAACGTGAAGATTGCTTTTGATGACCCGAGTAGTCATCGTCGGCTGGCGGCGAGCAGCGGTCATAAGAAAACCGCCTAGCCGGAGAGTTTGGCCGACAGCCAAAGCTTCTTTAGCAACAGTCCCGTCTTTAAAGACGGGATGAGGCATCCTTCCTGACGGCAACGACACAGAGGAACTCTCAATGAAAGCACCAATGTCGGTGTCAAAACCGGCGGATCTCGGGTAGGGGGTCCCGAATCGCGTCTAGGCGGATTGTAACAGGAGACAAGGGACACAATGTTTTTACCCAGGTTTGGGCCCTCTTGATGGAGGTAAAACCCTACTCCTGCTTGATTAATATTGATGATATGGGTAGTACAAGAGTAGATCTACCACGAGATCAGAGAGGCTAAACCCTAGAAGCTAGCCTATGGTATGATTGTTGTTCGCCCTACGGACTAAAACCCTTCGGTTTATATAGGCACCGAATAGGGTTAGGGTTACACAGAGTCGGTTACAATGGTAGGAGATCTACATATCCGTATCGCCAAGCTTGCCTTCCACGCCAAGGAAAGTCCCATCCGGACACGGGACGAAGTCTTCAATCTTGTATCTTCATAGTCCAGGAAGCCAAAGGTCATAGTCCGGCTATCCGGACACCCCCTAATCCAGGACTCCCTCACCCGGCCAGAGCGGACACGATCTCTCACTGCCGCCGGCATTGAAGCGGCGCACCGGCCGAGAGATCGTCGCCCGCGCTGCTTCCGGATGCACGCGGCTGCTCCGCGTTAAAGGTCGCAATAGCCGGCTACAACATGCATGTAAAAAGTTCTTGGGAGTCCGTGCTATAGCTAGGTGTCCTCCCCCAACTCGTCAATCTCTTCCAGTAGTCCTAGTAGTACTCCATGGCGCGATCCATCGGCTGCAGCGGAAAGTTATCGTATACTCGGTTTGCGGTGAGTGGCATGCCGAGCGATCGTGTGGGGTCGAGCCATGGAGGAGGGTGAGACACGAACATGACAGACGTGATTTAAACGTTGGTTTTGCTCGATGGCGTGATCCAACGAAACGAAACGTTGGTTTCTCTCCGTTTCCATTTTTTTCTCCGGAAAAATGCAAACTTACCACTCCATTTTCATTCCTATTCCAAGGTTGCCCCGTCACAACATTCCATCAATACAAACGAAAACTAACACGCATGCTGATGCATCTCAATGATTCACAGATCATGGCCAATATTTACTTCACAACTAAAGAAAAAAGTTGTGAGAGCGTGTACGAAAGAAAAACTACTGATGGGGTCACTACGACTTAAACCCTAAACCCTAAAGATGATTTAATTCCCTGGCCAGGTAGAACCTGTCGAAGGAAAGACGGTTGGCACCCTCGGATCATACGATGCTTTTGTGCAGTTCCACTAAAATCGACACGAGCATCCCCGATGGCAAAGATATTGAAGAAGTGTGATTAGAATAATAGTATCGCACTAGTTCATGAGACATAAACTCATCACAAGTAGAAGCCGAAAGAAGTAGAGAAAGATCGACATGGAGATGGAGCTACGGCAGTGGAGCAAGCCGGCTCCAAAAGGAAGATGGACTACCTGGGACGTCGGGCTGTAACTAGAAGGGCGGTTGGAAAACGGCATCGGCCCATACCACGGTGACCCCCCGATTGGGACGCACCGACTGTGGGTTTTCTCCCTCAACGATGTCGACCGCGTCTACGCAGAACATTGTTCCCTTCCCCCAGCTGCGGGATCAGGCCCGTCGTTCTATGCTTGTGAAGAGAGCAACCTTAGCAAGCAGGCTTGTAGCTTAGGCTCCTGCTACTGTATATATAGTGGTTTTTTTCTCTCCATATCAACCATTTTATATTGCGTACGTGTCATTCAAGAGTGAAATGATGGTTGCTTCTTCCGACTAACTTACTGTGTGATTTGACTGCTCCTTAGTGTCCCCTACACGTACTCCCCCTACGTGTATGCAACAGTCACACGTACACATGGACGCAAAAACGCGCGCGAGGCCCTAATGCATGCATGTCCGAGCACACGATGGAACACACACGGTCATGCTAAGTGCTCAACCTACACGTGCATGCACACACATACTCAGTCAGGGTGAGTTAGTGACCGTATAAACACCGGAAAATATATATATTCAGCGCAATGAGCATATTATGAAGTCCACTGACCGTATTATTACAAATATACAGTGACAGAAAGTGTATTTATCTCGTTTGAAATTAATCCATATTAACCGGGGAGGAGGCAGTATGGACTAGCATTACTTGCGCGCGGTGACTCGCAGGACAAGGAGAAACTTTTGACTAGTGCAAGCTCTCCCTCGCTCAGGCGGTGGACGTGCAACAGTTAATTCGGTGTCAGATTGCCAGAAGCATACACTATACTACTAGTGCTACTATTGTTCGACTTCCCGAATAGGCGAACAGCCAAGCGCAAAGTTTACTAGTACTAGTACTACTAATATTATAGTCTATAAAGGTACGTACTATACTAGTACTAGGAACCGTATGGACAAGCGTCTGCACTCTTATTATAATTTTAAAATGTGATAAACCAATCTTCAACACATCTGGTTCTCTTCGAGGGTTCTCGCATGTGATAATGGAAGTTGATTGCATGGAACACTCACCACAATTCTCGCTTAATTCTGGCTCATATCCTGTTACAAATAGTAGCGCCGTAATATTTCCTCTTTTTGTTATTCAGCATGCAAACAGGTCAAGCAAACCTTGCGGCGCATCTTCGTCTTGAACCGTGCTTGCTGCACTTTGAATGTGGCCGAGAGCTGGCTTGATGAAACACCTCGCTTCCTACTTCTTTTTTTGCGGGGTACCTCGCTTCCTAGTGACCAGTGTCTTGGTTGATCATCCTAAGAATGCTTGTATATGAATGAAGCTCTCTCATTTACCCGCAAAAAAGATTAAGCCATATTAACCGGAAAGGAGGGAGTATGGACTAGCACTACTTTTTGGTGTGTCCCGTCAACTCGCAGAACGAGGAGAAGCTTGCAGGACAAGGTGAAGCTTGCTTATGCCTTTTGACTAATGCAACCTACCCTCGGTGAAAATGCATCAGTCCATTCGGTGTCAGATTGTCAGAGGCATACACTGTAGTACCCAACATGCGGAGTACCATCATTGTTCGACTTCACGAGGAGGCGAAGATCCAAGCGCAGTAGTACGAGTAGTACTACTACTAGAACCGCATGGTGGAGCGTCTGTACTCTTATTTTTTTATCTCCGATAAAGTACACGTTTATTTTAGAGAAGGGCGGAAAACGGCAGCCCAACATGTAATGAATGATATTGATCAACCAACCATGCTCGAATATATCTTGGCCTCCATGCGAACCCGTCTGTGTGTTCTCGCTCCTCGTCTCTCTCAAGGAACGGCGGGTTGGCTCTTTGCCGTCAATTGAGATCGGTTTGCTCACACTCCTGTCCCACATGTCAGTGATATGCCAAGAGGAGGTTTGCTGACCGACTGGCCATACGCGTACTTGGTTTTGAACCTTCATACTGCTCCTCCCTCCGTCACAGTTTACAGGGCGCGCTTCATTATGATGCATTTCTCTCAATGCATTTCCACCACCAGAGAGACTTTAGACGCGTTTGGTTTAATGCTCAATTAATTAGGGCGTGGTAACCGCAATCAAGTCCACAATTTTCTCTCCATGTACTCTGTACTACAGTACTACGGAGTGGAGTAAGTGCATGCATGTGTGTACCCGGGGTGGAAGCACTGCATGCATGTGTTCCCTCTAGTAATAGACGTCGTGCTATAACTACCAATGCTATTTTTCAGGCCGATCGCTAGTCGCCTTGGTCCCACAGATCTTTTTTCTTTTTTCTGAAGCGCGCTGTATAAACAGTGACGGATGGAGTATGAGCAGATTCAAAGAAGAGCGTATTGATGGTTGCTTCTTCAGAGCAACTTACAATGGGAAAGGTGGGGCTTACGATTTGACTGCTCATTACTCACTATTAATGCGGCGCAACGACCGGGCTGAGTCTCCCATGCGGTTGTGCACTACCCCCTCAGTTCTTAAATATACTCCGGAGTATATTTGTCTTTCTAGATATTTAAACGAGTGACTACTCAAATATTTGTCTTTTTAGAGATTTCAAATGGACTGGCACATACAAATGTATATACATATTTTAGAGTGTAGATTCTCTCATTTTGCTCCATATGTAGTCACTTGTTGAAATCTCTAGAAAGACGAATAGAATATTTAGGAACGGAGGGAGTACACATACGAAGCAAAATGAGTGAATCTACACTCTAAAATATGCCCGTTTGAAATTTGTAAAAAGACAAATATTTAGGAACGAAGGAGTATAATTCTGTGCATGGCACATGGACCGGATGATGAAGAGGCTTCTGGCAATGCTATCAAGCTTCCATCATTTGTTTACATAATTAACGTACTATACAAATAATTTTCCAGCGAGACATGAAATTGTACAATGGTGCGAGCTTTCAGCTTCTGTTTCGCGTGTCTTGCCATCGATGCTCTTTCGGAAACAATAAAAAACTAACTTCCTTGCTAATGCATGTCAATTATTAGCAGATCAGAGCTAATAATTACATCACAACTAAAGACAGAGTTGTGAGAAGGTGTTAAATTAAAATTGATCCATGCTTTCATTGGCAGCAACGTCCCCCCAGCTCTGTATAAATCAAAAAGGCATGTTGGGAAAAAAGTAGCTGTCTGGAGCATGCAACATTCCGATCATTTTGTGCAGTTCCACTAAAATAGAGCTTAGCGTCCCTGTTCCAAAGATATTAAGTGTGATTACGATAATAGAGGACTGCTGATGAAACAATAAACACATAAATAGAAGTCGGTCACCTTTGCAGTCTCTCTTAAGACTAACTAGTTGGAGAAGATTAGGCTCGGAGTTGGATGAGGAGGATAGAGCAAAACCAATCTCCCTTTGTGCAACAGACCTTTGAAATGTAGAGACGTTGCCCATGTGACATTTTAGTACAACTGCACAAAACACTCTTAAGAAAAAAGTGATTTGTGCAGTTCACCAAAAGGTCGCAATAGCAACGAGGTGAAATGGATAGCCCTGTTTGCAAAAAAGAGGTAGAAAGGAAAAAATTACTGGCCAATAACAGTTGATGACACATGCGACGACAAAAAAGAAGCATGTTCCTTGCCCTAAGGGAAGCTAAAAACACGGTTGTGTTTGTCTAAAATGGTGTGAGGACGAGAATGCAATATGGAAAGTACGTTGGACGAGCTACGTTTTGGGCAAAGAACTGTGGAAGATCCACATGCAGCGACGTGGGAAGACGGGCAGTGGAGCAAGGCCGAGGGGATACCGGAGGTCGCCGGGATGTAACTAGGTGTCGGCGGCAGGCGGAATCTGCGAAAGGTGGCGTAGGCCCTGCCGCCACGGAGCTTGGTCAGAGAGAACGGCGTGTACCGCAGATCGGGACGTGCTGCCTCGACGCCGTCGAACGGAGAAACGATGCACTTCCTCCCTTTCCCCCGGCGGACGGGATGCGGCCGGATCAGTGACCAACGATGAGAGAGAGAGAGAGGCCACCGCACTCCCTTTCCCCGGCGGACGGGATGCGGCGGATCGATGACCAACGGTGAGAGAGAGAGAGGCCACCGCAGCCTTGTGTGAGATACTCAAGAAGCGACAAACCGTGCACGCAAGGCTCCATTGTATATAGTGAGCGGACTACCTTTTTCTCCATAAAAACTGTTTTATATTCTGTGTACGTGCCATTGAGCGCTATAACTTTATTTAAAAATAATGCGTCAACGCATCAAGTAGAACTTTGTTTCGTTCAGGAGTGGTACACGACCTCACTTGGTAAACAACCGCTACAGTCGTTCAAATTAGCACGTGGGCTGCCATTTCGTCAAGAAATGAGCTCCACCGTGTACCCGCCAGTGTGGCTGGGCACGAAGCGTGAGTACGCGTGCACGGTGCACCTATTCTCTTCTTGTATACGTGCACCACCTACGTGGGGTTCTGTGAGAGAGATACAAACCTAGAGAGATATAGTGTGTGGGTTCTTGAGAGTTTTTTTCTGGGGGGGGGGGGGTTCAATCAAAAAATGTAACATATGCAATGTGTGTGAAATAGAGTCCTGGATATAACATATATATAGAGGGGGCGATCCACGAGAAGAGAGTGGAGGTATCACCGGCTTGTGGTGTCCATAGAATCAAAAAGAGGGATGATGTGTGTGTGTGCGCGCGCGATCGATAAAGAGTGCCATCGAATTTGTGTGTGCCCATGTCAAAGATATAGAGTGGCTGGCCTACTGGAACGTGAGAGGGGACATGTGCAGTTTGTCTCTGTGGCATGGATACCTACCTGCAGCGCTCGACTATCGGTGTGTGGTGGGGGAAGAGGAGGCCCAATTAACTATAGAGGTACAATGTCTGGTATATGTGTGGAGGAGGAGAGAGGCCTACCTCATGTATTAAGGAGATCGATCTGCCTCATGTATTAAGGGAGATCAATCGGCATCCATGCATATGTGCAGGAGAGGAATAAGGTTGGGAGAGAGACAGAGCTAGAGTGTTGGAGGGGGTGGTAGAGGAGTTGCTTCTAACAAATGGTGGGATAGGCTTGCTAGACAAACGGAGGGCACGCCCGCAATATCAATAAGAGAGGAGATGGCTGATTGTTGTCTGTGCACGTGCGTGTGAGAGACGGGTCAGGAGGCATGCACGAATGATGAGGGGGGACGATGTGGCTGTGGTAAGCACACATAACTACATAGGAAGATCAATCGCCCTTTGTTAGAGAAAGGAGAGACATAACTTGTGAGGTACGTCGATCGATGGGGGATAGTTAAAGTCGATCCAGGTATATGTTAGGAGATCGATCGGTATACATGCATGTGTGTGTTAGAAGCAAACGAGGCACGAGGAGAAGGATAGAGATAGAGGGATGCATGTAGGAGGTGGTACGAGAGGCATACTATATCGGCGGGAGGAGTCTTGTGAGTACGGGAACGATGAAAAGAGTGGTGGGAGTGAGGCATGGACGGTGACAAGAGAAGAGGGAAGCTTGTGTTTGTGCTAGGCACACCTGGCTAGAGAGGCATATCGATCGATGTGTGCCGTAAAGAAGGAGTTGGGGGGCCTACACACACCGTGGGTGAACGACCTAAAGTGAAACGACGAATTTGTGCGATGGAGCTAGAGAATGCTGAGGGAGGGTGGGAGGGATGCGGGCGTGTGCATGCACAAGAGAAAGTTAGCGCTAGCTACAAAGATAATAGGGTTGTGTGGATGTAAAAGACGAATAGAGATCATATATACTTCATTATAAAAAGCGAATTCAGATATTTGAAGAATTTATCATAGTGTTTTAAACCGACGCATGTGTGAATATATATAACGGTGATACACATGGTGTGTTTATGAACATGTTATACTACATTTAATATATTTTATCTCTACTCTTATAAAAAACAGAGTTGTTGATGATGGTGTGCCTGCCATCCTGCATTATAGGTCGTCCTATTTATATCTGATGGATAGCAAGAAAACTATGATGGTTGAACTTGGCAACAATCATGATTGTAGATTCTTATTGAAATAGAGAAACGAATTCAAATTTAGTTCGAATTGCAGCGATAGTATAGACATTGGGAATGCACTAAAATGTTGGTATGAGCAGGATGGGCGTAATGAGATTTTTAAGACCGCCTTTGACTATTGACAAGATTAATAGTACATGACATGCACAATGTGAAAATTATATCATTGAAAGAACCTTTCACACGGGTTAACGGTGTGCTTTGTGTAAGTTGCATGTCATATATCATTGCTCTAATATTTGGTCAAAGTTAGCATCGAAAATGCATTAGGCCCTATACGGATGGAAGGAGGAGTAGCTTTGAATAGCATTTGTATAGTAAAACGGGCAAGACTCTCTCTTTGTGTGGTGTGAATAGTTTTATTTTTTTCGCTTTTCTTTTTGGTTGAGGGAAGTGCGAATTGATTTGGTGCATTACAAGTACAATATTACTACACGTTAGGCTTGTCCCTAAAATTCAACCCGTGTCTTGTTATATCCGAAAATTCAGATATCGTGCTCCCAAAACTGGCGCCTTCACAACCCGCGCCTTGCTATCCCGAAATTACAACGCGAAAACTCCCTCCAGCTGCCAAATCCAGACACGTGAAATCCCCCTTCTAACCCTGAGCCGAAAGGGCCGCTAGTTCAAATTGGTGGGGGTACTTTTGTAACACACCCTACATTTTGGACAAGCGCGTCCCTATGTCATGCTTCACTCCCTTTTCGCCATTCGAAATCCCAGGCCGCCATAACCTCTCTGCTCTAGCCGCGAAACCCCACCCTCCTCCGTCCGCCACGTCACCGCTGCCCAGCCGGAGCCTCTTCCCCGACGACGTCGTCCACCGCAACAGCTCGACGTCCCTCGTCCACCTCCCCGGATGAGGATCCGTCGTCCATCTTGCCGTCCCGCCGGTTCAGTCGCCCCGTCCTCCACCTCCAAGGAGCTGCTCCGACGATCTCCTCGTCTATCGCGGCTGCTCCATCCCCACAGCGCCGCCTTAACCTGCTCCACCGGAACCGCAGCATCCTCACCGACTCCTCGGACGAAGTCGAGGCCTACTCGGCGCCACCAAAGAGGTTGTACACTTATCGCATCGCACCTTCTCCTTAACTCGACATCCCGGCACCGACGGTGCTCCATCCCGCACCCCCATGGAGCGGCTACCTTGAAGCCGGCTCCGCGGGCGACATCTCCACGGCGGCTCTCCCCGGTCACGAGGCCCCTTTGGCGGCGGCGTCCATACCAGCCGGATCTACTGCTGCTGCTCGGCTCTCGCTCGGCCTTTGCTCGGCTCTCGCTCGATCGCTTCGCTTCGCCCAGCTGCTGCTTGCTGCTGCTTCGCCCTCGCTCGTCTTGCTGCTCTGCTCCGATTAAGCCACACTTGATCATTGAATCAACTTTTGGGTCACCGATTTTCAGGGGTTGGGGGCTCACGGAGTTAAGGAAGAACCACCCGCAGCGGGAAGGGGCTCACGGAGAGGTACCC
The DNA here is from genome assembly GCA_021605145.1 of Aegilops bicornis. Taxonomy (NCBI): domain Eukaryota; kingdom Viridiplantae; phylum Streptophyta; class Magnoliopsida; order Poales; family Poaceae; genus Aegilops; species Aegilops bicornis. Next base: position 100,672,623 of record CM038675.1, on the reverse strand, counting down.
GCTATCTATCTTAGGATTCAGGGTGGGGGCGGGGGCCTAAAGGGCTGGCCGGGCGGCGGTGGCGAAGTTGTTTGTGGCGGCGAGGCGGCGCTGGGGCAGCGGTTCGCCGGTGGTGGTCAAGGCGGCTCGAGGGTGCAGGTTGAAGATGAACTGCAGGCCCTCCCTAAACTACATGTCAAGTGCCTCTCGCTACCATTGCGTTCGATTTGACAAGAGCATTCAGATTCCACAAGAAATTTCAGTTTAAACAGTTAAGTTCGAGTCAACAGTTTTGCCTCATCTGTTGTAGTCGGTGGTTTTTGGTGATGTTAATTTTACATCCATTTTACATCATCTATTGGAGATGCTATTAGAATCCCACTTGAGATTGACGATGTCTGCCTTGTGCCGCTTCAGCCTTGACGTCTTCTGACTCACGGAGCTGCTCCAACGACGTAATCGATCCATCACAACAGAGCAGTGCCTCGGACGCCGCTCTCTGATTCCTCAGATCTTCCTCCACACCTCTGACAGCCACCTGATCTGCCTCAACTGCTTCAGCGACCAACCCAATGATGCTGAGGTCGACACGGCTACGGCAAAGAGGTTGTACACTTGTTGCATCACTTATTACTATACATCACATCGATCCATTAGGGCTATTTTGGTTCGATGGAAAACGCCGATCCACCGGGTTGTTACCATCACTCTAAATTTCTGCATGCTCTCCTTACATAATCTCACCATATTTTTTCGTATGCATGTCGATATTGTACAGTCATGCTGAACATGTAGAGAAAAAGAGAAGAGTTTTATGCGGCAATACAATGTCATGCAGACATCGCTCCATGGTGGGTTCAATGGCAAACCCTCCCCACCCCTCTCCGCATTGTAATCCAGAGGAAGATATCTGTTACGATGCGTATTCGCATCGCCACGACCACTCCTATTTACCCCCAAGGTGTTTGCTCTACCTTGGCATGATGATGTTAGTCATATCATGCATATGTTGCCTTGCAGTGCCTACTTTTGACATCATATATGTCATCTCGCTTAGTTTAGACATGTTCAGAATGCCACCTGTTTAGTTTCTATATCATATATGGGAATTATGCAGTCTCATGTCTTTTAGCCAGCCATAATATATGTGAAATGTGCAATGCCATCTTGTTTAACCAGGCATCATATATTTGAATGATATCTTGCCCATCCTTTTCTTCTTTACATTTCCATTTGTCGATAATGTTTGTACATTAAACTACTCTTCCTGTGAATCAGCCATTTGGGTGGGAGATGGAAAAATCTGGAGTGAAAACAAGGCCTTGAGCGAGGCAGTGCTACACAGCCGAAGGCAGATCTCTTGTTGGGTCCCGATAGCTCCTCAGAGATGGATCAGAGACAGATGACCAGTCCTATTCCCCCACTGAGGTGTATGCTCTAACTTGGCATAGTTATACTGCTCATATCATGCATACGGTGTCTTGCATTGCATAGTTTAGACATCATATACACAATATTCAACACCATGTTCTTAGTTCAGACATCATATCGAATGCCCTCTGTTTAGCATATAAATCACATATGTGAATTAAATGATGCTATCCTGATTGCTTAGATAACATGTAGGTGAATTATGTCATGCGATCCTGTTTAGTTATTCATCATATCTTTGAATTATGTTATGCTATGCTATCCAGTTTAGATAGACATCATATATGTGAAATTATGTCATGCTATCCATTTTAGTTAAACAATATACATGTCAACTATTTCATGCCCTATTTTTTCCACACTATCTATTGCATCATCTCTCATACAATGTCTGTACATTCAACTATGTTTCCTGTTTATCATCCATTTGAATTGGAGCGGGTGATGCCAAGATTCTAGCGAGAATAAAACACGGTCTTCAAATAAAACAGTGCTACCTCTTGGTGGAGATAGCACCCGGTTGTACATGCACAAGAACTAGCCATACCACACATAACCCAAACTCGCAGATTGTACCCGTACTGCGATGGACAGAGAACCAGCTTCACCCAATCTAACCGCAACCCCAGCTGATAGTAACCCAGTTCCTGTTGACACAACACCATCTCCACCACAGAGCTCCCAAACAAGAGCAGTTAGTAAGGCAGCTCCAGTGCCCAAAGGGCCAGTACTATCACGGCGAACCCCAACTCCACCAGTTAGTACGCCTATTCCTGTGGAGGAAGCACAAACAGCCAGTCGTAGTTTAGCATCTATCGCATTTCATGTTGTTAAATCGTATATGCGTATCTTCCCATCTTGGAAATATTATACTGAAGATGAAGGAAAATGCCGATTCAGGTGTGTTTGTCCAGGAGTTATGTGTAAGTAATGTTATTCATGGCAATTACTTTGCTTCGTCCCATACATCCTACCTCCATGATGGTTATAATACAGCAAATTTTCCCATTTTTCTCTATAGAGAAGGACCGATTTGGAAACTTCGGGATGAGGTAACATGTGCTAATACCTCTGCTATCTTCAAGAATGCTTGGTGGCATTATCGGAATTACTTGAAGAAAATGTACTTCACCGGCAAAGAAACTCATCAAATTCCCTTATGTTCTCCTGAGACACATTTACTGGACGATGACTGGGAACGCCTTGTTCTGTACTGGTCCAGAACCAAGAATGTGGTAAGGTCTATTAGCTCATTTTCTATTTTGAAGTATTTTATTTTTGCGTCTTACTGTACTCTGTTCATGTAGAACAAGTGCTTAAACCTGAAGAACAATTGTTCTAATTTAAGATTCCATTGCTATCATAGTTCAAAAAAGCGCTAGGCGTTAATTGTGTGTTTTGCCACCGCCTTGCGCTTTACTGACCAAAGCGCATGCTTATGCGCAGTTATGCACAGATTATGCGTAGTTATGCGCAATGCATTTTGCCAACGCCTAGAGCCTAGGCACGCTTAAGCGCTCGCTTAGGCGCGCCTTTTTTAACTATGATTGCTTTGCTCTTGTATCACTATATTTACTCATACAAACTTATTTTTAAATTGAAGGATCCAATCGAAACTCCAATGGCACAGCAGGTATGTTCACGCATGTTTCTTTAACAGGTTTGCTCTTATCAATAGCTCTGTTGATTTCAATTTCAATTGTGTATACAGCTGACTTTCATATCATGCACATTACTAGCATCACAACAGAGCCAATAGTGTTGGTGTACATGTAGACCCGTGGTACCCATCTGAAATCTTGTTGTGCCGTGTAGTTTCCCACGCTATGTATTCTTTCACTGCTGCTTTGTCTTGAACTGATATGATTTGAACTGTGTCTCTATTTTGATTTGGCAAGACAATGAAGTGACCATAGGACATAGATATATGTTTGTTTGATGCTTTTATTATGTACTAGTACTTGGCAATAGAGACTTGGTAGTTTAATCCTGTCCACCTTACTAATGAACTGGTTCACCAAAATGAGTTTCATATACTAGTACATGCTAAACTTGTTATGTGTCTGCTTGTTTCTTCTTTTAGAATGCTTGATGTAATATTGGGGAAGAGTGCCTTATTAAGCAATGGTAAAGGAAGTAATGCAGATAAGGTTCAGGATAGTGACACATCCTTGTTGGTCTCCAACAAAGCTGATAAAACAGCTAAGGAAGACTATCTTGAAGACAATGAGACAAACCCAAAGTCCCTGTCTTGGTTTAGTGTTCGAAAGCATCGCCACTACCGCATGCACAAGCTATTCAAACTCACCGTCTAATCAGTTCGGTTTCTTCACCTCAACTACAAGCTGAAAGACATTGATCATCTGTCTTTGCGACAAGAAGCGTAAGGACTGTGGAAGTCCTCGAGCATTCAGATGCATACTTTCCGTGCAACGACAAGCGTTGGAGGATTTTAGTGCCAAACGGGACAAAGCTAATCAGCTTGATAAGCTTATTGCCGACATGGTGGATACCGTGATAACGCTTTCCTGAGCTCTTCCGAAGTTGTTTCAGCTTATGCTCTTGTTTTGCTGCCGCGTTTATTTGCAATCGGTGGCTAATTTTGACGGCCAAAGGTATGTAATATGCTGCTTTGTTCCCTATATTTGTACCGGTGGCGAACTTTGATGCCCAAAGGATGTAATATGTGTAATAGCGGTAATAGGCTAGCCTTAATTGCTTGCTTATTTATTTCCTTATTGTCTTGTTTAGTTGTTTGCTTGTAGTCACTGCAGTTCTTTTTCTGTGTTTTTCTAGTGGTCACAATAGCCTATTTTTGGTAACTAGGCCAAAATAATCATGGCAACACACGGATTGTTGTAACCATGGGCCTCCTGCAAGCCGTATGATCCATGGGCCTTCATTCGGCTGTAGGACCATTGGCCTTCTATGCGGGCCGTAGGATCCATCAGCCTTCTATACGGGCCTTAGGGATCAATGGGCCTTCTATGGGCCGTAGGGTCCATGGGCCTTCTACGAGCCGTATGATCCATGGGCCTTCTACGGGTCGTACTATCCATGGGCCTCATACAGGCCGTAGGATCCATGGGCCTTCTACGGGGCGTATCATCATTTCGCCAATCACGGGTCGTACTATTCGTGGACCATAATGGGCTGTTAATAGGCCGTATTTGATAACTCTATGAAAACAGCCCAACGGGTTTTTTTACATGAAAACGGCCCGACGTATTAACGGTCCGCAAACGGGCCGACCGTAACGACGGGCTGAATTTGGCCCACAAGCAGAAAATGACAGTAACAGGCTGTATGTAACCGAATGCTGCAAATGAGCCGAAAGAAGTCATGGGCCACACATGGGCCGGAAGTTAAAACGGGTTGAATCATATTGGACGGCCCAGATGACGCTACTGGGCCTAATTCGGATAGGACGTAACAGGCCCTGGGTTAGCGGGTTGTAAATGGGCTATATGCGAACAAGCCGTTAACAGGCTTTCCGTGGGCCGGCCCGCCACCTTTTGACCAAGTCAAATGGGCCGGCCTTTTCATAGGAATGGGCCTCTGTTGGGCCGTGCCACGTGTCGCCGTATCATAGGCGCCTTCGGTCCAATGAGCGGATGACATCTGTCCCAACAGTGAGCCGACACGTGTTTCCTCCAGCCAATGATGATTTTACACGTGGAAAATCCCCATTGGTCGGGGTTGTTAATGGGTTATCGGATCCAAAACCCGACTCGATAGGTTAACGGCGTTCCGTTACGGTGGATGCCACGTGTCGGTCACCCTTGACGAAAGCACTTCTGTGACGCGCGATTTATCGTCATGGAAGTGGAAACTTCCGTGATGATAATTTTGGTAATGTCATGGAACACTTCTACGACAAAGACAGTATGACTATCTTGATTCTGTCATAAATTTTTCATGGATGTACATGCATGACAAAAAATGCGACCTACTGTGACAAACACGTATCATCACGGAAGTGTATTTTTTTTGTAGTGTTGGTCCTTTCCGAAGCCTGCGAAATGCGGGCGACGCATGAGGAGAGGGAGTTGGCTGGGCCACAAAGTCATCATCATCAAGCACCGGAGTGGTGACTTGACTTGGGGGAGTACGTGGAGATTCTTCTTGACGGGGGGAGACTTGAGGTTGATCAGCCCATGAATCATCCTGAGCGATTGGCGTCAATGGACGACCAATGCTGATGAGCTCGCTGTTCGTGAGAACAGGCGATGATATTGGTTGGTGCTCGATCTGAGGAAGGACTTCATCATCATCTTCGTTGTCTTGGGGACCAATGCCTTCAGTTGCGGTGTGGTCAATAGCTGGATCTCCTTCAGCTTCAGGAGCCTCTGTGGTAGCAGGCTCGTGAACAATTAAACGACGCTCTTGGTGTGCGGACGCATGACAAGTAACTGAGATTGGCTCGACGACAAGGGGCTCTGTGGGAGCAGCCCGACCTTTCTTCTTTGTCTTTCTCTTCTTGGTCGGTGGACCATCGTCAGTGGTGTTCTTGGACTTGCGCTTTCTGGCTTCGGCTTCAGCTGCCCTTGTTTTCTTGAGTTCTGAAGCTACTGTGGGGACCTTAGGCTTTGAGCCAATCATGCTGGTAGGGAAGATAATGCGAGGTGCTTCCTGCCTTGATGCTTCAGCTTGGGCCACAGCAGGCTTCTTCTTTTTGGCAGCCATCTTGGGGTCAATGCCAGGACGCCCAAGTGCCTTGCGCTTCTCGACTTCATTGTGAGCTTGAACACACTTGGCAGCGAGGTGTTTCATTCGCTCTCGTGAACCTTTGGCTTCTTCACGTTTCTTGTGAAACGCCTCCTTGAGCTCATGCATCATTTGCTTGAAGATTTGGACATCAGTCACACTGAGCTTGGCCATGTGCTTCTTGAACTGAGCCTTCTCATAGTCAATTTTGTTCTTCAGTTCAACAATCCTCTGAGCTAGAGCCAGCTCAGGAGCAATGGCTCCGTGGAAGGAGACACTGAGGCCAATTGGGAGCTGAAGATCATCAAAACTGAGGTTTGGGCTGTCAAACCACTCATCAATGAAGTTATTCAATATGTCCACGTCAAAGAGGGGCAAATCATTGAAGATTTCCGCCTCTTGCTTGCTCTTTATTAGCAGCTCGAGAGCATCGTCGCCAAGATCTTCATCACTTGACAGATCAATGGCTTCATGCTCATTCCTCAGAATGGCAGCTGGGGTCAGGGCTTGTCCAGAACTCTTGACAATTTTCTTCTGGGGCTTCTCTTTCTTCTTGGAGACGCGAGAGTGATCTTCAGAATGCACACTTGGTGTAGGAGGAGCAGTGGCCAGAGGCTTCGCACGCGAAGTGCTTGGTGCAGCAGCAGGTTTTGAAGCCTTTGGTTTATTTTGCTTTTGAGGCTTCGGTGGAGCAGGAGCTTCATCAGAATCAGCTTCATCTCCAGACTGATCCACTGTGACCCTCTGAGCGGCGATGTAGGAGAGGAGACCATCAAAGTTGTTGAAGGGGCCGATGACATTGGGATTGGCATCACGTGTGCCATCAGCCCGAGGAGCAGAAGGACCAGGACTGAAATTGCATCCGAGACTCTTCTTGTTCTTTACTGCAGAGTCCTTGGCAAACTTGTAGTTGCGCTTGAACAAACTATCTTCATGACACCATAACAGAGACGATGGGTCGGCATCAGCAGGCTGTGGTCCACGGATCATGTAAGGGTAGAAACCCTGAGCAATAGCTTCAGATTTGGTCTTGGGTTGAAGATTTTTGTAGAGAATATCCCCCCAAGTACGCTTGGTGGCATTCTTTTCAGCATATTCCTTGGTGAAAAATCTGTACTTGAACCATTGCTCGGCCAATATCTTCGAATCCATTGGATTCGTGTTTTGCGTTAGCCATAGCTCTCTTCAGGATCAGTTTTGTATAACTCATAAAGATCTTCAGGAAAATCCATTGAAGTGCCCCCGCGGCGCTTTATGCCTCCCTTTCTTGCTGACTTTTCTATGGCCATGTAGTTCAGACTGAATGGCCTCAAAACTGTCAAAGGCTTCCGTCTGCTGGTCAGGTCAGACAAGAACTAGCTTCGGGAGAATTGATGTGATGCTGTAAGAATTCTGCAAATGAATGCAGACTATGAGAACCAAGGGATTCTCCCACAGACATGTACCTGTGACATCATTAGAGATGCGAGGGTATGGGAATATGTCATATTAATTCTTAGAAGATTTTGAAGATAAATCAGTTTTGAAGACATTGACCTCATAGCGCGAAGACATTCACTTATATGTTGGGAGTTGGTTCCAGATTTGTACGAATCCAAGAATAGGTACATGTGAGGAATCTAACTATGTGTGAAGCATAAGTGAATATACCAGGCATGTTATGAGATGCAGAACATGATAGATCCAAATTTGTAGACACAGAAACCACTCTTGGTGGAGAAGGATGAAACTATCGGATCAAAAAGGCAGTAAAAAGTGAGTTTTAATTACCACACGAAGAACTGCTAGACGGAGAGGAGTAGGAGGCCGAGCAGTTCAATCTCCCGTGCCCTAACTTGGCGACGGAAGACACCTACGGCGGCGGCGGAGGAGACGAGGTCCGCGGCTGGCGTGAGGACGGCGTCGGTGAGGTCGTGGCAGCTAAGCGCTTCGTCGCCGACGTCGTCGAGAGCCAGCGGTGGCGCTAGGGTTTGTCGAGGTGGAGAGGTGGAAGAAAGATTTTGACCGCGATGTGATGTGTATTTATAGGGAGAGGGACAGCACAACGCAATTACGCAGGTGCCCCTGGCGGTTCACATCTGAGGGACACGTGGTGAACATGCAACACATTGGAAGTTGTTCCATGTTCCCACGCACGCCTGGACTGTCGGGTGGTCGTTCCGACTTCTCCGGGTTTCAGGCAAAGAGGATATAGCATTAAAAATAGATATAATTTTTTCTCTGTATCTTCTGCTGACAAGGACGCAGAGAAGACATTCGACGGTTTCAATAGAATGCATATGATCTGGATAGATAGAATTTGAGATAGAAGCATAGAAGAGGTTAGGGTCCAATCACATTCACTTAGTTCAAAAGATTCAAACAAGAAGACATAGCTATAAGTGAATGCTGTAGAGGACAGAACACAAATATGTGTATATATTTGAGTAAGACCAAATCAACAAAGTAAAGATCAACATGAAGGCAAATCAATGTTGAAGATAAATCAAATGCAAAGACTTTGCAAGTATAACGCCAAGAGAAACACTTCAAACAAAAGTTTGGTGGTGGCGTTACCCACCGTATAGGAAGTATTAGACCCAGACACGGCGCACAGTTATCGTGGCACTCCGAAGTCAAATTCCGCATTAATGTATTCACACTTAGAGTGTATGTCTTCATTGATTGAAGATATACATTACTTTATGTGTTGCACATCTAAGTCATCAACATGCATAAGTGTTAGGATGTGTGCCTAATCACAGGACATTTGAGGATTCCAAGATATTTAGCTCACACCGCAACTTGCAAAACCTTTTCTCATCCAAGGGCTTTGTGAAGATATCTGCCAATTGCTCTTTAGTGTTGACGTGAATGATATCAATATCTTCCTTCATGACATGATCTCTGAGAAAGTGATGAAGAATTTCAATGTGCTTCGTCTTCGAGTGCTGAACTGGGTTGTTGGCAATCTTGATGGCGCTTTCATTGTCGTACTAGAGTGGTACTTGTTTCAGATGGATACCATAGTCCTTGAGTGTTTGCTTCATCCATAGAAGCTGAGCGCAGCAAGATCCAGCAGCAATGTATTCAGATTCAGCAGTGGAGAGCGATACACAGTTCTGCTTCTTTGAAGACCAATAGACAAGTGATCGTCCCAAAAAGTGACATGTGCCTGATGTAGACTTGTGATCCACCTTCTCACCAGCATAATCAACATCCGAGAATCCAACTAGATCAAACTCTGATCCATTTGGATACCATAATCCTAGTGTTGGGGTGTAAGCCAAATATCGAAGAATTCGCTTCACTGCTAAGTGATGTGATTCCTTTGGTGCCGCTTGGAATCGGGCACACATGCAAACACTAAGCATTATATCTGGCCTAGATGCACATAAATAAAGTAAAGAACCAATCATGGAGCGGTATACCTTTTGATCGAACTCTTTACCATTGGCGTCAGGACCCAGATGACTTTTGGTTGGCATTGGCGTCGTGTAACCTTTGCAGTCTTGCATTCCAAACTTCTTCAGGTAGTCTTTGAGGTATTTCTCTTGAGATATAAACATGTCGTTGCTTTGCTGAAGAATTTGAAGACCAAGGAAGAACTTCAGCTCACCCATCATGGACATCTGATATTACTCTTGGATCATGTGTCCAAACTCATCACTGTATTTCTGGTTAGTGCAGCCGAAGATAATGTCATCCACATATATTTGGCACACAAACAGTTCACCATCATATGTCTTCGTGAAGAGTGTGGGATCCAGGGAACCAGGTTTGAAGCCTTTGCTCTTCAGGAAGTCTTTGAGTGTGTCATACCAAGTGCGAGGGGCTTGTTTGAGGCTATACAATGCCTTGTTGAGCTTGTATACCATATCAGGATGTTTTGGATCTTCAAATCCAGGAGGTTGTGCAACATATATACTTCTTCTTCAATCTTGACATTGAGAAAGGCACTCTTCACATCCATTTGATACAGAAGGTTGTTGTGATGGTTGGCATAGGCTAGCAGTATGCAAATGGCTTCAAGCCTAGCCACCAGAGAAAATGTTTCATCGAAGTCAATCCCTTCAACTTGAGTGTATCCTTGAGCAACAAGACAAGCCTTGTTTCTGACAACTTGACCATGCTCATCTTGCTTTTTGCGATATATCCATTTGGTGCCAATGATATTGTGCTTGCGAGGGTCAGGACGCTTGACTAATTCCCACACATTGTTCAACTTGAATTGTTGAAGCTCTTCTTGCATAGCTTAAATCCATTCAGGTTCCATGAAGGCTTCAGTAACTTTCTTGGGTTCTGATATTGAAACAAATGCAAAGTGCCCACAGAAATTTGCTAGCTGTGTTGCTCTTGAACGAGTGAGTGGACCAGGTGCATTGATGCTATCAATTATCTTCTCAATCTGTAGTTCATTTGCAACACGTGGATGAACTGGACGAAGATTTGCTCTTGCTGATCATTGTCGTCATTTGGAGGATTGTCTTCAAGTTGAGCATTGTCTTCAGGTTGATTAGGTGCAGAAATGATAAGTTCCTCTTCAGCCTGTGCCTCAGAAGGTATGATCTCTCTATTTCCCATGAGCTTGATGGATTCACTAGCTGGATCTTCATCTAGCACATTTGGCAGGTGCTCTCTTTGCGAGCCGTTAGTCTCATCGAACCGCACATCTACAGTTTCAACCACTTTATAGTGAAAGAGGTTGAAGACTCTGTAGGAGTGCGAATCCTTTCCGTAACCAAGCAAAAAACCTTCATGTGCTTTCGGTGCAAATTTTGAAGTGTGATGTGGATCCTTGATCCAGCACCTAGCACCAAATACTTTGAAGTAGCTGACATTTGGCTTCTTAACAGTAAGGAGTTCATAGGATGTCTTCTTCAGAAGCTTGTGAAGATAAACACGGTTGATGACATGGCATGCAGTATCAATGGCTTCGGGCCAGAACTTTCTTGGAGTCTTGTATTCATCAAGCATCGTCCGAGCCATCTCAATGAGTGTTCTATTCTTGCGCTCCACGATGCCATTCTACTGAGGTGTGTACGGAGCTGAGAACTCATGAGTGATGCCCAATGTATCCAGGTAAGGTTGAGGCCGGTGTTCTTGAACTCTGTGCCATTGTCACTTCTGATATGCTTGATCTTGACGCCATAGTTATTCATGGCACGGTTGGCGAAGCGTATGAAGACATCCTGCACTTCAGTCTTGTAGAGGATTATATGCACCCACATATATCTTGAATAATCATCAACAATGAAAGCCATAGAGACAAGCAGTACTAGTGAGAGTAGAGTAGTGAGTAGGGCCAAATAAGTCCATGTGTAGCAGCTCGAAGGGTTGAGATGTCGTCATGATTGTCTTCGAGGGATGCTTGGCCCTAGTCATCTTTCCAGCTTCGCAGGCACCACATAGATGATCTTTCTTGAACTTGACGCCCTCGATGCCTACAATGTGTTTCTTCTTCGCGAGAGTGTACAGGTTCCTCATGACAGCATGCCCTAGCCTCCGATGCCAGAGCCAGCACTCTGAAGCTTTTGCTAGAAGACATACGGCAAGCTGTGCTCCTGCTGAGAAATCTACCATGTACAAATCATCTTTCCAATACCCTTCAAAGACTAGAGACTTGTCAGATTCCATTACAACAAGGCAACGATATTTTCCAAGATATCACAATCATGTTCAAGTCACAAAGCATTGAGACAGACATTAAGTTGAAACCAAGGGATTCAACAAGCATCACTTTATCCATGTGCTGATCCTTTGAGATTGCAACTCAACCTAGACCCAATACCTTGCTTTTACCAAAGGTCAAGAAATGTGATGTGGCTCTTGTCAGATGGACATAAGGTTGAGTCCATGAGAAGACTTCGATCACCAGTCATGTGGTTAGTGCATCCACTGTCCATAATCCATTCTGAAGACTTTGGTGTCATACCCTACAGTACAATTAGGGGGATAGGCTTCACCAAGAGTATTGTGAAGCATAAACATTTGACGGACAAGAGGATTATCAAAACTCAGATCAAGGTTAGGACTGATAGGATGATTGGCAAGCGATTCAGGAACAAAATACATAGTAAGACCATTTGGGCATTTTATCTTGCGCCCCACAAGATGTTTTAGGTCCCCAGCAATAGCATCGAACGCCTTTGATTTCTGGCTGGAGACCTTTCCCTGCAAAAGAGAGTTAAGTTTTCTTAACCACCCACATTTTCAGGGGTGGCTTTGAAGCAATGAGTCTAAGTGCAGCATCTGAGAACTTCAGCTTTGGAGCCCTAGCAAATAGCCTTGTAGGAGGTGAATAATACTCATATGAATAAGCAGAAAAGTTCTTAGTTTTATGAACATAGCGGTTTGAAGAAACACGCTCATATTCATACATCTGAGTATGATTTCCCTGCAAAACATTGGCGTTAGGGTGGCTCGGGTGAGTCCTCTGTCTGTATGAAGCCTTTGGACCATATGAAGCCTTTGGTCTAGGGTTTGTCTTTTTCCCTTGTGGTGTCATGATGACATTCACAGAAAGACTCTCAAGACATCTTTTGGGCACCCAGATATTCTTCATAGGTGGTCCATTCCTGCAGTTAGTACCAATATACCTGGCAAACACTTCACCTTTCTGATTCTTAAACAGTTTATAGTTTGCATCAAAAGATTCATTAATGACAATTGGGTTAGCACAAGTGAATCCAGATAAGGTGGATGGGTCCACTGAAGGTCCTTTTGTAGCAACCCATGTGGTTTTGGGGTACTGCTCAGGTTTCCAGTAAGAACCATCAACATTCATTTTCCTCTTGAATCCAACACCGTCTTTCCTAGGGTTTCGGTTCAGACCGCTTTTGAGGACATCACACGATGTCTCGATGCCCTTTGAGACTTTTGTACATCCCTGTCTCAAGCAATGTCTTCAACCTAGCATTTTCATCAGCAATATCAGTGGCATCCTCAGCAGAGGGGTTAGTTACCACATCAACAGTTGAAGATATTGCAATAGTAGCAGCAGTAGAACATTCAGCAACAGAAGTAGCGTTATCACGCTCAAGGCATTTTAGACATGGTGGTTCAAATCCTTCCTGAGCGGGACTGATCTGTTGAGCACGAAGTGACTCGTTTTCTTTTTGAAGATCTTCATGAACTACTCTCAATTTCTCAAGGTCTTGCTTCCTTTGAAGATAATCATAGGAAAGCTTTTCATGAGTTGTTGAGACCGTTTCATGACGACTTTCAAGTTCCTCATACTTAACATGAAGATTTTTATGTCTTCAATTAAGGACTGAGATCGGATCAAGGTTCAACAGGTCATCGCTTTTGTCTAACAGTTTTTGAATATGTTCCATAGCTTTCTGTTGTTCAGTTGCAATTTTAGCAAGTGTTTTGTAGCTGGGTTTGGATTCACAATCAGAATCATCTTCACTTGATGTTTGAAATTAAGCATCGCGTGAGTTTACCTTGGCACCGCGTGCCATGAAGTAGTAGGTGGGAGCGGAGTCGTCCTTGTCATTAGCATCATCGTTGGTGACGGAGCCATTGTCTTCAGTGTTGAAGATGGACTTGGCAACGTAGGTTGTAGCTAGAGCCAGACTTGCAATGCTAGAGTCGGACTCCTCCTCAGACTCCACCTCCGCCTCCTCAGAAGCAGACTCCTCCTCTGAATCCATCTCCTTGCCAACAAAAGCACGAGCCTTGCCAGATGAGCTCTTCTTGTGTGATGAAGACTTTTATGAAGACTTGGAAGAAGACTTTGAGGATTTCTTATTCTTCTTGTCATCAAAATCATATTCCTTGCTCTTCTTCTTCCTCCTCTTCTTCTTCTTCCTCTTCTTCTTCTTCCTCTTCTTCTTCTTCCTCTTCTTCTTCTTCCTCTTCTTCTTCTTCCTCTTCTTCTTCTTCTTCTTCTTCTTCTTCTTCTTCTTCTTCTCAGACACTCAGAGATGTAGTGACCAGGTTTCTTGCGCTTGTGGCATGTTCTCTTCTTGTGGTCATGAGTAGAAGCTTCATCATTTCTTGAGCTGGATCGTGAAGCCTTTCTTCTTAGTGAACTTCTGGAACTTCTTCACAAGCATAGCAAGCTCCTTTCCAATGTCTTCAGGATCACCAGAACTGCAGTCAGATTATTCTTCAGATGAGGAAACAGTTTTTGCCTTCAAAGCGCGAGTTCGACCATAGTTGGGACCATAGATATCTCTTTTCTTAGATAGCTGAAACTCATGTGTGTTGAGCCTCTCAAGTATGTCAGATGGATCAAGTGTCTTGAAGTCAGGGCGTTCTTGAATCATCAGGGCTAGGGTGTCAAACGAGCTGCCAAGTGATCTCAGGAGTGTCTTGACAATTTCATGCTTGGTGATCTCAATGGCGCCGAGAGCATATGAAGCTCATTTGTGATGTCAGTGAGGCGATCAAACCTGAGCTGGACATTCTCATTGTCATTTCTCTTGAAGCGGTTGAAGAGGTTGCAAAGGACACTGATCCTTTGATCTCTCTGGGTTGAGACGCCTTCATTGACCTTGGAGAGCCAGTCCCAGACTAGCTTCGACGTTTCCAGAGCACTCACACGGCCATACTATCCTTTGGTCAGATGACCATAGATGATGTTCTTGGCAGTAGAATCCAGTTGAACGAATTTCTTGACATTAGCAGGGGTGACACCTTCACCAGTCTTGGGAACGCCGTTCTTGACGACATACCATAGATCGACATCAATGGCTTCAAGATGCATGCGCATCTTATTCTTCCAGTAGGGGTAATCGGTGCCATCAAGACAGGCACGCAGCGGAGACTTTGATTATCCCTGCAATCGACATAGCTAAAACTCCAGGTGGTTAAACCGAATTAGACAGAACAAGGGAGTACCTTGCTTTGATACCAATTGAAAGTGCTAGTTATCGACTAGAGGGGGGTGAATAGGCGATTTTTATGAATGACTTCAAAACATGGAAGTTTCAAAGACAAACGATAGAAATGAACCTATTAACATGCAGCGGAAGGTAGACTACACTAGGCAAGCCATAGTCAAGTATCCAATGAAGTGAAAGCACGAAGACTATTAGCAGCTAGGCAGTATGGATCAGGATGGAAGATAGTATGAAGCCAATCAGAACAAGTAGTCACACAGTGAAGACAAACAGACAATGCAAACAAGCAATGACTTCACGAAGACAAACTGTAAGTAAAGAGAAGGAAGAGATAAAACCAGTTGCTTGGTGATGACAAAGAATTTGTTGGACCAGTTCCAGTTGTTGTGACAACTGTACGTCTGGTTAGGGCGGCTGAGATTTAACTCAGAAGCCCTTGTCTTCACCTTATTCCCCTTGAGCTAAGGACACCTAGTCCCCGCCCAATTACTCTGGTAAGTCTTCAAGGTAGACTTCCAAACCTTCACAGACTTCGTTCACCGGCAATTCATAATGACTCTTGGATGCTCAGAACGCGACGCCTAACCGGCTGGAGGATTCACAGTCCTCAAGTGTAACAAGTCTTCAGGTCACGCAGACAGAAAGACTTCAGTGATGCCAAACACTCTTTGGGCTCTCGGTGTTTTGGGCTTTGTCCTCGCAAGGATCTCTCTCTCAAATGCTTCGGAGGTGGGTTGCTCTCAAACGATAAAAGCCGTGCACTAACTCTGAGTAGCCACCAATTTATGGTGTAGGGGGTGGGCTATTTATAGCCACTAGGCAACCCGACCTGATTTGTCCGAAAAGACCCTTAGTGACCTGGCCCGTGTTCCGACGGTCAGATTTCAAACACACACGGCAGCTTGACTTGGGCTACAAGTAAAGCTGACTTATCCGACTCTGGATAAGATTTTGCTTTCATTGTCTTCGCTCGAAGACTTAGAATTTGGTTGAGCATCATTTCAGTCACTCTGACTTTGTTCACTTGGATCCCACTTAACAGCACGGTGGTTCCTATGACTCAACAAAGAAGAAAAGGAAACTACGGAACAGCTATGTCTTCACACTCCATAGTCTTCACGTGAATGTCTTCTCGAGTCATAATCTTTGTTGTGAATATCTTCACATACCACCATTGTCTTCAATGTCTTCACACATTTTTAGGGGTCATCTCCGGTAGGTAAACCGAATCAATGAGGGACTACTACATGTGTTATCCTGCAATTCTCACAAACACATTAGTCCCTCAACCAGGTTTTGTCGTTAATACTCCAAAATCAATTAAGGATGGCACTAGATGCACTTACATGATGGATGGGAGAGGGGATTGCATTGATATTTTCTTTTTTATATATACTCCATTGCAGGGAGCATTAGTGTGTTCTCGTTCTTCACGGTGGGGGAGCATGTACTTCGAAGCAAAGCACACTTATACTTCACGAAAATCACACTTGTGCTCCACCCACGCGCCTGCACTTCGCGCGGCACGCACCAGTGCTGCGTCGCGACACTAGGAAACGAGTCATGGCGCGCTCTCATGTGTCCCACACTCCACTAAACTGACCTATGCAGGGCGGTTTGAAGGGTACGTACCCTCTACGAGCATCTTCAATAGATGATGTATATATAAGTCGGTGCCATAAAATGGTTTCATAGTAGGAGTGAGAAGAGTTGTGGGCACTAGAAAAAGTTATGTTGTAACAGATGCTCTAAAGCTGGTGCCCCAAAAACAGATGATGTAGAAAGTTGGTGGCCGCGTCGATCGATTGGATGACCCCGTCCTCTAATCACCCTCATCGGCCAATGTTGGTGCCGCGACCATTTCGATCGGCGGATGAGCGGAGGAACGACCGGAATCGATGACGACATTTTGAGCTTCGGCGACGACGGAGAAGGGGGCCACAATGGATGTTTCATCCGAAGGGGTGGTCCCGGGGCTTGGGGTGGCCGACAGAATAGTGGCGGCGGATCAGCCGGAATCAGCATGGGATGGCAGTGGTCGCACCGGGGAAGTTTCAGTGGAGCAGCTGCGGCTTGTGTGGCAGCGCTTTGCTTTTCCATTTTTGTTTACTCCGTGTATTATCTTTTTTTAAAGTCAAAACTATACAAACTTTGAGCAGGTTTATAGAAAAATACATTAACATGTACAATATCAAATCAGTATCATTAGATTCGTCGTTGAGTGTATTTTCAGATCATACAAATTTATTACTATAAATATTTATACTGTTCTCTATAAACTTGATCAAATTTTATAAAGTTTGACTTCAGTCAAAGAAAATATGCAGAGCAGATAAGAGCAACTCCAATGGAGCGACCCAGCAGACAAAAGAGCAGGCCCAACGCGCCGACCCAAACGGACGCGCGTTCGCTTTCGTCCGCCTGCCGACCCATTCCCGACCCATTTTTGAGCCTGATTTGCATCGGCGCGGACACAAGATAGATGCGCGTGCGCTCGCCCTCTCTCCTCACTCGGAATGTCCTCCTCCGACGTCTGAATGTAGGCGTCAGCAAGCTGCTCGTCTTCAAAGTCCCAACCCGACGTTTCTCGTAGCTTCAGTCTCAATTGAGCTGCCTGCTTCCGCGAACGCTTGTCCTCCCGATAGGCGGCTCACTCCCTCCTCCTCGCGCCACTCAACAACCACCTTTGATTGTAGAACTGGCGCTCATCGACGATGTCCTGCGGGAAGCCTCCGCGCCACACCACCAAGGCTTCCACGTCCTTCTCCGTGATGGCGAGGTGACGCTGCCGCCTCCGGTGGACACGACGACCCTCGTCGGTGAAAAGCCGTGGGAGAGGCGCCAAATCCTGCGCCCGCTGGCTAGACACGTTGGGAAAATTCATATCCCGATGAGGCCTCAGGAGGCGCCACGCCGCTGCGTCATGCGCGCGGGCCGCCTCCTCTGCGGTATCAAAGGTGCCGAGGATGGGACGTTTCTCGCGAAACCAGATCTCGGAGGAGAAGGCGCCGGAGCGGCGCTCGCGAACTCCGCGAAAATCCGAAGCGCCCAAGCGGCGGATCGACATGGTGGCGCAAAGGCGGCGAGAGTGGGCGGCGGACAGAGTGTGGAGGGAGCGCCTTCTTTATAACAAGCACCGGCCGCGGCCTTGAACCTTTCCCTTACCGGGCGCTAAAACCAGCAGCGCTAGGTCTTCCCCGTCTGTGAACCTTTCCTTGCTGGAGCGCCAAAACCAGGGCGACGGCATGATCTAAAACGCGCGCGGTCATGAAATGGGTCGGCCCGTTGGACACACTACCGACCCAAAACTAAAAGAGGATGGACGGCGGGCGAGCGGCCGACCCAAACGGACAAAATGCGGACAAAAACGCCGTCCGTTTGGGTCGGCCAGTTGAAGTTGCTCTAACACATGGATAGAGTATGTGCATTTTCGAAGTCCCGACCGGACATGGAGATTGGCGACGGCGACGTGCGTCGAATATGAGCTCCTCCGTTCGTACGTGTACCGTTTTATTCGTGAGATGCACAGAAAGGTGATGCCGTTGTTCTTCATCACGGGGAAGAAGAAGGAGAAAAAGACGATTTGTCGGTCTACTGGCTGGAACCTATCCGGACGGCCCACCCACCCGCGGCCTGCCCCACCAACAAGTGTCAGTCCACGGGTCCAATTTGCCCTGCGCCGTACTCTTCGGCCTCTACAGAAACAGAACCAGTCTCGCCTCCCCACCCCTACCCCCCTCCCGTCGCCGTCAACCCTCCGTCGTCCGTCGCCACGCGCCACCGTCGCCGTCGCCGCCCCCGCCCCCGCCGCAAAACTGCCCCAACCCCAGCCGACAATGGAGCCCTCCCCCGCGGCCGCTTTCCCCCATGGCGTCCGCCACTGATCCCCACCCGACCCCAGACCCCGACCCGGAGCGGCCCAACAACGCCCCCGCCCCAATCGCCGTCCCCAGCCCGCGGGAACCTCTGCACCACCTGCTCGACCGCCGCGCGGGAGGCCCAGAGGGCGACGCCCGCGATGGACGGGACTCCGCCGCCCAAGCCCGGGGCGAAGCTGGCGGCCGGCGAGGCCGGGTACGTCCTCGAGGACGTGCCGCATGTCTCCGACTACCTCCCCGATCTCCCGGTGAGTCGCCCGCCCCAGCCCGCCGTCTGTCTCGCGGGGAGTGTGTGTGTTCCTGCGTGCGTGGATCGATCCGGGGGTCGGACCGGTCGGCGCCGCGCTGGATCGCCGGCATGTGGAGCAGTTGGAGCAGAGTAGTTGGGCGGCCGCGGGATAATGCTGCCAAGCGGCAGAACGTGGAATCTCATCAAGATTCTTCGCGATCTACCTTTTGTCATTAAATACCATAGTACCTTTTGTTGGTTATAGTTCTATTAGCGTCATGGCGTGGACACTTTTGGGGATTGGAACAGCGATGGCCATCGAAAGTGGTCACCCAACTTAACTTTTCCCTCTTTCCTCACCGTTTTAGGTGTCCTCTGATTAACCACAGAGGAAACACGAAAAAATATGTTGAATCTTTGAGCTCAATGTTACTACGTCTGTCCCTTGATATAAGACGTTTTTGCTGTTCAACTACTTTGATGATGACTGTTTTGTTGTTTGATGTGGCAGACCTACCCAAATCCACTGCAAGATAACACTGCATACTCTGTTGTCAAGTAAGACTGAACTCGCCGCTAACTGGCTTCACTCCTGGTTCTCCTTTGCACATTGTTGTTGACTGCAAGATGAAATATGCTGTTTGCAGGCAGTACTTCGTTAACCCGGATGACACCGTCTGCCAGAAGGTTAGTTCTTGAGAGATCCTCCGTGTACTCGTGTTTCCTTTCTGTCAACAAAAGGACAAGTACTTTAGATTAGACAGTCTTCATTTTGATTCAGTGTCTTGCACGGCTCAATGCAGATTGTTGTCCACAAGGATGGCCCAAGAGGAAACCACTTCCGTCGCGCTGGGCCTCGCCAAAGGGTATAGCACACCGTGTTTATGCTGACATAGCGACTACAACGGGAAATCGTTTTCTCTAACCTCGCCTTTGTCTCCATCAGGTCTATTTTGAACCTGACGAGGTCCATGCATGCATTGTCACCTGTGGAGGACTCTGCCCTGGACTTAATACTGTAATTAGGGAAATTGTATGCGGCTTATCTGACATGTACGGTGTCACCAAGATACTTGGGATTCAGGTAAGTCGCTGTTCAATTACATTGCATCACAAAATTCAATACCAAGAGGCTATTTCCCCACTGGATTCTATTGCTTCTTTCCGTATCCTGGGATAACTGGTATACATTTTAATTATTTCTGTTACAACTGTCCAATCGCATCAACCTGATATCCACGAAGATGCATCATGCAAAAGCCAAGTATGGATAATGGATATCTATTCCAGTTTTAGGATTCAATAATTAGACCTAGTGCCGGAAAAAACTCTACCAAATTTGTCATGTTGATTATGCTGTACATCTATAGCAGATTCTTGTCACTTACAAACTGGATTGCAGTACGTTTTTAATGTGTGGGATTAGGATAGGAAAAACAATTACACTGGCCTCACAAGAAACAGAGATATCGATATTACATTGGTTCGCTGTCTTCTAATAATATGATTATTTTTGTGCAGGGTGGGTATAGAGGTTTCTATGCTCGTAATACCATCGACTTGACTCCAAAGAGTGTAAATGACATTCACAAAAGGGGCGGAACTATTCTTGGCTCGTCACGAGGAGGCCATGACACCATGAAGATTGTTGATAGCATTCAGTACCGTGGTATAAATCAGGTGAAGTAAAGAAACACCATTTATACTATTTCCCCTCTTTGTCTTTTAAGGTCACTTTGTTCCTCCCTTGCATTATAGTAGTAAAATTTATTTCAAACCTAGACATCGTAAGCTTGTGCGTCGGTTTCACTCTCATTTTTTCTCCAGGTGTATGTTATTGGTGGTGATGGTAGTCAAAGGGGCGCAGGAGTGATTTTTGAAGTAAGTTCAACTATAAACCAGAACAAAGCTCTCTTTAAGCTGATTGAATTAGAGTTCTTACTCTCAACATTATGTTGGTTATAATATCCTTTATAGCTTATAATGTGAATCAAATGGCATATTGATATTAAATTAACTGTATATTGCAACATTTTTTTTGGCTGATATTAAATCAACCGTACATTTTTTTTTTTGCTGAAACAAGTTTATAACTGTACTGTTTACATGAATCTTAACTCAGGAGGTTAGAAAGCGTGGTCTCAAAGTTGCTGTTGCTGGCATTCCTAAGACTATTGATAATGACATCCCGGTAATACTCTGCTCCATGCTATAATGATATTACGGTGAAAATACATTCTTCCCTTTGTATCCCTGAATGAATTGCTACCCTTGTTTCAGGTAATTGATAAGTCATTTGGTTTCGACAGTGCAGTTGAGGAAGCTCAACGTGCCATAAATGCCGCTCATGTAGAGGCTGGAAGTGCTGACAATGGAATAGGCCTTGTAAAGCTAATGGGACGATACAGTGGTAAGTTTATAGTAGCCAACTGTATACTTGGACACAATATGATATGCTATCAGCCAATTGTCGTCTTTGACACATGTAGCTGAAAAAGTTGCCTGCTATTATATTTTCTGAAATGAGCATCTTTAAAGAAATTCCAGTGCTTCTTTTGGAACTCTTAGATATATTGTTGTTATTAACAGTTTCCTGAAGTTTTACTATTACTTATTGCTGTTAACAACCTAAGTGTTATCTACTCCTCTTAAGGAAATCTAAACCAAACTTGTTCAGTTTTGTTGTTAATTTATATGCATGTCTTGTGGTGCTACAGCTAATTGTTGCATATAACTTTCCGAGCTGTTGCAAGTAAAACACATGGCAGTAGCTGACATGTGTAACCTTATCGGGTTGTGGTGTTCCACATTCTTTTGGGTAGCATTTGGCTTGTTCCCCCTGTTTGTGAATGCAACACTTCAACTTTTAAAACCGAACATACCCATGTTTTGTGGCAACTTTGACAGTAATAATGTAAGTTTGCCCATTTACTCTTTTTTCTATACCATAATTTTGATCCAGTACTGTTTTTATTGATGCAGGTTTCATTGCACATTATGCCACGCTAGCAAGCA
The DNA here is from genome assembly GCA_021605145.1 of Aegilops bicornis. Classification (NCBI taxonomy): domain Eukaryota; kingdom Viridiplantae; phylum Streptophyta; class Magnoliopsida; order Poales; family Poaceae; genus Aegilops; species Aegilops bicornis. The sequence goes on along the minus strand of CM038675.1, from coordinate 100,650,553 downwards.
GAGATGTGGTATGTTAACTTCTCCAGCAAGTGGAAACTTTTAATTGTACCTTTACACTCAAGATGAGGGCTTAATTATGTCAACTGAACTAACACACATTTTGTCATTTTCTGTGTATCAGGATTGTTGCTTAATTCCGGAGTCACCTTTCTATCTGGAAGGTGAAGGTGGACTCTTCAAATATATAGAAAAGCGGCTGAAGGAGAATGGCCATATGGTAATTGTCGTTGCGGAGGGTGCAGGACAGAAACTTATTGCTGAAAACATGAAGGAAATGGCGCAAGATGCTTCTGGCAACGCACTGCTTCTTGATGTTGGTCTTTGGTTGTCTCAGAAGATAAATGTGAGACTCTTGGAAATTCGCTTTGCATCCTCCATATGTCTACTTTGTGTGGTTTGACATTTCACCTTTTTAGCTCCTTTCTGTGCTACCTGACACCGTTTTGTCCATTTATTTTTTGCAAATTCAGGAGCATTTCAAGAAAAACAAGACAACCATAAATCTGAAGTACATAGGTCAGTGGTCAGTTGTTTCTCTAACTTTCTCGATCTGACAGTAAGTCGGTGCTTAATTTCAGATAACCATGCCTTTTGCAGATCCTACATACATGATACGTGCCATTCCTAGCAACGCATCGGATAATGTTTATTGCACATTGCTGGCTCATAGTGTGGTCCATGGAGCCATGGCTGGATACACCGGTTTCACTGTCGGCCAAGTAAACGGCCGGCACTGCTACATTCCCTTCTATGTAGGCACCGCATTCAGAACCAGTGTTTGGTTTATAAACTGTTCCAGTGCCCTCCATAACCGGTTCTTTGCTCCGCTCGCCAACTGCAGAGGATCACAGAGAAGCAGAACAAGGTGTCGATAACGGACAGGATGTGGGCAAGGCTTCTCTCCTCCACCAACCAGCCGAGCTTCCTCAGCAAGCAAGACGTCGACGATGCCAAGGTCGAGGACGAGAGGACGGCCAAGCTCTTGGACGGCTCGCCTTCCAACCCCAAGGTCGAAGATAAAGTCGCGTCTTCCAATTCCAATGGCGTGAAGTGAGGCCGCCATGCAGGTTGATAGCTATGTGCGCATCGATTAGTACCCGCCAGTGGTATTTGTTGGTTCTTCCAATTGGCAAGTCACGCTTTAGTTAGTTCTTCCAGTGGTAAATAAATATGCACAGCTGCCTGGACTTTCCAGATGCTTGTTTGTGTCGCACAGGGTTCAGTTTCTCGATTTCGACCAGTTACCGGTAGGGTCTGGTCGGTATTTTTACGGGTTTAAAACTCCACCATTCATGGAAACTTGACCAGGCAAATATTATGTCAATTTCGGATTTCTTTGTGATATGAGTGGCATGTCAAAAGACGGTGCTCCCTTTGTTGCCGTTTAATAAGTAAGTAAAGCACAAATAATCATTCTCCTGCAAAAAAAATAACAATAATAATTAAGGTCATTATTTATACACGGCAGAATAAATGCACTTAAGCATGTGATGGACAGATGGAACTTTTAAGGTAGAGTTTTTTTATTGCAATTTTTTTCAAGGTAGAGTTGCATATAAACCTGTGAATAGTTTGGTCTGGAACCATAGTTTCAATTTGGTTTTGCTGTTGGGCTGCTTTGGTTTGGTTGAAATGGGTTGAGCTCCTATTATAATTTGGTTTGGTGTGGGCTTTTGTAATTAATAGATTGGGTTGGTTTGGTCTGGACAGAGACAAATTGGTCTCAAACCGTTTCAGTCCATGGATAAAAACCAATATAGCTACCAGTTTGACCTCACCCCGTCACGCAAGAGGCAAGACCAGCGAGAGGTTTAGATGCAGCCGCCGCCGTCGCAGACGAGCCACATGAGCATGCGTACCGCCCCGCCATCACCGAGATCTCCGGTGACAAAAGTCAGCTCCTTCATGCAGAACACGAGGAGCTCAGAGCCGAGGCCTTCGACGACGCTGTTGACAATGGAGATGGCAGTGAGCTCGACCTTGCCGATGTGGCCGACGGAGACGAAGCTGATGAGGAACTGGAAGACTCCCGTCAGGATCATGGCCGGCGTCTCCGCGGCCGGCGCCACCATCTGCTCTTTCGGTGCACACGCACAGACTACAAGCACACAGCAAGCTAGCCGCCGTTCATACGTGCCTCGTATCTTTCGTAGTTCTGTATGTACAGGTTAAGTTTGGGGTTCAACGTTCCAGTTGCTGCTGAGTGACCCATGGTTTGAAACTTTGGGTTCAAACTGTAAGTAGAAAATGGTCTTGAAAATACATACAGTATGGGTTGGTTTGGATTGTAGTATTTGCAATTTGGTCTGGTTTGGTTTGATCGCTGGACCTATACATGTATGGTTTGGCCTGGGTTTAGTTTGGATTACAAACTATTCCCAGGTTTAGTTGCATATATAGTTTCAATTTCTTTTTTTGTTAAAATGAAGCGAAAAGCAAACCGTTGGCAAGGACCCTCCTCGTATGCAGACGATTCCTTCCTTTTTTCTCTTTTTTGAGCGATACATACAATATACAATTCCTTCCATAGAATCTTCTATCTAATCGGATCTTAATGGGCTCTTCCCGTGCAGTGCAATAAAGAAAGAGGCTCGAGTAGAGAAGCGGCCCAGGCGAGGATGGCTGTCCGTGAGGTACGTCGGTTGGTGACTGGCTGTATGATTAGTCCCACCTCGCCCAGGGAGGGAGGTGCCCGGGATGGAGGTGGGTATAAGAATGGGGCGTGGGCGAATAGAAGAAGGCATCTTTGCGCTTGGGGCAATGACGCAGCTAGTGAGGTTATACCGAGGCGCGTCAATTGCTGGTTGAAAACTATTTCCAAACCCCCTCTTTGGCCCTCACGGGTCATTGAGAATTTCTGAAAGGGCCCCTTCTCCTTGGAGAGGGCAAGGCCCTACAAATTCAATATAAATTTTGATTTAGTTTCTTGGCTGAGAGAGATACTTTTAATCTTCTTCTTTTGCAGAAATTTGTTTTGATTTGATTCATTTCTTTTGCAGTTTATGATCCATATTTGTCCAGGTCAAGATGAACATATACTTCAGGTGACACACAAATACATGTGGGAGCACGTTTGGAGAGCCACTATAACAGTTTGGTTGCTCACTTTCTAACACCTCGTATAACCGTTTTAACTCCAAATGCATATTCCATTTTTGCAGAACAATGTTATAGAATGAATTGCTGCTCTACCTGAAAGCTCTATGGTGTGGAAGAGACATCATCCATCTTGATACCTTTACCATTTTAGTAAGACGATAAGTGAAAAAGGCGCCCCACGATTCCAATCTAACAACTCGATTGTTGTCTAAATTTCAAAGTAAATATTCTTTCAGTGTGGTATTTCTTTAATTGTTTTTCAGCGGAGCCGTGGCTCCATAATTAGGATTTCACGAGGGAGAAAAGGACGTCGATTTAGAGAAAGGGGCGAGACCCGATAGTTAGATCAGATTACACTTGTACCTATACAATTCAACTCCTTGAGTTTTGGCTGAAGAAGACGGTGTTTTCTCTCCGCCAAATGCAACATTTAAAATTACATTATTTCTTCCCACTGCATATTCCTTTTCCTTCCCTTTTCTATTCCAATGCATATGTTCCATTCATAAATTGTTTGCCGGTTGTGTTATTAGTCCCACCTTGATAACTGTTGGATTATGGATGGGATTAGGCCCATATAAGACAACAATCCCTGGTTAACCCCCAAGGGCCATATAGGTGCACGGTAAGTGGTGGGAAGTTTAGTACCATACTGCTACAATAAGAAGAGTAAGACCCCTTTATAAGGGTTGCTCTACCACATGCCATTGGGAGCTTGAGAATTGAAGTTGTACACGCGCGCTCCTCCTCCTCGGGAATGAGCCGAGCCGAGCCTTATTTTTGCCGGTCAAAAATGGTTAATTAATTGTGGATTAATTACTGAGTCGATTACGGAAGTGTGACTGTTTGAGACGTTGTATCGTGGGTTGTTCGCGGACTCGGTCGTGGGCCTGAGCCCAGGCCCATCTACCTGACGGCCTATATAAGGAGGCGCGGGCTAGTGGAGTGAACCCTAACTCACTTCACTCACTCTCTCTTGCACAACCTAGCCGTCATCTACTGTTCCTCTCTCTGTGTGCTTCCGATGATCCCATCCTGATGACCGCGTGCACGGTTGGTTGGGAGAGCAGGTGCCTTTGGAACCCTATCGTTCTAGATCCTGCCCGGGAGAACAACAATAAGGTTTTTGGGGAGAGTCTCGATGCGACTGCTCCCGGTCCGTCCCCGTCTCCGTTACTCTGAAACCGAAAAATTTACCGGGACGCATTTTAAGTGTTGGCAGAAAAGGACCACCTTGTGGCTCACAGCGATGAACGTGTTCTTTGTTGGTGATGTGTCTCCCACAGTAACAATTGCTCCTGAACATCAGAATGTGTTTAGGGAGGCAACTACCATCTTTGTGGGGGCCGTTCTTACAGTGATCGGAGACAAGATGGTAAACGTGTATCTCCATATGTGTGTTGCCAAGAATTTGTGGGATGCGCTCGAAGCTAAGTTTGGCGCAACCGATGCTGGAAGCGAGTTGTATGCTATGGAGCAGTTCTATGATTACATGATGGTCGATAACCGTTTTGTATTGTACCAAACTCATGGGATACAATGCATCGCTAAGGAGCTGGAGCTCCTGAAGTGTGAGTCACCGGACAAGTTTGTTGCGGGTTGCATTATTGCAAAACTCCCTCCTAGATGGAGGAACTTTGCTACTTCTCTCAAGCATTTGAGACGTGAATTCTGAGGATGTCATTGGTCATCTAAGTGTTGAGAAGAACTCGAGAGCAAAGGACTCACACATGAAAGGGGCAGAGGGTTCTTCTAGCGCCAATATGGTGTAGAAGAATTCCTACAAGTTCAAGGGAAAGAACTCTGTCCAGAAGAATACTACCTTCAAGAAGAAGGGTAAGAAGAAAGACAAAAAGAGAGATGGCTTCTTTACTTGTGGTTCAGAGGAACACTGGCAAGCAAGTGCCCAAACAAGTACAAGAATCCAGGACAAGACTAAGTCTCTCAATGTCACTCCGAGCAACAATGATGGGGCATCTGGGTATGGTAATTTGTTTACCATATTTTCAGTTTATCAGTCCACCGATTGGTGGGTTAAACTGGGGCCAATATTCATGTGTGTGCTGATGTGTCTTTGTTTTCTTTTTACCAGGTCGCACGAGATTGTTCCGTTTTAACGGGGAATGGCTCACATGCTTCTGTTCATGGTGTTGGCACAGAAGATCCGAAGTTTACTTCGGGAAAGATCATGCAACCGAACAACGTGCAACATGAAGAAAATATGCCCTAGAGGCAATAATAAAGTTGTTATTTATATTTCCTTATATCATGATAAATGTTTATTATTCATGCTAGAATTGTATTAACCTGAAACTTAGTATATGTGTGAATATATAGACAAAACAGAGTGTCCCTAGTATGCCTCTACTTGACTAGCTCGTTAATCAAAGATGGTTATGTTTCCTGACCATAGACATGTGTTGTCATTTGATGAATAGGATTACATCATTAAAGAATGATGTGATGGACAATACCCATCCGTTAGCTTAGCATTATGATCGTTGAGTTTTATTGCTATTGCTTTCTTCATGACTTATACATGTTCCTCTGACTATGAGATTATGCAACTCCCGAATACCAGAGGAACACCTAGTGTGCTATCAAACGTCACAATGTAACTGGGTGATTATAAAGATGCTCTACAGGTGTCTCCGAAGGTGTTTGTTGGGTTGGCATAGATCAAGATTAGAATTTGTCACTCCGTGTATCGGAGAGGTATCTCTGGGCCTTCTCGGTAATGCACATCACTATAAAGCCTTGCAAGCAATGTGACTAATGAGTTAGTTGCGGGATGATGCATTACGAAATGAGTAAAGAGACTTGCCGGTAACGAGATTGAACTAGGTATGATGGTACCGACGATCGAATCTCGGGCAAGTAACATACCGATGACAAAGGGAACAATGTATGTTCTTATGCGGTTTGACCGATAAAGATCTTCTTAGAATATGTAGGAACCAATATGAGCATCCAGGTTCCGCTATTGGTTATTGACCGTAGATGTGTCTTGGTCATGTCTACATAGTTCTCGAACCCGTAGGGTCCACACGCTTAATGTTCGATGACGATTTGTATTATGAGTTCTGTGATTTGATGACCAAAGTTTGTTCGAAGTCCCGGATGAGATCACGGACAAGACTAGCAGTCTCGAAATGGTTGAGAGGTAAAGATTCATATATTGGAAGGTTGCATCGGACATTGGAATGATTCCGAGTGATTCGGGCATTTTTTCGGAGTACCGGGAGGTTACCGGAACCCCCCGGGAAAATATTGAAGGAAATATGCCCTAGAGGCAATAATAAAGTTATTATTTATTTCCTTATATCATGATAAATGTTTATTATTCATGCTAGAATTGTATTAACCGGAAACATAATACATGTGTGAATACATAGACAAACATAGTGTCACTAGTATGCCTCTACTTGACTAGCTCGTTTATCAAAGATGGTTATGTTTCCTAGCCATGGACAAAAGAGTTGTCATTTGATTAACGGGATCACATCATTAGGAGAATGATGTGATTGACATGACCCATTCCGTTAGCTTAGCACTTGATCGTTTACTATGTTGCTATTGCTTTCTTCATGACTTATACATGTTCCTACAACTATGAGATTCTGCAACTCCGTTTACGGAGGAACACTTTGTGTGCTACCAAACGTCACAACAGAATCGGGTGATTATAAAGGTGCTCTACAGGTGTCTCCGAAGGTACATGTTGGGTTGGCGTATTTCGAGATTAGGTTTTGTCACTCCGATTGTCTGAGAGGTATCTCTGGGCCCTCTCGGTAATACACATCACTTAAGCCTTGCAAGCAGTGTAACTAATTAGTTAGTTACGGAATGATGTATTACGGAACGAGTAAAGAGACTTTCCGGTAACGAGATTGAACTAGGTATTGGATACCGACGATCAAATCTCGGGCAAGTAACATACCGATGACAAAGGGAACAACGTATGTTGTTATGCGGTCTGACCGATAAAGATCTTCGTAGAATATGTAGGAGCCAATATGAGCATCCGAGTTCCGCTATTGGTTATTGACCGGAGATGTGTCTCGGTCATGTCTACATTGTTCACGAACCGTAGGGTCCGCACGCTTAACGTTTCGATGACAGTTATATTATGAGTTTATGAGTTTTGATGTACCGAAGGAGTTCGGAGTCCCGGATGAGATCAGGGACATGACGAGGAGTCTCAAAATGGTCGAGATATAAAGATCGATATATTGGACGACTATATTCGGACATCGGAAAGGTTCCGAGTGATTCGGGTATTTTCGGGAGTACCGGAGAGTTACGGGAATTTGTATTGGGCCATACGGGAAAGGAGAGAAAGGCCTCAAAAGGTGGCGCACCCCTCCCCATTGGCTAGTCCGAATTGGACTAGGGAGGGGGGCGCCCCCTTCCTTCCTTCTCCTTTTCCCTTCCCTTTCCTTCCCTTCTACTCCTACTACTTGGAAGGGCTTCTAGTTCTACTAGGAAAGGGGAATCCTACTCCCGGTGGGAGTAGGACTCCCCTAGGGCGCACCATAGAGAGGGCCGGCCCTCCCCTCCTCCACTCCTTTATATACGGGGGCAGGGGCACCCCATAGACACACAAGTTGATCTTCGTGATCGTTACTTAGCCGTGTACGGTGCCCCCCTCCACCATATTCCACCTCGGTCATATTGTAGCGGTGCTTAGGCGAAGCCCTGCGACGGTAGAACATCAAGAACGTCGCCACGCCGTCGTGCTGACGGAACTCCTCCCCGACGCTTTGCTGGATCGGAGCTCGGGAATCGTCATCGAGCTGAACGTGTGCCAAGAACTCGGAGGTGTCGGAGTAACGGTGCTTGGATCGGTCGGATCGACGTACGACTACATCAACCGCGTTGATATAACACTTCCGCTTATGGTCTACGAGGGTACGTAGACAACACTCTCCCCTCTCGTTGCTATGTCATCACCATGATCTTGCGTGTGCGTAGGAAATTTTTTGAAATTACCACGTTCCCCAACAAATATATGGGCCTTATGGGCCATAGGAGGGAGGCTAACCAGCCCACAAGGGGTTGGTGCGCCCCCCACAAGGGAGGAGGCCGAATTGGACTTGGGAAGGGGGCGCCACCCCCCTTTGCTTCTCCTACTCCCTCTCCTTCCCCTTTCCCCCCTCCGGTAGAAGGAAAAAAGGGTGGGGCCGAATCCTACTAGGACTGGAGTCCTAGTAGGGCTCCCCTGTCCCTGGCATGCCCCTTGTTGGCTGGCCTCCTCCTCCCCTCCTTTATATACGGGGGCAGGGGGGCACCCCAAAGACACACAATTTGATTTCTTAGCAGTGCGCGGTGCCCCCCCCTCCATAGTTTTCCACCTCGGTCATATTGTCACAGTGCTTAGGCGAAGCCCTACTTTGGTAACTTCATCACCACCGTCAACACGCCGTTGTGCTGACAGAACTCTCCCTCGGCCTCAGCTAGATCTAGAGTTCGAGGGACGTCACCGAGCTGAACGTGTGCAGATCACGGAGGTGCCGTGCGTTTGGTACTTGATCGGTTGGATCGCGAAGACGTTCAACTACATCAACCGCGTTACTTAACGCTTCTGCTTTTGGTCTACGAGGGTACGTGGACACACTCTCCCCGCTCGTTGCTATGCTTCTCCTAGATAGATCTTGCGTGATCGTAGGAATTTTTTTGAAATACTACGTCCCCCAACACAACATGTCCCTGATGACCCACAAGTATAGGGGATCTATCAAGTCCTTTCGATAAGTAAGAGTGTCGAACCCAACGAGGAGCGTAAGAAAATGATAAGCGGTTTTCAAGAAGGTATTCTCTGCAAGCACTGAAATTATCGGTAATGAGATAGTTTTATGATAATGTAGTTTGTAACGGGTAACAAGTAATGAAAGTAAATAAGGTGCAGCAAGATGGCCCAATCCTTTCTGTAGCAAAGGACAAGCCTGGACAAACTCTTATATGAAGAAAAATGCTCCCGAGGACACATGAGAATTATCATCAAGCTAGTTTTCATCACGCTCATATGATTCGCGTTCGTTACTTTGATAATTTGGTATGTGGGTGGACCGGTGCTTGGGTGCTGCCCTTTCTTGGACAAGCATCCCACTTATGATTAACCCCTATTGCAAGCATCCGCAACTACAAGAGAAGTATTAAGGTAAACCTAACCATAGCATGAAACATATGGATCCAAATCAGCCCCTTACGAAGCAACTCATAAACTAGGGTTTAAGCTTACATCACTCTAGCAACCCATCATCTACTTATTACTTCCCAATGCCTTCCTCTAGGCCCAAACAATGGTGAAGTGTCATGTAGTCGACGTTCACATAACACCACTAGAGGAGAGACAACATACATCTCATCAAAATATCGAATCTAATACCAAATTCACATGACTAGTTATAGCAAGACTTCTCCCATGTCCTCAGGAACAAACGTAACTACTCACAAGTCATATTCATGTTCATAATCAGAGGGGTATTAATATGCATAAAGGATCTGAACATATGATCTTCCACCAAATAAACCAACTAGCATCAACTACAAGGAGTAATCAACACTACTAGCAACCCACAGGTACCAATCTGAGGCTTTGGGACAAAGATTGGATACAAGAGATGAACTAGGGTTTGAGAGGAGATGGTGCTGATGAAGATGTTGATGGAGATTGACCCCCTCCCGATGAGACGATCGTTGGTGATGACGATGGCGATGATTTCCCCCTCCCGGAGGGAAGTTTCCCCGGCAGAACAGCTCCAACGGATCCCTAGAAAGTTTCCGCCAAGGATCCGCCTCGTGGCGGCGGAGTTTCTTCAGCTTACTTATGATTTTTTTTCCGTGGTAAAAGACTTCATATAGCGAGAAGATGGGCACCGGAGGCCTGCCGAGGGCCCACGAGGCAGGGGGCGCCCACCCTCTCTTGGCAGTGTGGGCCCCTGTGGTACTTTCTTCGCCAAGATTTTTTATTAATTCCAAAAATGACTTCCGTGAAGTTTCAGGACTTTTGAGCTGTGCAGAATAGGTCTCTAATATTTGCTCCTTTTCCACCCGTAATTCCAGCTGCCGGCATTCTCCCTCTTCATGTAAACCTTGTAAAATAAGAGAGAATAGGCATAAGTATGGTGACATAACGTGTAATAACAGCCCATAATGCGATAAATATCAATGTAAAAGCATGATGCAAAATGGATGTATCAGTCCCCGCCATCGAGAAGAATCTCGTTAGTGGCTCCCTTCTATGTAAAGAAGGGTTTAAATTAGTATCTGAGTCCAATAAAGTAGTCCTATCTCGATATGGACTGTTTGTTGGAAAGGATATGATTGTGGTGGTTTGTTCCGCCTTTCCCTGGAGGATTTCTATAATAAAGTTGTGAACCAAATTCATTCTAGTGTGAACGGATCCGAGGTTTTGCATTCACGTCTTTGTCACATTAATTTCGGTTGTATGACGCGGCTAGCAAAAATGGATTTAATCCCGAGTTTCACTTTAGCCAAAGGCTCTAAGTGTCATGTGTGTGTGCAAGCAAAGCAACCTCTCATACATTTAGATCTCTACGAGATGAATGGTGTGTTTGCTGGGGAACGTAGTATTTCAAAAAAAAATCCTACGATCACGCAAGATCTATCTAGGAGAAGCATAGCAACAAGCGGGGAGAGTGTGTCCACATACCCTCGTAAACCGAAAGCGGAAGCGTGTAGTAACGCGGTTGATGTAGTCGAACATCTTGGCGATCCAACTGATCAAGTACCGAACGCACGACACCTCCACGATCTGCACACGTTCGCTCGGTGACGTCCCTCGAACTCTTGATCTAGTTGAGGCCGAGGGAGAGTTCTGTCAGCACGACGACGTGGTGATGGTGATGATGAAGTTACCAACGCAGGGCTTCGCCTAAGCACTACAACGATATGACCGAGGTGTGTAACTATGGAGGGGGCACCGCATACGGCTAAAAGATGAACTTATGTGTCTTTGGGGTGCCCCTTGCCTCCGTATATATATAAAGGAGGGAGAGGGAGAGGCAGCCGGCCCTAGGGGGGCGCGCCAAGGTGTGAAGTCCTACGGGTTCGAGAATTATGTAGACATGACCGAGACACATCTCCGGTCAATAACCAATAGCGGAACCTGGATGCTCATATAGGCTCCTACATATTCTACGAAGATCTTTATCGGTCAAACCGCATAACAACATACGTTGTTCCCTTTGTCATCGGTATGTTACTTGCCCGAGATTTGATCGTCGGTATCATCATACCTAGTTCAATCTCGTTACCGGCAAGTCTCTTTACTCGTTCCGTAATGCATCATCCCGCAACTAACTCATTAGTCACATTGCTTGCAAGGCTTACAGTGATGTGCATACCGAGAGGGCCCAGAGATACCTCTCTGACAATCGGAGTGACAAATCCTAATCTTGATCTATGCCAACTCAACAAACACCATCGGAGACACCTGTAGAGCATCTTTATAATCACCCAGTTACGTTGTGACATTTGATAGAACACTAAGTGTTCCTCCGGTATTCGGGAGTTGCATAATCTCATAGTCATAGGAACATGTATAAGTCATGAAGAAAGCAGTAGCAATAAACTAAACGATCATAGTGCTAAGCTGACGGATGTAGGGCTTGAAAAAAAGCTCGAAGCTTGCGAGCTAAACAAGTAGCTCGTGACTCGGCTCGAATCGACTCAAACTCGAAGAATAACGAGTCGAGCCGAGCTTTAATTTAAGATCATTTATAGACCAAGTTAAACGAGCCAATATCATGAGTACTCGTGTAACTCGTTAGGCTCGATACAATAGATCAGACACTCCCAATACAAAGAAAGATCAGCCACTAAACAGCCTACGTCCCAGGCGCACAACACAAGGCCTAGCCTTGGAAGGCCTAGCCTCCTAGGAGACTCATGCGTTAGAAGGAAATTACAATTGTTTAGTGATATATATGTTTAATATATACATAATCATTGTTATCATATTTGAGGGCTTTATGTTTGTATCTTTAACAAGCTTAACAAGCTAAACGAGCTAGCTCGCGAGTTATACGAGTCGAGCCAATCTTGGGTTTGAGCTCGTTATAGCAACGAGTCGAGTCGAGCTAGCTCGTTAATGAAACGAGCTCTAGCGAGTTGAGCCGAGCTGGCTCGACTCGGCTCGAATTCCAGCCCTAAACTTAACCATCTTTGATTAACGAGCTAGTCTAGTAGAGGCATACTAGGGACACTTTGTTTGTCTATGTATTCACACATGTACTAAGTTCTCGGTTAATACAATTCTAGCATGAATAATAAACATTTATCATCATATAAGGAGATATAAATAACAACTTTATTATTGCCTCTAGGGCATATTTCCTTTAGTGTTGACTAAAGATGGAAAGGAATACTTCATGACGCTGATTGATGATTCCACTAGATTCTGCTATGATGTGCATTTGTTAAAATCTATAAGGCAGTGATAACCCACAAGTATAGGGGATCACAACAGCTTTCGAGGGTAGAGTATTCAACCCAAATTTATTGATTTGACACAAGGGGAGCCAAAGAATATTTTCAAGTATTAGCAGCTGAGTTGTCAATTCAACGACACCTGGAAACTTAGTATCTGCAGCAAAGTGTTTAGTAGCAAAGTAATATGATAGTGGTGGTAACGGTAACAAAAGTAAAGACAGCAAAAGTAATGTTTTTGGTATTTTGTAGTGATTGTAACAGTAGCAACGGAAATGTAAATAAGCGAGGACCAGTATATGGAAAACTCGTAGGCACCGGATCAGTGATGGATAATTATGTCGGATGCGGTTCGTCATGTAACAGTCATAACGTAGGGTGACACAGAACTAGCTCCAATTCATCAATGTAATGTAGGCATGTATTCCGAATATAGTCATACATGCTTATGGAAAAGAACTTGCATGACATCTTTTGTCCTACCCTCCCGTGGCAGTGGGGTCCTAATGGAAACTAAGGGATATTAAGGCCTCCTTTTAATAGAGAACCGAAACAAAACATTAGCACATAGTGAATACATGAACTCCTCAAACTATGGTCATCACCGAGAAGTATCCCGATTATTGTCACTTGAGGTTGTCGGATCATAACACATAATAGGTGACTATAGACTTGCAAGATAGGATCAACAACTCACATATATTCATGAAAACATAATAGGTTCAGATTTGAAATCATGGCACTCGGGCCCTAGTGACAAGCATTAAGCATAGCAAAGTCATAGCAACATCAATCTCAGAACATAGTGGATACTAGGGATCAAACCCTAACAAAACTAACTCGATTACATGATAAATCTCATCCAACCCATCACCATCCAGCAAGCCTACGATGGAATTACTCACGCATGGCGGTGAGCATCATGAAATTGGTGATGGAGGATGGTTGATGATGACGACGGCGATGAATCCCCCTCTCCGGAGCCCCGAACGGACTCCAGATCAGCCCTCCCAAGAGGTTATAGGGCTTGGCGGCGGCTCCGATCGTAAAACGCGATGATTTCTTCTCTTCTATTTTTTTCTCCCCGAAAGCCAATATATAGAGTTGGAGTTGGCGCCGGAAGGTGTCCAGGGCCCACAAGGTGAGGCGCCCCACCCTCGTGGACAGAGTGTGGGCCCCCTGGTATTCATCTTTGGCAAGGATTTATTATTATTTTTTATAAGACATCCCGTGGAGTTTCAGGTCATTCCGAGAACTTTTGTTTTCTGCACATAAAACAACATCATGGCAATTCTGTTGAAAATAGCGTCAGGCCGGGTTAGTTCCATTCAAATCATACAAGTTAGAGTCCAAAACAAGGGCAAAAGTGTTTGGAAAAGTAGATACGACGGAGACGTATCAACTCCCCCAAGCTTAAACCCTTGCTTGTCCTCAAGCAATTCAGTTGACAAACTGAAAGAGAAAAAGAAAAACTTTTACAAACTCTGTTTGCTCTTGTTGTTGTACCTATGTCAAGCCAGCATTCAAGTTTTCAGCAAAGATCATAACTAACCACATTTGCAATAACTCCTAGGTCTCATGTTTACTCATATCAATAACATAATCAGCTAGCAAGCCATAATAATAAATCTCGGATGACAACACTTTGTCAAAATAATCATAATATAATATAACAAGATGGTATCTCGCTAGCCCTTTCTGAGACCGCAAAACATAAATGCAGAGCACCTTCAAAGATCAAGGACTGACTAGACATTGTAATTCATGGTAAAAGAGATCCAATCATAGTCATACCCGATATAAATTAACAGTAATGAATGCAAATGACAGCTGTGCTCTCCAGCTAGTGCTTTTAATAAGAAGGTGATGACTCAACATAAAAGTAAATAGATAGGCCCTTCGCAGAGGGAAGCAGGGATTTGTAGAGGTGCTAGAGCTCGGTTTTGAAATAGAGATAAATGAAATTTCGAGCGGCATACTTTCATTGTCAACATAACAACTAAGACATGACGATATCTTCCATGCTAAACAAATTATAGGCGGTTCCCAAACAGAATGGTAAAGTTTATACTCCCCCTCCACAAGCATCAATCCATGGCTTGCTCGAAACAACGAGTGCCTCCAACATTCAACGGGTCCTGTGGGGAGTTTTGTTTGCAATTATTTTGATTTAATTTGCATAAAGCATGGACTGGGCATCCCGGTGACGGCCATTTTCTCGTGAGTGAGGAGCAGAGTCCACTCCTCTTGAGAATAACCCGCCTAACACGGAAGATAAGGGCAGCCCTAGTTGATATATGAGCTATTCGAGCATGCAAAACAGAATGTTTATTTGAAGGTTTAGAGTTTGGCACATACAAATTTACTTGGAACGGCAGGTAGATACCGCATATAGGAAGGTATGGTGGAATCATATGGAATAACCTTGGGGTTTAAGGGATTGGATGCACAAGCAGTATTCCTGCTTAGTACAAGTGAAGCTAGCAAAAGACTGGGAAGCGACCAACTAGAGAGCGACAACAATCATGAACATACATTAAAATTAATAAACATTGAATACAAGCATGAATAGGATATAATCCACCATGAACATAAATATCATGAAGGCTATTTTGATTTGTTTCAACTACATGCGTGAACATGTGCCAAGTCAAGTCACTTAAATCATTCAAAGGAGGATACCGCCCCATCATACCACATCACAACCATTTTAATAGCATGTTGGCACGCAAGGTAAATCGTTATAACTCATAGCTAATCAAGCATGGCATGAGCAACTATGATCTCTAATTGTCATTGTAAACATGTTTATTCATAATAAGCTGATTCAGGAACGATGAACTCATCATATTTACAAAAACAAAAGAGGTCGAGTTCATACCAGCTTTTCTCATCTTAGTCAGTCCATCATATATCATCATAATTGCCTTTCACTTGCACGACCGAGCGATGTGAATAATAATAAGAGTGCACGTGCATTGGACTAAGCTGGAATCTGCGAGCATTCAATAAACAGGAGAAGACAAGGCAATATGGGCTCTTGGTTAAATCAACAATGATGCATATAAGAGCCACTTCAACAATTTAATCATGGTCTTCTCCTACTGACCCCAAAGAAAAGAAAAGAAATAAAAACTATTTACACGGGAAAGCTCCCAACAAGCAAAAGAAGAACGGGAAATATTTTTGGGTTTTCTTTTTAATTACTACTACTACAGCAGGAAAAATAAACTACTACTAATTTTTTTGGTTTTTCTTAAGGTTTATTAAACACACAAGAAGAAAGCAGGAAAAAGAAAATAAACTAGCATGGATATTACAATGAAAGAGTATGAGCACCGACATCTAGCAATGAGTGTGTGTGAACATAAATGTAATGTCGGTTAGAAATACGTACTCCCCCAAGCTTAGGCTTTTGGCCTAAGTTGGTCTATTGCCAGGGATAGCCTGTCGGATACCCGTAGGTGTAGCTGGGGTCATACTGCGATGCAGCGGCTATCGACTCCTGAGCTGCAGCGTGGCGTCGAGCCGCCTTCGCTCTTCTCTCGTACTCATCTGCCTCATCTCTGGTAATAACATATCTTCCTTTTGTCCGAGAATCAAAGAAGGCAGGAGCAGGAAGAGTAATACAGACAACATGCCGTTTGTTAAAGATTAGTCGATACTGAAGAGGTGGTTCAGTCCTCTCAACAAACTGGTGGGAAACCATAGAGTCAAAATCTAAATAAGTAGGGGTAACTCCATATCACCCTCACGAATGTCTATCTCAAGAAAATTAGCTAAGCGGGTTGCATAAATTCCTCCAAAGAAATCTCCGTTATATCTATTATGATGCAACCTACGAGCTACAATGGCTCCCATATGATAAGATTGGTCTCTTAACATAGCACTCCTGAGAATGCTGAGATCAGGGACACACATGTGACATGCTTCATCCTTAGCATTTATGCATCTACCTATGAAGAGAGCAAAATAATATATAGCAGGAAAGTGAATGCCCCCTATAGTGGCTTGTGTTATATCTCTAGATTCCCCCACGGTTATACTAGCAAGAAAGTCTCTAAATTCAGATTTAGGGGGATCCCTGACACTACCCCAAGATGGAAGTTTGCAAGCAAAAGTGAAATCCTCTAAGTCCATGGTATAAGATTTGTCATAAAGATCAAACATGACTGAAGGAGAATTACGCGAAGATGAATACTCAAACCTCCTCACAAATGAGCTTGTGAGATCATGATATTGGGGGCATTTGTCAGCCTCAAAATCCTCAAGACCGGCATTGCGCATATATGCTTTGAATTATTCTTTGATTCCCGCTTGATCCATAAAATTTTCCGAAGGCCATTCACAGGGCCTCACAAGAGCGTCTCTTGGTGGTTCCACATCAGCATCACGCATTGCAAGCCTGGGACCTTGCTTCCTTGAAGAACCACCTTGGAACATCTTCCTAAACATATTGTTTCCTCTGAAAAATTTCCGAAATTTTTAGTAACTTCAAACAAAAGTGAACCAACTTCAATAAAATTGATAGCAACTACTCCCACAAGTGCCTAGAGCCTATATCAAGCATTAGAACTACTTGGAACCATATAAATTTGACATGCAAGCTCAAGGACATGGTCACCTATGCAGCAAAAATTTGCAAAGAATAAAGCATTAGAACAAAAACTAATTGGACCAATGGAGGAGTCACATACCAAGGAACAATCTCCCCAAGCAGTTTTGCGAGAGGTGCTTTGAGCAAGGAGATCGAAAATCACAGCAAAAGTGGCTGGAACTCGTGCTTGAGTTGGTTTTTCGGGTTTGTGTGAGGCAGAGGAAGAAGATGGGTGCAGGGATAAGTGGAGGAGGGCCACCGTGGGCCCACGAGGCAGGGGGGCGCGCCCAGGGGGTAGGGCGCGCCCTCCACCCTCGTGGCCAGGTGGCAGCTCCCCCCGCGGTGATTTTTGCACTAAAAATCCTCAAATATTCCCGAAAAAATCATATTAAATTGGCATGGCATTCTGAGGACTTTTATTTTCGGGGTATTTTTATATTGCACGGATAAGTCGGGAGACAGACATAAAATACTATTTTACTTTATTTCTACTAAATAACAGAAAATATAAAGAGGGTACAGAAGGTTGTGCTTCTAGCTTCATCCATATCATGCTCATCAAAAGGAATCCACTAACAAGGTTGATCAGGTCTTGTTAACAAACTCATTCCGATTAACATGGAACCGGAGAAATTTCGAATAACACTATGTTACCTCAACGGGATATGCACATCCCTATAATAAGAATATAATATTTCTTCTTGACAGTAGGAAGAGGAAATTCAAAACCTCCAAATATAATCGATGGAATTTTTCCAATAGAGTTGATGCTATAAACTTGAGGTTGTTTCCTCGGAAAGTGTACCGTGTGCTCATTACCATTAACATGAAAAGTGACATTGCCTTTGTTGCAATCAATAACAGCCCCTGCAGTATTGAGGAAAGGTCTTCCAAGAATAATAGACATACTATCATCCTCGGGAATATCAAGAATAACAAAGTCCGTTAAAATAGTAACATTTGCAACCACAACAGGCACATCCTCATAAATACCGGCAATGTATAGCAGTTGATTTATCAGCCATTTGCAAAGATATTTCAGTAGGTGTCAACTTATTCAAGTCAAGTCTACGATATAAAGAGAGAGGCATAACACTAACACCGGGTCCAAGATCACATAAAGCAGTTTTAACATGATTTCTCTTAATGGAGCATGGTATAGTAGGTACTCCTGGATCTCCAAGTTTCTTTGGTATTCCACCCTTAAAAGTATAATTAGCAAGCATGGTGGAAATTTAAGCTTCCGGTATCTTTCTTTTATTTGTAACAATATCTTTCGTATATTTGGCATAAGGATTCATTCTGAGCATATCAGTCAATCGCATACGCAAAAAGATGGGTCTAATCATTTCAGCAAAGCGCTCAAAATCCTCATCATCCTTTTTCTTGGATGGTTTCGGAGGAAAAGGCATGGGTTTTTGAACCCATGGTTCCCTTTCTTTACCATATTTCCTAGCAACGAAGCCTCTTTTATCATAATGTTGATTCTTTGATTGTGGGTTATCAAGATCAACAGCAGGTTCAACCTCTACATCATTATCATTACTAGGTTGAGCATCATCATGAACATCATCATTAACATTTTCACTAGGTTCATGTTCATTACCGGATTGTGTTTCAGCATCAGACATAGAGATATCATTTGGATTCTCAGGTGGTTCAGCAATAGGTTCACTAGAAGTTTGCAAAGTCTTATCATTTTTCTTTTTCTTCCTTTTAGAAGAACTAGGTACATCAATATTATTTCTCTGAGAATCTTGCTTGATTCTCTTAGGGTGGCCTTCGGGATACAAAGGTTCCTGAGTCATTCTACCAGTTCTAGTAGCCACTCTAACAGCATAATCATTTTTCTTACTATTCATTTCATCAAGCACTTCTTTCTGAGCCTTATGTACTTGTTCTACTTGAGTGGTAACCATAGAAGCATGTTTGCTAACAAGTTTAAGTTCACCTCTAATATTGGCCATATAATCACCCAAGCGTTTAATCATATAAGCATCTTGTTTTAATTTTCTACCAAAATAAGCATTAAAGTCATCTTGCTTAAACATAAAGTTATCAAACTCGTCCAAGCACTGACTAGCAATTTTAGTAGGAGGGACTTCAGCTTTATCATATCTGTAGAGAGAATTTACCTTTACTACCTGTGTCGGGTTATCGGGATCAGGAGGTTGTTCAATAAGTAATGGACCATTATCATAAGTTTCTTCAACAGGCGGTAGATTAAGACCATGTATTTCTTCAATAGGAGGTAAATTCTTAACATCTTCAGCTTTAATACCTTTTTCTTTCATAGATTTCTTTGCCTCTTGCATATCTTCAGGACTGAGAAATAGAACACCTCTCTTCTTCGGAGTTGGTTTAGGGATAGGCTCAGCAATTGGAGCAGAAGCTAGCTCAGGAGGTGCCCAATTATTTTCATTTGTCAACATATTATTCAATAAAATTTCAGCTTCATCCGGTGTTCTTTCCCTGAAAAGAGAACCAGCACAACTATACAGGTAATCTCTGGAAGCATCGGTTAGTCCATTATAAAAGATATCAAGTATTTTAGGTTTCTTAAGCGGATGATCAGGCAAACCATTAAGTAACTTGTGAAGCCTCCCCCAAGCTTGTGGGAGACTCTCTTCTTTAATTTGCACGAAGTTGTATATTTCCCTCAAAGCAGCTTGTTTCTTATGAGCAGGGAAATATTTAGCAGAGAAGTAATAAATCATATCCACAGGGACTACGCACACAACCAGGATCAAGGGAATTAAACCATATCTTATCATCACCCTTTAATGAGAACGGAAATATTTTGAGTATATAAAAGTAGTGCGATCTCTCATCATTAGTAAACAGGGCGACTATATCATTTAACTTAGTAAGATGTGCCACAACAGTTTCAGATTCATAGCCATAAAAAGGATCAGATTCGACCAAAGTAATTATATCTGGATCAACAGAGAATTCATAATCCTTATCAGGAACACAGATAGGGGAAGTTGCAAAAGCATGGTCGGGTTTCATTTTATCCCTAAGTGATTCTTTGTTCCATTTAACAAATAACCTCTTGAGCTCATATCTATCTTTGCAAGCAAAAATAACTGCAGAAGATTCCATATCAAAAACATAACCCTCAGGAATAATAGGCATATTTTCATCATCACTTTCATCATCGTATTCAGATTCAATAATTTCTTTCTCTCCAGCCCTAGCAATTTGTTCATCTAGAAATTCACCAAGGGGCACAATAGTATCAAGCATAAAGTAGTTTCATCATAAGTATCATGCATAGCAGAAGTGGCATCATCAATAACATGCGACATATCGGAACGAATAGCAGAAGCAGGTTTAGGTGTCGCTAGCTTACTCATAATGTAAGGTGAATCAAGTGCGAGCTAGATGGCAGTTCCTTACCTCCCTCGTAGTTGAGGGATAAATTTTTGTCTTAGCGTCTTTCAAGTTTTTCATAGTGTCCAGTAGATATAAATCCCAAGTGACTCAAAGAATAGAGCTATGCTCCCCGACATGGCGCCGTAAATTTGTCTTGATAACCCACAAGTATAGGGGATCGCAACAGCTTTCGAGGGTAGAGTATTCAACCCAAATTTATTGATTCGGCACAAGGGGAGCCAAAGAATATTCTCATGTATTAGCAGCTGAGTTGTCAATTCAACCACACCTGGAAACTTATTATCTGCAGCAAAGTGTTTAGTAGCAAAGTAATATGATAGTGGTTATACTTGATAATAAAAGTAAAGACAGCAAAAGTAATGTTTTTGGTATTTTGTAGTGATTGTAACAAAGAGTAACGGAAAAGTAAATAAGCGAGAACCATTATATGGAAAACTTCGTGAGGCACCGGATCGCTGATGGATAATTATGCGGATGCGGTTCGTCATGTAACAATCATAACATAGGGTGACACAGAACTAGCTCCAATTCATCAATGTGATGTAGGCATGTATTCGAATATAGTCATACGTGCTTATGGAAAAGAACTTGCATGACATCTTTTGTCCTACCCTCCCGTGGCAGCAGGGTCCTAATGGAAACTAAGGGATATTAAGGCCTCCTTTTAATAGAGAACCGGAACAAAGCATTAGCACATAGTGAATACATGAACTCCTCAAACTATGGTCATCACCGAGAAGTATCCCGATTATTGTCACTTCAGGGTTGTCGAATCATAACACATAATAGGTGACTATAGACTTGCAAGATTGGTTCTAGAACTCACATATATTCATGAAAACATAATAGGTTCAGATCTGAAATCATGGCACTCGGGCCCTAGTGACAAGCATTAAGCATAGCAAAGTCATAGAAACATCAATCTCGTAACATAGTGGATACTAGGGATCAAACCCTAACAAAACTAACTCGATTACATGATAAATCTCATCCAACCCATCACCGTCCAGCAAGCCTACGATGGAATTACTCACGCACGGCAGTGAGCATCATGAAATTGGTGATGGAGGATGGTTGATGATGACGACTGCGACGAATACCCCTCTCTGGAGCCCCGAACAGACTCCAGATCAGCCCTCCCGAGAGGTTTTAGGGCTTGGCGGCGGCTCCGTATCGTAAAACGCGATCATTTCTGCTCTCTTATTTTTTTCTCCCCGAAAGCCAATATCTAGAGTTGGAGTTGGCGTCGGAAGGTGTCCAGGGGGCCCACGAGGTAGGGGGGCGCGCCCTAGAGGCGCCCCCACCCTCATGGACAGGGTGTGGGCCCCCTGGTCTTCATCTTTGGCGAGGAGTTTCAGGTCATTCCGATAACTTTTGTTTTCTGCACATAAAACAACATCATGGCAATTCTGCTGAAAACAGCGTCAGTCCGGGTTAGTTCCATTCAAATCATACAAGTTAGAGTCCAAAACAAGGGCAAAAGTGTTTGGAAAAGTAGATACGACGGAGACGTATCAGCCAGAAGTTGAGAACCAACTTGAGAAGAAAATAAAACGAGTCCGGTCTGATCGTGGTGGAGAGTACTTTTCTAATGAGTTTGACTTATTCTATGTGGACCATGGTAATATTCATGAGAGGACTCCTCCCTATTTCTATTGGAAATATGCCCTGGAGGCAATAATAAAAGGATTATTATTATATTTCATTGTTCGTGATAATTGTCTTTTATTCATGCTATAATTGTATTATCCGGAAATCGTAATACACGTGTGAATACATAGAACACAAAACTTACCTAGTAAGCCTCTCGATTACTAGCTCGTTGGTCAACAGATAGTCATGGTTTCCTGACTATGGACATTAGATGTCGTTGACAATGGGATCACATCATTAGGAGAATGAATGATGTGATGGACAAGACCCAATCCTAAGCATAGCACAAGATCGTGTAGTTCGTTTTGCTAGAGCTTTTCCAATGTCAAGTATCTCTTCCTTAGACCATGAGATCGTGTAACTCCCGTATACCGTAGGAGTGCATTGGGTGTACCAAAGCGTCCACAACGTAATCGGGTGACTATAAAGGTGCACTACGGTATCTCCGAAAGTGTCTGTTGGGTTGACACGGATCGAGACTGGGATTTGTCACTTCGTATTACGGAGAGGTATCACTGGGCCCACTCGGTAGTGCATCATCATAATGAGCTCAATGTGACCAAGTGTCTGGTCACGGGATCATGCATTACGGTACGAGTAAAGTGACTTGCCGTAACGAGATTGAGCGAGGTATTGGGATACCGACGATTGAATCTCGGGCAAGTAACATACCGTCGACAAAGGGAATTGTATATGGGGTTGATTGAATCCTCGACATCGTGGTTCATCCGATGAGATCATCGAGGAGCATGTGGGAGCCAACATGGGTATCCAGATCCCGCTGTTGGTTATTGACCGGAGAGCCATCTCGGTCATGTCTGCATGTCTCCCGAACCCGTAGGGTCTCACACTTAAGGTTCGGAGACGCTAGGGTTATTAGGAAGACTAATATGTGATTACCAAATGTTGTTCGGAGTCCCGGATGAGATCCCGGACGTCACGAGGAGTTCCGGAATGGTCCAGAGGTGAAGATTTATATATATGGGAAGTTGTCATACGGACACCGGAAAGTTTCGGGGGCATATCGGTATTGTACCGGGGCCACCGGAAGGGTTCCGAGGGTCCATCGGGAGGGGCCACCCCTCTCGGAGGGCCTCATGGGCCGCAAGGGGCAGGGAACCAGGGGCTGGACGCGCCCCCCCTTGGGCCCATGCGCCTAGAGTTGGGGGGAACCCTAGTGGGGGCGCCCCCCTTTGCTTGGGGGGCAAGCCCCCCTCCCTGGCCGCCGCCCCCCCTCTAGATCTCATCTAGAGGGGGCCGCCCCCCTGCCCCTTCCCCTATAAATAGAGGGGCGAGGGGAGGGCTGCAACACACATCCAAGGCGCCGCCCCTCCCCTCCCCAACACCTCTCCTCCTCCGTTAAGTGCTTGGCGAAGCCTTTGCCGAGATCTTGCCTCTCCACCATCATCACGTCGTCGTCTTTGCTGCTGGAGCCTTCTTCCTCAACCTCTCCTCCCCCCCTTGCTGGATCAAGAAGGAGGAGACGTCGTCCGTTCCGTACGTGTGTTGAACGCGGAGGTGCTGTCCATTCGGCACTTGGTCATCGGTGATTTGAATTACGGCGAGTACGACTCCATCATCACCGTTCCCTTGAACGCTTCCGCACGCGATCTACAAGTGGTATGTAGATGCAATCTCTCTATCATGAATCATTGCTTAGATGAACTCATAGATGGATCTTGGTGAAACCGTAGGAAAAATTTTAATTTTCTGCAACGTTCCCCAACAGTGGCATCAGAGCTAGGTCTATGCGTAGTTCTCTATTGCACGAGTAGAACACAATTTTGTTGTGGGCGTAGATCTTGTCAACTTGCTTGCCTCTACTAGTCTTTTCTTGCTTCAACGGTATTGTGGGATGAAGCGGCACGGACCGACCTTACACGTATGCTTACGTGAGACAGGTTCCACCAACTGACATGCACTAGTTGCATAAGGTGGCTAGCGGGTGTCTGTCTCTCCTACTTTAGTTGGAGCGGATTAGATGAAAAGGGTCCTTATGAAGGTTAAATAGAAGTTAACAAAATCACGTTGTGGTTATTCGTAGGTAAGAAAACGTTCTTGCTAGAACCCAATTGCAGCCACGTAAAATATGCAACAACAATTAGAGGACGTCTAACTTGTTTTTGCAGCAATTGTCATGTGATGTGATATGGCCAGAAGTTGTGATGAATGATGAATGATATATTGTGATGTATGAGATCATGTTCTTGTAATAGGAATCACGACTTGCATGTCGATGAGTATGACAACCGGCAGGAGCCATAGGAGTTGTCTTAATTATTGTATGACCTGCGTGTCATTGATTCAACGCCATGTAAATTACTTTACTTTATTGCTAAACGTGTTAGCCATAGTAGTAGAAGTAATAGTTGGCGAGTAACTTCATGGAGACACGATGATTGAGATCATGATGATGGAGATCATGGTGTCATGCCGGTGACAAGATGATCATGGAGCCCCGAAGATGAAGATCAAAGGAGCTATATGATATTGGCCATATCATGTCACTACTTTATATAATTGCATGTGATGTTTATTATGTTTTATGCATCTTGTTTACTTAGAACAGCGGTAGTAAATAAGATGATCCCTTATAATAATTTCAAGAAAGTGTTCCCCCTAACTGTGCACCGTTGCTAAAGTTAAATGGTTTGAAGCACCACGTGATGATCGGGTGTGATAGATCCTTACGTTCACATACAACGGGTGTAAGACAGTTTTTACACATGCAAAACACTTAGGGTTAACTTGACGAGCCTAGCATGTACAGACATGGCCTCGGAACACAAGAGACCGAAAGATCGAACATGAGTCGTATGGAAGATACGATCAACATGGAGATGTTCACCGACGATGACTAGTCCGTCTCACGTGATGATCGGACCACGGCCTAGTAGACTCGGATCATGTAACACTTAGATGACTAGAGGGATGTCAAATCTGAGTGGGAGTTCATTAAATAATTTGATTAGATGAACTTAATTATCATGAACATTAGTCTAAATTTTTTGCAAAATGTCTTGTAGATCAAATGGCCAACGCTCATGTCACCATGAACTTCAACGCGTTCCTAGAGAAAACCAAGTTGAATGATGATGGCAACAACTATTCGGATTTGGGTCCTAACACGAGGATCATCCTCATAGCAGCCAAGAAACAATATGTCCTAGAAGCACACCGCTAGGTGAAGCACCCATCCTGCAGAACCAAGACATTATGAATGCTTGGCAGTCTCGTCTTGATGATTACTCCCTCGTTCGATTGCAGCATGCTTTACAGCTTAGAACCGGGGCTCCAAAAGCGTTTTGAGCAACATGGAGCATATGAGATGTTCGAGGAGCTGAAAATGGTTTTTCAAGCTCATGCCCGGGTCAAGAGATATGAAGTCTCCGACAAGTTCTATAGTTGTAAGATGGAGGAAAACAGTTCTGTCAGTGAGCACATACTCAAAATGTCTGGGTTGCACAACCGCCAGTCCCAGCTGGACATTAACCTCCCGGACGAGGCGGTCATTGACAGAATCCTTCAGTCGCTCTCACCAAGCTATAAGAGCTTTGTGATGAACTACAATATGCAGGGGATGGTGAAGACCATTCCTGAAGTATTCTCAATGCTGAAGTCAGCAGAGGTTGAAATCAAGAAAGAACATCAAGTGTTGATGGTTAATAAAACCACTAAGTTCAAGAAGGGCAAGGGTAAGAAGAACTTCCAGAAGGACGGCAAGGATGTTGCCGCCCGAGTAAGCATGTTGCGGAAGAAGTCAAAGAATGGACCCAAGCCCTGAGGCAGTGCTTTTATTGCAAAGGGAAGGGCCACTGGAAGCGAAACTGCCCCAAATACTTAGCGGACAAGAAGGCCGGCAACACTAAAGGTATATTTGATATACATGTAATTGATGTGTACCTTACCAATACTCGTAGTAACTCCTGGATATTTGATACCGGTGCCGTTGCTCATATTTGTAACTCACAGGTAGAGCTACGGAATAAGCGGAGGCTGGCGAAGGGCGAGGTGACGATGCTTGGCGTCGGGAATGGTTCCAATGTCGATGTGATCGCCCGTCGGCACGCTACCTCTACATTTACCTACGGGATTAGTTTTAAACCTCAATAATTGTTATTTAGTGCCAAGTTTGAGCATGAACATTGTATCGGGATCTCGTTTAATGCGAGATGGCTACTCATTTAAATCCGAGAATAATGGTTGTTCTATTTATATGAGAGATATGTTTTATGGTCATGCTCTGATGGTCAATGGTTTATTCTTAATGAATCTCGAACGTAATATTACACATATGCATAGCGTGAATACCAAAAGATATAAAGTTGATAATGATAGTCCCACATACTTGTGGCACTGCCGCCTTGGTCACATTGGTGTCAAGCGCATGAAGAAGCTCAATTCCTATGGACTTTTAGAGTCTCTCGATTATGAATCATTTGACACATGCGAACCATGCCTCATGGGCAAAATGACCAAGACTCCGTTCTCCGGAACAATGGAGCGAGAAACCAACTTATTGGAAATCATACATACCGATGTGTGCGGTCCAACGAGCGTTGAGGCTCGTGGAGGATATCGTTATGTTCTCACTCTCACTGATGACTTGAGTAGATATGGGTATGTCTACTTGATGAAACACAAGTCTGAGACCTTTAAAAAGTTCAAGGAATTTCAGAATGAGGTAGAGAATCAACGTGACCGAAAAATAAAGTTCTTACGATCAGATCGTGGAGGAGAATATTTAAGTCACGAATTTGGTACACACTTAAGGAAATGTGGAATCGTTTCACAACTCATGCCGCCTGGAACACCTCAATGTAACGGTGTGTCCGAACGTCGTAATCGCACTCTATTGGATATGGTGCGATCTATGATGTCTCTTACCGATTTACCGCTATCATTTTGGGGATACGCTCTAGAGACAGCTACATTCACTTTAAATAGGGCACCGTCTAAATCCGTTGAGACGACACCGTGTGAATTATGGTTTGGGAAGAAACCTAAGCTGTCATTTCTAAAAGTTTGGGGATGCGATGCTTATGTCAAGAAACTTCAACCTGAAAAGCTCGAATCCAAGTCGGAAAAATGCGTCTTCATAGGATACCCCAAGGAAACCATTGGGTATACCTTCTACCTTAGATTTGAAGGCAAGATCCTTGTTGCCAAGAACGGATCCTTTCTTGAAAAAGATTTTCTCTCGAAAGGAGTAAGTGGGAGGAAAGTAGAACTCGATGAAGTACTACCTCTTGAACCGGAAAGTAGTGCAGCTCAGGAAAATGTTCTTGTGGTGCCTACACCATTGGAGAGGAAATTAATGATGATGATCAAGGTACTTGGATCAAGTTGCTACTGAACTTCGTGGGTCCACGAGGACACGTTCCACACCAGAGTGGTATGGCAACCCTGTCACGGAAATCATGTTGTTAGACAACGGTGAACCTTGAACTATGAAGAAGCGATGGCGGGCCCAGATTCCAACAAATGGCTTGAAGCCATGCAATCCGAGATAGAATCCATGTATGAAAACAAAGTGTGGACTTTGGTGACTTGCCCGATGATCGGCGGCGATAGAAAACAAATGGATCTTTAAGAAGAAGAAGGCGGGCCAGATGGTAATGTCACCATCTATAAAGCTCGACTTGTCGCTAAGGGTTATCGGCAAGTTCAAGGGATTGACTATGATGAGACTTTCTCTCCGTGGCGAAGCTTAAATCCGTCCGAATCATGTTAGCAATTGCCGCATACTATGATTATGAGATATGGCAGATGGACGTCAAAAACGGCATTCCTTAACGGTTATCTTAAGGAAGAGCTGTATATGATGCAGCCGGAAGGTTTTGTCGATCCTAAGAATGCTAACAAAGTATGCAAGCTCCAGCGATCCATTTATGGGCTGGTGCAAGCATCTCGGAGTTGGAACATTCGCTTTGATGAGATGATCAAAGCGTTTGGGTTTATCTTGAGACTTATGGAGAAGCCTGCGTTTACAAGAAAGTGAGTGGGAGCTCTGTAGCATTTCTCATATTATATGTAGATGACATACTTTTGATGGGAAATGATATAGAATTCTTGGACAACATTAAGGCCTACTTGAATAAGTGTTTTTCAATGAAGGACCTTGGAGAAGCTGCTTACATATTAGGCATCAAGATCTATAGGGATAGATCGAGACGCCACATAGGTCTTTCACAAAGCACATATCTTGATAAGATTTTGAAGAAGTTCAAAATGGATCAGTCCAAGAAAGGGTTCTTGCCTGTCTTTGCAAGGTGTGAGATTGAGCTCGGCTCAATGCCCGACCACGACAAAAGATAAAGAAGAGATGAGTGTCATCCCCTATGCCTCAGCCATAGGATCTATTATGTATGCCATGCTGTGTAACAGACGGATGTAAACCTTGCCGTAAGTTTGGTAGGTAGGTACCAAAGTAATCCCGGCAAGGACCACTGGACAGCCGTCAAGAATATCCTGAAGTACACGAAAGGACGAAGGACATGTTTCTCGTTTATGAGGTGACGAAGAGCTCAAATGCGTAAAGGGTTACGTCGATGCTAGCTTCGACACGCATCTGGATGACTCTAAGTCACAAACCGGATACGTGTATATGTTGAATGGTGGAGCGATGGTAAGCTGGTGCAGCTGCAAGCGAAGCGTCGTGGTGGGATCTACATGTGAAGCGGAGTACATGGCAGCCTCGGAGGCAGCGCATGAAGCAATTTGGGTGAAGGAGTTCATCACCGACCTAGGAGTCATACCCAATGAGTCGGGGCCGATCAAACTCTTCTGTGACAACATTGGAGCTATTGCACTTGCCAAGGAGCCTGTGTTTCGTAAGAAGACCAGGCACATCAAGCGTCGCTTCAACTCCATCCATGAAAATGTTCAAGATGGAGACATAGAAATTTGCAAAGTGCATACGGATCTGAATGTCGCAGATCCGTTGACTAAACCTCTTCCGCGGGCAAAACATGATCAACACCGTAACTCTATGGGTGTTCGATTCATCACAATGTAACTAGATTATTGACTCTAGTGCAAGTGGGAGACTGTTGGAAATATGCCCTAGAGGCAATAATAAAAGGATTATTATTATATTTCCTTGTTCGTGATAATTGTCTTTTATTCATGCTATAATTGTATAATCCGGAAATCGTAATACACGTGTGAATACATAGAACACAATATGTCCCTAGTAAGCCTCTAGTTGACTAGCTCGTTGGTCAACAGATAGTCATGGTTTCCTGACTATGGACATTAGATGTCGTTGACAATGGGATCACATCATTAGGAGAATGATGTGATGGACAAGACCCAATCCTAAGCATAGCACAAGATCGTGTAGTTCGTTTTGCTAGAGCTTTTCCAATGTCAAGTATCTCTTCCTTAGACCATGAGATCGTGTAACTCCCGGATACCGTAGGAGTGCTTTGGGTGTACCAAAGCGTCACAACGTAATCGGGTGACTATAAAGGTGCACTACAGGTATCTCCGAAAGTGTCATTGGGTTGACACGGATCGAGGCTGATTTGTCACTCCGTATTACGGAGAGGTATCACTTGGGCCCACTCGGTAGTGCATCATCATAATGAGCTCAATGTGACCAAGTGTCTGGTCACGGGATCATGCATTACGGTATGCGAGTAAAGTGACTTGCGATAACGAGATTGAACGAGGTATTGGGATACCGGCGATCGAATCTCGGGCAAGTAACATACCGTCGACAAAGGGAATTGTATCTGGGGTTGATTGAATCCTGGACATCGTGGTTCATCCGATGAGATCATCGAGGAGCATGTGGGAGCCAACATGGGTATCCAGATCCCGCTGTTGGTTATTGACGGAGAGCCATCTCGGTCATGTTCGCATGTCTCCCGAACCCGTAGGGTCTACACATAAGGTTCGGTGGCGCTTAGGGTTATTAGGAAGACTTATATGTGATTACCGAATGTTGTTGAGTCCCGGATGAGATCCCGGACGTCACGAGGAGTTCGGAATGGTCCGGAGGTGAAGATTTATATATGGGAAGTTGTCATACGGACACGGAAAGTTTCAGGGCATATCGGTATTGTATCGGGGCCACCGGAGGGGTTCCGGGGGTCCACCGGGAGGGGCCACCCCTCTCGGAGGGCCTCATGGGCCGCAAGGGGCAGGGAACCAGCCCCTGGAGGGCTGGGCGCGCCTCCCCCCTTGGGCCCATGCGCCTAGGGTTGGGGGGGGGGAACCCTAGTGGGGGCGCCCCCCTTGCTTGGGGGGCAAGCCCCCCGCCCAGGCCGCCCCCTCTAGATCTCATCTAGAGGGGGCCGCCCCTGCCCTTCCCTATAAATAGAGGGGTGAGGGAGGCTGCAACACACATCCAAGGCGCAGACCCTCCCTCCCCAACACCTCTCCTCCTCCGTTGAGTGCTTGGCGAAGCCTGCCGAATCTTGCCTCTCCACCATCATCACGCCGTCGTGCTGCTGCTGGAGCCTTCTTCCTCAACCTCTCCTCCCCCTTGCTGGATCAAGAAGGAGGAGACGTCGTCCGTTCCGTACGTGTGTTGAACGGGGAGGTGATGTCCGTTTGACACTTGGTCATCGGTGATTTGAATCACGGCGAGTACGACTCCATCATCCCCGTTCTCTTGAACGCTTCCGCACGCGATCTACAAGTGGTATGTAGATGCAATCTCTCTCTCATGACTCGTTGCTTAGATGAACTCATAGATGGATCTTGGTGAAACCGTAGGAAAATTTTTAATTTTCTGCAACGTTCCCCAACAATTTCACCCCAGTCAAACAGGGTTGCCGAACGGAAAAACCGTACTCTAACAAATTTGGTTAACGCCATGTTAGACACATTAGGTTTATCGAAGGCATTGTGAGGAAGACTGTATTGACATCATGTCACGTCCTGAATAAAGTTCCTACGAATGATAATGAGACTACTCCCTATGAGCAATGGGAAAAGAAAAGAACTACACTCTCTTACTTGCACACTTGGGGTTGTTTGGTGAAAGTCAATGTGTTGATCCCCAAAAAGCGTAAGCTTGATCCAAAGACCGTGGACTGCGTTAATTTGGGTTACTCTAAGAATAGTGTTAGCTATAGATTTCTAGTAGTGAAATCTGAGGTACCTGACCAGAAGGTCGGTACAATTATAGAGTCAAAGGATGCTAAATTCTTTGAGGATATTTCCCCATGAGAGATAAGCAAAGCACTTCTATACTAGAATTTGATGAGACTCCTGAACCCGCCATTCCAATGGAATACTATGAACACTAAAGTGATGAAAGTTCCACGGAGGATGACGAGGAAGCTCCTATTAGGAGCAA
The DNA here is from genome assembly GCA_021605145.1 of Aegilops bicornis. Taxonomy (NCBI): domain Eukaryota; kingdom Viridiplantae; phylum Streptophyta; class Magnoliopsida; order Poales; family Poaceae; genus Aegilops; species Aegilops bicornis. The sequence goes on along the minus strand of CM038675.1, from coordinate 100,619,039 downwards.
GAGGCAGAGGACTGCAAAGTATTTTGGTGAAGATTTCCTCGTGTACCTCATGGATGATGATACTCCCAGTTTCATTTTAGAAGCTTATGCATCTCCGGATGCTGACTACTGGAAGGATGCGGTCCATAGCGAGATGGATTCCACCTTGGCAAGGGGCCATGGGAGATCACTGATCGTCCTTATGCTTGCCAACCATTGGGATGTAAGTGGGTGTTCAAGAGGAAGATTAGGCCCGATGGTACTGTTGAGAAGTACAAGGCTAGGCTTGTGGCCAAGGGTTATATCCAAAAATAAGAAGATGATTTCTTCGGTACTTACTCACCTTTGGCTAGACTGACAGCCATTCGAGTGTTACTCGTGTTGGCTGCCTCGCATGGTCTTCTTGTTCATCAGATGGATGTTAATACGGCTTTCCTTAAAGGAGAGCTAGACGAGGAAATTTACATGGAACTGCTAGATGGCTTTTTAGTAAATTTCCAGTTAAGAAAGATGTGCAAGCTAGCGAAATCTTTGTATGGCCTGAAACAAGCGCCTAAGAAATGGCATGAGAAGTTTAATACAACTTTCACATCTGTTGGCTTTGTTGTTAACAAAGCTGACAAATTTGTATACTATTGCTATGGTGGGGGCGAAGGAGTTATACTATGTTTGTATGTCGATGACATACTGATATTTGGGACCCACCTCAAAGTCATTGAGGAGGTCAAGGCTTTTCTATCTCATAACTTTCAGATGAAAGACCTGGGAGTGGCTGATGTTATCTTGAACATCAAGCTACTGAGAAATACTGAGGGTGGAATTACACTTTTGCAATCCCACTACGTTGAGAAGATTTTGAGCCGTTTTGGATACAACACCATTGAGGAAATATGCCCTAGAGGCAATAATAAAGTTATTATTTATTTCCTTATTTCATGATAAATTTTTATTATTCATGCTAGAATTGTATTAACTGGAAACTTAATACATGTGTGAATACACAGACAAACAGCGTGTCACTAGTATGCCTCTACTTTGACTAGCTCGTTAATCAAAGATGGTTAAGTTTACTAACCATAGACATGTGTTGTAATTTGATGAATGGGATCACATCATTAGAGAATGATGTGATTGACTTGACCCATTCCGTTAGCTTAGCACTTGATCGTTTAGTATGTTGCTATTGCTTTCTTCATGACTTATACATGTTCCTATGACTATGAGATTATGCAACTCCCGAATATCGGAGGAACACCTTGTGTCCTATCAAACGTCACAACGTAACTGAGTGATTATAAAGATGCTCTACAGGTGTCTCTGAAGGTGTTTGTTGGGTTGGCATAGATCGAGATTAGGATTTGTCACTCCGAGTATCGGAGAGGTATCTCTGGGCCCTCTCGGTAATGCACATCACTACAAGCCTTGCAAGCAATGTGACTAATGAGTTAGTTGCGGGATGATGCATTACAGAACGAGTAAAGAGGCCTGCCGGTAATGAGATTGAACTAGGTATTGAGATACCGACAATCGAATCTCGGGCACGTAACATACCGATGACAAAGGGAACAATGTATGTTGTTGTGCGGTTTGACCGATAAAGATATTCGTAGAATATGTAGGAGCCAATATGAGTATCCAGGTTCGCTATTGGTTATTGACCGGAGATATGTCTCGGTCATGTCTACATAGTTCTCAAACCCGTAGGGTCCGCATGCTTAACGTTCTATGCCGATTTGTATTATGAGTTATGTGATTTGATGACCGAAGTTTGTTCGGAGACCCGGATGAGATCGGGGACATGACGAGGAGTCTCGAAATGGTCGAGACGTAAAGATCGATATATTGGAAGACTATATTCGGACATCGGAAAGGTTCCGAGTGATTCGGGTATTTTTCGGAGTACCGGGGAGTACCGGGGAGTTACGGTAATTCGTCCTGGGAGTCAATGGGCCTTAATGGGCCTTAGTGAGAAGGAGAGGCAGCAGCTAGGAGGTAGCGCGCGCCCCTCCCAAGCCGAGTCCGAATTGGACAAGGGGTTTGGGGCGCGGCCCCCCTCTCCCTTCCTTCTCCCCTTCCCCTCCTTTCCCCCTTCTCCTAGTTGGACTAGGAAAGATCCTACTCCCTTGGCGCGCCCCTCCTAGGGCCGGCCTCCTCCTCCCTCCCTCCTTTATATACGGGGGCAGGGGGCACTCCAAGACACACAAGTTGATCATTGATCTCTCTTAGCCGTGTGCGGTGCCCCCCTCCACCATAATCCACCTCAGTCATATCGTAGCGGTGCTTAGGCGAAGCCCTGCGTCGGTAACTTCATCAACACCGTCTCCACGCCGTCGTGCTGACGAAGCTCTTCCCCGAAGCTCTACTGGATCGTGAGTTCGTGGGACGTCACCGAGCTGAACGTGTGCTGAACGTGGAGGTGCCCTACGTTCTGTACTGAGGATCGGTCGATCGTGAAGACATACGACTACATCAACCGTGTTGTCATAACGCTTCCGCTTTCAGTCTACGAGGGTACATGGACGACACTCTCCCCTCTTGTTGCTATGCATCACCATGATCTTGCGTGTGCGTAGGAATTTTTTTGAAATTACTATGTTCCCCAGCAGTGGCATCCGAGCCAGGTTTATGCGTAGATGTTATATGCACGAGTAGAACACAAGTGAGTTGTGGGCGATACTAGTCATACTGCTTACCAGCATGTCATACTTTGGTTCGGCGATATTGTTGGATGAAGCGGTCCGGACCGACATTACGCGTACGCTTAGGCGAGACTGGTTCTACCGACGTGCTTTGCACACAGGTGGCTGGCGGATGTCAGTTTCTCCAACTTTAGTTGAACCGAGTGTGACTACGTCCGGTCCTTGAGAAGGTTAAAACAGCACTAACTTGACGAAATATTGTTGTGGTTTTGATGCGTGGGTAAGAACGGTTCTTGCTCAGCCCGTAGCAGCCACGTAAAACTTGCAACAACAAAGTAGAGGACGTCTAACTTGTTTTTGCAGGGCATGTTGTGATGTGATATGGTCAAGACATGATGCTATATTTTATTGTATGAGATGATCTTGTTTTGTAACAGAGTTATCGGCAATCGGCGAGAGCCATATGGTTGTCGCTTTATTGTATGCAATGCAATCTCCCTGTAATTGCTTTACTTTATCACTAAGCGGTAGCGATAGTCGTAGAAGCAATAGTTGGCGAGACGACAACGATGATACGATGGAGATCAAGGTGTCGAGTCGGTGACGATGGTGATCATGACGATGCTTTGGAGATGGATATCAAAGGCACAAGATGATGATGGCCATATCATATCACTTATATTGATTGCATGTGATGTTTATCCTTTATGCATCTTATTCTGCTTTGATTGACGGTAGCATTATAAGATGATCTCTCACTAAATTTCAAGGTACAACTGTTCTCCCTGAGTATGCACCGTTGCCAAAGTTCGTCGTGCCGAGACACCACGTGATGATCGGGTGTGATAAGCTCTACGTTCATATACAACGGGTGCAAGCCAGTTTTGCACACGCAGAAATACTCGGGTTAAACTTGACGAGCCTAGCATATGCATATATGGCCTCGGAACACTGAGACCGAAAGGTCGAACGTGAATCATATAGTAGATATGATCAACATAGTGATGTTCACCATCGGAAACTAGTCCATTTCACGTGATGATCGGTTATGGTTTAGTTGACTTGGATCACGTGATCACTTAGATGATAAGAGAGATGTCTATCTAAGTGGGAGTTCTTAAGTAATATGATTAACTGAACTTAAATTTATCATGAATTTAGTCCTGAAAGTATCTGCATAACTATGTTGTAGATCAATAGCTCGCGATGTAGCTCCCCGTTTATTTTTGATATGTTCCTAGAGAAAAACTATGTTGAAAGATGATAGTAGCAATGATGCGGACTAGGTCCGTGATCTGAGGATTATCCTCATTGCTGCACAGAAAAATTATGTCCTTGATGCACCGCTAGGTGACAGACCTATTGCAGGAGCAAATGCAGACATTATGAACGTTTGACAAGCTTGATATGATGACTACTTGATAGTTTAGTGCACCATGCTTGACGGCTTAGAACCGGGACTTCATAAATGTTTTGAACACTATGGAGCATATAAGATGTTCCAAGAGTTGAAATTGGTATTTCATACTCATGCCCGTGTCGAGAGGTATGAGACCTCTGACAGTACTTTGCCTAAAAGATGGAGGAGAATAGCTCAACCAAAGTGGCGTGTGCTCAGATTGTCAGGTACTACAATTGCTTGAATCAAATGGGAGTTAATCTTCCAGATAAGATAGTAATTAACAAAGTTCTCTAGTCACTATCACCAAGTTAATAGAACTTCGTGATGAACTATAATATGCAAGGGATAACAAAAACAATTCCCAAGCTCTTCGTGATGCTAAAATCGGCGAAGGTAGAAATCAAGAAAAACATCAAGTGTTGATGGTTGACAAGACCACTAGTTTCAAGAAAAAGGGCAAAGGGAAGAAGGGGAACTTCAAGAAGAACGACAAGCAAGTTGCTGCTCAAGTGAAGAAGCCCAAGTCTGGACCTAAGCCTGAGACTAAGTGCTTCTACTACAAAGGAACTGGTCACTGGAAGCGGAACTACCCCAAGTAATTGGCGGATAAGATGGATGGCAAAGTGAACAAAGGTATATTTGATATACATGTTATTGATGTATACTTTACTAGTGTTTATAGCAACCCCTCGGTATTTGATACTAGTTCAGTTGCTAAAAGTAGTAACTCAAAACGGGAGTTGCAGAATGAACAGAAACTAGTTAAGGGTGAAGTGATGATGTGTGTTGGAAGTAGTTCCAAGATTGATATGATCATGTCGCACACTCCCTATACTTTCGGGATTAGTATTGAACCTAAATAAATGTTATTTGGTGTTTGCGTTGAGCATGAATACGATTTGATCATGTTTATTGCAATACGGTTATTCATTTGAGTTAGAGAATAATTGTTGTTCTGTTTACATTAATAAAACCTTCTATGGTCATACACCCAATTAAAATGGTTTGTTGGATCTCGATTTCAGTGATACACATATTCATAATATTGAAGCCAAAAGATGCAAAGTTAATAATGATAGTGCAACTTATTTGTGGCACTGCCGTTTAGGTCATATTGGTGTAAGCACATGAAGAAACTCCATGCTGATGGGCTTTTGGAATCACTTGATCGCTTGCGAACCATGCCTCATGGGCAAGATGACTAAAACTCCGTTCTCCGGAACAATGGAGCGAGCAACTGACTTATTGGAAATAATACATACTAATGTATGCGGTTCGATGAGTGTTGAGGCTCGCGGCAGGTATCATTATTTTCTGACCTTCACAGATGATTTGAGCAGATATAGGTATATCTACTCTATGAAACATAAGTCTGAAACATTTGAAAAGTTCAAAGAATTTCAGAGTGAAGTGGAGAATAATCGTAACAAGAAAATAAAAGTTTCTACGATATGATCGCAGAGGTAAAATATTTGAGTTACGAGTTTGACCTTCAGTTAAAACAATGTGAAATAGTTTCACTACTCCATACACAGAACACCACAAAGGTAATGGTGTGTCCGAACGTCATAACTATACTTTATTAGATATGGTGTGATCTATGATGTCTCTTACCGATTTACCACTATTGTTTTGGGATTGTGCATTAAAGACAGCTGCATTCACATTAAATAGGGCACCATCTAAATCCGTTGAGACGACATCGTATGAACTATGGTTTAGCAATAAACCTAAGCTGTCGTTTCTTAAAGTTTGGAGTTGCAATGCTTATGTGAAAAGGTTTCAACCTGATAAGCTCGAACCCAAATCGGAGAAATGCGTCTTCATAGGATACCCAAAGGAGACTATTGGGTACACCTTCTAATCATAGATCCGAAGGCAAAATATTCGTTGCTAAGAATGGATCCTTTCTAGAGAAGGAGTTTCTCTCGAAAGAAGTGACTGGGAGGAAAGTAGAACTTGATGAGGTAATTGTACCTTCTCCCGAATTGGAAAATAGTTCATCACAGAAATCATTTCCAGTAATGCCTACACCATTTAGTGAGGAAGATTAATGATGATGATGATGAAACTTCAGATCAAGTTACTACCGAACCTCGCAGGTCAACTAGAGTACGGTCTGCACCAGAGTCATACGGTAATCCTATTCTGGAGGTCATGTTACTTGACCATGACGAACCTACAAACTATGAGGAAGCGATGATGAGCCCAGATTCCGCAAAATGGTTTAAGGCCATGAAATCTGAGATGGGATCCATGTATGAGAACAATGTATGGACTTTGGTTGACTTGCTCGATGATCGGCAAGCCATTGAGAATAAATGGATCTTCAAGAGGAAGACGGACGCTGATAGTAGTGTTACTATCTACAAAGCTCGAATTGTCGCAAAATGTTTTCCACAATTTCAAGGTGTTGACTACGATGAGATTTTCTCACTCGTATCGATGCTTAAAAGTCTGTCTGAATCATGTTAGCAGTTGCCGCATTTTATGAAATCTGGCTAATGGATGTCAAAACTGCATTCCATAATGGATTTCTTAAAGAAGAGTTGTATATGATACAACCAGAAGGTTTTGTTAATCCTAAAGGTGCTAACAAAATGTGCAAGCTCCAGCAATCCATCTATGGACTGGTGCAAGCATCTGGGAGTCAGAATATACGCTTTGATGAGTTGATCAAAGCATATAGTTTTATACAGACTTGCGGTGAAGCATGTATTTACAAGAAAGTGAGTGCGAGCACTACAACATTTCGTATAAGTATATGTGAATGACATATTGTTGATTGGAAATAATGTAGAATTTTATGGAAAGCATAAAGGAGTATTTGAAAGGAGTTTTTAAAAGAAAGACCTCGGTGAAGCTCCTAACATATTGAACATCAAGATCTATAGAGATAGATCAAGACGCTTGATAAGTTTTTTCAATGAGTACATACCTTGACAAGATTTTGAAGTAGTTCAAAATGGAATAGTCAAAGAAAGAGTTCTTGCCTGTGTTGCAAGGTGTGAAATTGAGTAAGACTCAAAGCCCGACCACGGCAGAAGATAGAAAGAGAATGAAAGTCATTCCCTATGCCTCAGCCATAGGTTCTATAAAGTATGCCATGCTGTGTACCAGACCTATTGTATACCCTGCCCTGAGTTTGGCAAGGGAGTACAATAGTGATCTAGGAGTAGATCACTGGACAGCGGTCAAAATTATCCTTAGTGGAATAAGGATATGTTTCTCGATTATGGAGGTGACAAAAGGTTCGTCACAAAGGGTTATGCTACCTCTTGAGCACCGCGTTGGTTTTCCCTTGAAGAGGAAAGGGTGATGCAGCAAAGTAGCGTAAGTATTTCCCTCAGTTTTTGAGAACCAAGGTATCAATCCAGTAGGAGGCTACGCGCGAGTCCCTCGCACCTACACAAACAAATAAATCCTCGCAACCAACGCGATAAGGGGTTGTCAATCCCTACACGGTCACTTATGAGAGTGAGATCTCATAGATATGATAAGATAATATTTTTGGTATTTTTATGATAAAGATGCAAAGTAAAATAAAAAGCAACGGAAATAGCTAAGTGTTGGAAGATTAATATGATGGAAAATAGACCCGGGGGCCATAGGTTTCACTAGTGGCTTCTCTCGAGAGCATAAGTATTTTACGGTGGGTGAACAAATTACTATTGAGCAATTGACAGAATTGAGCATAGTTATGAGAATATCTAGGTATGATCATGTATATAGGCATCACGTCCGAGACAAGTAGACCGACTCACTGCGCATCTACTACTATTACTCCACACATCGACCGCTATCCAGCATGCATCTAGAGTATTAGGTTCATAAGAACAGAGTAACGCTTTAAGCAAGATGACATGATGTACAGGGATAAATTCATGCAATATGATAAAACCCTATCTTGTTATCCTCGATGGCAACAATAAAATACGTGCCTTGCTGCCCCTCATCACTTTGGGAAAGGACACCGCAAGATTGAACCCAAAGCTAAGCACTTCTCCCATTGCGAGAAAGATCAATCTAGTAGGCCAAACCAAACTGATAATTCGAAGAGACTTGCAAAGATAACCAATCATACATAAAATAATTCAGAAGATTCAAATATTGTTCATAGATAAACTTGATCATAAACCCACAATTCATCGGTCTCAACAAACACACCGCAAAAGAAGATTACATCGAATAGATCTCCATGAGAGAGGGGGAGAACATTGTATTGAGATCCAAAAAGAGAGAAGAAGTCATCTAGCTAATAACTATGGACCCGAAGGTCTGAGGTAAACTACTCACACTTCATCGGAGAGGCTATGGTGTTGATGTAGAAGCCCTCCGTGATTGATGCCCCCTCCGTGAACTCCTAACAGGCCCCAAGATGGGATCTCGTGGAGTCTGAGAAGGTTGCGGCGGTGGAATTAGGTTTTTGGCTCCGTTTTTATCGTTTGGGGGCAATGAGGTATATATAGGAGGAAGGAATGCGTCGGTGGAGCAACATGGGGCCCACAAGGGTGGAGGGCGCGCCAAGGGGGGTAGGCGCGCCCCCTACCTCGTGGCTTCCTGGAAGCTTCCTTGAGTTAGGGTCCAAGTCTCCTGGATCATGTTCGTTCCAAAAATCACGTTCCCGAAGGTTTCATTCGGTTTGGACTCAGTTTGATATTCCTTTTTCTGCGAAACTCTGAAATAGGCAAAAACAACAATTCTGGGCTAGGCCTCCGGTTAATAGGTTAGTCCCAAAAATAATATAAAAGTGAATAATAAAGCCCAATAATGTCCAAAACAAAAGATAATATAGCATGGAACAATAAAAAATTATAGATATGTTGGAGACGTATCAAGCATCCCCAAGCTTAATTCCTGCTCGTCCTCGAGTAGGTAAATGATAAAAACAGAATTTTTGATATCGAATGCTATTTAGCACAATTTCAATGTAATTCTTCTTATTGTGGCATGAGTGTTCAGATTTGATATGATTCAAGATAAAAGTTTAATGTTGACATAAAAACAATAATATTTCAAGCATACTAACTAAGCAATTATGTCTTATCAAAATAACATTGCCAAAGCAAGTTATCCCTACAAAATCATATAGTCTGGCTATGCTCCATCTTCCCCACATAAAATATTCATATCATGTACGACCCCGGTTTTAGCCAAGCAATTGGTTCATACTTTTAACGCGCTTCAGCCTTTTCAACTCTTACGCAATACATGAGCGCAATCCATGGATATAGCACTATGATTGAATAAGGTATAATGGAAGGGGTTATGTGGGAAGACAAAAAAAGGAGAAAGTCTCACATCAACGAGGCTAATCAACGGGCTATGGAGATGCCCATAAATTGATGTTAATGCGAGAAGTAGGGATTGCCATGCAACGGATGCACTAGAGCTATAAGTGTATGAAAGCTCAAAAAGAAACTAAGTGGGTGTGCATCCAACTTGCTTGCTCACGAAGACCTCGGGCATTTGAGGAAGCCCATCATTGGAATATACAAGCTAAGTTCTATAATGAGATTTCCCACTAGTATATGGAAGTGACAAAATGAGAGACTCTCTATTATGAAGATCACGGTGCTACTTTGAAGCACAAGTGTGGTGAAAGGATAGTCACATTGTCCCTTCTCTCTTTTGCTCTCATTTTTTTACTTAGTCCGGAGTCTCATCCCGACTTGTGGGGGAATCATAGTCTCCATCATCCTTTCCTCACTTGGGACATTGCTCTAATAATGATAATCATCACACTTTTATTTACTTACACTCATGAATTACAACTCAATACTTAGAACAAAATATGACTCTATATGAATGCCTCCGGCGGCGTACCGGGATATGCAATGAATTAAGAGTGACATGTATGAAAGAATTATGAACGGTGACTTTGCCACAAATACAATGTCAACTACATGATCATGCAAAGCAATATGACAATGATGGAGTATGTCATGATAAATGAAACGGTGGAAAGTTGCATGGCAATATATCTCGGAATGGCTATGGAAATGCCATGATAGGTAGGTATGGTGGCTGTTTTGAGGAAGATATAAGGAGGTTTATGTGTGATAGAACGTATCATATCACGGGGTTTGGATGCACCGGCGAAGTTTGCACCAACTCTCAAGGTGAGAAAGGGCAATGTGCGGTACCGAAGAGGCTAGGAAATTGCGGAAAGGTAAGTGTGCGTATAATCCATGGACTCACGTTAGTCATAAAGAACTCATATACTTATTGCAAAAATTTATTAGCCCTCGAAGGAAAGTACTACTACGCACGCTCCTAGGGGAAGGGTTGGTAGGAGTTAACCATCGCGCGATCCCGACCGCCGCACAAAGGAAGACAATCAACAAATACTTCATGCTCCGACTTTGTTACATAACGGTTCACCATACGTGCATGCTACGGAATCACAAACTCCAACACATGTATTTTTCAATTCCACAATTACTCAACTAGCACAACTATGGTATTACCACCTTTATATCTCAAAACAATTATCAAGCATCAAATTTCTCATGATATTAATTAAAGCAAATTGCCATGCTATTTTAAGGCTCTCAAAATAATATAAGTGAAGCATGAGAGATCAATAGTTTCTATAAAACAAATCCACCACCGTGCTCTAAAAGATATAAGTGAAGCACTAGAGCAAAAACTATATAACTCAAAAGGTATAAGTGAAGCACATAGAGTATTCTAATAATTTCCGAATCATGTGTGTCTCTCTCAAAAGGTGTGTGCAGAAAGGATGATTATGGTAAACTAACAAACAAAGACTCAAATCATACAAGACGCTCCAAGCAAAACACATATCATGTGGTGAATAAAAATATAGCTCCAAGTAAAGTTACGATGGAAGTAGACGAAAGAGGGGATGCCTTCCGGGGCATCCCCAAGCTTCGCCTTTTTGGTGTCCTTAGATTATCTTGGGGGTGCCATGGGCATCCCCAAGCTTAGGCTCTTTCCACTCCTTGTTCCATAATCCATCAAATCTTTTACCCAAAACTAGAAAACTTCACAACACAAAACTTAACAGAAAATCTCGTGAGCTCCGTTAGCGAAAGAAAACATAATACCACTTCAAGGTACTGTAATTAACTCATTATTTATTTATATTGGTGTTAAACCTACTGTATTCCAACTTCTCTATGGTTTATAAACTCTTTTACTAGCCATAGATTCATCAAAATAAGAAAACAACACACGAAAAACAGAATCTGTGAAAAACAGAACAGTCTGTAGTAATCTGTAACTAACGCAAACTTCTGGAACTCCAAAAAATCAGAAAAAATAGGAAGACCTAGGAAATTTGTTTATTGATCATCAGCAATTGTAATCAACATTTTATCATGTTCTGGTAATTTTTAAAAATTATTTTAGTGAACAGAAGGTTTCTGGAATTTTCTGCAAGATCAAATAACTATCATCCAAGAAGATCCTATAGGTTTAACTTGGCACAAACACTAATTAAAACATAAAAACACATCTAACCAGATTCTAGAACAAATATTTATTCCTAAACAGAAGCTAAAAGCCAAAAAAAACAAAAAAAAATTGGGTTGCCTCCCAACAAGCGCTATCGTTTAACGCCCCATCTTTGGTAGGCAATCCATAAGTGGCTCTCATAATAGATTAATTTGGTAATTTTATTTTCTTCCTAGGGAAGTGTTCCATGTCTTTCTTTAATGGGAATTGGAATCTAATATTCCCTTCCTTCATATCAATAATTGCACCAATCGTTCTAAGGAAAGGTCTACCAAGAAAAATAGGACATGAAGGATTGCCATCTATATCAAGAATGATAAAATCTACGGGAACATAGTTCCTATTTGCAACAGTAAGAACATCATCGATTCTTCCCATAGGTTTCTTAATGGTGGAATCCACAAGGTGCAAATTTAGAGAGCAATCATCAAAATCACGGAAACCTAACAAATCACACAAAGTTTTAGGAATCGTGGAAACACTAGCACCCAAATCACACAAAGCATAGCATTCATGATCTTTAATTTTAATTTTAATAGTAGGTTCCCACTCATCATAAAGTTTTCTAGGGATAGAAACTTCCAACTCAAGTTTTTCTTCATAAGATTGCATCAAAGCATCAACGATATGTTTGGTAAAAGCTTTATTTTGACTATAAGCATGAGGAGAATTTAGCATGGATTGCAACAAGGAAATACAATCTATCAAAGAGCAATTATCATAATTAAATTCCTTGAAATCCCAAATAGTGGGTTTATTAATATCTAGGGTTTTGATCTCTTCAATCCCACTTTTATCAATTTTAGCATCAAGATCTAAAAACTCCGAATTTTTGGAACGCCTTCTAGGTAAAGGTGGATCATATTCAGTTCCATCATTATCAAGATCCATATTGCAAAACAAAGATTTAATAGGGTACACATCAATAACTTTTAGATCTTCATCTTTCTTTTCATAGAAATTTGAAGAACACGCTTTCATAAAGCAATCTTTCTTAGCACACATCCTAGCGGTTCTTTCTTTGCACTCATCAATGGAAATTCTCATAGCTTTGAGAGACTCATTGATATCATTCTTAGGAGGAATAGATCTAAGTTTCAAAGAATCAACATCAAGAGAAATTCTATCAACGTTCCTAGCCAATTCATCAACTTTAAGCATTTTTTCTTCAAGAAAAGCATTGAAATTCTTTTGCGAATTCATAAACTCTTTAACACTAGTCTCAAATTCAAAGGGCATCTTATTAAAGTTTCCATAAGAATTGTTGTAGGAGTTACCATAATTATTAGAGGAATTGCTAGGATAAGGCCTAGGATTAAAGTTTCCTCTATACGCGTTGTTACCAAAATTAGTCCTACCAACAAAATTTACATCCATAGATTCATTATTATTCTCAATCAAAGTAGACAAAGGCATATCATTAGGATCAGAAGAAACACTCTTAGTAGCAAATAATTTCATAAGTTCATCCATCTTTCCACTCAAAACATTAATTTCTTCTATCGCATGCACTTTTTATTAGTAGATATTTCAGTGTGCCATTGAGAATAATTAACCATAATATTATCTAGGAGTTTAGTAGCTTCTCCTAAAGTGATCTCCATAAAAGTGCCTCCCGCGGCCGAATCTAAAAGATTTCTAGAAGCAAAATTCAATCCGGCATAAATTTTTTGTATAATCATCCACAAATTCAAACCATGTGTAGGGAAATTACGTATCATTAATTTCATCCTCTCCCAAGCTTGTGCAACATGTTCATGATCAAGTTGCTTAAAATTCATAATATCGTTTCTAAGAGAGATGATCTTAGCGGGAGGAAAATACTTAGAGATAAAAGCATCTTTGCACTTATTCCATGAATCAATACTATTTTTAGGCAAAGACGAAAAACAAGCTTTAGCATGACCTCTAAGCAAAAAAGGAAATAGCTTTAATTTAACAATATCATTGTCAACATCTTTCTTCTTTTGCATATCACACAAATCAACGAAGCTATTTAGATGAGTAGCGGCATCTTCACTAGGAAGGCCGGCGAATTGAACTTTCATTACAAGATTCAACAAAGCAGCATTGATTTCACAAGATTCAGTATCGGTAAGAGGAGCAATCAGAGTGCTAAGGAAATCATTATTGTTGGTATTGGTAAATTCACATAATTTGGTATTATTTTGAGCCATCAATCCAACACACGAGCAAACAAGAGACGGGCAAAAAGAGGCAAACGAAAAGAGAGGGCGAATAAAACGGCAAGGGTGAAGTGGGGAAGAGGAAAACGAGAGGCAAATGGCAAATAATGTAATGCGGGAGATAAGGGTTTGTGATGGGTACTTGGTATGTTGACTTTTGCGTAGACCTCCACAGCAGCGGCGCCGTAAATCCTTCTTGCTACCTCTTGAGCACTGCGTTGGTTTTTCCTTGAAGAGGAAAGGGTGATGCAGCAAAGTAAGCGTAAGTATTTCCCTTGGTTTTTAGAACCAAGGTATCAATCCAGAGACTACGCACAGTCCCTCGCACCTACACAAACAAATAAATCCTCGCAACCAACGCGATAAGGGGTTGTCAATCCCTACAGGTCACTTACGAGAGTGAGATCTGATAGATATGATAAGATAATATTTTTGGTATTTTTATGATAAAGATGCAATGTGAAATAAAAAGGAACGGAAATAGCTAAGTGTTGGAAGATTAATATGATGGAAAATAGACCCGGGGGCCATAGGTTTCACTAGTGGCTTCTCTCGAGAGCATAAGTATTTTACGGCGGGTGAACAAATTACTGTTGAGCAATTGACAGAATTGAGCATAGTTATGAGAATATCTAGGTATGATCATGTATATAGGCATCACGTCCGAGACAAGTAGACCGACTCACCTGCATCTACTACTATTACTCCACACATCGACCGCTATCCAGCATGCATCTAGAGTATTAAGTTCATAAGAACAGAGTAACGGTTTAAGCAAGATGACATGATGTAGAGGGACAAATTCATGCAATATGATAAAAACCCCATCTTGTTATCCTCGATGGCAACAATACAATATATGCCTTGCTGCCCCTCATCACTTTGGGAAAGGACACCGCAAGATTGAACCCACAGCTAAGCACTTCTCCCATTGCAAGAAAGATCAATCTAGTAGGCCAAACCATACTTATAATTCGAAGAGACTTGCAAAGATAACCAATCATACATAAAATAATTCAGAAGATTCAAATATTGTTCATAGATAAACTTGATCATAAACCCACAATTCATCGGTCTCAACAAACACACCGCAAAAGAAGATTACATCGAATAGATCTCCACGAGAGAGGGGGAGAACATTGTATTGAAATCCAAAAAGAGAGAAGAAGCCATCTAGCTAATAACTATGGACCCGAAGGTCTGAGGTAAACTACTCACACTTCATCGGAGATGCTATGGTTATGATGTAGAAGCCCTCAGTGATTGATGCCCTCTCTGGCGGAGCTCCAGAACAGGCCCCAAGATGGGATCTCGTGGGTACAGAAGGTTGCGGCGGTGGAATTAGGTTTTTGGCTCCGGTTTTGATCATTTGGGGGTACATAGGTATATATACGAGGAAGGAGTACGTCGGTGGAGCAACATGGGGCCCACGAGGGTGGAGGGCGTGCCCAGGGGGTAGGCGCGCCCCCTACCTCGTGGCTTCCTGGAAGCTTCCTTGACTTAGGGTCCAAGTCTCCTGGATCATGTTCGTTCAAAAAATCACGTTCCCGAAGGTTTCATTCGGTTTGGACTCCGTTTGATATTCTTTTTCTGCGAAACTCTGAAAGAGGCAAAAAACAACAATTCCGGGTTAGGCCTCCGGTTAATAGTTTAGTCCCAACAATAATATAAAAGTGAATAATAAAGCCCAATAATGTCCAAAACAGAAGATAATATAGCATGGAACAATCAAGAATTATAGATACGTTGGAGACGTATCAGGTTACGTCGATGCAAATTTTGACACTGATCCAGATGACTCTGAGTCTCAATTCTGATACATATTGAAAGTGGGAGCAATTAGCTAGGGTAGCTCCGTGCAGAGTATTGTAGACATATAATATTTGCAAAATACATGCGGCTCTGAATGTAGCAGACCCGTTGACTAAACTTCTCTCACAAGCAAAACATGATCACACCTTATTACTCTTTGGGTGTTAATCACATAGCGATGTGAACTAGATTATTGACTCTAGTAAACCCTTTGGGTGTTGGACACATGGCGATGTGAACTATGGGTGTTAATCACATGGTGATGTGAACTATTGATGTGATTTAGATTATTGACTCTAGTGCAAGTGGGAGACTGAAGGAAATATGCCCTAGAGGGAATAATGAAGTTATTATTTATTTCCTTATTTCATGATAAATGTTTATTATTCATTGTAGAATTGTATTAACCAGAAACTTAATACATGTGTGAATACATAGACAAACAGTGTGTCACTAGTATGCCTCTACTTTGACTAGCTCGTTAATCAAAGATGGTTAAGTTTCCTAACCATAGACATGTGTTGTCATTTGATGAACGGGATCACATCATTAGAGAATGATGTGATTGCCTTGACCCATTCCGTTAGCTTAGCACTTGATCGTTTAGTATGTTGCTATTGCTTTCTTCATGACTTATACATGTTCCTATGACTATGAGATTATGCAACTCCCGAATATCGGAGGAACACCTTGTGTCCTATCAAACGTCACAACGTAACTGGTTGATTATAAAGATGCTCTACAGGTGTCTCCGAATGTGTTTGTTGGGTTGGCATAGATCGATATTAGGATTTGTCACTCTGAGTATCGGAGAGGTATCTCTAGGCCCTCTCGGTAATGCACATCACTACAAACCTTGCAAGCAATGTGACTAATGAGTTTAGTTGCAGGATGATTCATTACGAAATGAGTAAAGAGACTTGCCGGTAAAGAGATTGAACTAGGTATTGAGATACCGACGATCGAATCTCGGGCAAGTAACATACCGATGACAAAGGGAACAATGTATGTTGTTGTGCGGTTTGACCGATAAAGATATTCGTAGAATATGTAGGAGCCAATATGAGCATTCAGGTTCCGCTATTGGTTATTGACCGGAGATATGTCTCGGTCATGTCTACATAGTTCTCGAACCCGTAGGGTCCGCACGCTTAACGTATGATGACGATTTGTATTATGAGTTATGTGATTTGATGACCGAAGTTTGTTCGGAGTCCCGGATGAGATCGGGGGCATGACGAGGAGTCTCGAAATGGTCAAGACGTGAAGATCGATATATTGGAAGGCTATATTCAGACATCGGAAAGGTTCCGAGTGATTCGGGTATTTTTGGAGTACCGGGGAGTTACGGGAATTCGTCCGGGGAGTCAATGGGCCTTAGTGGGAAGGAGAGGCAGCAGCCAGGAGATGGCGCGCGCCCCTCCCAAGCCCTGTCTGAATTGGACAAGCGGTTTGGGGTGCGGCCCCCCTCTCCCTTCCTTCTCCCCTTCCCCTCCTTTCCCCCTTCTCCTAGTTGGACTAGGAAAGGAGGAAACCTACTCCTACTAGGAGTAGGAATCCTACTCCCTTGGCGCGCCCCTCCTAGGGCCGGCCTCCTCCTCCCTCCCTCCTTTATATACGGGGGCAGGGGGCACCCCAAGACACACAAGTTGATCATTGATCTCTCTTAGCCGTGTGCGGTGCCCCCCTCCACCATAATCCACCTCGGTCATATCGTAGCGGTGCTTAGGCGAAGCCCTGCGTCGGTAACTTCATCAACACTGTCACCACGCCGTCGTGCTGACGAAGCTCTTCCCCGAAGCTCTGCTGAATCGTGAGTTCGCGGGACGTCACCGAGCTGAACATGTGCTGAACACGGATGTGTCGTACGTTCGGTACTGAGGATCGGTCGATCGTGAAGACGTACGACTACATCAACCGCTATGTCATAACGCTTCCGCTTTCGGTCTACGAGGGTACATGGACGACACTCTCCCCTCTCGTTGCTATGCATCACCATGATCTTGCGTGTGCGTAGGATTTTTTTTGAAATTACTACGTTCCCCAACAACCATATGATCCTAGCATGCAGTTTCGAAAGTTCAAAGCCATGATTGTAGATCAATTGAGATATTCTCAAGTGGTCAGTTCACTCATGTACCTAGCTTGTGCTACTCGTCCTAACATCTCATTTGCTATGGGCAAACTGAGTCGGTTTGTTTCCAAACCGGGAGATGTGCATTAGCATGCCGTTGAACGAGTCATGCATTATTTGCAAAGGTACTCTGAACTACGGAATTCACTATTCTAGTTACCAGACGTTACTTGAGGGGTATAGTGATTCGAATTGGATATCTGATGCAGATGAGATGAAAGCCACAAGTGGATATGTCTTCATGCTTGGTTGTGGTTCTGTTTCCTGGAAGTCCTGCAAGCAGGCGATCTTAACGAGATCGACTATGGAAGCAGAACTAAAAGCATTAGACACATCATGCATCGAAGCAGAATGACTTCGAGAGCTTTTGATGGATTTGCCAGTGTTGATAAACCAGTCCCGATTGTCCTCATGAACTGTGCCAATCAAACTGTGACTACCAAGGCTAAGAGTTCAAAGGACAACATGAAATCCACAAAGCACAATAAGAAGAAGATTAAAATCTGTCAGAAAATCAAGAAACTCCGGAGTGATAGCATTGTATTACATCCAAATGGCTAAGAATCTGGCAGACCCTTTTATGAAAGGGCTATCACGGATTGTGTAGAAAATGCATCGAGGGAGATGGGTATGAGACCCACGTAAGTTGCCATGGGGGTAACCCAACCTATGTGTTCGGAGATCTCGTGAATTAGAACCTGGGAAAACAATCAAGCGGTCAACTGAGAGAGTATCCTTAATTAACCCACTCTGTTGAAGATGCAATAATACTCTCATATTCTGTAAGGGAGGCTGACTTTTGTCTTAATGTGTTCCAAAGCTTATGTAAGCAAGATGCTAACCTACAGAGCGTTCTTTGGAGGAACACACCTATGTGAGCCTGACTGTAGGTCACAGTCTATGAGACTGGGTAATCTCTAGGAAGCTCGTGAGAAGGTAAGGAGTATGACTAATAAGCTCCACCCATGGGGTTTAGACTTCGGCAATCACGTATCAGCTGACAATAGGTGAAACTTCTGCACGCCAAACTGACAATTCAAGGCATAGTCCATTGTTCAGTTATGAAGAAGTCTAATCCTGTTGCTCTAGGTGGAAGTTCAACTTAACAGTCTCCACTGAAAATTCTGATATATCAAATAGTATTTGAAACAGTTGACAAACTTATGTGCCTCAAGATCTGATGGGGGATTGTTGGATTATGGATGGGCTTGGGCCCATATAAAACAATAATCCCTGGTTAATCTCCAAGGGCCATTTAGGTGCATGGTAAGTGGTGGAAAGTTTAGTACCATACTGCTACAGTAAGAAGAGTAAGACCCCTTTATAAGGGTTGCTCTACCACATGCCATTGGGAGCTTGGGAATAGGAGTTGTACACGCACGCTCCTCCTCCTCAGGAATGAGCCGAGCCGAGCCTTATTTTTGTCAGTCAAGAATGGTTAATCAATTGTGGGTTAATTACCGAGTCGATTACGGAAGTGCCACTGTTTGAGACGTTGGATCGTGGGTTGTTCGTGGACTCGGTCATGGGCCTGAGCCTAGGACCATCTACCTTACGACCTATATAAGGAGGCGCGGGCCAGTGGAGTGAACCCTAATTAACTCAATTCACCCACTCTCTCTTGCACAACCCTAGCCATCATCTACCGTTCCTCTCTTTGTGCTGCTTTCGACGATCCCATCCGACGACCGCGTGCATGGTTGGTTGGGAGAGCAGGTGCCTCTGGAACTCTGTCATTCGAGATCCTGCCCGGAAGAGCAGCAATAATGTGGGGAGCATCTCGACACGATTGCTCCTGATCCATCCTCATCTCCGCCCGCCTCTGTTTCCACTACTTCCCCTGCATCGACCCCATGGCTGACGACAAAGCCGCCAAGAAGAAGGCCTTGGCCGATGCCGATGATGTCGCTGCCGCCGCCGCGTTGGCCTGGCCAACTGGAGAGTATGACTCGTGCATCCTCTACTTGCTTGTTCATGTGCTGGTCGTATATATGCTATTCATAGATGTTTCTGTTCTATGTACTGTACGTGCTCACATACTTAGGTATACGTATGAGATGCATATACCATATTTTTCATGCTTACTATTTACTCGTGGATCGGTCTAATCAGAAAAATGCTAATATTTCCAACAATAACTGAGTGGGATGGCATGAAGGAAGTTGGGTATAAGATGGAGGAAATGACGTAGGGTAGAAGGCATCTTTGCACTTGGGGCAATGACGTAACTAGTGAAATTATACCAAGGCACGTCAATTGATGGTTGAAAACTATTTTCAAACCCCCTCTTTGGCCCTCGTGGGTCGTTGAGAATTTCTCACAGGGCTCCCTCACTTAGGAGAGAGTAAAGCCCTACATTCCATAATCAAAATTTGTAATCTACTACTTCATCTCATAATGTAAAACGTTTTTGTAAGGCAAGTTAGCTTGCAAAAACATCTTACATTATGTGACAGAGGTAGTATATGCAAAACAATAGTGTGGATTTCTTTTTTTTAGAAAAGGAGGATGACCCCCGGCCTCTGCATCTGAGCGATGCATACAGTCACTTTATTAATTATTCTCACAAGACCTTACAATATCGTACAATAGTAAGACTAAAGCCGCCGTCTAAGCAACAAACTGTCGCTACACCTATCCTGTTGATGAAGGAGCGCGGATAGCCTGGGCCTAATACCAAACAGACATCGCTGCCAAGCCTAACATCTAAGACCTGAGACCCCAACATAGCCACTTGCCGGGTCTGGGGCACATACTGGTCCGGCGTGCTTTTAGAGGCCGCCACCGCCAACTGCCACCGCTCCCTCTTCAGAACTGTACTGATGCATCAACCTTGGTCGGTCCAGCTATCGTCGATGCCACCACGGCGCCCAACGGCACCTCCTCCCTACGCGCTCAACGCCATGCTGCCACGTACCACCAGCGGACACAGCTTGAAGCCCTTGGAGGATCTGTCATGCGTAGCACCTGCCGACCAGGCATGACCAAGTGTAGCACCTGTCGGTCAGGCATGACTTGACATCTCCACTAAAGCTCCGTGCAAGACGAAGCCGCTCCACCTCCTGCCTCTGACTTCCAGCGCTGCTCCACAAAACGACGCTCCCAAGAGAGAAACGACACCGCAGTGCCGCCATCGTCCAGAGGGTTTCCCCCGAAGCAATACGAGTGTGGATTTCTTTTACCTTAGGAATTTCTACAACTTAATTATGATTGGTGTTTGTTCATGTCACACATGTCAGGCTGCTTGGACCTGATAAAATAGGCTTTGTTTATAAAGGATTATCTCTTTCCTTAGAAAACCCAAACCTACAGGCTAAAGCCACGATTTCATTCCTTCATCACCTATGTAAACCTTCAACATTCAAATTCTTGGCCTAAACTTAGATGGCAGTGAACTCGGTTAAAACCTGCCACATAGGTTTCCATATCTTTTTAGCAGTTTGCATTTTTCTAAAATCAACCTTTCTATAAAAGATACCAAAAGAAAGCTCGAATCTTTTAGCTGCCGCAAACATCTGCCTCAAGGCAAGGCTTGCTTGATGATGTATATGATCGTGAGCGCGGCCAACACACATAGATCAGACTGAAAACAGTCCATGAGGTGACATGTAGGCTGTACGTTTTTTTTTTTTTGAGGGGTGGATGTAGCTAACAATTGCATCAACATACTTATCAGATGTCCCTAACTTTTAAAAAAAAAAGGGGGTTCATACCCCCACCTCTGCATGCGTACGATGCACACTCATTCGTATTAATTATTAAGTGGAGTACAAAATAAATGAACCACAATTGAACCATTACAAGATGTCAAATTCACCCCAAGAATTATTGTTCCGGACCGTCTTCAAAAAAAAGATAAATGTCCCTGCATCATCACGACGTTTGATGTAGACGACGTAGACAAGAATTTCATCATGTTTGCTGAGACCAGCCAATGAAGACCAGAACAACAAGTAGACAATGCCTTCCTTAAAAAAAAGTAGAAAACATCTTCAAAAAAGTAATGACACAAATTCGTCACCGCCGAACCCAACCAATAAAGAACAAAATAAGAGTTTCGCCCCGGTCATGAAGTTGTGTTTTAATCAAAGATGCCCCCGACTAATTAATCATTCACGCGGAGTTTGTTGGCGCCGCCTCCTTGCGGCGTCACTTCTTCTATCTATCAACTCTCTCTTATGGTTTCCCTCAACACACACCATGCAAGGAAGCTCAACACAGACACACACGCACAAGGAAGAGCACAAAAGCTTTGCGAATGGCTCTGCTCCTTGGCCGTATGTGCGAGTGAGAGAGAGAGCTGGTCCGGGGTTTGTCACAACAATTGGTATCAGAGCTGCTTCATCTTGGGTGTCGTCTCCTTGCCGGAGGCGTGCCGGCGGTGGCGGCGTTCGCCGGCGGCTGCGCGATGAAGCTCCGGGCCATGTGCCGGCTTGTGGAGGTGGGTGCGCACTGGACGCGTCGGGCGCGTTGGGACCGCGGGCGCGCGTACGAGCGTGCGGTTGGCGTTGGGAGGAGGCGTATGTCGCCGTGGTGCTCGAGTCCGTGCTCGAGTTCGGCTACATCCTTCTGGCGTTTGTCGCTGGCGGCTGCCATGGCGGACGCGGAGGCGGCACGCGGTGAGTTTCTGGTGCTGTCGGGCTCGTCGGGCGCGTCGGATGCGCGCGGGACGTGCGGGACGTGCGGGACGTGCAGGACGCACTGATGTGGTCGGCCTCGTCGGGCGCGTCGGGTGAACGCGGGACGTACGGGGCACCGAGGGACACCAGTTGTGTGTCGCCGGCGGCGAATGAGCTCGGCGTATGTCGTCGGAGTCGTGACGGAGCACGGTGGTGACTGGCGTCAGTGCGCCATGTCGACATGACCCGGCCGTGCATGTAGTTGAACAAACCCAAGCATGTTGTGTGCATGTGCGTGTGCATGCACAGTTGGTTAGTGGGTGCGTGGGTTAGTGTCACAAAACCAGGCCAGGATTGTTGCCCCGGCTGTGTGCGTGTGTGAGGCTATTTCAAGAGCCTGCGTTGTGATTGGTGCCTCATCTGGTTGATGGTGGTCTGTCCATCCTGCAATACGCTGATGATACAATCATTTTCATGGAACACGATTTGGCAAAAGCGAGGAACATGAAGTTAGTGTTATGCCTTTTTGAACAATTGTCGGGGCTGAAAATTAATTTCCATAAAAGCGAGTTGTTCTGCTTTGGGAGAGCCAAAGACGAACAAGAAGCGTATACACAATTGTTTGGTTGTGAAGTGGGGGCTTTACCTTTCACGTATCTTGGTATTCCCATTCGCCATCGTAAGCTAACAAATGGTGAGTGGAAGTGCATCGAGGATCAGTTTGAGAAGAAACTGAGCTGCTGGAAAGGAAAACTCATGTCATATGGAGGCCGGTTGATTCTTATTAACTCGGTGCTCACGAGTTTACCTATGTTTCTCTTATCTTTCTTTGAGGTCCCAGTCGGGGTTAGGAAAAGGCTGGACTTCAATCGTTCTCGCTTCTTTTGGCAGAGCGATGAGTATAAGAGGAAGTACAGATTGGCCAAATGGGATATTATTTGTCGATCAAAGGACCAAGGGGGACTTGGTATTGAAAATTTTGAAATCAAGAACAAATGCCTGCTCAGTAAGTGGCTGTTTAAGTTGTCTTCTGAGACAGAGGCAACTTGGGCGCAGATTTTACGTAGTAAATATCTGCACTCAAAGACTTTATCCCAGGTTACGCTGAGACCTACAGATTCGCCGTTCTGGAAAGGGCTTATGAGGGTCAAAGCCGCTTTCTTTAACAGAACGAAATGTATTGTCGGTAATGGTGATATCTGGCGATTACGGGAGGATACGTGGCTTGGTGTGGCGCCTTTGGCTTCACAATATCCGACCCTATATCGTATTGTTCAGCGTCGGGAGGCTCTCGTTGCCACGGTTATGCAGTCTATTCCTCTCAACATTCAGTTTAGGAGGGTGCTTGTGGGGGCTCGATGGGAAGCATGGCTTCACTTGGTCCGTAGACTGATGGAAGTTCAGCTAACTCCTCAGCCCGACCAGATAAGTTGGAAGCTAACTAGATCTGGGGTGTTCACGGTTAAATCGATGTACATTGATATCATTAATTCTACTGTGATCCCTAGTTCCAAAGAGGTTTGGAAAGTTAAGGTACCATTGAAGATTAAAGTGTTTATGTGGTTTGTGCATAAACAAGTTATTCTTACAAAGGATAATCTAGTTAAGCGTAACTGGACAGGATCTACTAGGTGTAGTTTCTGTGATCGGGCTGAGACTATCAAGCATTTATTTTTTGACTGTCCGTTGGCACGAGGGTTGTGACGCTCCGTGCAAATTGCTTTTAATATTACTCCTCCGCGATCGGTTAACACGTTATTTGGGGCGTGGCTTGTTGGAATTGAGTCCGAAACAGCCAGACACATGCGTGTAGGAGTATGCGCGTTGCTATGGGCAATTTGGAATTGCAGAAATGATTTGGTTTTTAATAGAACAACAAATACTCATTTTTTGCAGGTGCTATTCCGAGCTACAGCTATGATCCGTACGTGGTCCTTACTCACTCCGACGGAGGCCAGGGAGCGTTTGGTTATTGGATCTGTCCGGTGGGAGACGGTAGCGCGGGATATCTTCAACCGGTTTGGATGGCGATCATGTAATAGGATAGGCTTTTAGTTTACCTATATGTTTTTATGCCAGCCGGTTGTGGCTTTTGGGGCTTATGTTTTGCAGTTGATGCTCTAGGTGAGCTAGCTGCTGCTTTTTGCTTGTGTACTGTAAGACCTTGTGAGATCTTGTTCACTTTTTAATAAAAGTGGCCGTATGCATCGATCTGATGCAGAGGCCGGGGAATCCCCTTTTCGAAAAAAAAAGCCTGCGTTGTGTGTAGAGCGGTGGAGGGGCCAGAGCAAAATATAGCCGCGTGTAGTGCTGTGAGTTCCTGTGGTTGGTGGAGCCGGAGTTTGTGCTCGGGGAAAGAAAAGTGCCGTTTGTGCGGCGGGCGTTTGAGCGCCGGGAAAACTTCTTTGTGCCCATCGTCTCTCTTTCTTCTTCATTTTTGTCTTCGGTGAGACTGAGCACCAAGGTGAGGAGTGCAGCAAGGGGAGGAGCTACGACAACAACAATTAGTTGACTGCCTAGTTTGTAGAGGAGGATTGAGTCACACGCATGCATGGATAAGTTGTTAGCGGCTGAGTCATGGATGCATGCATATGTAGTGCCTTAGCTGGTGCGTGCGTGACTTGCGGTGTGGCTGGGCTGTGCGTGCGTGTGTGGCAGTTGGGGTGTGTGTGCGTGCACCGTGTATAAATCCCCCGCCTGTGTACTGCTTGTATCAGTGTGAGCCATGATGTAGCCTGTGTGCTAAATATAGAGAAGGCGTTTGGACGCCGGGGCGCTCACCGCCGGGGTATTGGTCGCCAAAAAAAGTGCCCCATCCATAAAAAAGAGAGCGGTTCCAACAGCGAGTCCATAATTAATGAAGATAGACATATAGTGCCACCAAACAGTACTCAATGACTAACTCGAGTCACTTGTGTAAGCATCAACGCACATGATCATATTAGTATATACATTTTGCAGGCTGCTGCATATGCCAACATATATTATTAACTAACCACCACTTGCTCAGCAAAACTAATTAACTAATCTGCCATGCAATTCGTGAGTAATTTGAATTTCTCAAGCTACGAGCAAAATTTTGTTCTCGTCTGCCTCCCCACAGCGAAGGATCAGCCACTCGGAATCTACACCTACGCTCGTCTATCATATATAGACCAGCTTCCGCTACTGGATCACTCATCTATTGTTTA
Source organism: Aegilops bicornis (assembly GCA_021605145.1). Taxonomy (NCBI): domain Eukaryota; kingdom Viridiplantae; phylum Streptophyta; class Magnoliopsida; order Poales; family Poaceae; genus Aegilops; species Aegilops bicornis. The sequence goes on along the minus strand of CM038675.1, from coordinate 100,593,595 downwards.
TATCCACACTCGAGTTCCAGGAGAAGACGGATCAATCGAGTTCGAGTAGCTAGGAGAGACGGTAGCAATGGGTGCGTGGGCATGGTGGCCGGGTCTCCTGCTCGGCGCCGTCCCACTGCTCTGCCTCGCCGCCTGGCACTTCACCGACGCATGGCACTGCGCCGCCTTCGCTCTCAAATACCGCGGCCGTGGCAGCAAGGGCAGCCGGCAGCGCCTCCCGCCGGGACACATGGGCCTCCCCTTCCTCGGCGAGACGCTCTCGCTGCTCTGGTACTTCAAGCTGGTCCGCCGCCCGGACGACTTCATCGGCGCCAAGAAGAGCGCGTACGGCGACGGGGTGGGACTGTACAGGACGCACCTGTTCGGCTCCCCCAGCATCATCGCCTGCTCCCCGGCCGCCAACAAGTTCGTGCTTCAGTCCGCCGACAGCTTCGGCGCCCGGTGGCCGGTGCCGGAGCTCCTCGGCATCACGTTCGTGGGGAACGTGGAGGGCGCCAGCCACGCCAGGCTCCGTAGGTTCATCCTCGCCGCTATCAACAAGCCCAGCTCGCTCCGGACCATCGCCACCGTTGTGCAGCCGCGCATTGTGGCGGCGCTGCGAACATGGGCGGATAAGGGTACCATTGTCGCCGCCACGGAGATCAGAAAGGTACCCTTTAAGTGTTTATTTTTAGACCCTGGTAAGTGCCACGCGTGTGGCATAAACACACAACTACTCCTAAGATTTTTGATGACAAATTTAATGATACGAGGATGACAACTTTAATTGTCAAGTATGACAACTTCCTGTTCGTATGGTAAATTTTAGTTTTTTTTAAATGACAACTTTAGTTGTAAAAAGCGTCAGAACCGGATTGTTTCGTGCCATGTGTGACACTTATCATTTGGTCTGCTTTAGAATCAGGAGCATTATATTACTTAACAAGGGCTAAAACTACAATCGTCTTGCAAACATTGAGATAAGAACATAGGAATACAATTGATCCAGAGACATCACCTTCTAGCTATGATCACTAGTTTTCTTAGCGCATGTGCTGATCAGAAAGGTAATTAACTGATTAATCAAGCACACCAATCTGGAAAAAAAATCAAGTTCAGTCACACTTTTTTAGTGGTGTTAAGAAGTCACTTCCGTGAAACTTCAATCCCGTTTTTCCTATTTGTTTTTCCTTTTTGCTGATTTATATTGGTTGCAAACTTGCAATTGCATCTGTTGTGCAACTATATTTATTTTGTGTATTGCAATTGTCCTTGGTGCAATTGAATTTTAACCTTTATGTTTGTTTGTTGCAACTTGCAACTGCATTTATGTTGTGCAATCTCTCTTTACTCTAAAACTACTCCTAATGCAATTTCAATGTTAAGCAACATCAGCCTAAAAAGAATAATCATTCGAATATATCAAGGATCAATCAAGTCCATTAAATATTGACAGTTAGGATCTCCGAACAATCATCTTCTTTGGTTAAAAAACACACCCATTGCGAAAGATGCCTCTTTGTGGAAATACACGCCATTTGATGAAAAAAAAATATGTATTTTCATGAAAATACACATCCCATGGTAAAACACTATCTCTCTGTGGAAAGACATATTAGAACTTTTTTATGGAAAGAAACATAATAATTGATGGATTGCTACATTATTTTTTTTGTAACTCCCAAATTGCAACGATTGAAATTATGCTAACAGTGCCACAAAACTATGTACCAAAATTAATCATTTTGATCTTTTATGAACTTCAACAACATTTGAACTTTGCAACTTTATGCCTAAAAACTACAAACTTTGTATGCAAATATTTCAGAGTAAATTCACAGAATTATATAGTAGTAATAATAATAATAATAATAATAATAATAATAATAATAATAATAATAATAATAATAATAACAATACCCCCATCATTATGCGGTCGTTACACTATTTGCACTATGGGGGGTGGGGGGGGGGGGCAATTGGAGTCTGTACGATTACATTTTGTATTGGCAGGATGCAAAAAGTGACTGAAACTTTGGAAATTATTTACTTACGTGCGCCCTAGACACTTCTTCAATTTATTTTGGCCCGTCTTGCCTTGGCTGAACTATGTTGTGATCTTGTGATGTGTTTACTTTATATTTGTTGCAGGAGTGGAAAATTAGTAATAATAATACAAAAACTCTTTGGGCAAACAACAATACCATAGTCCATAGCAGTGCTAGACCTAAACATAATTAATCAATGATGCAGGTGACATTTGCTAACATCTGCAAGATGTTCATAAGCATGGAGAAATCCCCTTTGACCGACAAGATCGACCAATGGTTCCGTGGCTTGATTGACGGCGTGAGGGCATTCCCGTTAGATTTTCCAGGGACAGCATCTCACGAAGGTCGAAAGGTATTTTTGTTTGCAACTTTTTACAAGTTGTCGAAGCATATCTCTCTTGGTCGTCCAAAAAAACCTATTTATAAATGAAAGATCCTCATTATTTATTGTTAATCCCATGAAGGTCAGGTAGTTCATATTTTCTAAATTGTGTGTAACTTGATTATGATGAATGTGTACTCCATGAGCATTTCCGCAACTAAAGTTCCACACGGACTTGTGTGCAATTTTTGGCCCCTAATGTGCAATTTGCTACGAAATAGAAAATCCAATTTCATAACCATATTGTTGTTACAGATAAACTAGTAAAATAATTATGGAAAAATTTAATGGCATGCAGTGCCGTAAAAAGTTGAACGCATTCTTCCGGGAGGTGCTGGAGGCAAGGAAGAACATGGACGAGGCATATGATGATCTGATGAGTGGACTGATGCATATTGAGGACGAGCAGGGGAAGAAGCTAAGCGACGAGGAGGTGGTGGATAACATTGTCTCCCTCGTCATGGGCGGCTATGAGTCCACTACCAGTGCCATCATGTGGGCTACCTACCATCTCGCAAAGTCTCCCACCATCCTTGCCAAGCTTCGTGGTGAGAATGTAGCGATGATCAATAGCAAATATGGTTCCACATCGGCGAGTTTAATGATCACCCACGACGACATCCAAAAGATGAAGTACACATCAAAGGTGGTGGAGGAGACAATTCGGATGGCCAACATCGCATCGATGGTCTACCGTGTGGCGAACAAAGACGTAGAGTACGACGGTTACACCATACCAAAGGGGTGGCCTGTGATTGTGTGGTTGAGGTCGTTGCACACCGACTCCAGCTACTATGAGGATCCTCTTACCTTCAACCCCGACAGATGGGATGTAAGTATACTAGCTAGTTAATGTCTGGTGCAATTCAAGTTAATTATCATGGACGCCTTTCCCATAAACTATCAGGTTGCCTCATTTTTTCGCTACCTGAGCTCACTTAACGACCAAAGGTATTGCTCAACAGGAACCGGCAAAGCCAGGAACATACCAGGTGTTCGGAGGCGGCTACAGGATCTGCCCAGGCAGCATGCTTGCCAGGATGCAGATCACCATTATCCTGCATCATCTCTCCGTCGGCTACGAGTGAGTAGAGTACTAACTTTCTTTAGCTGAAGTAATTACGCAGCTATAAGTTGGGGTACAAAGGTTGATTGGCTTGTCTTAATTTATTTCAGATGGGAGTTGCTCAATCCCGACGCAAAGATAAATTATCTTCCATACCCAAGGCCAGTGGATGGCGCATCCATGGCATTCCGCAAGCTTAGCAGTTGATCATTCGATCAATCACATTTTAGTCTACCTTAGTGTTTTTTGCGAAAAGATCAGATCTATTATAAAGATTCATCAGAAATACAAAGCGCCTTAAAGATCATAAAAATTACATTGAGGATCATGGACCACCGAACGACCATTGTCACCGCCGAGACAAGCCGCCAACGTGCCACTGTTGCTGCTCCCATGCCGAGCAGACGAAAAGTCTGCATTTGTCTATGTTAATTTTTGCAATAATGTATGATCATATCATATCTATAGCTAGCCTGTCTTTTCCGATGTGAAGGTGTTGTTCAACTTGCTCCAGTTATCTATCTATGTTCCAATTTTAAGGGAAAATCTTGCTTATATAAGATTTTCTTTTCGGAAAGGCCTATGCATCTATCGATGTGCTAAGTTATCTTTCAATGCAAAATACCAATCTGTTTGGAAAGAAGTCCATATAACCAGGTATCTAGCCCCGTAAGCTTGGCATAACCGGACGGATAACCCCCTAGAGACGTATAAGTGGTTTTGAGAGCTGTTTAGTCAAACATGACGCTGAGATGGCTGATTACGTGTTCAAATAACCTACCAAATGACCATAAATAAATAAATAAATCCGAAGAGTCTTGGAAAACTTTCCAAAGTCTATCCAGCGCCAGGTAGCATCCAGGGATTATTGGTTGTAATTCTCATGAATCAAACCCATCCGGGGATTCTTGAAGCAATGACTTTTACGGAGGCTTCTTCTTCTCTCGTATCAAATCTTTATTTGAGAAACATTCTTCCTCTGAATCAAAGTCTTCTTGTTGTCAGTCTTTGTCCTCGAATTGTAGCTGTGTAGTTCTGCGGTGATGTGAGCTGGACTCTGGCAGCGCACTGGTGGCCTTGTCCACAGCGCTCCCCACATTGGTAGCAAAACCCTCTTGCTCGGCGATAGTTGCGGAGCGCAGCCATGCGGTCTTTGCCTCGACCAGGTTCAGGGCGTCGTTCCACAGCTCGGGCCGCGTCCATTGCCACACGGTCTTCGGTTGCAGCTGGTGGAGAGCGCGCGGCCGGCGCTGCTGGTGCGACAATTGTTGCCACCTGTCACACAGGAGGTTGTGGCGGCACTTGATCGTATCGTCAGTACTCTCGTCGTGGCATCGCCTTCACTGGTTCTTCCTGCAATGTAATCAAGGAAAACACAGAGTCCAAGGTTTGGGGATAGCTCGTATACCATCAATGAGTTGAGTTGTAAAATAAATTGGATGAAATCCCCGATTATGAGCAAGGATTTGGTGCATCATTCCTCAAACTACCTCCATACTCAGCTACGGACCCTATATGTTTTAACATGTTAAACTGATGAAGATGCACCTGATACTGATCATGACCAAATTTTTCAATGATTTGCAGAGATCCTCCCAAGTGAAGGACCCACTGTCCGGCTCATGCAGTTGGAACTAGCGCGCCGCGGTGTCACACAAATGCAAGGTTGCCGCTCTAACCCAGAGATCCTTCTGAATGCCATAGACATCAAAGTATTTTTCGCATATGGTTTTCTAGAATTGTGGGTTCTTGCCATCGAACAAGGAAAATCCTATTTCGGCAGTGCCCAGTGCGCCTGATGTGAAGGACGCGTGTCTTCTGCGCCATGCAGTAATTCCCGGCCAGTGATGCGATCAGGGCCGTGCCAGCAAAATCCGGGGCCCTGTGCGAAAATAAAAAATGGGGCCCTATTTCACTAAAAAAAATGAACTAACGAGCAATTATAACGTACAATATATGATATAATGTCTAACTTACTTAGTCTCGTGCCCTGTCAAGTTGAACTGCTATACTATGATCTTCAACCAAGGAGGCAAGAACCGATCTATAAAAATGTAACGATCCTTGCCAACAGTTAATTAGAATTTAGAAATTAGGAATAGGAATATAGGAGCGGAAGTTAATCAAGAGGACAAGCCAGTGGCAGCAGGCTATCTGTTTTGGCGAGAGAAACATGTCGATTAGACGAAGTTAATCGGAAGCGGCAGGCTCATTGCCCCGCCTATCGCCGTGTCGGCGTGTCGCCCATCGCCAATTCTGGATGCGATCAATTTTGATTTGGTCGAGATGCGCCATCTCACCTGCCTCTGAATGCGATTGATATCTGCTACCATCTCGATGCGCCTACACGGTTTCCAATCAGAAGCGCCCACACGGTAGCCATGTATATGAATCAATAGCATAGTAGATCAGACAAATCAAAGATAATGAAAAATTGGAGTACAATTCGCTGTATATAAGATGAGGGTTGAGAGATTAATAAACAATACTCACTAGTGCTAAACCTTGACTAGTTGGCTTGACCATCTAAGCATTGGAGTGCAGTATGAAGAATTTCTGAACACAGAGCCGGTGTTGCCTCGTTTAATCGGACTAAATCTAATCAGGACTAGTGAGGCAAGAAGTAGCACCGGCGGCCGGCAGCCTCCAATAACGCGTTAATCACGCTGGGTGCTAACCTATTCTTTGCTAGCAGTTAACGCATCGAGCGGCCTGTGAGCCTCGGATGCTCGACTCAGCGGCCAGAGGACCCGCGGCCCAGCGCCTTGCACGGCCCAGCGCACAGGAATGGCTTATAAAATTTTTGGGGCCCCTAAAATTGATGGGCCCTGTGCGGGCTGCACACTCTGCACCACTATGGGCCCGGCCCTGGATGCGATCTAACTCCATACCCCCAGATGTACAATTTTCACACGAAGAGAGACACACCCTTGACCAGAGGCGGCTGTAGGGTGGTGACCAACACATGAGCCAAACCCCAGAGTTCCAGACTTCGCCGTGGTCACTTGGCCCGTGGTACCGTAGGCCAGCCGTCGGAGAAGGCGATGTCGGATCCATCAACGCGTCATCTGTTGCATTGCCTCGCTGACCGACCGGGTCAGATTAGCGATCTACGCCTCCATCACTGCCGCTTGCTTCGCCAGCTTAGTTTGGTAGCGTGGTTTCAGTAGGTTGTCTCCAGGTCGACTGGACCTTTGATATCATTTGTAACAACCTCGATCTAGGGTAGAAAGGAGAGGGGTTGTTGGGAAAGGGGATCGGGAAGAGGAAAGAGGAGGAGGAGGAGGAGGCCGGTAGGAGAAGAACAACTTCTCTATTGAGTTTAGATATTTCATTCACAATGCCCACACGACACAGCCGTGGGAAAAGTACAACTCGGCGTAGCCAGGCACACACCCACCGCTACTATCCCTCTTCGGCCGCCATGTCAGTCGTGACAGCAGCTAACACAAAGTTTCTTGCATTAGCATATTTATCAGAGATGCTCCTAACTAATTAATCGTTCATGCGGAGTTGGAGCTTAATTAGCAGCGAGTCTATATATAATGGAGATAGACAGATAGTGCCACCAAACACTACTAAATGACTGAATCAAGTCACGTATACACACATCACTTGTGTAAGCATCAACGCACGTAATCATACTAGTATATGCATTTTGTACACTGCTGCATATGCCAACTTATATTATTATTAACTGACAACTTCTAACCACCCATGCAATTCGCGAGTAGCTACGAGCTAAATTTTGTTCCCATCTGCCTCCGCACAGCAACGGATCAGCCACTCGGAATCTACACCGACACTACTGGATCGATCGTACATATAGACCAGCTTCCGCTACTGGATCGATCATCTATTGTTCATCTCCAGAGTGACTCCAGTTCCAGGAGAAGACAGATCGATCAGAGTTCGGGTAGCTAGGAGAGACGGTAGCAATGGAAGGAGCTGTGGCTGTGGGTGCGTGGGCATGGTGGCTGGGCCTCCTGTTCGGCGCCGTCCCGCTGCTCTGCCTCGCCGTCTGGCACTTCACCGACGCATGGCACTGCGCAGCTTTCGCTCTCAAATACCGCGGCCGTGGCAGCAATGGCAGCCGGCGGCGCCTCCCGCCGGGACACATGGGCATCCCCTTCCTCGGCGAGACGCTCTCGCTGCTCTGGTACTTCAAGCTGGCCCGTCGCCCGGACGACTTCATCGGCGCCAAGAAGAGCGCGTACGGCGGCGGGGCGGGGCTGTACAGGACACACCTGTTCGGCGCCCCCAGCATCATTGCCTGCTCGCCGGCCGTCAACAGGTTCGTGCTCCAGTCCGCCGACACCTTCGGTGCCCGGTGGCCGGTGCCGGAGCTCGTCGGTATCACAGCCGTGGGGAACGTGGAGGGCGCCAGCCACGCCAGGCTCCGTGGGTTCATCCTCGCCGCTATCAACAAGCCCAGCTCGCTCGGGACCATCGCGACCGTTGTGCAGCCGCGCATCATGGCGGCGCTGCGAGCGTGGGCGGATAAGGGTACCATTGTCGCGGCCACGGAGATCAGAAAGGTACAGCCCTGACTCATTCACACAAATACTAAAAAATTCAGAAAAATCCAATAATTTCTTCATTGCATGAGGTTGTATCAACTGTCAGCTCGTTTGGACATCTGAATAGCTCTTAGCAAAAAAAAAAAGAACAAATTGGATCGAATATTACATGAACAAAAAACTATTTCACATACCCCAAATTTGTTTTTTTTTACTAATAGCTAGTACTTAAATGTGTCAACGGATGGAAATTGGCAAGGACCTCATGTATTGAAACATCTTCCATGCAATTGATAAAATGATGTCTCTTTGTGGAAAGACATATTAAAAAATGAAAGAAACACAATAATTGTTGAATTACCATGTTAAAATTTTGTAACTTCTCTAATATGCGACCATTGAAATTTTGTTAACTGTGCCACAAAACAAATGTACCAAAATTAAACATTTTAATTTTTTATGCACTTCAACAACATTTGAACTTTGTAAATTTATGCTTAAAATACAAATTTTACATTAAAAATTATAATAAACTCGCAGAATTATCTAATACTACCTGCATCGTTATGCTGGCTCTAAACTTGTTGCACTATATTTTGGGGTGCAATAATTGGAACTGGCCATCCGGTTAAATTTTCATTGGTGGGGTGCAAATAGTGACTGAAACTTGAAATTATTTACTTATGTGTACTCTAGACACTCATTCAATTTATTTTGGCTTGGTTTACCTTGGCTAAACTGTGTTGTGAACTTGTGTTGTGTTTAGTTTATATATGTTGTAGGAGTAGAAAATTAGTAATAAAAACATAAAAACTCTTTGGACAACCAACAATATTATAATCCATCGCCAGTGCTAGACCTAACCATAATTAATCAATGGATGCAGGTGACATTTGCTAACATTTGTAAGATGTTCATAAGCATGGAGACATCCCCTATGACCGATAAGATCGACCAATGGTTTGGCGGCTTGGTTAATGGCGTGAGGGCATTCCCGTTAAATTTCTCACGGCAGTCGAAAGGTATTTTTGTTTGCTCCGCTTTACAACTTTTGGAAGCGTATATTTCTTATTCATCCAAAAAAAGAATGTGCATTTGTAAGTGGAAAATCCTCATTGTTCATTGTTTATCCCATGGAGGCTGGGTAATTCATATTTTCTAAATTGTGTGTAACTTTAGTATGAGAAATGTGCACTCCGTGAGCATTTCTGCAACTAAAGTTCCACACGATCTTGTGTGTAATTTTTCGCCCTTAATGTGCAGTTTGCTCTCGTTCCACTTAGCAAATAAGAAATCCAGTTTCATAATCATATTAGTGTTACAGATAAACTAAGAAAATAATTATGGAAAAATTAATGGCTTGCAGTGCCGTCAGAAGTTGAACGCATTCTTTCGGGAGGTGCTGGAGGCAAGGAAGAACGTGGACAAGTGTGATGATTTGATGAGTGGGCTGATGCATATTGAGAACGAGCAGGGGAAGAAGCTGAGCGACGAGGAGGTGGTGGATAACATCGTCTCCCTCGTCATGGCAGGCTATGAGTCCACTGCCAGTGCCATCATGTGGGCTACCTACCACCTCGCAAAATCCCCCAACACCCTTGCCAAGCTTCGAGACGAGAATATATCATTGGTCAAAAGCAAAGGTGGTTCGACGTTGGCGAGTTTGACAATCACCCGTGACGACATCCCCAAGATGAAGTACACAACAAAAGTGGTCGAGGAGACAATTCGGATGGCCAACATTTCATCTATGGTCTACCGTGTGGCGAACAACGATGTGGAGTACCATGGCTACACCATACCGAAGGGGTGGCCGGTGGTCGTGTGGTTGAGGTCATTGCATACCGACCCCAATTACTACCAGGATCCCCTTACCTTCAATCCCGACAGATGGGATGTAAGTACACTAGCTAGTTTATGTCTAGTGCAATTCAAGTTTATCATCTTGGACGCCTTTCCCCATAACTATCAGCTTGCTTCATTTCTTTCGTTACCTGAGCTCACTTAATCACCAAAGCTGCTGCTCGACAGGAACCAGCAAAGCCAGGAACATACCAGGTGTTCGGAGGCGGCTACAGGATCTGCCCAGGCAACATGCTTGCCAGGCTGCAGGTCACCATCATGCTGCATCATCTCTCCATCGGCTACGAGTGAGTAGAGCACTAGATTTTTTTGAGCTCAAGTAATTATGCAGCTATAAGTTGGGGTACAAAGATTGATTGGTTTGTTAATTTGTTTCAGATGGGAGTTGCTCAATCCTGACGCAAAGATAAATTATCTTCCACACCCAAGGCCAATGGATGGTGCATCCATGGCTTTCCGTAAGCTTAGCAGCTGATCGTTCGGTCAATCACATTCCAGTCTACCTAAGTGCAGTTTTTTGTGAAAATATCGGATCTGTTATAAAGATTCATCGGAAATACAAAGCACCTTACCGGTAATAAAAATTACATTGAGGGTCATAGACCACCGAACGACCATTGTCACCGTCAGGACGAGTCACCGACACGCTGATGTTGCCGCTCCCATACTGAAGTCGGCCAGACCTTGTCGATGACAGAGGAAAGTCTGCATATGTTGGTGTTAATTTTGGCAATAACGTATGATAATATCATATCTACAGCTAGCCTGTGTTTTCGAATGTGAAGGTGTTGTTCAACTTGCTCCGGTTGTGCATTACTATCTATGTTCCCATTTTAGGGAAAAATCTTGCTTATATAAGACTTTCTTTCGGGAAGTCCGGTGGCCTATGCATCTATAGATGTGCTAACTTATCTTTGACTAGAAGAACGCCCGTGCGTTGCAACAGGATCACATTAACTTTAAGAGTTCAATATTAATATACTCATACATATCAAGTGACATTAGCGACCTTTTTTACCATCAAATTCTCACACACACTCTCTCTCCCTCCCTCTTCCTCACTCTCTCTCCCCCTCTCCCCTCACTCTAACACACACACACAAATCCATCTTATTGGATACGCCGACCATAATCCATCTATTTCACACACGCTAGTGCATAACAATATGGATTATGTGTATTATATGCCGCCACAACTGAGGAAATTAATTTCATGTAAATGGGTCAGCCACAGCTCCAAGAATACGTGGAGGAGGTGGCACGGGTCGGCATCGACGCCGTCCGGCGCACGCCACGGGCCCGCTTCCAAGTGCGTCTGCGCGCCGGCCACCCACGCCGGATCCTTCAAGTGTCGCTTCCACCGCACCAACTCCCAGGGCCAGGGAAGCCGCCCTTCTTCGCCCCCTTCACGGCCGCGGCCAACGCGGTGCCGCGGCACCCGGCCTCGCCGTCCTCGTCCCCCGGCACCGTCGCGACCCAGTGACGCAGCCCAAGCATCGGCCTCGAGAATCAAGAACGCTCGACAACGGAGAGGGAAGGGAAGATCATATACATGTCATAAGAAAGGGAGTTTATTTACTGCTCCCTCGATGTATTGTTTCCTTTGTTTGGAGATTGATTACCATCCGTGAGTTAAGGTAAGGTTAATGTGATTGAGCGACTTTTCTGAAAATTAATTATTTGTTTTCTAATTAATGTGATCGAGTGATTTAAGGTAAGGTTAATTAATTTAGTTGATCTTTAGAGATTGTTCGTGATTGATTCTACATTACCAAATAACTTGCGCCAGTATGGAAAGTTCTGATCTTTTCAGATTTCTTTCATTGTGTGAGAGGGTGAAGTGAAAATAAACCGATGAAGTGGGAGGAGGGGACGAAAAAAATCTACAAAAAAAACCAGCAAAGGTGGGAGGAGGTAGCAAAAAAAATCATAGAAGGTGGGACGAATGACATAATTAGTAAACAATTTCAGCGACAAAAGGATAAACAAATTGGATTTTTAAAACAAAACCTGCACCTGCACAAGTGGCTCACTCTTCACTTTTTGACAAAAAACTTCCGAATAGCAATCTTGGTGAGTGATCTCGACCGGGTTCGATCGGCATGGCGTGTCGTTCCTCCAGGAGCGGGTGCTGTGAGGAAGGATGGTGAACCACCATTGTCAATCGGCCGGAGCTGCATTGTCATTTGGATCAGAGCATGGACAAAATCGAGATGGTAGAGGTTGAGGAATTTGTAGGACGTGAGGGTTTAGGGTGGGCATCACGAGAACTCACCCATATCTTGGGAGACGGCAGACCCGAGGTGCAGTCGTGTTCGTGCTTCGTGGGCTGCCACGTGCTGTCCTCGCCGCCATCGCTTTGTCGATGCCACTTCAGCGCCACGAGCATGGGACTGAGGGACGAAGGGAAGAGAAGGGAAGGAAGCGACCTAATGACGTACCTATGTTTGGTATGTAATACCCTCCATTAAGAGTAGATATTTTCTTAAAATCGGTTATTTTGTTTCCTAATTAATGTGATTGAGCAATTTAAGGTAAGATTAATTAATTTAGATTTGATATTTAGAGATTGATCATGATTGATTCTTTCACATAAAGACATTACTAAAAATAACTTGCACCGGCATGGAAAGTTATGATCCGTTAAGATTTTTTTCGTTGTGTGAGAGGGTGACGCGAAACTAAACCGGTGGGGTGGGGGAGGGACGAAAAAAAACCAGCGAAATAAAACAGTTGAAAGTGGTGGGACGAAAATAAACCGTACGAGGCTACCAACTGCTCCATTAGGAATAGAGATAACGACGGGAGTTTGGGCGTGTGCGGGACTCGATCGCGGGGGTTTTCTTGGTTTTTCACAGCTGAGGGGGAGGTGAAAGGAAGTACCAAAGAAGTACCAAAAAAGACCGGGTGAGGTGGGACGAAAATAAAACCCGGAACGCGACCTACCAACTGAGACATTAGAAGTAGAGATGCAAAGTACCAATCCCTGGCAAGGTTTGGGTACAATAGCAGGATCATGGGGAGAAAGGGCGGTGGTAATCTAAAGTAAGAGCATTTACAGCCAGACTTCTCAAATTGACCAGGCGGACACAGAACTAATGACCGGACAAGAGATAGAAGCAAAAAAGTTGACCCAACAGGACCCTGAGTCTCCTTAAATGCCCGAGCTGTCTGGCACTCCTTATATTCATCTCATATATGAAATGAGTATGAGGAGTACTCAAACGTGTCCGGTCAATTGTCTTGCACCCGCCACATAGAATTAAACCCACCACGGAGCATCTTTTTTCTTTCTTTATTTTTTCTTTCTTTTTCTCTTCTTCTCCATCAATCGCATGCATGTAACCCGATATACAAGAAAAAAGTGAAGAACATGGCTGCATGGACAGACAAATAAGAAGTCAAAACCGACATGCTTAGATGGTGACTCGGCGCGTCCGCGGATGTTTGAGAGACCGAATGTGTCTAGTCTGGCCTTAGATGCTCTAAGGGGTGTTTGGTTTTCTGGTTTGCATGTGGCTCGCACCCGCCATGCAAAACTTGGATGATTTGGTAGGCTGCATGGGCGCGTGAGCCTGGTCCGTGGATGCAAAAGGAGGCCACCCAGCAAGGTTGAGGGAAACGCAAGTTTCTCGCGTTTGTCGCATGCAGGCTATGGCTGGTTCGCTTTTCTTCTATCTTTCATCTCTTCGCCGCTAGACCAAACGCCGCTGCACTGTCGTCCTCAACCAACGGCCGACGCTGACCTCGTCAAACCTGTTGTCCTTGTTCAACCTCCACCAAGCGCCGCCATTGTCCTCGACCAAGCGTCGCCGCCGCCGTCGTCCTCGACCAAGTGCCGTTGCGGTCGTCGTCCATGACTAAGGGTAGCCGCCGCCGTCCTCGACCAAGCGTCGCCGCCGCCGTCCTCGACCAAGTGCCGTCGCCCCCGTCATCCTCGACCAAGCGTCGCCGCCGCCGCCGTCCTCGACCAAGCAACATTGGTCGAGTCTGCTCAACTTGGTCGATCTATCTTCTCTGTTTTAGTCCAAGTATGCGAGATAGCCAATGGAGCGTTGGTCATGTACTTATGACTGGCGGCTCGAGCGCCGGATTACGTACCAGCAAAAGCCCAGTCAAATTGAGAAAAACCTGCTCGTGGTGCAGCAATATCATGCAAGTTCACCAAACACCTATCTCTGCTCGTCCTTGCATCAGCCCAATCAGGCCAGGCTCATCCAGGACGTCCCATGCAATGCAGCATGTAGCTACACAAGAAACCAAACACGCCCTAAGCACACTCTGGCAACCTGCTACATGCCAATTACCCGCTACTGAAGGGGCATCAGCTTTGTCTCCAATGGCAGCGTGTCTCCGGGTGCAAATTCAGGCTGACAAGCTGGGATCTATAGTGATTCCATACTAGTTCATCTCCCCTAGACTTAACACCGCAGTGATGTAGTAAAGTATGATAATCCACTCAGTTACCTCATCAATTGATGCCTCATCGTGATTTTAGTACATGTTTTCTACTCGCAAACCAACTAATTAGCATGTGACTTCATGATATACAAATTGATATAAAAATCAGCGCACGTCAGCAAGCAGTTGTCCTTGATACGTGCAGGAATTTGTCCCATGTTTGATCACACCTGTGTGTAGTCCGTAGTCTGTTTTTCAGGCGGAAGGTCCGTCCGAAGGAGCAACAAACATATTTTTTTGAGCATCAGTACAGACATAAGCGCTCATATACACGCGCATACATTCATCCTTATGAACGCACACACGCACACCCTATCTCTATGAGCACCTCTGAGAGACTGAGCCGGTATATCATCTTGAGATTTACGAAGTCACCAGAAATAATGCGAGTACCAGGATTTAAACCCTGATGGGTTGAGGACACCACTGTCCACCTAACCAACTTAACCACAGGTTGATTCGCAGCAACAAACATACTGAGTCGTTTCGCATCCTGGGCCGTCCAGCTCAAGGCCGAATCGCTGAACAAACAAACACCGATAGTCCCCATCCTGGACTTGGAAGTCAGAACAAACCGCCAATGCGCGCGGCGTATTCGTTCAACAGGAAACAAACCGACTCAATCGCCCACGACCGCGCACATACCTACTAGATCCATAAATCACTCCTGCCACGGCCGTCCATCGATCCACCCATCTACTCGCACCATGGCCACCGCCGACCGTCTCTCCGCCCTCTCCGACGAACTCCTGCAGCGCATCCTGTCCTTCGCGCCGGCCAAGGAGGCCGCGGCCAGCGCCGCCCTCTCGCGCCGGTGGCGCCCGCTGTGGCGCCGCACGAGCGCCCTCAACCTCGACAGCAGGCCCTACTCGCGCCAGCACTCACACGACGACCGCTTCGACGAATTCTTCCGCCACGCGAAGGCCGCCCTCGCCGGCCGCCTTGGGACGGCACCCAACAGGCTCACGCTCCTCCTGATGGAAGACGCCTACCTCGTCCACGACAGCTGGCACTACTACATGGACGAGGACGCGGAGCTGGAGTACGACGCCCGGGTCGCCGGCCTCCTCGCCGACCCCGCCGCAGCCTCGCTCGAGGAGCTCCGCATCGCCGCCGACCGTTGTTACAGCTTCATGTACGTCCCGCCGCTGGCCTCCCTGCCGTGCGCCGCCACCACTCTCCGGGTGCTGGAGATCCACAACTGCAACCTTGAGCCGCCGCCGTCGACGGAGTCAACCGCGCGCCTCGCCTTCCCGTGCCTCGCGGATCTGTCGCTGCGCGGCTGCACTTACCTGCAGGGGTATCTCCAGGCCGTGGTCGACGCCGCGCCGGCGCTAACCAGGCTTGCGCTGGTGGACGTCACTAATCAGCCGCCGAAGCCGGCCGGTTCCGGCAAGAGGGATCGCTACGAGGAATCCAAGTCTTTCAACCTGCCCCTCCGCCTCCGCTCCCCGACGGTCACCACCTTGGTGCTCGAGACCAATGACTGCCGGGAGGAGGAGCTCGACGAGTCCCGCAGCATCGGCATACAGCTCGACATGCCGAGCCTGCGTTCCTTCCGCTACAAGGGGTTCCCCGTCAAGCTCTCGCTCACATCGCCGGCTCTGCCGCCCGGGCTGGCACGAGTCGATCTCGACACCTGTCGCCGCGAAAGAAGCTTCTATAAGTGCGAGCCCGTGGCTGCCATGCTCGCGAGCTTCTCCAGCACTAGGGCCCTCAAGCTGCACCTAGTCGCCATCGAGGAGATCATCTCCGACCCCGATGAGGACTCTAGCAACCAAAACCCCGGCGAGGCCACCATCCTGCCGACCTTCCCGAACCTCAAGCTCCTCGAGATACACGGGCTCTTCAAGTATCGGAACAACAACACGGCGCTGGCATTGGCCACGCTTCTCCGCGCCTGCCCGGCGTTGTCGGAGCTCCGGCTCAGGCTAAACATGGCGTCAGACTACCACTACGATCGCAAGACCGAGGAACGAGAAGCCGGAGGCCCGTTCGCCCTTTCGGTGGAAAGGTTCAAGAGACTCGGGTCAATGTGCGCCGAACACCGCGATGACGTGGATCTCGGCGCGGTCTCGGACCTCCCGGACCCTTTCACCAACAGCTGCACGTTTGGCTGCCTAAGGACGAGCCTGCGGAAGGTGATGCTGCAGTTTAAGTCCAAGGATGTCAACTGTTTTCAGGTGCAGTTGGCCAAGTTCCTTGTGGAGAACGCCATGGTGCTTGAGGAGATGCACGTCGAGGATGGGGACCAGTTCTGGCCGGACCACCTCTGGGACAAGCTAACGAGATGGAGGGCCGACGCGCTGCGGAGGAAGAATCTCCCGGACACGGCCGCCGGCTTTAGAGTCTACCAGCTAGCTAATCATGTGGAAGATCCTAGGGTAGTACACTATTGAAGGCACGTGCCATGAGCTTATAGAATCCATGGAATGCAAATTGATATGAAACTATGATTATTATTATTTTTGCTCTCTTTTTCTTGGTTACATGTCTATTCAAAGAAATCGTCTGCAGCATCTTGGACTACATCTTGGTTACATGTTAATTGATATGAAAGCAATTTTTCACTCCCGAGGTTCCAATGATCATGGACTACATCTTGGCACTGTACTTCACAAGCGATTCAAGAGCAACTTCTATTCAGCATTGGAAGGCATTGGAAGGCAAGCGCATGGTGATCAAAAGCTCCTCCAGACTGGGGTTCTAGAATCTAGAACCCAACTGCATTGAAAAATCACATTATTATTCTTGTACATTTTTTTACAGGATGATTATTCTTACTTGATCAACATGATTGTATTATAAGAATGATCTTCTGATGTCGACAATATTGTTTCACATCGATCGGTCAGATGCAAATATATCTTTCGCTATTGATGAAGACACTAAATCGACCGTTGAAAGATTTGTAGTATGTTTTGGAAAGACTTCGTGCTTCCATCTGAATGAATCTTGTTGGATCCACTTTACCATACTTTCTTATTTAGTGTTACTGATGTACCTTGTTAAACATAAGAGACTACAGATTAGCATCGCCAGTTGGATGCATTTGTAAGGAGCTGCTATAATTATTGTTCAAGTCAAGCACATACATAAGAAAATATTATTATATATCAAACAAAAATGTGTGGTCCTGTATAGGGTTTAGTCACTATGTCAATTTACAATTAGTCATCAGTTTCTGCTTTTCATGAACAGGTGATGTTATAAGAACACATCTTCCATTTAATCTATGTGAGCCTGAATAGATGAAATGTGAGGCGAATTTTAGTTGAAAGTGATGCCCTCCAAGTTGTCAATTTGTGGAAGTCTCGGGAGGTTGCAAAAGCTGATATAGCTAAGCCTCTTCAGGAGATCAAGGAGCTATGCGGGAATTTCATTAGCTTTTCTATTTCTTTTTAAGACGAGAGGCCAATATGGCCGGTCATCTTAGTGCCAAACATGCTAGTGAGGTTTATAAGAGGTGCCTCTGGACAGGGGCGGGCCCAGGATTCGAAGAATATGTATTCAAAATTTCAAAGGCTAATTATTTTGAAGACCTAATCACCTAAAGCCTTATTTTTAATAAGTAATGCTCATTGTCACCAATTTAGAAAAATTCTCACAATGCAAATTGCAAACAATATTAATTGACTATACTAGTACTTAATAATTCTAAGCAATGCTCGCGGTTTGCTTCGTCGGACATAAAACCAGCAGTGCAAACGAACAAATAACTTAAGTGCCTTGGAGCAGAGATACGGCGCCTTGGCTTGCAATCTAGTCACGGTTTGCTTTGCCATCTGAACTACTACCAATCCAGTTTCCCTAGCTAAATCACTAATGATTTACCCACAAATAAAGTAGTACTAATTCAGACTATTCAAAGGCTCACAGTTTGATTTGTCAAACTGTCAGTTGAACTCACGTAGGAGGCAGGGCGCGCGCAGCCATGCCGGATGCCTGCCCGCCCGCCATCCCGCCTCTCTGCCTTATGGTCTCGTGCGTAGTGATATTGCCATGTGCTGCGTGCCGCGATGTTTCGTGTGATGAATTGTGATTGATTGAGGTCAGTCTTGTGAGATCAAGGCTGTGGCTATTCTAGGTCAGGCTGGGAGGAGGATATTGGGCCATGTCATGTCAAGTATATACCATATATATCTAATATTTTACCAAAAATAATGGGTATTCAATTGAATACCCATGAATTGTACTAGGCCCGCCCCTGCCTCTGGATCAATTATAGTCCGATTGTATTACCCCGAATGTATTGCCTATGAGTAATCAATAAAGCTCAAAATTACAAAAAAAAAAGATAAAATGTAAACAAGACATAGTAACATAAACATAAGACCATGATCATTTCAAAATGCTAAAATCCTTTGTGTGTAACTTCTTTTTTTGCGGGGTTTTGTGTGTAACTTCATGCCAATATATTCATCCCAAGAAATTCAATAGGTTATGTTTATGCCTCAAAGAACCGTAACAGATGTTGGTTTCACAAATACTCAAACGGGCTGGTGTGCAAGAATAACAAACAATACAAACAAATCACCAACCAGTGATGAATCTTCTAAGTTAATGCTTTGATGGGTTGAGGCTTCATTCCCATTAGTAAGAAGTATATCCTATGGAGCAATCGGATGCAGAACATAAGTGCAATCAAGAGAGTGAATGAATTCACTTGGACCTACCCCCGTGACACAAGAGATCGTGAAGCCAGTCACCACGTCACATACGAGCACTAGTAGAAAAGGAGGCAATGATCCAGGCCCGGCCAGCCCATTAGTCCCGGTTCAATCCAGAACCGGGACCAAGGGGGGCATTGGACCCGGTTCGTGAGCCCGGGGGCGGCAGACCACGTGGGCCATTGGTCCCGGTTGGTGGGACGAACCGGGACCAATGGGCCTCGCTCTGCCCACCACCATTGGTCCCAGTTGGTGGGGACGAACCGGGACCAAAAGGCTGCCCTTTAGTCCCGGTTCAAGTCACCAACCGGGACCAATTAGTTGTTTATATATACCTCGCCCATGAGCAGAGCAATCCCAAAGGTGCTCTGTTTTTTCGTGGCCGTGAGGGAGAGCTTTAATGGTGCTCTAGCTCACCTCCTATGCACACGAGGTGTTCGATGGAATGCCCGAGCCACACTACTTAAGCTTTCTCCTCCAAGCTCGACCTCCAAGCTCCATTTTCCTTAATATTTGTCTAGGTTTAGCGGTCCGTCACGTCCGTCCCTCGTCTTCACCGCCGTCGATCGCCACGCCGATCTGCCGGCACCACCGTGGTGAGCCTCTTGTTCTTATCTTCTTTCTGAAAGAAAAAAAATTCTTACTTGTATGTTTATATAGATACTTGTATAATTTTCTTACTTTTATTATTACATCTTATATAGTGCGATGGTTTTGGTATCCGCCCCCGTCGGCCCTCGTCCTGTCTATGATTCGAATGTGGTATATATTATCTTTTCATAACTATTGGTTCATTTATTGTTTATGACAGTTATGCCGACCAACGTGACATAGATTTTATTTATCTAGGAGGTTGTTGAACCGGAAATTCCAACCGACCCTATTGTCGAGAGGTTAAATTTAGTTGAAGAAGAAAACAATTTGTTGAAGGAAAAAATTAGAAATATTGAGGAGGAGAAGATGATATTGGAGTTGCATGCTGCGGATGTCGTCGATGATCACAAGATCAAGATGGATGCAATGCGCTTGAAGTTTAGAAAGATTAGAAATATGCCATTCGTACCGAGGCTTGGTATCATTATGCCGTTGGATCAGTTGTTATATTGGTTGCGATTATGATCGCATTTGTTTTCGCATTGAAATGTTTTACATAGTTTCAGTGTATGGTTTAATTAATTTAGATGCTCTGCAGAGCTTTATGTTGTTAGATGAGAACTATGTATGTGCTTTGGTTTTTATGTGATGATGAACTTCTATTAATTTGGTCACTTAATTTTCTATTCATGATGTTCTGTAATGATTTTTGACACACTTAATTATATATAATGCACGCAGATGAACCGGCAATGGATGTACGGTTCAAGACACACCTCCGAGTATATTAAGGGCGTGCATGATTTTCTCAAGTGGCTGAGGCAAACAAGCAGAATGGTTTTATGTGTTGTCCATGCCCTATATGTGGGAATACGAAGTCTTACTCGACCGAAAATCCTCCACACCCACCTGCTTTACAAGGGTTTCATGCCACACTATAACGTTTGGACGAGGCACGGAGAAATAGGGGTTATGATGGAAGACGACAAAGAAGAAGAGTACGATGACAACTATGTGCCCCCTGAATACGGTGATGCTATTGAACATCAAGAGGAACCAGACAATGTGCACGATGATGCTGCAACGGGCGAAGCTGCTGAAGATCAAGAGGAACCAGACGATGTGCCCGATGATGATGATCTCCGCCGGGTCATTGTCGATGCAAGGACGCAATGCGAAAGTCAAAAGGAGAAGCTGAAGTTCGATCGCATGTTAGAGGACCACAAAAAAGGGTTGTACCTCAATTGCGAAGATGGCAACAGAAAGCTCGGTACCGTACTGGAATTGCTGCAGTGGAAGGCAGAGAATGCTGTGCCTGACAAAAGATTTGAGAAGCTACTGAAAATATTGAAGAAGAAGCTTCCAAAGGATAATGAATTGCCCGACAGTACATACGCAGCAAAGAAGGCCGTATGCCCTCTAGGATTAGAGGTGTAGAAGATACATGCATGCCCTAATGACTGCATCCTCTACCGCGGTGCGTACAAGGATCTGAACGCATGCCCGGTATGCGGTGCATTACGGTATAAGATCAGACGAGATGACCCTAGTGATGTTGACGGCGAGCCCCCAGGAAGAGGGTTCCTGCGAAGGTGATGTGGTATGCTCCTATAATACCACGGTTGAAACGTCTGCTCGTAAACGGAGAGCATGCCAAGTTGATGCGATGGCACAAGAGGACCGTAAGAAAGACGGGAAGTTGAGAGCACCACGACGGGTCGCAGTGGAGAAAAATCGAGAGAAAGTATCGGGATGAGTTTGCAAGTGAGCCAAGGAACGTATGGTTTGCTTTAAGCGTGGATGGCATTAATCCTTTCGGGAGCAGAGCAGCAATCACAAGCACCTGGCCCGTGACTCTATGTATGTATAACCTTCCTCCTTGGATGTGCATGAAGCAGAAGTTCATTATGATGCCAGTTCTCATCCAAGGCCCAAAGCAACCCGGCAACAACATTGATGTGTACCTAAGGCCATTAGTTGAAGAACTTTTACAACTGTGGAATGGAAACGGTGTACGTACGTGGGATGAGCACAAACAGGAGGAATTTAACCTAAAGGCGTTGCTGTTCGTGACCATCAACGATTGGCCCGCTCTCAGTAATCTTTCAGGACAGACAAACAAGGGATACCACGCATGCACGCACTGTTTACTTGACACCGATAGTATATACCTGGTGTAAAGGCATACTTATCCCGTAAGTGTTTTGGTGATTGATGACGATACTTTTGTGGACTAATCGTATGCTTTGAGTTCCTTAGATGGTTCATCACTAGGCACGAGATGATTCGGTGCCCCTCGAAGACTATTGAAGACGGCGTCGTCCTACGTTTCTTTTTGGTGGATTTGAGTCGCAGGAGAGCCGTACTATTAAGAGGGGGTCTGCGTCGGAAAGGTTTGGGCGGAATCAACACGTACACTTGTCCCTCCTTTCCCTGCATTTTGGAGCTTCCCTTCGTTATCTTGGTTGTGCGGAAATCTGACGACTACTGTTGTACTTGCGGTAGTACCGCAAGTACACGCGGTAGTACCGCTGGGTGTCACGGTAGTACCGCTCCTCTGGAGCGGTAGTACCGCAGCTCCCAGGCCTAGTGCCGCTCCGGTGCGGTAGTAGGGGCGGATGTAATTTTTTACATCCGCGCACCCCACGGTAGTACCGCTCGTCCAGCGCGGTAGTACCGCGGGGGCCCACGGTAGTATCGCTCCCTAGGAGCCGTAGTACCGTGGCCCTCCTACCTAGTACCGTAGTTTCACGGTAGTAGGCGCCCGCAACGGTAGTACCGCTCCTCGGGAGCGGTAGTACCGCGTCGGATTTTTGTACCACCGCAGGTTCAGCGGAAGTTGGCACGGATGTAATTTATTTCATCCGCGCCCTTCCCAGGCCGTGACTCTCCTGCCTTGCGGTAGTACCGCAAGGGGGAGCGGTAATGCAGCATAGCGGTAGTACTGCCCTTAGTCGAGCAAGTTCCGGCATGTCTGCTGCTGCCGCAGTAGTACCTTGGTCCGCCACGGTAGTACCGCGCAGCCTCAGCAGTAGTACCGCCCCTGAGCGTAGTAATGCAAGGCCACGGGCTGAACATGTGGATAACGGTTGGATTTTTTCCCACGACTATATAAGGGGCGTCTTCTACCTCTAGTTGACTACCTCTTCCATCTCTAAGCTCCATTGTTACTCCAAGCTCCATTTTTGCCCGATCTCTCTCCCTAGCCAATCAAACTTGTTGATTTGCTCGGGATTGGGTGACAAGGGCCCGATCTACACTTCCACCACAAGACATTTGATTCCCCCCACTTATCCCTTGTGGATCTTGTTACTCTTGGGTGTTTGAGCACCCTAGACGGTTGAGGTCACCGTGGAGCCATATTCCATTGTGGTGAAGCTTCGTGGTGTTGTTGGGAGCCTCCAATTAAGTTGTGGAGATTGCCTCAACCTTGTTTGTAAAGGTTCGGTCGCCGCCTTCAAGGGCACCAATAGTGGAATCACGGCTCTTGCATTGCGCGGCGTGAGGAGATTACGGTGGCCCTAGTGGCTTCTTGGGGAGCATTGTGCCTCCACACCGCTCTAACGGAGACGTACTTCCCCTCAAAAGGAAGGAACTTCGTAACACATCCTCGTCTCCACCGGCTCCACTCTTGGTTATCTTATCCCTTTACTTGTGCAAGCTTATTTGTGTTCCTATCCTTGCTTGCTCTTGAGCTTGTGTTGTTTGCATCATATAGGTTGTCCACCTAGTTGCACATCTAGACAACATTTATTATTGCAAAGTTTAAATTGGTAAAGAAAAGCTTAAAAATTGGTAGTTGCCTTTTACCCCCCCCCCCCCCCCCGCCTCTAGTCAACTATATCGATCCTTTCAATTGGTATCAGAGCCTCGTCTCTTTTTAAGGACTTTACCGTCCGAAGAGTATGGTTGACGTCGTAGATGATGTGGGAGAGCACTCCGGTGCGAATCCGATATCATCTACGGAGATGGGGTGACCTCGATCTCTCGTGAGGAATTCAATGTGGCGTTGGACACATTGAAAAACTCCATGACGACCGAGGTCAAGGACATGTTTAAGGAATTCCTAGAAGGGCTTAAACTTTCCACCGCACCCGTGAAAGTGGGTGATCCCGCCAACACGGGAGCGGATGCTAACTCCGATAAGGGGAAGCTACTAGTGAGAAAGCCCCTCGTCTAGTGGTAAGAATGGCACCGCATCTTTGCCCATGTGCAACCTCCCGTTTATGGTGGACCGATTCCTTCCACTCATTTGAATCATGCCGGTCCACCACCTAAGATTGATAAAAAGGAGGATTTTGATTCTTGGGTTTATCGTTTTAAGCGTCATTTAAATCATGTGAACACTAACCTTTGGAGAATCATTGAAGAAGGTTTCTATCCGCATGACCCAATCAACTTTTCTCCAAGAGAGGTCGTGGACCATCAATTCAATGAGAATGCTCTCTTCATCATCCAAGAAGCAATCCTTCCCGAAGACCTCCCTCATCTCCGGCCCTACTCCCTTGCCAAAGATGCTTGGCTCAAGGTGGTTTCCTTTATCGAGGAAGCGCAAGCATTCAACGTTCCACTTATGAAGTGGTCCAAGATGAAGCCGATGAGTTTGCAATGAAAGAAGAAGAAGAACCTCGTGAGCTCTATCGGAGAGTAACCAAGCTTGCTGTCCCCCTCCGGGATCATGGAAGTAAGGACACGAATGACAACTGGATCAAGCGCAAATTCCTCAAGGCAATGATGCCCTACCACAAAGCCATGTCCTCCGTCATCCGTCAACGACCGGACTTCCACACCCTGTCCTCAAGGGATGTGTTGGATGAGTTTATGGCTATGAGCATATTGGACAAGACCGCCGACAATGCGGTGCTTCGCTCCCAAAGAGCAAAGAATCCCAACCTCACTTTAAAGGCCAAGATTTGTGTCGAAGAAGATGGAGAGGAGGAAGAAGAAGAGAGCAACCTCGAAGATACTAAGTATGACTATCATGAACACATGGCCCTTGCTTGAAGGCAATTTTGGAGCAAGAAGAACTCAAGGCCCAACTTCAACAAGAGCAACTCAAGTGGCACTAAGGGCAAGCAACGAGTGAGGACTTGTTTCAATTGTGGCAATGTGAGTCACTTTGTTGCGGAGTGCCCATATGAGAAGAGGGAAGACAATGGTGGCAAGCTCATCCGTAAGGACAAGGCCAAGTCTTTCCCCAACAAGAGAAACTTCACCAAGAAGACTCCTCACAAAGCTTTGGTGGTTCAAGAAGAGTACAATGAGGATGATGATGATGATGAGGATGGTGAATCGGTTGCCATGGCCTCCGTGGCCATTGCAACGACTCCTCAGTGTCTCTCTTGATTCACCCAATGAAAGCATCACCGCCAAGTGCCTCATGGCTAAAGCCACCAACAAGGTAACCCCCAACATCAAAACTACCATCATCAATCATTCTTGTTTGATGGATTGCATTGATGAACATGAGGGGACTAATGTGGAGGAAAATGAGTTTGAGATCTTTATGAGTAAACTCAAGGGCAAATCCAAGAAGCACTTCGTTGCTCTCTTGGAACAACTTGGTGAAGCCAATGTCATGATCGAGGCTCATGAAGAAACCATCTCTAAGATGGAAGGGCATAGTCGTGACTATGCCGATGAGATTTCGGATCTTTCCAATGCTCTTGAGGAAGAGTGTGGTCTTCGTTTGGCTCTTGAGGAGTCATACAACGATGATCATGCTAAATTAAAGAAAGACCTTAATCATGCTCTTGTTGTGTCTCGTGTGCTTAGCTCTGAGAAGGCAAAGCTTGGAGTTGATCTTGCTAGACTTAACGAGGACTTTGACATTCTCGACAAGGCTCACAAAGTCTTGAAGGGTGCTCACGCTAGTCTCAAAGAGTCTCATGATCAACTCCAAGTGAAGCTAACCAAGGAGAAAGCCACCTTTCCTCATATGATATTGATTGATAATGCAAATGCTACTAACGCTTGTTGTGAGCATGTGCATCTTGTTGAGGAGAATGCTAAGTTGAAGGAGCAACTTGAAAAGGGCCTTGTCACATGCATACAAGGTGAGAAGAACCTTAACGACCTTTTGAGTAATCAAAAGGAAGTTGTGGCCAAGGAGGGGATTGGGTTTGCGCCCAAGCCCAAGAGCAAGAAGAAGAATGACAAGACCAAGAAACCTCCCCCTCTCAAGCAAACTTTTGTGAGGGAGGGAGAGGGTGCTTCCGAGAAGAATAAGAACCGTGCAAAGGGTGGCAATGCCAAGAAGGACAACGTCATCCCCATGAACATAGTCGGCGACTTTAACCCCTCATATGTGTTGTGTCGTGCTAGTGATGGGCATGTTTATGCTAAATTTGTTGGCTCTTCTTATGAGTACATTGAATGGTCTATTTGGGTTCCTAAGACCCTCGTTACTAACATCAAAGGACCCATTACCAAATGGGTACCTAAAACCAAGCATTGATCTCTTGTAGGGGTTTGCTTCGGTGGGGATCATGGTTGCTCGATAGTGGAGCAACAAATCATATGACCGGGAGCAAGGACATGGTGGTGGACGTGCAAGAGATTCCATCTATGCCCACCAATGTCGAGTGGGGTGATGCATCACATTCTAAGGTATTGGGTCTCGACAAGGTTGTCATTTCTCATGATCTTACGATCGAGAAAGTCATGCTTGTTGAGTTCCTTGCATACAATTTGCTTTCCGTTCGTCAACTTGCAATCATGGGTTTTGCTACCTTCTTTGACATTGATACCGTGGCCCTCTTGTGGAGCAAGACTCTTAAAGTAGCCTTTGTTGGGCATGTCGAGAACGGTCTCTATGTGATTAACTTTTCGGAGCGACCCACTAAGACCGCGACATGCCTAATGGCTAAAATTGTCGTGGGATGGCTTTGGCATCGCCGTTTAGCCCACGTCAATATGAGATCTTTGCAAAGTCTTCTCAAGGGGGACCATGTCCGTGGACTAACAAATGTTAGTTTTGCCAAAGACCGTGCTTGCAGTGCTTGTGTTGAAGGAAAGCTTCATGAGAAGGCTCACCCTCCCACGACCATCATATACTCAAAGAGACCCTTGGAGCTCCTTCACATGGATCTCTTTGGGCCACCATCATTTGATAGTCTTGGAGGTAGAAAGTATTGCTTGGTGATTGTGGATGACTATTCAAGATACACTTGGGTATACTTCTTCAAGAGGAAGAGTGAGACTCAACAAACCGTCATCGACTTTGCAAATGAAGCTCAACGTCAACATAATGCAAAGATCTTGACTATAATAAGTGACAACGGCACCGAGTTCAAGAACTACACTTTGGATGAGTTTCTTAGTGATGAGGGGATCAAGCATCAATATTATGCACCATATACCCCTCAACAAAATGGTGTTGCGGAGAGGAAGAACCAGACGTTGATGGATGCGGCAAGGACCATGATGGCGGAGTTCAAGTCTCCATACAACTTTTGGGCGAAGCCATCAACACCGCATGTCATGCATCCAATCGGCTCTATCTCCGCAAAGGCTTGAACAAGACTCCTTATGAGATACTCACCGCAACAAGCCCAACCTCAAGTACTTCCGGTGTTCGGGTGTAAGTGTTTCATTCTCAAGAAAGGTGTTCGTTTGTCTAAATTTGAAGCTAGAGCTCATGAGGGCATATTTGTTGGTTATGCTACAAACTCTCATGCTTACCGTGTCCTCAATAAATCCACGGGACTTATTGAGGAGACGTGTAACGTGGAGTTTGATGAGAATAACGGCTCCCAAGTGGAGCAAAGTGGCACTTGTGATGTAGGTGATGAAATTCCTCCCCAAGCCATAAGAAGAATGGGAGTTGGTTTTATCCTACCCATTGAGGAACCCCTTGTGGCCGAAGGAGAAAAACAATGCTCCACTCAAGTGGAGCCATCACCAACCCAAGGCCCACACGCTTAGAAGAACAAAGTGAAGGCCCTCAACCTCATGAACAAGACCAAGGGCAAGATCGTGCTCAAGACGATGATGACACTCCAAATGATGCCCAAGGTCAAGTTCTCTCCCCCGAGCATGCTCAAGGTGAAGATCATGCTCATGACGGCGCTCAAGATGATCAAGTGACCCCTCCTCATCTCACCTCCGAGGAGGAATTAGAGCGTCGTGCCGCCAAGATTGCTTCCAAACTCACCACCAAAGGCCATCTCATGGAGAATGTGGTTGTAAGCCTAAGAAAAGGGGTAAGCACTCATAGACAATTGGCAAACTATTGTGAACATCACGCGTTTGTCTCTTGTGTTGAACCCCAAAAGGTCTATGAGGCGCTCGAAGACTCGGATTGGCTCAATGCCATGCGTGAAGAACTCAACAACTTCGAGTACAACAAGGTGTGGAGATTGGTGCCAAGGCCATCGGGGAACCAAAACGTCATTGGAACCAAGTGGATTTTCAAGAACAAGCAAGATGCTCATGGGAACATCATTTGCAACAAGGCAAGATTGGTAGCACAAAGCTACTCCCAAGTCGAGGGTATCGACTACGATGAAACCTTTGCTCCCGTTGCTCGTCTTGAATCCATTCGTTTGTTGATTGCTTATGCTTCCCATCACAACTTTAAGTTGCAACAAATGGATGTGAAAAGTGCTTTTCTTAATGGTCCTATTAATGAGTTGGTCTATGTCAAGCAACCCCCCGGGTTCGAGGACCCCTACTTCCCGGATCATGTGTATCAACTCGATAAGGCACTCTATGGCCTTAAACAAGCCCCACGTGCGTGGTATGACCACCTTACCGAGTTGCTACAAGATCGTGGATTTGAAGTGGGGCAAATCGATCCCACTCTTTTTACTAAGAAGGTCAATGGGGAGTTGTTTGTATGCCAACTGTATGTTGATGATATTATCTTTGGTTCTCCTAACAAATCTTTCAATGAGGAATTTGCCGCTCTCATGACCTCCAAGTTCAATATGTCTTCGATGGGAGAGTTGAAGTTCTTCCTTGGTTTCGATATCAAACAAAGAAGAGAAGGAACCTTCATCAACCAAGCCAAATACACTCAAGACATGCTCAAAAGATTCAAGCTAAGTGATGTCAAGCCGGCTACTACACCAATGCCCACCAAGTGCCAACTTGACATTGATCCCAATGGTAAAGCGGTGGATCAAAAGGTATATCGCTCCATGATTGGCTCCTTGCTTTACCTTTGTGCATCTAGACCGGATATCATGTTGAGTGTGGGAATGTGTGCACGGTTTCAAGCCGTGCCAAAGGAAAGCCACTATGTGGCGGTCAAGCGAATCTTTTGATATTTGGCTAATACCCCAAACTTTGGCTTATGGTACCCAAGAGGAGCAAACTTCAAGCTTGAAGGATATACGGATTCTGATTGGGTGGGAGACAAAGTGGATAGGAAGTCCACTTCCGGAGGGTGCCAATTTCTTGGTTTCTCCTTGGTAAGTTGGTCTTCCAAGAAGCAAAGTTGTGTGTCTCTCTCGTCCACCGAAGCGGAATATGTGGCGGCTGGTAGTTGTTGTGGTCAACTCCTATGGATGAGGCAAACTTTAAAGGAGTACGGTGTCATTTGTGACAAAGTGCCTCTTTGGTGTGATAATGAAAGTGCCATCAAGATTTCTCTCAACCCGGTGCAACACTTCAAGACGAAGCACATTGAGATTCGGTATCACTTCATCCGGGATCACATTAGGCGAGGAGAGATCGAGCTCAAGTATGTCAACGCTCAGGATAACCTTGCAGATATATTCACGAAGCCCTTAGATGAAGCAAGATTTCGCGAGTTAAGGCATGAGCTAAATATCATCGATTTGAGCAATGTGACTTGAGCCCGTGCACTCCCCACCACACTCAACTTGTTGTCTAGTTTAGGTGTAGGCATGGACATAGGGGGAGTGTTGTTCTCTCAATGAACTCTCCCTCCCCCCGTTATGCATAAATCGATCACCTCTTTCACATTAGCCATTTTTATGGTACTTGTGTTCCAAAGACGAGTTTTGGTCATGGGCCCAAGGATAATTCTTTATGTGCCATACCATCCAACTCAAACATAGGTGGCTTCGGCCACCGCCCTCTCTCCTTGAGAGGCCTTGTCGCTTGGTGGTTTCTTGTTGTCTTTTGCCTCTGGTTTGTGCTTGATCTTGTGGTTTCTTGTGTGTGAAAAGTTTCCTTGCAAAGGCCTTCTTCTCGTTTTTGAATCTTGCGGTGACTTGAGTTCACGGTACTACCGCGGCCAGGTGCGGTACTACCGCAGCCTGCCATGGTACTACCGCTTACGGGAGCACGGTACTACCGCTACCACACGACAGTAATTTTTTACTGCCGCCTGGTTGAGCGGTACTACCGCCTCGGTGCGGAACTTCTGCCCGAGCGGTACTACTGCGGTGATACACGGTACTACCGCGCCGGTTCGAGGGCGTGGGGATAAGGACGGGCAGGGGGAGTTCTAACTCCCCATACCCATTCGCAGTCCTCTCTCCACGTCGCCTCTTTCTCTCCCTCGCTCAAGAACGGAACCGGCGTTCTTCGCCGGATCTCCTCCACCGGCTGCCCTCCCGTGATTCTGACCGGTGGGATCGTTCCCCACCACGTACTCTTGCTATGGACCCAGGTTTTTCCCCAACTCCCTCTCCGTGTTGATGGTGTTTGGTGTTTCTAGGTTTTGGGGGAGGCTTGTGTGTTCTTGAGATTGATAGGCTTAATCTCTGCAAGAATAGGATGAAGGAGCGTGGTATTGCATAGGATTTATACTTGTATTGTTGTCATGCGCTAGATCTGATCACCGTAGCACCGCCGTTGTTTCGCGGTTCTTTTCAGATTCAAACCGCCAGTTGGATCTGCTGCGACGCGGTACTACCGCTCGTATGGCGCGGTAGTACCGCTTGCACGGTACTACCGCTTGCACGGTACTACCGCCCTTCGGGTTCGGTACTACCGCGCTCTGTGCGGCACTAAATTTTTACTTCCGCTCCAACCACGGTACTACCGTGACCTCGCACGGTACTACCGCGTTTGGAGCGGTACTACTGCTTTAGTGCCGCAGTGCTGGTCATTCCCCACCGTGGCTCACACCTATCGCATGCCAACTTTCTCGTATGTCTCCTATGTGTTTCTTGTGCTTTATCGTGGCCTTTGCATTGATATTCTTCGCGTGTTTGGTGCTTTGCGTGTGTGTCTCAGGTGGTGGCTCTCGCCGGTCCAATCCCAGTCGTGACACTGGCTCCAAGCATCTGCGCAACCCAGGTGAAGCACCAAAGGGTTCCTTCCGCCTCAAGCGCCATGTCAAGACAACTGCTAGCAAGTTCAAGGATTCGCCAGGCATGGATGAGATGCCCCAATCTGACTACGTCCGTCTCAGGCAAATTGACCCGTACGTGACTCCTCGTTCCTTTGTCAGGGGTTGTGAGCTGTTCTGGAACAAGCATCAAACCAACGTCTATCTGGATGTCATCCAGAACAAGCAGAATACCTATGTGGATGTGAAGTGGATTGACATGCATCACTTGAGGAAGGACAAGTTCCGTGCCTACTTTGGAGAGGCTACGGACTTGGTGGAGCAGTTTGGCATTGAGCATGTGATATCCTTTCACCTTGACTATGATCCTGAGCTCATTGGTCAGTTCTTTGCTTCAGTTTACTTTCACCCTAATGAATAGAGGAGGATGACCTGGATGACCAATGGCCGTGGTCGATCGCTACACCGGAAGGAGTTCATGGATTTGCTCCAAGTTCCCGATGACGGGCTCGACTCTCCGTGGGTGTTCGCCCCCATGCCAACTCGACTGCCAACAAGGACAGGCTTGCACCGTACTATGTTGAGAAGACGCTTCAAGTGGCAAGATAGGGTTGGTGCTCAACTCTTTTCTGGATATCATGTACCGCATCTTCCGCAACTCCTTGTTCCTCGCATTGGTGACAAGGACAAGGTCCATGTCTATATGGTGGATATGATGCTCATCTGCGAGGAGGCTCGTTTGTCTCAGACTCAGCCACTTGATGTCTCACACATCATGTGGTGTGAGCTTCGGTTTCGGTGTTCAACCGCAGTGCCTATCTCACGGGCCCTATCTGTTTCTGCTGATCTCGAGGACACAGGAGAAGATATTCCCTGGTGAGGAGTTCCTTGCTCGACCGGATTCGCCATGACCCCATCTGCTCTGCGTGTCAAACCCAACTGGGCCAACACTACTACTCGTGCCGAGGCGTCTGCTGCTAGGGCTGCTGTTGGAGAGGAGGATGTCAAGGCGCCGAGAATGTTGCCGAGGGCCATGCTGCTAGGCCTTCCAGAGCTCCTCTATGCCTTCATGGGCCACGGTGAAGGACAAGATGAAGACTCTTTTCTGCATGCAAGCAAAGGGGCCGTCTGAGGACTCACGTGGCATCCAAGGAGAGTCGTCACGGGACAGGAAGATCTTGAAGCTCTATGGTGAGGATGTGTCTGGCGGTCTGAGGAGCACATCACTCCAGAGGCCGAGTGGATGGAGAAGCAAGGCTACAAGTGGACTGATTCTGAGGAGGACGTCGAGGAGTCCATCCCTACTGTTGAGGAGTCTGACAGAGAGGGTTGGGACGAGTTCCCTGCTGCTTGAGCCACCGTTTGTGTGTAGGTGTCCTCTCTGCCTTTTTGGCGTCTCGATGCCAAAGGGGGAGAGAGCGTAGGGATTTGCGAGTCTTGTGTCGTGTTCGTGTTTGGTGTGTTTATTGCGTTCTCGGCTGAACCTCGTTTGAACCTCGTTTTAGTTGCTTTTCCTTCATATGGTGTAAGACATATGCACTCTATCTATCTTAGCAAGCGTGTGTTATATTGTGCTATATGTTGCTTAGATGTTATTCTTCGGGCCTTTGTCTCTAAAATATAGGGGGAGTGGTGATCCTAGTACGTGTGCCATGCAGTCCAAAGCATTCATCCAGAGTGCACACATCTAGGGGGAGCCCGTCTATATTTTGGAGAGGAGGGGTTTGCCCGTGCTCTATATTTTTGTATCTTTGTGCAAATCCCGTATTGTCATCAATCCACCAAAAAGGGGGAGATTGTAAGGGCATACTTATCCCGTAAGTGTTTTGGTGATTGATGACGATACTTTATGGACTAATCGTATGCTTTGAGTTCCTCAGATGGTTCATCACTAGGCACGCGAGGCGATTCGGTGCCCTCGGAGACTATTGAAGACGGGCGCCGCCCCACGTTTCTTTTTGGTGGATTTGAGTCGTGGGAGAGCCGTACTATTAAGAGGGGTCCGCGTCCGGAAAGGTTTGGGCGGAATCAACACGTACACTTGTCCCTCCTTTCCCTGCATTTTGGAGCGTCCCTTCGTTATCTTCGTTGTGCGGAAATCTAACGACTACTGTTGTACTTGCGGTAGTACCGCAAGTACACACGGTAGTACCGCTGGGTGTCACGGTAGTACCGCTCCTGGAAGCGGTAGTACCGCTGCTCCCGTGCCTAGTGCCGCTCGGTGTGGTAGTAGGGCGGATGTAATTTTTACATCCGCGCACCCCACGGTAGTACCGCTTCAAATAGCGGTAGTACGCTGGGGCCCACGGTAATACTGCTCCCTAGGAGCCGTAGTACCGCGGGCCCTCCTACCTAGTACCGTAGTTTCACGGTAGTAGGCGCCAGAACGGTAGTACCGCTCCTCGGGAGCGGTAGTACCGCTGTCGGATTTTTGTACCACCGCAGATTCAGCGGAAGTTGGCACGGATGTAATTTATTTCATCCGCGCCCTTCCTAGGCCGTGACTCTCCTGCCTTGCGGTAGTATCGCAAGGGGGAGCGGTAGTACCGCGCAAGGGGTAGTACTGCCCCTTAGTCAGGCAAGTTCTGGCCTGTGCTGCTGCCGCGGTAGTACCGTGGTCCGCCATGGTAGTACCGCGCAGCCTCGCGGTAGTACCGCGCCTCTGGAGCGGTAGTACCGTGCGTCGCGGGCTGAACATGTGGATAACGGTTGGATTTTTTCCCACGACTATATAAGGGGCGTCTTCTACCTCTAGTTGACTACCTCTTCCATCTCTAAGCTCCATTATTGCTCCAAGCTCCATTTTGCCCGATCTCTCCCTAGCCAATCAAACTTGTTGATTTGCTCGGGATTGGGTGACAAGGGCCCGATCTACACTTCCACCACAAGATATTTGATTCCCCCCACTTATCCCTTGCGGATCTTGTTACTCTTGGGTGTTTGAGCACCCTAGACGGTTGAGGTCACCATGGAGCCATATTCCATTGTGGTGAAGCTTCGTGGTGTTGTTGGGAGCCTCCAATTAAGTTGTCGAGATTGCCCCAACCTTGTTTGTAAAGGTTCGGTCGCCGCCTTCAAGGGCACCAATAGTGGAATCACGGCTCTTGCATTGCGCGAGGGCGTGAGGAGATTACGGTGGCCCTAGTGGCTTCTTGGGGAGCATTGTGCCTCCACGCCACTCTAACGGAGACGTACTTCCCCTCAAAAAGAAGGAACTTCGGTAACACATCCTCGTCTCCACCGGCTCCACTCTTGGTTATCTTATCCCTTTACTTGTGCAAGCTTATTTGTGTTCCTATCCTTGCTTGCTCTTGAGCTTGTGTTGTTTGCATCATAGGTTGTCCACCTAGTTGCACATCTAGACAACCTTTATTATTGCAAAGTTTAAATTGGTAAAGAAAAGCTTAAAAATTGTTAGTTGCCTATTCACCCCCCCCCCCTCTAGTCAACTATATCGATCCTTTCACCTGGCAAGCTGCAGGAAGAATGTGTACATGGGCCATCGTCGATTTCTTCCGACCAACCATCACTGTCGAAAGAAAGGCAAGCATTTCAAAGGCGAGGCAGATCATGGGAAGAAGCCCGCATGCGTACCGGTGATCATGTACTTGCTATGGTCAATGATTTACACGTAATCTTTGGAAAGGGTCCCGGCGGACTAGCTGTTCCGAATGACGCTGAGAATCACGCACCCATGTGGAAGAAGAAATCTATATTTTGGGACTTACCCTACTGGAAAGACCTAGAGGTCCGCTCTTCGATCGACGTGATGCACGTGATGCGTAACCTTTGCGTGAACTCGCTAGGCTTCTTGGGCGTGTATGGGAAGACAAAAGATACACACGAGGCACGGGAGAACCTGCAACGCTTGCACGAAAAAGAGGGCATGCCTCAAGCGGTATGAAGGTCCTGCCAGCTACGCTCTTCTGAAGAAGAGAAAGAAATCTTCTTTGAATGCCTGCTCAAGATGAAGGTCCCGGCGGCTTCTCGTCGAATATAAAGGGAATAATAAATATGCCGGAGAAAAAGTTCCGTAACCTAAAGTCTCATGACTGCCACGTGATTATGACGCAATCGCTTCCGGTTGCATTGAGGGGGCTTCTACCGAAAACGTCCGATTAGCCATTGTGAAGCTATGTGCATTCCTCAATGCAATCTCTCGTAAGGTGATCGATCCAGAAATCATACCAAGGCTAAGGAGTGATGTGGTGCAACGTCTTGTCGGGCTTTCGAGCTGGTGTTCCCACCATCCTTCTTCAATATCATGACACACGCCCTAGTTCATCTAGTTGACGAGATTGTCATTCTGGGCCCCGTATTTCTACACAATATGTACCCCTTTGAGAGGTTCATGGGAGTCCTAAAGAAATATGTCCGTAATCGCTTAGGCCGAAGGAAGCATCTCCATGGGACATCATACAGAGGATGTCTTCGGGTTTTGTGTTGACTTCATTCCTGGCCTTAAGAAGATAGGTCTCCCTTAATCGCGGTATGAGGGGAGACTGGCTGGATAAGGCACGCTTGCAAGGGACTCAATAATATGCAGGGACGGATATTCTTGGTCTCAAGCACACTACACAGTTCTCTGAGAACTCTACCTTGGTGACCCGTATGTCGATGAACACAAGAACAGTCATGCTCCAAACACCGGAGTAGTGCGACCATCGGATTACATGTGAACACATCAGACTTTCAGCAGTTGGTTGGAAGCACGTATCGAGAGGTGACAACACTATTTGTGATGAGCTATACTTGTTGTCCGAGGACCATCTTTGACTGTATTGATTTGGAAAGGATACGAGATAAATGGGAATACATTTTACACGATTGACCAAGATCAAAAGAGCACCAACCAAAACAGCGGTGTCCGCTTTGATGCAACAACCGAGAGGGAAAGGACACATATTATGGTTACATAGTGGACATATGGGAACTTGACTACGGACATGATTTTAAGGTCCCTTTGTTTAAGTGCAAATGGTTCAATCTGTCAGAGGCGGGTACGGTGTAGACCCACGACGGAATGACAACAAAGTGGATCTGAAAAATCTTGGGTACACCGACGAACCGTTCGTCCTAGCCAATGATGTGGCACAGGTTATCTATGTGAAGGACATGTCTACTGCATCGAGAAAGAGAAAAGATAAGGAAGCGAATACATCATACGATGAGCCAAAGCGCCACATAGTTCTTTTCAGGAAAAAGGGACATCGTGGGAGTGGAGGACAAGATGACATGTCTGAAGATTATGAAAAGTTTCATGAAATTCCTCCCTTCAAAGTCAAGGTTGACCCCAGCATCCTGATAAACGATGAAGATTATCCATGGTTACGGCGCAATAAGCAAATGACACAAGCGAAGAAAAATTGAAGACTTTCTCCCGCAACTATTATGATGATACCATGCCAACTTTGTAACTGACGAGTATGATACCATGCCAACTTTCAACTTTTTCAGAGTTCATTTGAAATGCTTTAATGTCTTTTGGTTCGCCCTCGTAATAATTAAAAATAGCAATAATAAGTTTTTGTTGCAAGTAGAAACATAATAAAATAAATAAAGCAAGAAAGAAAACAAAAAAACAAAAAAGTGTTTTCAAATTTGAAAACTAATGGCACTAACAGAAAGTTTATAATTTTCCTAAAACTAAAAGCAAAAATAATTGAAAAATAAAGCAAAAAACAAAAGAAAATAAATAATGCAGAAATCAAAACAAAAAAAACAACAATAAGTATTTTGTTTTAAGTAGAAACAAAATAAAATAAATAAAGCAAGAAAGAGAACAAAAAACAAAAATAGTGTTTTCAAATTTGAAAAGTAATGGCACTAATGTAAAGTTTATAATTTTCCTAAAACTAAAAGCAAAAAAGAATTAAAAAATAAAGCAAAAAACAAAAAGAAAATAAATAATGCAGAAAACAAAACAAAAAACTGGAAAAAAATAAAAATAACAACAATAAGTAAAGAAAACAAAAAACAAAAAATGCCTCCTCTGGGCCCCCACGGCCTGAATCGACATGAAACCCTACTATGGGCCAGATTCGTGCCCGCAGAGGCCTGTAAGGCCCATCGTGCACAAAGAATAGCAAGTAGGCCCGAAAGCCTGCGGTGGAGAGGAGCTCGAGAGGGGTGCGGCAGTGGGGCTTATAAACCACTGCGTGCCCCTCTCAACTAGCGAGGTGGGACTAAACTTTGGCCCCGACGCGTGCAGCACAGGGGCCTTTGGTCCCGGTTGGTGGCACCAACCGGAACTAAAGGGGGGGCATTGGTACCGGTTTGTGGCAGCAACCCGTACCAAAGGCCGCCGCTTCCCGCCCTTTGGGCTACCGAAAAAGAGGCCTTTGGTCCCGGTTGGTGGCACCAACCGGGACTAGCAGGCATTAGTCCCGGTTGGTTTCACGAACCGGGACCAATGGCTTTGCTATATAAGCAAACACTTTGCAAAAATTCAGAATCTCATCGTCGCTTGCCCCGACGACGCCGACCCTCCTCGACGCCGCCAGTTGCTCCACTCGTCGTCGCCGCCGCTGCCGCCAAGGCTGCCGCCCAACCCGCGCCGTCCTCGCCGGCCTCCCGAGCAAGCGCCCGTCCTGTCGTCGGCCTCCCGAGCCCGCCCGTCCCCGCCTCGCCGCCCGAGCCTCGCCTGCCGTCGTCCGCCTCCAAGACTGCACCTCGCCGCCCCCACCGTCGCCATCGTCATCTAGTCCGCCATTGAGCCGCCGCGCCGCACCGGCTCTGTTTTTTTTCATTTTTATTAGTTTATTTCTTTTGTTCATATATATATATATATATATATATAATGTATATGTGTATGTATGTGGCTATGTGTATGTAGATGTTCAAAATGTATAAAAAAATTGTTCATAGCATGTTTTTCTTCATATATGTATTTTTTGTTCATATGTGTATTAATGTTTTCATATATGCAAAAGATAGATTTTTAGAAAAGTTAGGTTTTTTCTCTGTTCATAGATTTTTTTTGGTGATATTAATTATTGTAGAATATGCAAATGTTTGTATATTCATATGAACAATGCATTAGGCAAAACCTTTGTTTTTTTCAAATTTTCTATTTGAACATTTTTTAAAACAAGCAATACTAAAAGAATGAGAGGAAAAAGGAAAATAAGAAGAGGAAGAAAGGAGAAGAAGAGGAGAGGAAGAAGAGGAGAAATAAATAAGAAGAGGAAATAAGAAGAAAAAGAAGAGGAGAAGAAGAAAGGAATAGAGGAGAAAGAAGAAACTTCAACACGAGGGGGGGGGGGTACCGATACCCCCTCCCCGATAACATTATTTTCCCATGTATATGTATGTCGCGTCGTTGTCGATATAACCCCCTCGAGATAACTTCGACATGAGGGGCGGTCGATATATATACCCCCTCTCAACCGTGATAACTTATACAACGGCGGCACCCCCTCGGCCCTCTCGCTCGACCAAAACTCTCGAGGACACCCAAACCCTAGAGAGAAAACGATGTTGGTCTCCTACCCCCTCCCGCCGCGCCCCAACCCGACAAATTAACTCTCTCGAGGCCACCCAAATTAACCCTTGAAGCGTTGTGTCGAGGCGACCCCAAACCCTAGAGAAGCAGCGTCGAGGCCACTAACATGATTCCTTATTGTGATTAGCTAGCTAGTTCTACGTTTGCCACTAATATATATATATATATATATATATATATATATATATATATATATCAATCTATACAATGTTTTAATAATAATTGACATGTTGTAAATATTTGCGTAAACTATGGAGCACTCCCGAGACGAAGAAAGCGAAGCGATGTTGGGGCACATAATCGCACAAGGAAGTGATGAAGTTGCGTCATTTCTCAACGACACCGATGGTCCCGAAGGACTGGGTGAAGAAGAGGGCTATGTTCATGATGGCTTCACCCATTAATGCCGGTACAAGAAGAGGACTATGTTCATGATGGCTCCGGTGACACAATGGAGGTACAAGAAGGAGACCGTCTTTGGCTGCTCCGGTGACCGAACCGAGTCCGGCCAGGTATATATATATTAGTTAAGCCCGTGCTGACTAGTTAATTGATGCATCCATTGTTTTGGTATATGTACACATATTAATTGCTCTCGTCTTTCTTCCTTATAATTTCTAGACCTCCGGATCAAGCACAACTTCGGTAAGGAGACGAGGCCCGAAGAAAAAGTTGAGCTCGGATGAAAAGTTTGAGATCATAGAAATCGCGCCCGACGGCGAACCGATTGAACCCATCCGAACAAGGAAGGCATTTTCTGCTCGGTCAAGGGGTTCTTGTCGTGAGAAGATCCCGATCAGCATCCATCAATGGTATAAGCCTCAAGGAGGAAGACCACGAGGTGTCTTATGTCAATGATATGCATAAAGAAGATCTTTGGACTCAGCTGAAGGCAAATTTCACCCTACCGCCAGAGGAGGATCCGGAGAAGCCAGTTAAAGAGCAATTAATCAAGTCTTGTGCTCTTAAGAAGATGGCAACCCTAATGAGGAGGTGGAGGAAAGAGCTGAACCAGTTTGTCGAGAAAGAAAAGACACCAGAATTCATCGGCAAATATGAAAAGATCAAAGATCATCGCCCGCATTTGTGGCCCACAAGACATCGGAAAAGAGTAAGAAGATGTCGGCGACAAACAAGCAAAATGCTGCGAAGAAGAAGCTTCACCATCGCGCGGGGTCGTGGCTACCTCAAAGCCCAGCCTAAGTGGTCCAAGGCTGAGCATGATCTCGCTTGAAAAAGGGATCGAACTAGAGACAATGTATCGGCCAGACCGTTGCCGGACTTGGTTCTTCGGGCTGGCGGAACCTTGGACCTGTAATGTGGAAGTGCCAGTGGACGGACGAGCAACTGCAAATACTAGTCAAGAACCTTCGACACTATATCGATGCAGCGCAACAAGGGACGTTCCTTCCAAACAGGGAGAAGGACGAGCTCACAATGGCCCTTGGGAATCCTGAGCACCCTGGACGGACACGAGGCACGCCAGGCTCCATTCCGTGGAAGGTTGGTTTTCCGGACGCAGGGGGTTACAAAACCCACGAGAGGAGGAAGAAACTGAGCAGGACCAACTACAGCGCTGCACGAAAGGGTAATGGGGCTAGAGGAACGAGAAGCGGCAGATCGCAGCAAAGAACGACTGTCGAAGCTTCCCCGAAGTTACCCCGCCATCTCGGCCGGATAAGCAGCGTGGCTTCCACCGAGCTGCTTCAGCCGGAGCATGTCTTGACGGCTCTGCCAGCTATCCCGTGGATGGTATCACGGAGTCTCAAAATTGCCACATTATGGCGCGATGGATGAATTTGAAGGTCAAGGCGGATGTTGGCCAAGTTTATCCTAGTGGACCCGGCACAACTTATCACCGCCAGCCGATTCGGAAGGATATGCTAAGGTGATGCTGGATGAAATAACGGAGGGATTTGAGGACCTCCTGCTTGACCACCCTACCGGTGAAGGGGAGACTAGGCTGGGTTCTGCTCTGAAGACTCCATGCCTATGGCGGAAGGTGTTGGGGAACGTAGTAATTTCAAAAAAAATCCTACGCACACGCAAGATCATGGTGATGCATAGCAACGAAAGGGGAGAGTGTTGTCTACGTACCCTCGTAGACCGAAGCGGAAGCGATCACAACGTAGAGGAAGTAGTCGTACGTTCTCCTTGCGATCCAACCGATCCCAGCGCCGTTACTCCGGCGCCTCCGAGTTCTTGGCACACGTTCAGCTCGGTGACGCTCCTCAGGCTCCGATCCAGCAAAGCTCCGAGGAGAGAGAGTTCCGTCAGCATGACGGCGTGGTGACGATCTTGATGTTCTACTGACGCAGGGCTTCGCCTAAGCACCGCTACGATATGACCGAGGTGAAATATGGTGGAGGGGGGCACCGCACACGGCTAAGGAACGATCTCAAGGATCCAACTCTATTTATATGTTGAGCCCCGGGGTCGAAGCTTGGAGCAAAAGCCTCCTCAAAGTCGGTTTTGCCCGAAAGGCAAGAGTCCCACTCGGACTCCAGGACCAAACGCCACAAACCTTGGCGTCTGGCCCAGACGCCATGGGCCTCGGCGTCTAGCCCAGGGCCAGACGCCAGGGTCTCCGGCGTTTGGCCCCAGCCTCATAAAACTCCTTTTGCACCAACCTAAAGCCTCATGGGCTTGACCCTTGGCCTAAACATATCATCCAATATATGAATCTTTACGTCTCGACCATTTCGAGACTCCTCGTCATGTCCCCGATCTCATCCGGGACTCCGAACTCCTTCGGTACATCAAAACACACAAAACTCATAATATAACCGTCATCGAAACCTTAAGCGTGCGGACCCTACGGTTCGAGAACAATGTAGACATGACCGAGACACGTCTCCGGTCAATAACCAATAGCGGGACCTAGATGCCCTTATTGGCTCCTACATATTCTACGAAGATCTTTATCGGTCAGACCGCATAACAACATACGTTGTTCCCTTTGTCATCGGTATGTTACTTGCCCGAGATTTGATCGTCGGTATCCAATACCTAGTTCAATCTCATATCGGCAAGTCTCTTTACTGTTCACGTAATGCATCATTCCGTAACTAACTCATTAGCTACATTGCTTGCAAGGCTTATAGTGATGTGCATTACCGAGAGGGCCCAGAGATACCTCTCCGACAATCGGAGTGACAAAACCTAATCTCGAAATACGCCAACCCAACATGTACCTTTGGAGACACCTGAAGTACTCCTTTATAATCACCCAGTTACGTTGTGACGTTTGGTAGCACCCAAAGTGTTCCTCCGGTAAACGGGAGTTGCATAATCTCATAGTTACAGGAACATGTATAAGTCATGAAGAAAGCAATAGCAACATACTAAACGATCAAGTGCTAGGCTAACGGAATGGGTCATGTCAATCAGATCATTCTCCTAATGATGTGATCCCGTTAATCAAATGACAACTCATGTCTATGGTTAGGAAACACAACCATCTTTGATCAACGAGCTAGTCAAGTAGAGGCATACTAGTGACACTGCTTGTCTATGTATTCACACATGTATTATGTTTCCGGTTAATACAATTCTAGCATGAATAATAAACATTTATCATGATATAAGGAAATAAATAATAACTTTATTATTGCCTCTAGGGCATATTTCCTTCAGTCTCCCACTTGCACTAGAGTCAATAATCTAGTTCACATCGCCATGTGATTTAACATCAATAGTTCACATCTATATGTGGTTAACACCCATAGTTCACATAGACATGTGACCAACACCCAAAGGGTTTACTAGAGTCAGTAATCTAGTTCACATCGCTATGTGATTAACACCCAAAGAGTACTAAGGTGTGATCATGTTTTGTTTGTGAGAGAAGTTTAGTCAACGGGTCTCGCCACATTCAGCTCCGTATGTATTTTGCAAATTTCTATGTCTACAATGCTCGCACGGAGCTACTCTAGCTAATTGCTCCCACTTTCAATATGTATCCAGATTGAGACTCGAGTCATCTAGATTAGTGTTTAAAACTTGCATCGACGTAACCCTTTTACGAACCTTTTTCACTTCCATAATCGAGAAACACATCCTTATTCTACTAAGGATAATTTTGACCGCTGTCCATTGATCTACTCCTAGATCACTATTGCACTCCTTGCCAAGCTTAGTGGTAGGGTATGCAATAGATCTGGTACACTGATATGACATACTTTATAGAACCTATGGTGATGCATAGGGAATGACTTTCATTCTCTTTCATCTTCCTGCCGTGGTCGGGTTTTGAGTCTTACTCAATCTCACACCTTGTAACACCTGGTA
The DNA here is from genome assembly GCA_021605145.1 of Aegilops bicornis. Lineage (NCBI taxonomy): Eukaryota > Viridiplantae > Streptophyta > Magnoliopsida > Poales > Poaceae > Aegilops > Aegilops bicornis. The sequence continues at coordinate 100,551,006 of CM038675.1, read as the reverse complement.
AGAACTCTTTCTTTGATCGTTCCATTTTGAACTACTTCAAAATCTTGTCAAGGTATGTATTCATTGAAAAACTTATCAAGCGTCTTGATCTATCTCTATAGATCTTGATGCTCAATATGTAAGCAGCTTCACCGAGGTCTTTCTTTGAAAAACTCCTTTCAAACACTCCTTTATGCTTTGCAGAATAATTCTACATTATTTTCGATCAACAATATGTCATTCACATATACTTTATCGGAAAAGGCTGTAGTGCTCCCACTCACTTTCTTGTAAATACAGGCCTTTCCAAAAGTCTCAGTATAAAATCATATGCTTTGATCAACACATCAAAGCGTATATTCCAACTCCGAGATGCTTGCACCAGTCCATTGATGGATCGCTGGAGCTTGCACATTTTATTAGCTCCTTTAGGATTGACAAAACCTTCTGGTTGCATCATATACAACTCTTCTTTAATAAATCCATTAAAGAATGTAGTTTTGACATCCATTTGCCAGATTTCATAAAATGTGGCAATTGCTAACATGATTCGGACAGACTTAAGCATCGCTACAGTTGAGAAAAATCTCATTGTAGTCAACACCTTGAACTTGTCGAAAACCTTTTGTGACAAGTCGAGCTTTGTAGACGATAATATTACCGTCAGCGTCGGTCTTCTTCTTGAAGATCCACTTGTTTTCTATTGCTTGCCGACCCTCGGGCAAGTCAACCAAAGTCCACACTTTGTTTTCATACATGGATCCCATCTCAGATTTCATGGCCTCAAGCCATTTTGCGGAATCTGGGCTCACCATCGCTTCTTCATAGTTCGTAGGTTCATCATGATCTAGTAGCATGACTTCCGTAACAGGATTACCGTACCACTCAGTGCGGATCTTACTCTGGTTGATCTACGAGGTTACAGAGTAACTTGATCTGAAGTTTCATGATCAACATCATCAACTTCCTCACTATTTGGTGTAGATGTCGCGAAACCGGTTTACGTGATAAACTACTTTCAAATAAGGGAGAAGGTACATTACCTCATCAAGTTCTACTTTCCTCCCACTCACTTCTTTCGAGAGAAACTCCTTCTCTAGAAAGGATCCATTCTTAGCAACAAATGTCTTGCCTTCGGATCTGTGATAGAAGGTGTACCCAACTGTCTCCTTTGGGTATCCTATGAAGACACATTTCTCCGATTTAGGTTCGAGCTTATCAGGTTGAAGCTTTTTCACATAAGCATCGCATCCCCAAACTTTAAGAAACGACAACTTTGGTTTCTTGCTAAACCATAGTTCATAAGGTGTCGTCTCAACGGATTTCGACGGTGCCCTGTTAAACGTGAATGCAGCTGTCTCTAATGCATAACCCCAAAAAGATAGTGGTAAACCGATAAGAGACATCATAGATCGCACCATATCAAATAAAGTGCGGTTACGACGTTCGGACACACCATAACATTGTGGTGTTCAGTGGCGTGAGCTGTGAAACTATTCCACATTATTTTAATTGAAGACCAAACTCAGTAACTCAATTATTCGTCTTTGCGATTAGATCGCAGAAACTTTATTTTCTTGTTACGATGATTTTTCCACTTCACTCTGAAATTCTTTGAACCTTTCAACTATTTCAGACTTATGTTTCATCACGTAGATATATCCATATCTGCTCAAATCATCTTGTGAAAGTCAGAAAATAACGATACTTGCCACGAGCATCAACACTCACTGGATCGCATACATCGGTATGTATTATTTCCAATAAGTCAGTAGCTTGTTCCATTGTTCCGGAGAACGGAGTTTTAGTCATCTTGCCCAAACGGCACGGTTCGCAAGCATCAAATGATTCATAATCAAGTGATTCCAAAAGTCCATCAAGATGGAGTTTTCTTCATGCGCTTTACACCAATATGACCTAAACGGCGATTGCCACAAATAAGTTGCACTATCATTATTAACTTTGCATCTTTTGGTTTCAATATTATGAATATGTGTATCACTATGATCGAGATCCAATGAATCATTTTCATTGGGTGTGTAACCATATAAGGTTTTATTCATGTAAATGTAACAACAATTTATTCTCTTACTTAAATGAATAACCGTATTGCAATAAACATGATCAAATCATACTTATGCTCAACACCAAATAACACTTATTTAGGTTCCATACTAATCCCGAAAGTATAGGGAGTGTGCGATGATGATCATATCAATCTTGGAACTACTTCCAACACTCATCTTCACTTCCCCTTCAACTAGTTTTTGTTCATTCTGCAACTCCTGCTTCAATTTACTACTCTTAGCAACCGAACCAAGATTCAAATACCGAGGGGTTGCTACGAACACTAGTAAAATACACATCAATAATCTGTATCTCAAATATACCTTTGTTCACTTTGCCATCCTTCTTATCCGCCAAATACTTGGGGTAGTTCCGCTTCTAGTGACCAGTTCCATTGCAGCAAAAGCACTTAGTCTCATGCTTAGGTCCAGACTTGGGCTTCTTCACTCGAGCAGCAACTTGCTTGCCGTTCTTCTTGAAGTTCCCCTTCTTCCCTTTGCCCTTTTCCTTGAGACTAGTGGTCTTGTCAATCATCAACACTTGATGCTCTTTCTTGATTTCTACCTTCGTCGATTTCAACATCACCAAGAGCTCGGGAATCGTTTTCGTCATCCCTTGCATACTATAGTTCATCACGAAGTTCTAGTAACTTAGTGTTGGTGACTAGAGAATTCTGTCAATCACTATCTTATCTCGAAGATTAACTCCCACTTGATTCAAGCGATTGAAGTACCCAGACAATCTGAGAACATGCTCACTAGTTGAGCGATTCTCTTCCATCTTTTAGCTATAGAACTTGTTGGAGATTTCATATCTCTCAACTCGGGTATTTGCTTGAAATATTAACTTCAATTCCTGGAACATCTCATATGGTCCATGACGCTCAAAACGTCTTTGAAGTCCCGATTCTAAGCTGTTAAGTATGGTGCACTAAACTATCAAGTAGTCATCATATTGAGCTAGCCAAACGCTCATAACGCCTACATTTGCTCCTGCAATAGGTCTGTCACCTAGCGGTGCATTAAGGACATAATTCTTCAGGCAGCAATGAGGATAAACCTCAGATCACGGATCCAATCCGCATCATTGCTACTAACATTTTTCAATACAATTTTCTCTAGGAACACATATAAAAACATAGGGAAGCAACAACGCGAGCTATTGATCTATAAACAAACATAGACAAGCAAGATACTATCAGGTACTAAGTTCATGATAAATTTAAGTTCAATTAATCATATTACTTAAGAACTCCCACTTAGACAGACATCTCTCTAGTCATCTAAGTGATCACGTGATCCAAATCAACTAAACCATAACCGATCATCACGTGAGATGGAGTAGTTTTCAATGGTGAACATCTTATGTTGATCATATCTACTATATGATTCACGCCGACCTTTCGGTCTCCGTGTTCCGAGGCCATATCTGCATATGCTAGGCTCACAAGTATAACCTGAGTATTCTGCGTGTGCAAAAACTGGCTTGCACCCGTTGTAGATGGACGAGAGCTTATCACACCCGATCATCACGTGGTGTCTCGACACGATGAACTTTGGCAACGGTGCATACTCAGGAGAACACTACTTGATAATTTTAGTGAGAGATCATCTTAAAATGCTACCGCCAATCAAAGCAAAATAAGATGCATAAAGGATAAACATCACATGCAATCAATATAAGTGATATGATATGGCCATCATCATCTTGTGCTTGTGATCTCCATCTCCGGCACCGTCGTGATCACCATCGTCACCGGCGCGACACCTTGATCTCCATCGTAGCATCGTTGTCGCCACGCCATCTATTGCTTCTACGACTATCGCTACCGCTTAGTGATAAAGTAAAGCAATTACAGGCGTTGCATTTCATACAATAAAGCGACAACCATATGGCTCCAGCCAGTTGCCGATAACTTCAAAGTTACAAAACATGATCATCTCATACAATAAAATATAGCATCACGTCTTGACCATATCACATCACAACATGCCCTGCAAAAACAAGTTAGACGTCCTCTACTTTGTTGTTGCAAATTTTACGTGGCTGCTATGGGCTTAAGTAAGAACCAATCTCACCTACGCATCAAGACCACAACGATACTTCGTCAATTAGACTCGCTTAACCTTCTCAAGGACCGGGCGTAGCCACACTCGGTTCAACTAAAGTGAGAGAGACAGACACCCGCCAGCCACCTTTAAGCACGAGTGCTCAGAACGGTGAAACCAGTCTCGCCAGAAGCGTACGCGTAATGTCGGTCCGAGCCGCTTCATCTCACAATACCGCTGAACCAAAGTATGATATGCTGGTAGGCAGTATGACTTGTATCGCCCACAACTCACTTGTGTTCTACTCGTGCAAAACATCAAACCATAAAAACCTAGGCTCGGATGCCACTGTTGGGGAACGAGTAATTTCAAAAATTTCCTACGCACACGCAAGATCATGGTGATGCATAGCAACGAAAGGGGAGAGTGTTGTCTACGCATTCTCGTGAACCGGGCGGAAGCGATCACAACGTAGAGGAAGTAGTCGTGACGTTCTCCTTGTGATCCAACCGATCCTGGCGCCATTACTCCGGCGCCCGAGTTCTTGGCACACGCTCAGCTCGGTGACGCTCCTCAGTTCGATCCGGCAAAGCTCCGAGGAGAGAGTTCCACAAGACGACGGGCGTGGTGACGATCTTGATGTTCTACTGACGCAGGGCTTCGCCTAAGCACCGCTACGATATGACCGAGGTGAAATATGGTGGAGGGGGGCACCGCACACGGCTAAGGAACGATCTCAAGGATCAACCTGTTGTGTCTTTGGTGCTAGCCCTGCCCCTCTATTTATATGTTGAGCCCCGGGGTCGAAACTTGGAGCAAAAGCCTCCTCAAAGTCGGTTTTGCCCGAAAGGCAAGAGTCCCACTCGGACTCCAGGACCAAACGCCACAAACCTTGGCGTCGCCCAGACGCCATGGGCCTCGGCGTCTAGCCCCAGGCCGACGCCAGGTCTCCGGCGTTTGGCCCTCGGCCTCCGCAAAACTCCTTTTGCACCAACCTAAAGCCTCATGGGCTTGACCCCTTGGCCTAAACATATCATCCAATATATGAATCTTTACGTCTCGACCATTTCGAGACTCCTCGTCATGTCCCCGATCTCATCCGGGACTCCGAACTCCTTCGGTACATCAAAACACACAAAACTCATAATATAACCGTCATCGAAACCTTAAGCGTCATGGACCCCTACGGTTCGAGAACAATGTAGACATGACCGAGACACGTCTCCGTCAATAACCAATAGCGGGACCTGGATGCTCATATTGGCTCCTACATATTCTACGAAGATCTTTATCGGTCGACCCCATAACAACATACGTTGTTCCCTTTGTCATCGGTATGTTACTTGCCCGAGATTTGATCGTCGGTATCCAATACCTAGTTCAATCTCGTTACTGGCAAGTCTCTTTACTCATTTCGTAATGCATCATTCCGTAACTAACTCATTAGCTACATTGCTTGCAAGGCTTATAGTGATGTGCATTACCGAGAGGGCCCAGAGATACCTCTCCGACAATCGGAGTGACAAAACCTAATCTCGAAATACGCCAACCCAACATGTACCTTTGGAGACACCTGTAGTACTCCTTTATAATCACCCAGCTACGTTGTGACGCTTTGGTAGCACCAAAGTGTTCCTCCGGTAAACGGAGTTGCATAATCTCATAGTTACAGAACATGTATAAGTCATGAAGAAAGCAATAGCAACATACTAAACGATCAAGTGCTAGGCTAACGGAATGGGTCATGTCAATCAGATCATTCTCCTAATGATGTGATCCCGTTAATCAAATGACAACTCATGTCTATGGTTAGGAAACATAACCATCTTTGATTAACGAGCTAGTCAAGTAGAGGCATACTAGTGGCACTCTGTTTGTCTATGTATTCACACATGTATTATGTTTCAGTTAATACAATTCTAGCATGAATAATAAACATTTATCATGATATAAGGAAATAAATAATAATTTTATTATTGCCTCTAGGGCATATTTCCTTGAAGGAGCTCATCAACCTTCGAATCGACGCCTCCGCCTCCTCCTCCTCCTCCGCGAGTCAGGCACTCCGCCTCCTCCACCGCCTCCTCCTCCCGTGAGTGAGTGACGATCAGGCACGCGTGGCGGCACTCCGCCTCCTTCTCCGCACGTGGCGGCACTCCGCCTCCTTCTCCGCCCAGCGCCCGGCCCTTGAGCAGTCAGCCTCCTCCTTCTCCGCCTCGTCGGCAAGGGCGGAAGAGACCCGCCGCCGCTCGGCTGCTCCGCGCGTCAGTAGTCCTTCTCCTCCGCCTCGTAAGCAAGCAAAGAAGACATCCGCTCGCCTTTCTGCCGGGCGTTTAGCAAGACAGCCAAAGGCGGGAGGAAATACAGATTCGGTCCTTGTCTGAAGACTCCACAGAAGTTACCGTACGAGAGGACCGAGGAGGAAAACGTGAAGATCGCGCAGACTGAAGTGGATGACTGGTTTGCAGGGTTGAAAGCAAAGAGACATCCACCTCCGGAGGAGAAGGTAGATCCGGTGAAAGCGAAGCGCACTCTGGCTGCCTTGAGGAAACCGACAAAGTCTCCGCCGAGAACCAACTATGAGCACATTATCGAATGTACATATCTCCAAGCGGAGCGGTCGGGAAGTACTGTCAGACATCAAAGAGCAAAAGAACGAGCAGCTGCGAAAAAATTGACCAGCTCGGCGAACAAGCAAACCACTCGTGCCCCCCGCTCAATGTGTCTAGCGGCAACATCGTCGCTAATGTTCCGGGATGGTGGCGGTTATGGCAATCTACAAGATTACCTGCTCGACGATGCACTTCCTGAATACATGAAGGTGGAAGAACACAGACAGTAGTACGGGAAGCCTCTCACAAAGATGAAAAATCTCTAACAACGATGATGCGAAGATTCCATACTTGGTACATGAAAACCTGCAGAGAGTCCGGGGACGAATAGTTTGTATCTGCACATTAAAGAGGAGCACGACCTCGTTGGAACTGATCTGTTGTGTGTTCCATTTGAGGAGTTCTTCGCGTTCTTCAATCAAAAGGCCCTCGATAAATTAACGGTCTTTTGCTACTGCCTGTAAGTACTATTTCTGTCATTAAGTCTCTATATATAGCTCGGCTCTTTCATTGTATGTATTTATAATTAATTATCCTCAATATATTATGCAGATTGAAGATTGTCGAGTGCAAAAAAATGAAATCTATGATATTGGGTTCATTAACACAAATATCATAGATGTATTTCTGGTTGAAAAGCACGTCAAAGAGGCCGAGGACAACTTGCTACAATCGTTGATCAAAAATCAAAACAAAGATACCATACTCTTTCCTTACAACGGCAAGTGAGTGTTACTGATCGTTTGCATATTCGGTTTCCCTTATTACTCGAGCGAGGTTATAGTAATGTAATTGATGAGTTATGCATGCGTGCACAGGTACCACTATATTCTTCTGGAGATTAAGCTTGAGCGTGGACTAGTAACCGTCTTAGACTCGAGACGGAAAGATCCCAGCACCTATGCGGACATGACTGAAATGCTCAGCAAGTAAGTTCAATCAATCATTATCGCACCATAGCGGCAACTTTTTATTCATTTCCTGATATCTCAAGTAATAATAATTATTTTCTTTGTCTTGCAGGGTTTGGAAACAGTTCACCGCAAAAGCTCCGGACTGCCAAGGAGCTGCGATATACATACCCAAAGTAAGTACTCATGGCTAGCTAGTTGTGCGCATCTCCCGTTGATTCTATAGCTATACTTTCATCAATGCCATTTATAATGCTTCATTATCAGTTTGATTGACCTCTATTTATCGTAAAGTGCTTGTGGCAGGAACAAGGGAATGATTTCTGTGGATACTACGTGTGCGAGTTCATCTACAATGCTACTTAAATAAGCGGGGCTCCTCTCAAAGACAATATGAAGTGCGTAAGCAATTAATAATATTCACAATTTCATTTTATTACACCATCATTTCTGTTGAGTTTCATTCATATATATGTATTAATTAACCCCTTCTTCAAATTAGACGTGGCAGATGCGGAATGAACTCCTAGAACCAGATCGCATTAAAGCAATTCAAGAGGAATTGGCGGGATTCTTTCTTGACCACGCCATCAATAAAGCCGGAGAATACCATGTGGAAGTTGATTTCAAATGCTAGGGGACTGTAATTGAGAGATCTTATATATTGTACATGTATGTAGCCAGTAGCGTCGGACGTACATGATACGAAAACTTGTTGTTCGACCAATCTCTCGGAGAAGGAGAGGTCGATCGATCATTTCTCTCGGTATGCATGATTTAACTTCGTACTCGATGGTTCCCTTCATTTTCTTACTAGCTAGCGTGTCGAGGGCTATATGTATACAGTATGTAGCGTCGACCAAGCACGGACATAAGAGAGGACACTTCTCTCTATTAATTAGCTAGCTAACACAATATATGAAACACCTAAATTAACCCCCAAATACCCCAACCCCCCCCCCCCCCGCCCGCTTTAAAAAAAACAAAAACCCCAGCCATTGGAATGCTGACGCGTGGATGTCTTTTGGTCCCGGTTGGTGCCACCAACGGGACCAAAGGCCTACTGGGCTCGGCGCGCACCGCCACGTGGAGGACCATCTGTCCCGGTTCGTGTTAGAACCGGGACTAAAGGGGGAGGTATTAGTAACGACCCATTAGTCCCGGTTCATGAACCGGGACTAAAGGCCCTTACGAACCGGGACTAATAAGTGTTTTTCTACTAGTCAAATGAATGGATCATCGTAGGAAGCTGGCTCAAAATTTTGGGGATAAAGATGCAGGAGGAGGTTCTACAGTGAAACGACCTCCGCAACCTATGTGAGAGGGCGACAAAGGTTTTAGGGAGAGATTCAGGGACGAAAATGCACGCTAGTTTCCAGGGTGAGGGCTGATGAGGAGCACGGGGATGCTTGGGTTCGTCGTTATGGCACATGCGGAGGGAGGGGTGAGCCGGCGGATGCACGCTGGGAGCAGACTCGGCGGAGGACGCTGTCGTCGCGAGGCTGTGAGAAGAAAAGGTGGTGGCATAATGACAACAAATTACTAAACAGTAAGATGGAGTGAGCTAGAAGCAATCACAACGATTTTGGATCCTAAGCCATTCTCGCAAACGCGGCTTATTTCTTTTGACCCATCATTTCTGGGCTGCTGCTCTGCGGACAGACCTAGGCGGTTTATGGTTAATCAGGCCCGGAGGAGATGTCAACTAGGCCTGGAAGTTTTGGCCCGATTGATTTTCATGCCTGCCTGAAGTCTGGATACGTACATTAAACTGAGTTGATTCCTCCCCTAAAAAAACTGAGTTGTTTCCAGCTTTGACGGCAATTGTCAATTGTGCCACACTTTTTTTTGAGGGAAGGCCATCATGGCCACACTTAACTAGACATATTCTTGTGTCACAGGGCTCCGAAGATCTTCTTGTGTTATGGTTTCTTAGGGTACTCTAGGTGTTCATGGTCCTTTGTGTTTGTTTCAGTGTGCTTGTAAAGGTCAACTACTTTGTACTGATTCGTTATTTGAATGAAAAAAATTCTCAAAAAAAAAAACTAGACATATTCTTCTCTTTCTTTTTCCCGGGAGAGACATGCTCTTCTGAAAATAAAAATTAAATAAAAAAGATCTATAGGGTTGTTATCTGAATAAAAAGACGTATACTTTCTCTCATAAAAGGATAAAAGACTATACAAATGCAAACATAACTTATTTTTTCCACAACATCCTATTTAACCATATGCAATTATACAATCCTATATTCCATCCTTATTGTAGCAAAATATTTAGAATAAATTAAATAATTTCATCAAACATGGACGGGCGCGGCAAAGCGCGCCATCATGATCTAATGGACTTATAGAAGGAGATCAACCAAGAAGAATCAAGAAGGAACCCGACTGCATTATGAACAACACGAGCCATTAGATACACGCAAATCAACGCCTAATTTTTGTTGGATTCTCTTGTAACTAGCCCCCTTGGATTTGTGGCATCGAAGGGCTTATATTGCTTGGAGTTGACGTTGTGGTGGGAATACTGTAGATGATGATGGTAAATTCCATGTTCAAAAACTGTTGTACAATAATAATAGAGATAGAGACTAAATGAGATGGCACGCGCGTAGTTCGTAGGCTAAGGTGGGCCAGTCGATGATTGAGTCATGTATATCTTTTTTAAAGGATGGTCACCGTGAGTCGTATATTCTTTTATTATTAACTGTGGGTGGTGATGTGGTATGGGTACAATGGACGCGTGAGGTTTATCGGGTGTTTGCATGCTGCACCCGATATCGACATGCCTTGTCCACATGAGGCCAGCAAACAGACAACAAACAGGCTACGCGTCTCGATGACCGCAAACAACACCATGTCCATCTTTGCCCCCATGTGTGGGGCCCACAAGGCTGGGAGCACAAGGGGTGGTCCACCACATAAATCGACCAAGAAAAAATTAACGCAAACCCACCGGCCCATCACAACTTGTTGCGGCTGCTCCAGCGCCAGGTAGCATCCAAGGAGCATCGGCTGTAATTCTCATGAATCAAAACCATCCAGAGATACTTGAAGCAATGGCTTTTAGGGAGGCTTCTTCTCTCGCCTCAAATCTTTATTTGAGAAACATTCAAGTGACGAAGGACTGCCTGGTTACGGTGCAACATGGGCCATATATGGGTATTAGCTGTGATCATAGATGACATCAAGGAGAAGAAGATTCTCAAAAAAAAAACATCAAGGAGAGGATGAAGGAGTTTGATCATGAGCATGAGAAGAGAGATATGAACTAGGAGGCACATGACTTAGCTAAAGCTCCAACAACTCTCAATGTGGGGCGCCATGTGTGGCTGCTTAACCCGCCTGATTTTGTTTGTATGGAACACTCTGTCGTGATTGAATAAAAAAGAGTTACACCTCTAACAAAAGGTAGTATCCGGTAAAAAAAATACAAGCACTCAGTCATGTAATTTCCTATTCTTTGACTTTTGTGACATTTAGTGGCTATACGCATGGGACTAAACGACTATGCGCTATCCCGGTGTGGAGTGTTGCAAACTTTTTTTTTTTGTTTAATCTAGTTTTCTTGTGGTCCACAAGGTTTCGTGTGGTTTGTGTGTGTTTGTTTTATGCTTTTCCACCGGGTTTCTTCTAGTTTTAGCGGTTTATTTTTTTCCTTCTCCGTTTCCATTTTCCTTTCCTTTTACTTTTGCAATGCATGAAGCTTTTCAGTTCAGAATATTTTTAAAACCATGAACTTTTTCAAATTAATAAATATTTTTAAAGTCGTGGATTTTTTTAGTTTTAAAAAAATTCATGAACATTTTCAAAATTAAGGGGAAATTTAAAACTCATGGAATTTTAAATTCATGGTCAAATATTTTCAATTCATGATTTTTAAATGATTTAAATATGAACTAAAATTGCAAATATTTTTATAACTGTGATTTTTTAAAATCCATGCATATTTTAAAAATTCATGACTATATTTAAATTCATATTTTATTCTATGAAAAAACTGGTTATTTTCTAAGAACGGGAGCTGTTGATTTTTACTTAGGAGCGAATAATGTTGAGTACCCAAGCCACATGCCAGTGTGCTAGCTAGGCTGCCCTGCCATAAATTTTACCCTCTAATCAAATCATTTCTCAAGAAAACAAAATCAAATCAAATGCCAAATAAGGAGGTAGGCCCACACGCCAACTGTCGTGCAACGTCTGATAGACGGAGTGCTGGCCTTGCCAGCCACACATGAACTTGGACGAGATTATGTGGTGGTAAGGACTTTGGGTAAAATACCCAAGAACTGCTCGAGCATGCGAAGAATAATCTCATCAGGGGCGATGGACAACATGCGACATTGCCCCTTGTTTGCACGGATTAACCAACTCTTGCATTGAGATAGTTGCACATTGTAACTAGTCTGAATGACCACCATCTAGCGAAACATGTACACAGTTGTCGATCGAAAGCACATGACAAAATTGGTGGCGAGATGAGACCATACTTTTTCTATAATACTCCCTCCATAAATAAATATAAGAGTATTTAGACCACTAAAGTAGTGATCTAAACGCTCTTATATTTCCCTACAGATGGAGTATGTACTAGATCACACTTGTACTAGAAACATCAAAATGATGATTTATTTCAGGAAGTGGATCATTTTAAATTATTTCTTTACACACATTTAAAAGTATGTTATTTCTTGGGAGATGCTAGGCATCGGTCGGGCGAAGGGCACACTCAAGAGACGCTAACAGTCGGTCTGGCGAAGGATGTGTTCAATGGGCCACTTGCCAAACCGTTTGTGATACAACTAAAGTAGTGATATTTCTTGCGTATATAATTGTCAGAGAAAAAAAGATGTGTTCAACATTCTCTTTTAGTTGCAACATATCATCTCGTGGGTATGTCAAAACCTTGTAGAGAATGTTGCAATAATTCAAATACACACATGCAGTATTTTTTTTACGCAACAACTCTCCATTGGTTACAACAAAGTCCCTCAGAGAAATGATTACCACGTAGACAACATGCAAGCCAACATTTGCAGCAATGCTAAAAGCAAATCTGCATCATGGAGACATACAATATCTGCAACAGACATTCAGAATCGTTGCAGCATGTCATCCGTGTGTTTGCAGAAAAGGGCGTCAGGGGAATCGTTTCCCTTATTTCTTCTTGTTGCACATTCCTTCCATTTCTCTCTTCCCATTGTAACGTACACTATTTTTAATCGATGACCACCCCTTCCGCAGATGCTTGACCGTATGGTTGGAGGAGAAACAGCCCGGACCAAAGTAGGCCATCAACCATTGCCGAGCAAAGAGCATGCACACACGCGAGCACACATGCCCTATCTCAAAACCGTTTGCAGATTTATAAGGACCACAAGAAGGATGAGCAAAAAGGACCGGCACAAGAATGGCTGGGGTCTTGAAACGGTTGGCGTTGTGCATGCATATAGTTTGGTTAACGTTTGGTTGTATCACTACTTTAGTGGCACTAATCATCTCTTACGCTCCAGCCCCTGGTTAACGTTTTATCAAGAAGAAATGAACTTTGTAGTTATAATCAAATTCCAACGAACTTAATTATAAATAGTCAATTTCCTCAAATTAAATTGGCACGTCATCAACCAGACTACCATTGGCAAATGGGCCTAGCTAGGCACAGTAAACACCTACAGTCAGCAAGTTGTGCATAGCGCACTAGCTGGTTATCGGACCGATGCTCAAAAAAAAGCTGGTTATCGGACCATGGGCCGAAAATCTTCCTGTGCAGTACATACATGGGAAATGGGCCCACGTTTGCTAGCTTTTGTCCCGTCGGTTTGTTTGCTGGTAGTAGTCTGATTAGTCCCACCTCGCTCACGGAGGGAGGTAGCAGGGATGGAGCTGGGTATAAGAAGGGGCCGTGGGCGATCGGGAGAAGGCATCTTTGCGCTTGGGGCAATGACGCAGCTAGTGAGGTAATACCGAGGCGCGTCAATTGCTGGTTGAAAACTATTTCCAAACCCCCTCTTTGGCCCTCATGGGTCATTGAGAATTTCTGAAAGGGCCCCTTCTCCTTGGAGAGGGCAAGGCCCTACAAACTCAATATCAAATTTTTATTTTGTGTCTAAGGAAGACATTCTCAATTCCCTTTGTACTGTTTGTCTTTGCTCGCTTTTACTAAATTAGCCAACTTACAATCTTTTTTGTGTTCATGTTAGTACTTACAATTTTTTTTGTGTTATGTTAGTTTTTGGCTTCACCCATAAAGGCCTCTGGCTTAAAACAGAATTAGGAATTTTCTAATGTTTTATGTTTTTCAGAAGTTCGCTGAAGTGGTACTTAGCAATGTGGGCCCTGTTCTATTACTTTGTCAGCAGTTAAATCATAAAGCTTCACGTACGTATTTACTGTTCACTTGCGCTATGAGAAATTCCTATTCGTGAAGCTGTCGCATGGAGCAAGTTTGATCCTTTATGAAAGACTACATTTGCATGTAATTCCGACGATTTTCCTCTAAATCCAAATCCTCACGAAATTTCATGTTTCGTTCCTATAACGCCATCAAACAACTTTTTCCTATGACATATTCTTGTGTTTTCAGTCATGTAGGTTTCTACATATCATGACATCAAACTCCTACTCTTTTTCCATCATATTCCGAAGTATGTAAAATCCTGTTAACTAAATAAGCCCCAAAAATGACAAGAACAAGGGCACTGGTTAATACAAAAGATTCCTTACCTTACCTTTCATTATCAACCATGGTGGAACCTGAGCCCATGCAACAAAGGCAAACAGAACTATATACATAACCAGGATGGGGTGAAAAAGATTTACATCAAGCATGCATGGAGTGGTGACCAGTGAGCATGGTGAGCCGTGGTTCCTAGCAAAAGGAACATGCACAAAATGGCTGGGGGATTTGATCGGTTGAAGTGTAAAAATGGCACTTGAAATGAGCGAACAAGCTATCCTTGACCAATGGACCTAGGCAAGCTAAAAACCTACAGTCAGTCAATCAGCTAGTTGTAAGCAGAGCACACCCTGACAGGATGTAACATCATACTTCGGGCCTGAACACTGTGTTTATGAACTCCTTCAGGTTGTTGCAGGGCAGGATCTGGATATCGAGATCGAGAGGTTTGAGCAGCTTCTCCGAAGTCTTGGGGACGACGCATTTCCTGTAGCCCAACTTCGCGATAGCCATCACCCGCTTATCCATTCTTGGCACCTTAAAGAGGGAAAAATGAAAGAAATTTGAACTCAGAGAGATTGTAATTTCTGCAAAATTGGGGTGTATGGGGCAAACTGAAAGATGAACAAAGTGATATGGGATTGCTGCCACATAGGGTGTACTTCCAACAGTAATAGATTTATTTCTCTGTATGCCAACTATGTTCTGCAGGCCGAGCTACAGTAATAAAACTAATGCATATTTGTACATTACAGATTATTCTTCCAAAAGTTTGAGTTCCTCGTTTATGCACGACCACTTGACACAACAAGCAATACTAGTATTAGATGGATGGTCAGAAGTTCACTAGCATTTATTCGCAATGTATCTATGAAATGAGTACATCTTAAAAGACATCTAGCAAAAAGACAGATTGTTTTCTTGTGCATTGTGGACCAAGGCATAGCCCGGCTGACACGGGTGGGCTGATGCACCCCTGCCCACCCGAGTTCGAGCCTCCATGCTCGCAACGGCGGGTTGTCACACACTCTGCTTAATTAAAGACACAGGAGTTTCTCCCCCCTGCTGCATTTACAAACCAATATCCATTTAAACAAATTTATGGTAAATTGCCTGACCCAAAAGACTTATTTTGCACTTTTGCCATGTATGAAATCCATACGTGAAAAGTACATAATCAGGTATAGCAAAAGGTTCGCCATTGTAACATGCATTTGCATAATTAGGAGAAGCATACAAGCCAATAAATGGCTTACAGGCACTCAATAGCGTTGCAATCTTCACGGGAACCATATCACAATGTAGGAAAAAAAATGCTAATTAAGTTGTTTTCCGGGTCAGGGTGCTGCAGTTGCTGGAAACATGGTTAGTGGGGCATACTTCTCCTATGAACCTGTTAATAGCTCCATGGCTCTGCAAAATCTACTGATGGTAGTAATATTTATTGGCTTCAGTAAAATGGTCGGAGATAACAATTGCTAAGCACTGTTATAGGCTTGGGGAAATAACATAGGTGATCCTGTTTCCCAATTAACATCTTCCTTATTATCTTCCAAAGGCACATTTTCCTCGTCAAACACAGGCTCTTTCCTATAAGCCGCAAGTACCAACTAAGAATATTCACAGCCAACAAGGGTCACACAAAGCAGAAAAACATATAAACTTACAGTTCTAAGTTCACCACCAAGGCCAATCTCTCCAATAAATGCAATATCATTTGGGATAGGGAATTCCAAGAAACTGAAAACAAGGAGGAAACGGGTTACTTCGACAGTTACTTCGACAAACAGATCTGCATCATGACCCTAACACAAGGGGCATGTGCAAAGAGGTATTTAAGGAGGGAGGTCCAGTGCTTATACCAACTGAGCATATTGGATGTAATAACATCTTATATTATGGGACGGAGGGAGTACTTAAGATCTCTAAAACATAAACCACAAAAGGAATGACCTGCTGCAAATCGAAGCTGCTATGGCCAGATCTCCTGCAGTCTCCGTCAGCTCGAACCCACTGACCACATTCAGATAAATAACCTGCATGGCAAACAGAAAATAGTACCAGAATCAGAATCTGGGAACAAAGCTGGAAACAGAACATCTAAAAGATTGATTTATAGTCAAGATTGACCCAAATCCTGGCACACTACGGAAAGTGTCAACAAAACTTGCTACAGATAGGCCACTGTCATCCATGTAATAATTTAGAGCACACCAGCATTTGTCTCAATGCCCCTACCAGAGCACATATGTGGCTTGGCAGAATGTTGGTGCAAATTAGCTCATCAAGTCTTTTAAAGGCCAATCAAGCAACTAACCAGCCTACACATGACACCAGCTTACTGATTGTGTCTCTAAATTAACAAGGAAACCTTGCATGCAACTAGAAAGAGCTAAGCAAATAGAGGATTCAGGAACTGAGCTTACATTATCCTGAAGTTTTAGACCTGCCTGCTTCATAAGAACCTGTAGGGTTGAGAAAAGAGGTTAGTTGGCATTATTTGTTTCATTTCTGCAGCTCTATCACCAAAATACTGGGTTAGCGGAGCTAGAATAAGCTTGCAATACTATCCATCTGCCTTATCTAATCTGGGAATACTACCGATCCAGCTGGATCTTATATTACTTTAGATATACACTATAGGGCAGAATGCTTTATAGGATGGAAGTACTATGGAAACTACTAAGTGCTTACTGATATTATCATCTCAACCCTTTTTGACTTTGTGCCAACAACCTTTCCTTGACCAAGAGAACCAGGAACAGACAGTGCCTGAAAAACAACACTTGTAATTCTTGAACTGCAATCTAAAATGTGCAAAAGAAAGGTGAAATTTTATTCGAAGCAGAGCTGAAGGAAGTCTCGAGGAAATTAATTTTACATCCCATGGTCTCAACTCAGCTGCAATATCCAGAGTACCCAGATGGTCCAAATGGTCCTCACAAGGTCCAACATACAGTGAAATGACAAAAACGTTATAAACAAAGCTTTTGTAGGGAGTATGTGGCCTATTTAACAGATTGATGCAAGCTTCATGCAACTAGCTAGCTTATGAGCAAAGCTGCAGTACCACATGCCCAATTCAAAAGACTGATACAAGTTCCAAAACAGCGAGTCTAGTTGATAACACAATTATTTCTTAAGTTTCCTTACTGTTATTACATCCTATACCAAAAAACCTTAACAGCAAACGACAAGTTCCATTTTGACAAAATTAAGTTGAACACAACATTATGTTACGAGAACAAAATAAACAATATGAATTGTTGGAAGGAAAATAAATCACAACTCAAGAATGATATCATATCGAGTACCTGAACTTCAATAGCGAAGGTTCTGGATCCATCCAAAATAACAGCTACAGCAAGCCCAGCCAGTATTTCAGAATCAGAGTCATGCTCAGTTAAGAACATCTCACTGGGATTCAGAACAGCTTGCAGACCGTGTTCTGACATTTCAAATACACCAAGCTGGCCAAAAAAAAGGCATAAGTGGCACACATTTGCTTTAGGGTCAGTTTGCGGATGATGTGCGGTGCAGTAGAATCCAGTTTGTTGCAAGAATCTTTACTAACTCGTGACTAGACGACACCCCACGTGTTGCCGCGGGAATTGGTTGCAATAAATTTCCACAAGATTTGGTTATATGAACATGAATATTCCAATTAGTAATCTATTGCATATGTTTGATCACATCAGATGTGCACTCAGTTACCAGTAGAGAGTTAAAAAAACATATGTGTGGGAGAAGAAAACGAGTATAAAGGACACATGCATGCATGCACTTAATTTCTGAAGCTTATTCAGGTGATGAGGTGGCATAGTTTTTTTTTTGAGAGAGAATGAGGTGGCATAGTTGCATGTGCTTTAAAATAGTTAGTGGGGGCGGCTATTTAGACATAAAAGATCCCAGTTAGATGCTGTTATGGCTTGAACAAAGATGCTGCTAACCAACTATTTCCCTTTAACTAACCATGCATTCCAAAATTGAGAAGTGCTTTCAAAAGGCATAGCAGTAACAATAGTAGATTTTACTGTCGTCATAAAAAAGTAAAGTCAATTTCATTAGATAGGTCCGTGAATACTATCTTCTACTCCCTCCGTTCCTAAATAATTGTCTTTCTAGAGATTTCAACAAGTGACTACATACGGAGCAAAATGAGTGAATCTATACTCTAAAACATGTCTACATACATCCGTATGTTGTAGTCCATTTGAGATGGCTAGAAAGACAATTATTTGGGAACGGAGGGAGTAGGATTTGCTGAATAAACATGTTGCATCCACTCAGAATCAGGAAGGGGCCATTTTGCTGATCTTCCACGATCTTATTTTTATCTAGAGCAACACCTTTTTGGCTGGAGGAAGTGTTACAGAAAAAAAATCTTAATCATGCAGACGAAATATTACTAGCCGTCAGAACTAGAATATCACATCGGAAGATAATAGGCAACAAAGAAAGCAATACCTTAAGAATTACAGGACAGATAAATACAACACAGATGCTTTTTATACAATACAATAAGATAAGAAATGCATTGCATTTGATAAGTATGTGTGTGTGTGTGGGGGGGGGGGGGGGTATAAATATACCTCGTCTGTTGAGCCGAAACGATTCTTCACCGACCGTAACAGTCGATGAGATAAGCATCTCTCTCCCTGAAAGAAGAGCAGCAAGCTTGTTAGGCTTGCACTGTATAATACATGAACTTGCATAAAAAGAGTAAAGTTGCACGGTTTTTAGAAATTTACACATTTTACACCTTATTAGTGATAAACAATAGTACTCCCTCTGATCCATATTAGTTGTCGCTCAAACGGATGTATCTTGATGTATTTCAGTTTTACATCCGTTTGAGCTACAACTAATATGGATCGGAGGGAGTATTACATTTCTCAAAGGCTGGATGACCTGGAACATTGTATGGAGGCAATGACAAAAATGAAGATTGATGTTTTTGTTAGTGAAATATGCAGCGAATGGAAGATGGTCCGAAGAATAGGCGAAGCACCATTTAATGTGGAAACCCTTGCAGGGACAAATCACGATCGTGCAAAGGGGGGAAACAATATGTGAGGATATTAAAGTAGGATCTTACAATGAGTCTCTTCCTATATTATCTACTTGTTGACCTCACACGGTCTACGGCAGGCAAATGTATAGGGGACAAAAAAGAACTTCATGTACAAGCACACCTCCTAGCGCAAAAGGAAACAAATTCAGATCACAGCTCAATGCATTTAGTGTTATGGTGGTGCACATATCAATAATTACAAGGTCTCAGCCAATATCTCCTACTTGGGAATCAGTTCCTGCATCAGTGAAGAAAATTCACTATGATGCAATTCCATTGATTTTACTCACCACTGCATAGGATCCCTATCTCATTTCAACACCCATATAGAAGACTCAAGATTCTAGAACAAGTTGTGTTTCAACGATAACGAGAACACAAGGTGGTTTTTGTGATTTGCCATGCTACGGCAACTGCGCAACTCTGAAAAAAGGGAGGAAAACTCTTGTTGGTATGTGATTAATTTCTTTCAGTCAATTCATGATTGTTTGAATTTTCTGTAAAGAAAAATTCATCAATTATCACCTGGGTGTTAATAATGTGGACAAAGGAAATTTTTGGTAGACAATTACTGCTCTTAGTGACTTTTTAACAGGAATTGTGAGCTTAAAGATCCTTCATAATAAAACAATTATATTTTAAGACATTCCCCAGCATGTATCGCCAAAAAAGACACATTCCCAGGCAGAACAAAAAAATTGATGCATACACATGTATAATCTACAAAGTTATATGAAAATTCTAAAACAATCTTCCAATATTACCAAGCAAAAACATGTACATATTACCAAGCAAAAACATGTATAAGAAATCAGTATTTACCAACCTCCATATACAAAACAACATCTACTATGTGCTCTAGAACACGAGGGCCAGCAATATCACCAGTTTTTGTGACGTGTCCAATCTAGAGGAAGAGAAAGAGAGAAAACATAATCAAGGAAACATAATCGCCCATTTTTGCAGGACATAGAATAAATATATCGCAGTGTGTAACTCACCAGGAAAACAGGGATATTTGTCATTTTTGCAAAACTTAACAAGGCAGATGTGCATTCCTTGACCTATGCTCCACACGGAAAATAGGAGATATTTTCAGCAAGTGAAGATATGAATATGAGCATTTGTAAGACTTATATATCACGTTCAGTACCACAATTTATGTTAAATAATATTTGGTTTGCAATCTGTAACCTAGTTCATAAAAATAAATTGTTACTAGATTCAATACCAAAAATTCAGAAAATGGGTCAAGTTCTCCAGGATCAGCTACCATGATATGTACTCATGAAGTTAGTTGAGCTGAATTGGACAATTGGAGAGTCAACAAGATAGGAAAAACTACTATAAACGCCACCCACCATGAACTCGAAATTTAGTAAGAAAATAATCTTAAATGTACTGGTTGAAACACCTGCACTTGATTCCCAGCACTTCCAGCAAACGCTGATAGATAAACTGTCTGAATTGAATCAACAACAAGAGCTTTTGGAGATAATGGCTGGATTTTGTCCAAGATATCCTGTTGAACAAGTGAGAGACATCAATAGCTCATAAATTATGAATCCGTCTCCTAAGATTCTCCCAAGAGGCCAAGATAAAAATTATTTGATTTTCAGCTGGTAAAAAAAATCTCAAATCACAAGATATGAAATATGAAACGTCTTATTCTAGCATGTTCATGTTTCCTTAAAACAAAGGTCAATGAACCTAAGAAAATGAGTACATAAATGATGCCAGATAAATAATATTACCTCAATATCTGTACTAGAGTATAGATACAAATCTTTAGACTTGATATTCATCCGATCAGCCCTATTTGCAATTTGCTCAATGCTCTGCGGATAAAGTCACAATTTAATCAAAAAATGTTCAGGATAATAGCTAATCATAAGAGTGTCATATGGATCAGTCCATGGAGTTTTTGTCAACAATAACACAAAACAGTTAGAAGGTGCAGATGATGGAGATTGGACAAGGCTATAACCAACCTCCTCACCGGACACATACACAACAGGAGAAGACCCATGGTCCTCGGAACCTTCAGATACAATAGAAGCAAGCTACATAGAAAAAATGTTGTCAGATTCCAAAGTTAAATAATTAGGTGCAGAAATCCCAAACTCTAATCCCAAAATGTAGAGTAATTACATCAATTTTAAAATTGATAAGTATAAGTAGATAACCACATGCAGGGAATTAATGGGTTGAAAACACAGGAAAAGGCATGCCAATTTAACAATTAATAGCCAGATATGTATCTTTACCTGTAGCATCAATGTACTTTTGCCAACACCTGGATCCCCACCTACTAAAACCAAGGAGCCTGCAAAACCACATGTGTGATGGCCAAACAATGAAAAGCAGTAGGTAATGCATTGATGCCATGAAACACAGAATGCTTCATGCAACACATGAGGTGCGGTTTTCCCAGACATGGTCAATGATTCAGTGTAATAAAAAATGGGATGGCACAACATCAGAAGCAAACGTAGTGGGCCCAAGCTCGCACAAAAGCCGTATTGAATTTTTATGTTGCTTGGATTTCACAACAATCATTCATTAGTTGCAATCTGGAGATCTACAAACAAAATTCACATGGAACTAAAAGATAAGAGGGGAAGCTACAACATCCTTCTGGTAATAAATTACCAACCCCTAGCGCTTATATTCAATTCAGACCATGACGAAAACCACAAGTTGGAACAACTAAAGCCAGCATCTGATCCATGGAAAAAGATAGGTCACAGCATTAGCTACAAACTGAGTTGAAACATAAAGTTTCATTGTTTTCCCAAGATTTAAATATAATTGTAGTGGTAGGCTGGTAGCCGTCGTTTGCAAACACGCATGAACCATTAATTTGCATTCTCGTATGAATGAAAATGTGCAGGAGCAGAGGTACCTGATTCTGGACTCAAAAAGATGGGGAGGAGATTCAGTTGAGGGCTTGTGGGCTTGTGGCTGAAATGTATAGGGAGTGGTAGAGGTAGGAAAGGGGAGGCTGCGACTGATTTGGAGGACCCATGGGGATGTGCCAATGTGGCACATCATGTATGCAGACAGCGTCCAGGTTAGAGGCTTTGAGCAAGCAGGGGCAAGAATAGGTAGTGTCTATCAGTAACTACTGAATATTCATGTCCAACATGTTATCTGAAACTTAAAACTTATTTCAGGAATCAGGATACAAACTGAGTAAGAAGTATGGAACAACAAGAATCTAGAACAAGTGCAGAATATGTAGGCAGAAGATGCGATGCGAGTTCCAAGCGAAATCAAGCAATATTGCAAGATAAAAAACAGTCTCGAAGTGGAAAGAAAGAAAAAGTTGAGCTAAGAGCTTATGAGCACGTGGCAGTGCTCGATAGTCTATTTTCACTATGTGTCACAGACAGCTCACTCTGAAGCCAATTTCGAGAGTCAAAATAACATCTATTGAAAAGCGTCATCTGACTAACACCGTATTTGGTGAGACATGGGTATCCTAAGCAATCTAAAAGTTTTGCTAGAACTGCACGATGGATGTCACAGTTCTGAATCTACACAGATACGATCCTTGACTGATCCTACATCAAGTTTCCTTTCAACCAGTAACAAAGAGGCCAGAGCGGTGTTTTACCAGGAACGACGCCACCTCCAAGCACCCGAGAAATTTCATTTCCAAAGGTCCCTGGCCTGTTTAGTAAACAAACACAATCATACACATCATCAGCTAATAATGTGGGGAATCCGCAATTGCATTTCACAAAAAGTACCATCCTAAAGCCGATTAACATGTATGCACAGGGCATTCAACAATTTGAACATGTTAACACAATTTATCTACACGGCAGTTCAGAGAAGGAAAAACAAGGAAGCCAGCATTCCTCCAAATTCAGACCGAGGGTGAGGAACCTTACAGCGGTATGCGCCAGCCCGCCTGGTCAAACCCCTTGGTGACTTCCCGGAGCTTCTTGGGCACCATCTCCTTGCTCTTCTGCCGAATCCACGAGCGGCCGGCGTGGTGCGACCCCTCGGCGTCGGCGTCGGCGTCGGCGGAGTCGGCGGCCCCCGGGAAGAACTTGGTGAGGGTCCCCACGGCCTGGCAGCCGCGGCAGGTGCCCCACCACTGCGAGAAGCCGTCCCCGCAGTTGCTGCAGACGTACGAGACCCTCGGCGCCTTGCCGCCCTTCCCCGCGGCCCTCCTCGCGGTGGCCACATCCGCCCACCTGGGCTCGCGCTTCCCGCCGCTCGGCCTCGCCTTCCGCTTCACCTCCACCACCTCCTCCTCCTCGTCCTCCACCTCCTCCCGGTCGGGGCTGGAAGGGGGAGGGGTAGGGGGCGGGTGCGCCTGCATGACGATGCGGCCGGCGACGGGGTCGAACACGCCCCAGGAGGAGTCGGAGTCGGGGTCGGAGTCGGCGGCGGGCTCGGGGTTGGAGGCGGCGGCGGCGAAGGCCGAGGAGAGCGGCTCCGGCGGGGCGAGGGGGTCGCGGGCGGGCTTGGGCGAGGAGGAGAGGGGGCGGAGGTGGGGGCGCAGCGGGGGGCTCGGGAGCGGGCGGAGGCGGTGGAGGGGCGCGCGGCGGGAGAGGCGCAGGAGCGCACGGAGGGAGGCGGGGGACGGGAGCATCGCGGCGGTGGTGCGGAGCATGGAAGGGGAAGGGGACGGGGCTGGGGGAGGAGGTTTTCGCAGGGTTTTGAGGGGGGTTTGGGGGCGGAAACACGGCGCGCCGGCGGGGAAAGTGGAGGAGGGGGAGCTGCGGGCGCATGGAAAGAAATTTTAGAAAGGGAAACACTATCGTGCATTCTCCATAATTTCATTTTGACATTATTTGTATGCCAACTGCATTTTACTTCCATATAACTACTTAGGGCATATTGAATGCCGACCCTCGAAACTCCCGCAACCATCTGACCCTGCGGTTTAGACATGTTTTGCCATCCGGACCGATGCGCTTAACGGTTTAGATTGACTTTTTCTTGCAAACCGGAGACAAACTTGAGGGCTTTGCGGGCTCCGAGACGGCTGCCACTCCCACGTTTGACTAACTTGGCCCACCAAAAAACCCTCTCTCTCTCCCTAATGCGTTCCCGTCCGACTTTGGTCAGCATTGCATTCATGCCGGCCGAGAGAGGAGGTGGCCTATCACTGGAGTCGGCATTGAAGCGGAGCGCCGGCTGAGAGTGTTGCCGCTTCGCTTCCCAGTGCACACCTCATCTCTTCGCATTCAAACGACATCAGTCTGTCCGCCTCCCTCCATTAAGCGTGTGTGGTTGCCGAGGAACCTACTCCGGCGCCACCCATCCGTTCGTCTGCCGCCCACCATTAAGGACCTTGCCGCCTGGTCTGCCCTTCGTCCGCTATTTAACCCCCATAGGTCGGCAGCGTGCCGCATCCATCTGCCCTCCTCTGCACCACATCCGCCATGCCCTCATCGAGCTCCAAAGCCTTGTGGGACGACCTCTCGTCCGAACAGAAGGAGATCGCCGCCATTGCGACCGACTGACATGGCTCTAGACAAACAAGCTCACCGGAGCCCGGTGCTGCGGACACGCTAATGGCAGAGGCGGTTGACGACGAGCCCGCACCATCATCCGCGTCGGCCAGTGTCGGCGTCACCATGGGGGAGCCCCCGTGCTCACTACATGGATATGGTGCTGGAGGAGCGAGAGGTTGTGCTGCGGCAGGTGCAGGTTGACCATGACCTCCGCCTCCTCGACAAGCACCCACGTGTGGAGGAGTTACTCACGTTGGCACGACTATCGCGCCGGACGTGGACGTGCCCGGGCAAGAAGCGCTACTCGAGTCCTACCGCTCCGCGCCAACATACGCCGCGAGCGCTGACGCTACTACCGAGCGGATTTAGAGGCCGTCTATAAGGAGATGGACGAGGCGACGGGTGAGCTGTTTGACAAGAGTGAGGACGAAGACGAGGTCGTCGGCTTGGTCGCGCCCCGCCACCATGACCACGAAGCCGGCAATCAGCAAGTGCCGCCGACAGCGAGGAAGAGTAGCGCATGGGAGGTCACCAACGCTTGTATCCCATGAAGGCCACCGCTACTCCCCTCCTGTTGGAGCCAAGCTTGATGGCCTCAACATCGTCGGCCGATTAGCCGCTTGTCGGCGACTTGGAGGCGGATAGCTACACTTCCAACGCTCATCACTACGAAGGAGGTGGGGCTTCATTTTTCGGGGCTCATGGCTGGCCGGAGATGGGAAGTGGGCACCGGTGGTCATTTTAGGCTAGGTTTAGAGTTCGGTCTAGTTGAAAAATGTCTAAATATAGTGAATTTGCTCAGGTTTAGATGAAAAGCATCCAATTTTATGTAAAAATACACCAAGTACGAATGAACATTGTCCAGCGCGTTCAAATATGCATCAAATTTGTTCCTTTTCGTTAAACTTCTTCCAAAATGTAACCGGACCTGGCCAATCCAATTCCGCGTGTAGGTCGTCACCCAGCAGCACCCCCCTAAAGCGCTATTCATATGGGCCAACCCCTTTCTGAATTTGATCTCCACCAGATTTTGGTTTTCCATTCGGCAATTTTTTATTTCTTTATTTCTTTTCCTTTTTTTATATTTTATTTCTTTTTCTTTTTTTATTTTCTTTTTTCCTTTTTGCGAACATCTTTTAAACTTGTGATCTTTTTTGAAATCATGACCATTTTTAAATTCATGAACACTGTTTTAAAATCATGCACATTTTTCAATTCATGATTTTCTTACTTATTGTTAAAAAAATTCAAACAATCAATTTTTTTCAGATTCATGATTTTGGAAATTTCCTATATTTTTTTGAAATTCAGGAACATTTGTTTTGAACCGGCGATCAATTTCCAAAATTTAGGATCCATTTTTGAAATGGATGATCATTTTTTACGATTATTTTATGAATTCATGAATATTTATTGAATTTGCGAATATTTTATGAATTTTCAGAAGCATTTTTTATATTTCTGAGTTTTATTAATATTGTTAACATTTTCTACAAATTCACGAATTTTTTTTTGAATAGACAATCATTTTAAGGAATTTAACATTTCCTGAATATTTTTCAACTGATGATTATTTTTTGAATTCATGAATATTTATTCGAAATTCTGCATTATTTAAAAATCCTGAATTACAAAGAAAAATTAAACAGAAGAGGAAAAAAAGAAAACCAGGGAACTTCCCGCCCAGTACACTGGCTACCCTGCACATATGTGCATGTGCGGGAGGGGGGGGGGGGGGGGAGGGTGGGGGGTGCGGGGTTGTGCACTTCACTGGTTCCCGCCGCGTAGGTTGCCGTATAAGAGGTCACGAAGGGCACGACTATGTCTCTCCTTCAGCGAGAGGGGATGAACCCTCGCCAAAGGGTAGACTGAGATGGGCCGGTACAGGAGCGCGGGAGGCCACAACCTTCTTTTTCTCTTTTTTGTTTTACTTTTTCATTTTCTTCTACTTTAACATATTCCAAATATATATATTACAGAAACACTCTATAAAAACATTTGAAAAAATGTTGACAAGCTTTAAAAAAAATGTTGTATACAATTTTTTTATCACATATAAAAAATATATAAAAAATATGTATAAACTTTTGATCATGTATTCATAAAATGTTAATCAATTATTTGAAATTGTTTTGAATAAATATTTGAAAACAATTCCAAGGATTTGAATTTTTTTAATGTGTATAAAAAACTGTTGACCATGTATTAAAAAAATGATGAAACTTTTATCATGTATATAAAATTTTTAATCTAGCATTTGTAAAAATGTTGATCAAGTATTTGAAATATGATAAATATGTATAAAATTTGTTTACCATGTATTATAAAATGATGAAATTTTCTGATCATGTACTTGAAAATGTTGATCAAGCATTTAAAAAATGGTTAATACGTATAGAATTTTTTTACAATGTATTTAAAAATGATGCATTTTGTGATAATGGATATCAAATAAATTAATCATGCATTTGAAAATGCTGAACAAGTATTTAAAAATGTTAATCAAACATTTACAAAATGTAAAATGTGTATGAAAAAAATGTGATGTTTTGAAAAAAATGTTAAATATTGCGTTTAGGAAATATCAGTCAAGCATTTTGAAAAATTTTAAATCTACATTGAAAAATGTTAATCAATACTTGAAAATGCCGATCAATCATTTAAAAGAAATGCAAAAAATGTGTATAGTACAAAAGTCGACCATGTATTAAAAAATGTTAAACTTGTGTTGAAAACATGTTAAACATGCATTAGAAAAATGGTTTTGATGTATACAAAAAATGTAGAATGAAATACAAAAGAAACAAAGAAAATGAAAAAGAATTGAAAACCAATAATGACAGAAAAGAAACCAAAAAGATATAAAATAAAGCCAAAGAAACAAATTTAGAAAGAATAAGAAAACGAAAACAGAACAAAAACCAGAGAACAAAAAAAATAGAAAAGTAAATTTATAAATAAATAGAACCAAAGAAAAAATGTAACAAGTAAAGAAAAACCAAATTAAAACAAATAATTAACGGTAACAAAAGGGAAAACAAAACAAAAAAATCCAGGAAAAAGAGAAGAAACAGTGGAAAACCCGGCTTGTTTCGACTTAACTATACCCGTGCTACTCTAAGACGAATCCGAGTCAAACCGAGTGGCTAGTTGCGCTCTCCCTCAAACAGGGGACCAGGCTTTGAATCCCCTGCTTGCTCTTTTTCTCTTCTTTCCTTTTCCTTTCTGCACGAATGGGCCTACCCAAGTACTGTAGATGCCTTCAGCGAGAGAACCGTAGTAGGTTGCTGAATGCGAGATATAGCGCTTGCGGGTCCAAAGGTGTTCAGGTTGTACAACTACCATCGCTGGGCCCGCAGAACGTGTATTTTTTGGACTGAGGCCACGAAAAACTAGCTTGGGCCGAAGCGCCGGAGTTATTTCTCGCCCGCTGCGAGACGTAAGTACGGTCTCGCCTCTGGCGCGGACCTGCTGGGCCGGAACTGTACCGTGGCTGTCGCGTGAGTTTTATGCTTGTCTTTTTCTTTGCTTGTTTTTCCCTATTTTTCATCGGGTTTGTTCGGTTTTTCTCTGTGTTTTTTTGGTATTTTATTTTATCATCTAATTTTTCATTTTTTATTTAACGCATGTCTTTTTTTCATACACATTATACATTTTGCGTATATATTACAAACGTTTCTATACATGTTTAACATTTTTCAACTACATGATTAATATTTTTTAAATCTATGTTGTGATGTCTACTTTTTCATACACATTGTACGCTTTCAGTATACGTCTAAAACATCTTCTGTACATGTTTAATATTTTTGAAATACATGATTAATATTTTTAAATATTTATTGAATACATGCTAATTTTTTAAACGTTGAATGTAATTAAACTATTTTGAATGGTATGGAACCTTTTTTAATTACGTGAAGATTATTTTACATTGTATAACATTTTTAAAAATGTCAAACACATTTTTGAAACTTGGAACATTTTCTATAAGTCGCATACATTTTTTGCATGGTACGAATATTTTCTAGTTGTTGAGTAAACATTTTTTACACTGCATGTGCGTTTTTTAATGCTTGATGAACATTGTAAAAAAACTAAATTTATTTTTCTGTACTATATGTATTTAATTTTTTTCAAATATAAACAAACGTAAAATAGAAAAAGAAAACGTGCATCATAAAATGAGAGTTTAGGTATTTATTTTCCCTGACGTAAGTCTAGGGTTTTCCCTCCTCCCAGTAGTATCGCCACCATGCGTTTTCTTCTTGTTCATGATGATCATTTGGCTATTGTCTCATGTGATAGGCTTGAGCTAGGTTGGGGTGGCATGTACTGTTGTGGGCTAGGGTTTGCATGGCGACTCGATGGTGTTGGATGGGGCAAGCTGCAGGGCAACAAACAGGGTTTCCAGGAAGGGTGAAGATGTTCTGATCAGCTAGCTCCTTGAGCAAGGATAGTAAGGTTAAACTTAATTTGGCTTGCGTTAATTTAGTCAATTATAGTGTGAGATATAATTCTCAGATAATACATGGTTTCCGTCCAAATAGGGGATTTTGCCATCCCTTTGTCACTTCTTTGCTATGTGCGGAAAGCTTGCCTAGTTTGTTAATGCATGAAGAAGTTGGTGGCTTTGAAGGTATTGTAGTGGTAGTATCATGCATGTCAACTAGGTAATTTTGATGAGGTGGCGTAAAATTAAATAAAGAAAGAGAGGGTTGAGTATCATATTATGGTGCCGTATCATAATAAATACTATGATACTATGTGTCATGCATGGCAATAAACGAGACTATCTATGATACTACTCTATGATACTATGCACAGCGAGTGTAGTATTATACACTAGTATCATATGCATGATACTAGTATATGATACTTCCCATTAGGCCATTACAACCAGCCTAAATGTACAATCAGTACTCCCTCCGGATGGGAATATAAACCGGAACCGGAATTTTAGGTCATCAATTTAACTAATAAAACATGTATAATATGTGACAATATATATATATATATATATATATATATATATATATATAGAGAGAGAGAGAGAGAGAGAGAGAGAGTTTTCATTTGACAATGTATCTATAGATATAGTTTTTATGTCATAAACTAATGTTTCGCTAGTCAAATCAAAGACTTCAAAATCCATGCCCGACTTATATTCTGTTCGGAGGGAGTACCTCATTTACGTATCGTTAATGATTCATTGATCACTACAAAGGCTGATAAGACTAATGCAACTTGCTTGCAACAAGTATAGACAAAACACATTTTGGTCAACTTGCCAATGTGGCAAAATCAAGCATATTTTTTAGTCCTAACACGGATTTTCCCATAAGGCCAGAGAATTGTGAGGAGCCCGTATTGTTAATGAAAATGATTAACTAGTTTGCGTGGTGGATCAAGGAAAATTGAATGAGCGTCAAATTATCAAATTTTTTAGGATGTTAAAGTGCCAGATCGTTCTTTTCTCCTCTCCCTCCCTCACTTATGAGAGCGGTGAGCCCGATCTACTTCCCGCGAGTCTGAGGGCCACCTCTCCTTCCATCTGCCGCTCGATGGAGGGAAGGGGACGCCGGGGCTTTGTTCGAGTGATGGTAGCACTAGTAGATAAATCATCATTAGTCCCAGTTGGTAAGGGCCTTTTGTCCCGGTTCCTGAACCGGGACTAAAGGGTCGTTACTAATCTTGCCAGCCCTTTAGTCAGGTTCAGTCCAGAACCGGGACAGATCATCTCTCCACGTGGCGGTCGTCGAGCCCATCGCGGAAGGGCCTTTGATCCCCGTTGGTGGCACCAACCGGGACCAATAGGCATCCACGCGTCAGCATTTCAGGGGCTGTGGTTTTTGCTTTTTTTTAAAGGGAGGGGGGGTGGGGTTTTGGGGGATTAATTTAGGTGTTTCATATATTGTGTTAGCTAGCTAAGTAATAGAAAGAAGTGTCCTCTCTTATGTCCGTGCTTGGTCGACGCTACGTATTATACATAGAGAGGCCCTCGACACGCTAGCTAGTAAGAAAATGAAGGAAACCATTAAGTACAGAAGTTAAATCATGCATACCGAGAGAATGATCGATCGACCTCTCCTTCTCCGAGATTGGTCGAACAACAAGTTTTCGTATTATCTATCCGACGCTACTGGCTACATACATATACAATATGTAAGATCTCTTACAATCCCCTAGCATTTGAAATCAACTTCCACATGGTATTCTCCGGCTTTATTGATGACGTGGTCAAGAAAGAATCCCGCCAATTCCTCTTGAATTGCTTTCATGCGATCTTGTGGTAGGAGTTCATTCCACATCTGCCACGTCTAATTTGAAGAAAGGGGTTAATACATATATATGAATGAAACTCAACAGAAATGATGGTGTAATAAAACGAAATTGTGAATATTATTGTTTACGCACTTCATATTATCTTTTAGAGTAGCCCCGCTTATTTTTTAAAGTCGCATTGTAGATGAACTCGCACACGTAATATCCACAGTAATTATTTCCTTGTTCCTGCCACAAGCACTTTACGAGAAATAGAGGTCAATCAAACTGATAGTGAAGCACTATAAATGGCACTGATGAAAGTATAGCTATAGAATCAACGGGAGATGCGCGCAACTAGCTAGCTAGTAGTACTTACTTTCGGATATGTATATCGCAGCTCCTTGACAGTCCGAGCTTCTGCGGTGAACTGTTTCCAAACCCTGCAAGACAAAGAAAATAATTATTATTACTTGAGATATCAGGAAATGAACAAAAAGTTGCCGATATGGTGCGATAATGATCGATTGAACTTACTTGTTGAGCAATTTAGTCATGTCCGCATAGGTTTCGGGATCTTTTCGTCTCGAGTCTAAGACTGTTACTAGTCCCCGCTCAAGCTTAATCTCCAGAAGAACATAGTGGAAGCTGCGCACGCATGCATAACTCATCAATTACATTACTATTACCTCGCTCGAGTAATAAGGGAAACCGAATATGCACACGACAGTAACACTCACTTGAAGTTGTAAGAAAAGAGTATGGTATCTTTGTTTTTATTTTTGATCAACGATTGTAGCAAGTTGGCCTCGCCTCTTCGGCGTGCTTTTTAACCTGAATTTCATCTATGATATTTGTGTTAATGAACCCAATATCATACATTTCTTGTTTTCTGCACTCGACGATCTTCAATCTGCATAATATAGTGAGGATAATTAATTATAAATACATGCAATGAAAGAGCTGAGCTATATATAGAGACTTAATGACAGAAATAGTACTTACAGACAGTAGCAAAAGACCGTTAATTTATCGAGGGCCTTTTGATTGAAGAACTCGAAGAACTCCTCAAATGGAACAGGCAACATATCAGTTCCAACGAGGTCGTGCTCCTCTTTAATTTTCAGATACAAAGTATTCGTCCCCCCAGACTCTCTGCAGGTTTTCATGTACCAATTATGGAATCTTCGCATCATCATTGTTAGAGATTTTTCATCTTTGACGAGAGGCTTCCCGTACTGTGTCTGTGTTCGACCACCTCCATGAAATCAAAATTTACATCGTCGAGCAGGTAATCTCCAAGATTGCTATAACCGGGCACCATCCTCGAGCATTAGCGACGATGTCGCTAGACACATTGAGCGGGGCACGATTGGTTCGCTTGTTCGCCGAGCTGGGCAATTTTTTCCCAGCTGCTCGTCGTTCTTTACCCTTTGATCAGCAGCAGTACTTCCCGACCGCGACGCTTCTTGATATGCCTTTTGAGTAATGCGCTCATAGTTGGTTTTCGCGGAGACTTTGGTGGTTTCCTCGGGGCATCGATAGTGTGCTTTGCTTTCACCGGATCTACCTTCTCCTCCGGAGGTGGATGTCTTTTTGCTTTCAACCCTTCAAAGAAGTCCTTCACTTCGGTCCGCACGATCTTCGTGTTTTCCTCCTCGGTCCTCTCGTACGATAACTTCTCTAGAGGCTTGAGAGGTGGACCGTATCTGTTTTGCCTCCCGCCTCTAGCTGTCTTGCTAGGCCTTGAAGCGAGCGGAGCGGCTGCGGCTGTCTTCTTTGTGCTTGCTTACGAGGCGGAGGAGAAGGACTAAGACGCCGGAGCAGCCGGGCGGCGGCGGGTCTCTTCCGCCCTTGCTGGCGAGGCGGAGAAGGAGGAGGCTGTTGGCTGCTCGGGCGCGCCGGCGCAGGCGGAGAAGGAGGCGGAGTGCCGCCACGCGCCGAAGAAGGAGGCCGAGTGCCCTGATCGTCACTCACCGGAGGAGGAGGCGGTGGAGGAGGCGGAGTGCCCTGACTCACCGGAGGAGGAGGAGGAGGAGGCGAAGGCCCAGCCGGAAGGTTGATGAGCTCCTTCCGCCATAGGCATGGAGTCTTGAGAGCGAACCCAGCCTAGTCTCCCCTTCACCGATAGGGTGGTCAAGCCGAGGTCCTCAAATCCCTCCGTTATTTCATCCACCATCACCCTAGCATATCCTTCGGAATCGGCGGCAGTGAAAAGTTGCGCCGGGTTCAGTAGGATAAACAGAGCCAACAGCCGCCTTGACCTTCAAATTCATCCATTGTGTCATAATGTGGCAATTTTGAGACTCCGTGATAGCATCCACGGGATAGCTGGTAGGAGCCGTCCAGACATGCTCCGACTGAAGCAGCTCGGTGGAAGCCACGCTGCTTCTCCGCTGAGATGGCGGGGTAGCCGGGGAAGCTTGGCGATTCGTTTGCTGCGATTTGCTTCTCGTTCCTCTATCGCTTGTACCCTTGCGTGCGGCGCTGCGATTGGGTCTGCTGCATTTTTTTCCTCCTCTCCTGGCATTTGTAACCGCCTGCATCCGGAAAACCAGCATTCCACGGAACGAAGTCTGGCGTGCCTCGTGTCCGTCCAGGGTGCTCAGGATTCCCGAGGGCCATTGTGAGCTCGTCATTCTCTTTGTCTGGAACGAACGTCCCTTGCTGCGCTACATCGATATAGTGCTGAAGCCTCTTGACTGGTATTTCCAGTTGCTCGTCCGTCCAAATGCACTTCCCTGATACAGGGTCCAAGGTTCCGCCAGCCCCAAAGAACCAAGTCCGGCAACGGTGCAGCGATTCATTGTCTCTGGTTCTATCCCTTTATCAACCAGATCATTCTCAGCCTTGGCCCACTTAGGCCGGGCTTTGAGGTAGCCACCTGACTCCGTGCGATGGTGAAGCTTCTTCTTCGCAGCATTTTGCTTGTTTGTCGCCGACATCTTTTTACTCTTTTCCGATGTCTTGTGGGCCACAAATGCGGGCCAGTGATCTCTGATCTTCTCATATTTGTCCTTGAATTCTGGTGTCTCTTTTTCGTCGACAAACCTATTCAGGTCTTTCTTCCACCTCCTGAATAGGTCTGCATCTTCTTAAGAGCAAAAGACTTGATTAATTGCTCTTTAACTGGCTTCTCCGGATCATCCTCTGGCGGTAGGGTGAAATTTGACTTCAGCTCAGTCCAAAGATCATTTTTCTGCATATCATTGACATAAGACACCTCAGGGTCTTTGTTCTTAGGATTATACCATTGGTGGATGCTGATCGGGATCTTGTCCCTAACCAGAACCCCGCACCGAGCAACAAATGCGTTCTTCGTCCGGATGGGTTCAATCGGTTGACCGTCGCGCGCGATTGCTATGGTCTCAAACCTTTCATCCGAGCTCAACTTTTTCTTCGGGCCACGTCTATTTACCGAAGTTGTGCTCGATCTGGAGGGCTAGAAAAAAGAAAAAAGACGAGAGTTAATTAATATATGTACATACCAAAACAATGAATGCATCAATTAGCTAGTCAGCACATGCTTAACTAATATATATACCTGGCCGGACTCGGTTCGATCACCGGAGCCGTCATCACGGTCTCCTTCTTGCACAGTCATTGGGTCACCGGAGCCGTCCTCACGGTCTCCTTCTTGCATCGGCATTGGGTCATCGGAGCCATCATAATCATAGCCAGCTGCTTCTTCACCCTCTCCTTCCAGACCATCGGTGTCGTTGAGAAACAACGAGCAGACGACATCACTTCCTTGTGCGATTATGTCCCCCAACAACGCTTCTTGTGCTTCGTCTCGGGGGGTGTCCATAGTTTCTACAAATATTTACAACATGGCAATTATTATTCAAACATGACAGATGGATATATTAGCTAGTGGCAAACATAGAACTAGCTAGCTAATCACAGTAAGGAATCATATTAATTAGTGGCCTCGACGCTGCTTCTCTAGGGTTTGGGGTGGCCTCGACAATGCTTCAAGGGGTTAATATCGACAACGACGAGATACATACGAGGAAAATAATGTTATCGGGGAGGGTATATCGACCCCCCACGTGTTGAAGTTATCGGGAGGGTATATCGAATTTCCCCACGTGTTGAAGTTATCGGGAGGGGTTTATATCGACAACCATTTACATACGTACATGGGAAAATAATATTATCGGGGAGGGTATATCGAATTTCCCCCACGTGTTGAAGTTATCGGGAGGGTATATCGAATTTCCACGTGTTGAAGTTATCGGGAGGGGTTTATATCGACAACGACGGCATACGTACATGGGAAAATAATAGTAACGGGGAGGGGGTATATCGACCCCCCCCCCCACGTGTTGAAGTTATCGGGAGGGGGTATATCGACCCCCTCGTGTTGAAGTTATCGGGAGGGGGTATATCGACCCCCCCACGTGTTGAAGTTATCAGGAGTTTATATCGACACGACATACGTACATGGGAAAATAATATTATCGGGGAGGGGGTATATCGACCCCCCCTCGTGTTGAAGTTATCGGGAGGGGTATATCAACGACGACAGACCCGATAAAACATAAGAAAACAAAGAAGAAATAAAAAGAGGAGAAGAAGAAAGGAATAGAGTCTCCTCTATTCCTTTCTTCTTCTCCTCTTCCTTTTCTTCTTTTTCCTCTTCTTATTTATTTCTCCTCTTGTCATGGATATGGGACACGGGTATCCTCACGGAGGTAGGCCGCGGCCCATCATGGGAGGTGGCCCAGCAGGCCGACTTATACAGTTTAGATAAGACCTGGATTGCTATCCGTCCTTTAATATAAAAGAGACTAGTCCTAATCCTACTAGGACTCTACATGTAAGACGGCCCCTTCAACTTATATAAGGAGGGCCAAGGCTCCCCAAAGAGGGACAAGCAAGAAGCAATAATCTCTAGGGCTAGACACAATTAGAGGAGAGTCGGCTTACCGACGACTCCCTCATTTTTTTTAAAGGATACGTCAAGCAGACGTATCGAGATCAAAGATAGAAGATGCCTAGATGGCGAGTTATTACAACGTTACAACAACCAAACAACCCCGGCTGCACTAGCCTGAGACCGCATGCTGACTACTCGCTATCGCCCACCCTATCTATCCCGACCGGGAGCGATCACGCCTCCCATAATAGTGCCGCAGCCTCCGGTTTTGTCCCTCCGCTTCGATCATCGCAGAACCTCATTCACGGAAGGTGAAGCTCCATTGAACACGATGTCATTCCTGTGTTTCCACAGGGTCCAAGCCACTAGGGTGATCACCGTCCATGCTTCTTTTCTTTTGTTCTTCTGGATGTTGAGGGAGGTCCACCATCCCACGAGTCCAGCCTCCGGTGCAGGTGTCCAGTGAGGCTTTACCCAGTTACCCATGATGACAACCCAAACTTGCCGAGCTAGAACATATCCAAGGAGTAGGTGATCAATCGTTTCTGGCTCCTGGTCGCAGAACGGGCACGCCGCTGGATGAGGCGATGACGCGTCTACATGTCTGTCGGCGTCCGGATCTTCTCTTTGCCGCTAGCTGTTGGGTAACGCAGCAATTTCAAAAATTTTCCTACGCACCCACAGGACCATGGTGATGGCATAGCAACGAGAGGGGAGAGTGTTGTCTACGCACTCGTGAGACCGTGGCGAAGCGATCACAACGTAGAGGAAGTAGTCGTACTTTCTCCTCGCGATCCTGCCGATCCCAGCGCCGTTACTCCGGCACCTCCGAGTCGATGATGACGTAGAGGAAGTAGTCGACGTTCTCCTCACGATCCAGCCGATCACAGCGCCCGTTACTCCGGCGCCTCCGAGTTCTTGGCACACGCTCAGCTCGATGGCGCTCCACGGGCTTCGATCCGGCAAAGCTCCGGGAGGGAGTTCCACAAGACCGACGGCGTGGTGACGATCTTGATGTTTCACCGTCGCAGGCTTCGCCTAAGCACCGCTACGATATGACCGAGGTGGAATATGGTGGAGGGGGGCACCGCACGGCTAAGGAACGATCTCAAGGATCAACTTGTGTCTTCTAGGGTGCCCCCCCCCCGTATATAAAGGAGGGAGGGAGGAGGTGGCCGGCCACCAAGGGCGCACCATTGGAGGGAAACCTACTCCAAGTAGGTTTCCTCTCTTCCTTATTTCACTTGGAGGGGAAGGAAGGAGTACTAGCATTTAGGAATAAGTACTAGTAGTAGGAATAGGAAGAGGGGAAGGAGAAAAGGAAAGGGGGCCGCCCCTTCCCCAATTCGGATTGGGCTTGGGGGCGCCCCCTTGTTCCTTCTCCCTTATTCCTATATGGGCCCAATAAGGCCCATATACCTCCCGGGGTTCCGGTAACCTCCTGAGCTCCAAACTTCTCCGGAACCTTTTCGTGTCCAAATATATCCGTCCAATAT
This sequence comes from Aegilops bicornis, assembly GCA_021605145.1. Lineage (NCBI taxonomy): Eukaryota > Viridiplantae > Streptophyta > Magnoliopsida > Poales > Poaceae > Aegilops > Aegilops bicornis. The sequence goes on along the minus strand of CM038675.1, from coordinate 100,513,518 downwards.
ATTAATCTTTATGTCTCGACCATTTCGAGACTCCTCGTCATGTCCGTGATCATATCCGGACTCGAACAACCTTCGTACATCAAAATACACAAACTCATAATATAACCGTCATCGAAACCTTAAGCGTGCGGACCCTACGGTTTGAGAACAATGTAGACATGACCGAGACACATCTCCGGTCAATAACCAATAGCGGGACCTGGATGCCCATATTGGTTCCTACATATTCTACGAAGATCTTTATCGGTCAGACCGCATAACAACATACGTTGTTCCCTTTGTCATCGGTATGTTACTTGCCCGAGATTCGATCGTCGGTATCCAATACCTAGTTCAATCTCGTTACCGGCAAGTCTCTTTACTCGTTCCAGTAATACATCATCTCACAACTAACTCATTAGTTGCGATGCTTGCAAGGCTTATGTGATGTGTATTACCGAGAAGGCCCAGAGATACCTCTCCGACAATCGGAGTGAAAAACCTAATCTCGAAATACGCCAACCCAACAAGTACCTTTGGAGACACCTGTAGTACTCCTTTATAATCACCCGATTACGTTGTGACGTTTGGTAGTACCCAAAGTGTTCCTCCGGTGGCAGGAGTTGCATAATCTCATAGTTATAGGAACATGTATAAGTCATGAAGAAAGCAATAGCAACATACTAAACGATCAAGTGCTAGGCTAACGGAATGGGTCATGTCAATCAGATCATTCTCCTAATGATGTGATCCCGTTAATCAAATGACAACTCATGTCTATGGTTAGGAAACATAACCATCTTTGATTAACGAGCTAGTCAAGTAGAGGCATACTAGTGACACTCTGTTTGTCTATGTATTCACACATGTATTATGTTTCCGGTTAATACAATTCTAGCATGAATAATAAACATTTATCATGATATAAGGAAATAAATAATAACTTTATTATTGCCTCTAGGGCATATTTCCTTCATCTCCCACTTGCACTAGAGTCAATAATCTAGTTTACTCAAGAATGATTCTAACACCCATGGAGTCTTGGTGCTTTAGATCATGTTTTGCTCATGGAAGAGGCTTAGTCAACGGGTCTGCAATGTTCAGATCCGTATGTACTTTGCAAATCTCTATGTCTCCCACTTGGACTTGGTCCCGAATGGAATTGAAGCGTCTCTTGATATGCTTGGTCCTCTTGTGAAATCTGGATTCCTTTGCCAAGGCAATTGCACCAAGTATTGTCACGTAAGATCTTCATTGGTCCCGATGCACTAGGTATAACACCTAGATCGGAAATGAACTCTTTCATCCAGACTCCTTCATTTGCTGCTTCAAGCAGCTATGTACTCTGCTTCACATGTAGATCCCTTCTGACGCTTTGTTTAGAACTGCACCAACCGACAGCTCCACCGCTTAACAAAAACACGATCCGGTTTGCGATTTAGAATCGTCTGGATCGATGTCAAAGCTTGCATCGACGTAACCATTTCACGACTAGCTCTTTGTCACCTCCATATACGAGAAACATATCCTTAGTCCTTTTCGTTATTTCAGGATGTTCTTGACCGCTGTCCGATGATCCACTCCTGGATTACTTTGGTACCTTCCTGCCAAGCTTCTTTGCTAAGCATACGTCAGTGTCTGGTACACAGCATTGCATACATGATAGAGCCTATGGCTGAAGCATAGGGAACATCTTTCATTTTCTCTCTATCTTCTGCTGTGGTCGGGCATTGAGTCGACTCAATTTCACACCTTATGTCTGAGGTAAAAACCTTTCTTTGCCTGATCCATTTTGAACTTCTTCAAAACTTTATCAAGGTATGTGCTTTGTGAAAGTCCAATTAAGCGTCTTGATCTATCTCTATAGATCTTGATGCCCAATATGTAAGCAGCTTCACCAAGGTCTTTCATTGAAAAACTCTTGTTCAAGTATCCCTTTATGCTATCCAGAAATTCTATATCATTTCCGATTAGTAATATGTCATCTACATATAATATCAGAAATGCTACAGAGCTCCCACTCACTTTCTTGTAAATACAGGCTTCTCCATAAGTCTGTATAAACCCAAATGCTTTGATCACACTATCAAAGCGTTTATTCCAACTCCGAGATGCTTGCACCAGTCCATAAATGGATCATTTGGAGCTTGCACACTTTGTTAGCTCCCTTTGGATCGATAAAACCTTCTCGTTGCATCATATACAACTCTTCTTCCGTAAATCCATTCAGAATGCGGTCTTTACATCCATTTGCCAAATTTCATAATCATAAAATGCGGCAATTGCTAACATGATTCGGACAGACTTAAGCATCGCCACGGGTGAGAAGGTCTCATCGTAGTCAATCCCTTGAACTTGTCGAAAACCCTTTGCGACAAGTCGAGCTTTGTAGACAGCAATATTACCGTCACGTCGGTCTTCTTCTTGAAGATCCACTTGTTTTCTATTGCTTGCCGACCCTCGGGCAAGTCAACCAAAGTCCACACTTTGTTTTCATACATGGATCCCATCTCGGATTTCATGGCCTCAAGCCATTTTATGGAATCTGGGCTCACCATCGCTTCTTCATAGCTCGTAGGTTCATCATGATCTAGTAGCATGACTTCCGTAACAGGATTGCCGTACCACTCACAGTGCGGATTTTATTCTGGTTGATCTACGAGGTTCTGTAGTAACTTGATCTGAAGTTTCATGATCAACATCATCAACTTCCTCATTATTTGGTGTAGATGTCGCGAAACTGTTTTCTCGTGATAAACTACTTTCAAATAATGGAGAAGGTACAGATTACCTCATCAAGTTCTACTTTCCTCCCACTCACTTCTTTCGAGAGAAACTCCTTCTCTAGAAAGGATCCATTTTAGCAACAAATGTCTTGCCTTCGGATCTGTGATAGAAGGTGTACCCAACTGTCTCCTTTGGGTATCCTATGAAGACACATTTCTCCGATTTAGGTTCGAGCTTATCAGGTTGAAGCTTTTTCACATAAGCATCGCATCCCCAAACTTTGAGAAACGACAACTTTGGTTTCTTGCTAAACCACAGTTCATAAGGTGTCGCCTCAACGGATTTTGACGGTGTTCTATTCAGCGTGAATGCGGCCGCCTCAAGAGCATAACCCCAAAACGATAGCGGTAAATCTGTAAGAGACATCATAGATCGCACCATATCTAGTAAAGTGCGATTACGACGTTCGGACACACCATTGCTGTTGTGGTGTTCCGGGTGGCGAGAGTTGCAAACTATTCTGCATTGTTTCAAATGTAGACCAAACTCGTAACTCAAATATTCGCCTCCACGATCAGATCGTAGAAACTTTATTTTCTTATTACGATGATTTTCAACTTCACTCTGAAATTCTTTGAACTTTTCAAATGTTTCAGACTTATGTTTCATCAAGAAGATATACCCATATCTGCTTAAATCATCTGTGAAGGTGAGAAAATAACGATATCCGCCACGAGCCTCAACATTCATTGGACCACATACATCTGTATGTATGATTTCCAACAAATTTGTTGCTCTCTCCATAGTACCGAGAACGGGTTTTAGTCATCTTGCCCATGAGGCACGGTTCGCAAGTGCCAAGTGATTCATAATCAAGTGACTCAAAAGTCCATCAAGATGGAGTTTCTTCATGCGCTTTATACCGATATGACCTAAACGGCAATGCCACAAATAAGTTGCACTATCATTATCAACTCTGCATCTTTTGGTTTCAACATTATGAATATGTGTATCACTACTATCGAGATTCATTAAAAATAGACCACTCTTCAAGGGTGCATGACCATAAAAGATATTATTCATATAAATAGAACAACCTTTATTCTCTGATTTAAATGAATAACCGTCTCGCATCAAACAAGATCCAGATATAATGTTCATGCTTAACGCTGGCACCAAATAACACTTATTTAGGTCTAAAACTAATCCCGAAGGTAGATGTAGAGGTAGCGTGCCGACCGCGATCACATCGACTTTGGAACCATTTCCCACGCCAGATCGTCACCTCGTCCTTTGCCGGTGTTCGCTAATACAGTAGTCCCTGCTTTGAGTTGCAAATATTAGCAACAGAACCGATTATCAAATACCAAAAGCATCATGCGAGCTCTAGTAAGGTACACATCAATAACATGTATATCACATATACCTTTGTTCACTTTGCCATCCTTCTTATCCGCCAAATACTTGGGGCAGTTCCGCTTCCAAGGACTACCGCTTGCAGAGAAGCACTCGATTTCAGGTTTAGGTCCAGACTTGGGTTTCTTCACTTGAGCAAAGCAACTTGTTTGCTGTTCTTCTTGAAGTTCCTTCTTCTTCCCTTTGCCTTTCTTCTTGAAACTAGTGGTCTTATTGACCATCAACACTTGATGCTCCTTCTTGATTTCTACCTCCGCAGCTTTCAAAGCATTGCGAAGAGCTCGAGCATAGTCTTTACTAACCCTTGCATATTATAGTTCATCACGAAGCCTTTGTAGCTTGGTGGCGTTGATTGAAGAATTACATCAATGACACAATCATCCGGAAGATCAACTCCCGGTTGAGTCAAGTGATTGTAATACCCTGCATATTCCGAGTATGTGCTCACCGATGCACCCATTCTCCTCCATTTTGCAGCTATAGAACTTATTGGAGACTTCATATCTCTCAATCCGGCATTCTGCTGAAATATCAACTTCAACTCTTGGAACATCTCATATGCTCCACGACTTTCAAAACGTCGTTGAAGACCCGGTTCTAAGCCGTAAAGCATGGCACATCGAACTATAGAGTAGTCATCAGCTTTGCTCGCCAGACGTTCTTAACGCCGTCGGTTGCATCAAGAAGAGTTCGGCACCTAGCGGTGCATCCAGACGTAACTCTTCATGCAGCAATGAGGATAATCCTCGTGTTACGGACCCAGTCCGTGTAATTGCTACCATCATCTTTCAACTTTGCTTTCTCAAGGAACGCATTAAAATTCAACGGAACAACAACACGAGCCATCTATCTACAAATGTATATAGACAAGCAAGATACTATCAGTACTAAGTTCATGATAAATTTAAGTTCAATTAATCATATTACTTAAGAACTCCCACTTAGACAGACATCTCTCTAGTCATCTAAGTGATCACGTGATCCAAATCAACTAAACCATAACCGATCATCACGTGAGATGGAGTAGTTTTCAATGGTGAACATCTTATGTTGATCATATCTACTATATGATTCACGCTCGACCTTTCGGTCTCCGTGTTCCGAGGCCATATCTGCATATGCTAGGCTCGTCAAGTATAACCTGAGTATTCTGCGTGTCTGGCTTGCACCCGTTGTAGATGGACGTAGAGCTTATCACTCCCGATCATCACGCGGTGTCTCTACGCATTTAACTTTGGCAACGGTGCATACTCAGGAGAACACTACTTGATAATTTTAGTGAGAGATCATCTTAAAATGCTACCGTCAAACAAAGCAAAATAAGATGCATAAAGGATAAACATCACATGCAATCAATATAAGTGATATGATATGGCCATCATCATCTTGTGCTTGTGATCTCCATCTCCAAGCACCGTCGTGATCACCATCGCCACCGGGCGCGACACCTTGATCTCCATCATAGCATCGTTGTCGCCACGCCATCTATTGCTTCTACGACTATCGCTACCGCTTAGTGATAAAGTAAAGCAATTACGTATGCGTTGCATTTCATACAATAAAGCGACAACCATATGGCTCTCGCCAGCCGATAACTCGTTACAAAACATGATCATCTCATACAATAAAATATAGCATCACGCCTTGACCATATCACATCACAACATGCCCTGCAAAAACAAGTTAGACGTCCTCTACTTTGTTGTTGCAAATTTTACGTGGCTGCTACGGGCTGAGCAAGAACCGTTCTTATCTACGCATCAAAACCATAACGATATTTCACAAATAGACTCCGTTTAACCTTCTCAAGGACCGGGCGTATGCCACACTCAGTTCAACTAAAGTGAGAGAGACAGACACCCGCCAGCCACCTTTAAGCACGAATGCTCGTAACGGTGAAACCAGTCTCGCGAAGCGTCACGCGTAATGTCGGTCCGGGCCGCTTCATCTCACAATACCGCTGAACCAAAGTATGACATGCTGGTAGGCAGTATGACTTGTATCGCCCACAACTCACTTGTGTTCTACTCGTGCATATGACATCAACGCATAAAACCAGGCTCGGATGCCACTGTTGGGTAACGCAGCAATTTCAAAAATTTTCCTACGCACACACAGGACCATGGTGATGGCATAGCAACGAGAGGGGAGAGTGTTGTCTACGTACCCTCGTAGACCGTAGCGAAGCGATCACAACGTAGAGGAAGTAGTCGTACTTTCTCCTCGCGATCCTGCCGATCCCAGCCAAGCATTCGGCACCTCCGAGTCGATGATGACGTAGAGGAAGTAGTCAGACGTTCTCCTCACGATCCAGCCGATCACAGCGCCATACTCCGGCGCCCGAAGTTCTTGGCACACGCTCAGCTCGATGACGCCCACGGGCTTCGATCCAAAGAAAGCTCCGGGAGGGGAGTTCCACAAGACGACGGCGTGGTGACGATCTTGATGTTTCACCGTCGCAGGCTTCGCCTAAGCACCGCCACGATATGACCGAGGTGGAATATGGTGGAGGGGGCACCGCACACGGCTAAGGAACGATCTCAAGGATCAACTTGTGTCTTCTAGGTGCCCCTCCCCGTGATATAAAGGAGGGAGGGAGGAGGTGGCCGGCCACCAAGGGGCGCACCATTGGAGGGGAAACCTACTCCAAGTAGGTTTCCCTCTTTCCTTATTTCACTTGGAGGGAAGGAAGGAGTACTAGCATTTAGGAATAAGTACTAGTAGTAGGAATAGGAAGAGGGGAAGGAGAAAAGGAAAGGGGTCGGCCCCTTCCCCAATTCGGATTGGGCTTGGGGGCGCCTCCCTTGTTCCTTCTCCCTTATTCCTATATGGGCCCAATAAGGCCCATATACCTCCCGGGGTTCCGGTAACCTCCCTGAGCTCCAAACTTCTCCTAACCTTTCCGGTGTCCAAATATATCCGTCCAATATATTAATCTTTATGTCTCGACCATTTCGAGACTCCTCGTCATGTCCGTGATCATATCCGGGACTCAACAACCTTCGTACATCAAAATACACAAACTCATAATATAACCGCCATCGAAACCTTAAGCGTCATGGACCCTACGGTTCGAGAACAATGTAGACATGACCGAGACACGTCTCCCGTCAATAACCAATAGCGGGACCTGGATGCCCATATTGGTTCCTACATATTCTACGAAGATCTTTATCGGTCAGACCGCATAACAACATACGTTGTTCCCTTTGTCATCGGTATGTTACTTGCCCGAGATTCGATCGTCGGTATCCAATACCTAGTTCAATCTCGTTACCGCAAGTCTCTTTACTCGTTCAGAATACATCATCTCACAACTAACTCATTAGTTGCGATGCTTGCAAGGCTTATGTGATGTGTATTACCGAGAAGGCCCAGAGATACCTCTCCGACAATCGGAGTGAAAAAACCTAATCTCGAAATACGCCAACCCAACAAGTACCTTTGGAGACACCTGTAGTACTCCTTTATAATCACCCGATTCGTTGTGACGCTTTGGTAGTACCAAAGTGTTCCTCCGTAAACGGGAGTTGCATAATCTCATAGTTATAGGAACATGTATAAGTCATGAAGAAAGCAATAGCAACATACTAAACGATCAAGTGCTAGGCTAACGGAATGGGTCATGTCAATCAGATCATTCTCCTAATGATGTGATCCCGTTAATCAAATGACAACTCATGTCTATGGTTAGGAAACATAACCATCTTTGATTAACGAGCTAGTCAAGTAGAGGCATACTAGTGACACTGCTTGTCTATGTATTCACACATGTATTATGTTTCCGTTAATACAATTCTAGCATGAATAATAAACATTTATCATGATATAAGGAAATAAATAATAACTTTATTATTGCCTCTAGGGCATATTTCCTTCGATCTCCCACTTGCACTAGAGTCAATAATCTAGTTTACTCAGTAATGATTCTAACACCCATGGAGTCTTGGTGCTGATCATGTTTTGCTCATGGAAGAGGCTTAGTCAACGGGTCTGCAATGTTCAGATCCGTATGTACTTTGCAAATCTCTATGTCTCCCACTTGGACTTGGTCCCAATGGAATTGAAGCGCCTCTTGATATGCTTGGTCCTCTTGTGAAATCTGGATTCCTTTGCCAAGGCAATTGCACCAAGATTGTCACAGAAGATCTTCATTGGTCCCGATGCACTAGGTATAACACCTAGATCGGAAATGAACTCTTTCATCCGCACTCCTTCATTTGTCAGCTCAAGCAGCTATGTACTCTGCTTCACATGTAGATCCCGCCACGACGCTTTGTTTAGAACTGCACCAACCGACAGCTCCACCGCTTAACAAAAACACGATCCGGTTTATGTATTTAGAATCGTCTGATCGCTGTCAAAGCTTGCATCGACGTAACCATTTACGACTAGCTCTTTGTCACCTCCATATACGAGAAACATATCCTTAGTCCTTTTCGTATTTCAGGATGTTCTTGACCGCTGTCCGGATCCACTCGATTACTTTGGTACCTTCCTGCCAAGCTTCATCGCTAAGCATACGTCGTGTCTGGTACACAGCATTGCATACATGATAGAGCCTATGGTCAAGCATAGGAACATCTTTCATTTTCTCTCTATCTTCTCGGTGGTCGGCATTGAGTCCGACTCAATTTCACACCTTGTAATACAGGTAAAAACCTTTCTTTGCTCGATCCATTTTGAACTTCTTCAAAACTTTATCAAGGTATGTGCTTTGTGAAAGTCCAATTAAGCGCCTTGATCTATCTCTATAGATCTTGATGCCCAATATGTAAGCAGCTTCACCAAGGTCTTTCATTGAAAAACTCTTGTTCAAGTATCCCTTTATGCTATCCAGAAATTCTATATCATTTCCGATTAGTAATATGTCATCTACATATAATATCGTAAATGCTACAGAGCTCCCACTCACTTTCTTGTAAATACAGGCTTCTCCATAAGTCTCAGATAAACCCAAATGCTTTGATCACACTATCAAAGCGCTTATTCCAACTCCGAGATGCTTGCACCAGTCCATAAATGGATCGCTGGAGCTTGCACACTTTGTTAGCTCCCTTTGGATCGATAAAACCTTCCGTTGCATCATATACAACTCTTCTTCCGTAAATCCATTCAGGAATGCGGTCTTTACATCCATTTGCCAAATTTCATAATCATAAAATGCGGCAATTGCTAACATGATTCGGACAGACTTAAGCATCGCCACGGGTGAGAAGGTCTCATCGTAGTCAATCCCTTGAACTTGTCGAAACCCTTTATGACAAGTCGAGCTTTGTAGACAGCAATATTACCCGTCACGGGCCTTCTTCTTGAAGATCCACTTGTTTTCTATTGCTTGCCGACCCTCGGGCAAGTCAACCAAAGTCCACACTTTGTTTTCATACATGGATCCCATCTCGGATTTCATGGCCTCAAGCCATTTTATGGAATCTGGGCTCACCATCGCTTCTTCATAGCTCGTAGGTTCATCATGATCTAGTAGCATGACTTCCGTAACAGGATTGCCGCATTCACTCTTGCGGATTTTATTCTGGTTGATATAAGATGTTCTGTAGTAACTTGATCTGATGTTTCATGATCAACAACATCAACTTCATAACTATTTGGTGTTGATATCGCAGAAACTTGTTTCTGTGATAAACTACTTTCAAATAATGGAGAAGGTACAATTACCTCATCAAGTTCTACTTTCCTCCCACTCACTTCTTTCGAGAGAAACTCCTTCTCTAGAAAGGATCCATTTTAGCAACAAATGTCTTGCCTTCGGATCTGTGATAGAAGGTGTACCCAACTGTCTCCTTTGGGTATCCTATGAAGACACATTTCTCCGATTTAGGTTCGAGCTTATCGTGTTGAAGCTTTTTCACATAAGCATCGCATCCCCAAACTTTGAGAAACGACAACTTTGGTTTCTTGCTAAACCACAGTTCATAAGGTGTCGCCTCAACGGATTTTGACGGTGTTCTATTCAGCGTGAATGCGGCCGCCTCAAGAGCATAACCCCAAAACGATAGCGGTAAATCTGTAAGAGACATCATAGATCGCACCATATCTAGTAAAGTGCGACACGACGCTCGGACACACCATTGCGCTGTGGTGTTCCGGGAGGCGAGAGTTGCGAAACTATTACGCATTGTTTCAAATGTAGACAAAACTCGTAACTCAAATATTCGCCTCCACGATCAGATCGTAGAAACTTTATTTTCTTATTACGATGATTTTCAACTTCACTCTGAAATTCTTTGAACTTTTCAAATGTTTCAGACTTATGTTTCATCAAGAAGATATACCCATATCTCGCTTAAATCATCTGTGAAGGTGAGAAAATAACGATATCCGCCACGAGCCTCAACATTCATTGGACCACATACATCTGTATGTATGATTTCCAACAAATTTGTTGCTCTCTCCATAGTACCGAGAACGGGTTTTAGTCATCTTGCCCATGAGGCACGGTTCGCAAGTGCCAAGTGATTCATAATCAAGTGACTCAAAAGTCCATCAAGATGGAGTTTCTTCATGCGCTTTATACCGATATGACCTAAACGGCAATGCCACAAATAAGTTGCACTATCATTATCAACTCTGCATCTTTTGGTTTCAACATTATGAATATGTGTATCACTACTATCGAGATTCATTAAAAATAGACCACTCTTCAAGGGTGCATGACCATAAAAGATATTATTCATATAAATAGAACAACCTTTATTCTCTCGATTTAAATGAATAACCGTCTCGCATCAAACAAGATCCAGATATAATGTTCATGCTTAACGCCGCACCAAATAACACTTATTTAGGTCTAAAACTAATCCCGAAGGTAGATGTAGAGGTAGCGTGTCAATCGCGATCACATCGACTTTGGAACCATTTCCCACGCTGCATCGTCACCTCGCCCTTTGCCGGTGTTCGCTAATCAGTAGTCCCCTGCTTCGAGTTGCAAATATTAGCAATGTAACCAGATCAAATACCGGTGCTATCATGCGAGCTCTAGTAAGGTACACATCAATAACATGTATATCACATATACCTTTGTTCACTTTGCCATCCTTCTTATCCGCCAAATACTTGGGGCAGTTCCGCTTCCAAAGGACTACCGCTTGCGAGAGAAGCACTTTCAGTTTCAGGTTTAGGTCCAGACTTGGGTTTCTTCACTTGAGCAAAGCAACTTGTTTGTCGCTCTTCTTGAAGTTCCCCTTCTTCTTCCCTTTGCCTTTCTTCTTGAAACTAGTGGTCTTATTGACCATCAACACTTGATGCTCCTTCTTGATTTCTACCTCCGCAGCTTTCAAAGATTGTAAGAGCTCGTGCATAGTCTTTACTAACCCTTGCATATTATAGTTCATCACGAAGCCTTTGTAGCTTGGTGGCGTTGATTGAAGAATTCTGTCAATGACACAATCATCCTAAGATCAACTCCCGGTTGAGTCAAGTGATTGTAATACCTGCACATTCTCGAGTATGTGCTCACCGATGCACCCATTCTCCTCCATTTTGCAGCTATAGAACTTATTGGAGACTTCATATCTCTCAATCCGCATTCTGCTGAAATATCAACTTCAACTCTTGGAACATCTCATATGCTCCACGACTTTCAAAACGTCGTTGAAGACCCGGTTCTAAGCCGTAGCATGGCACATCGAACTATAGAGTAGTCATCAGCTTTGCTCGCCAGACGTTCTTAACGCCGTCGGGCCAGTATCAAGAAGAAGTTCTGCACCTAGCGGTGCATCCAGACGTAACTCTTCTCAGGCAGCAATGAGGATAATCCTCGTGTTACGGATCCAGTCCGTGTAATTGCTACCATCATCTTTCAACTTTGCTTTCTCAAGGAACGCATTAAAATTCAACGAACAACAACACGAGCCATCTATCTACAAATGTATATAGACAAGCAAGATACTATCGTGTACTAAGTTCATGATAAATTTAAGTTCAATTAATCATATTATTTAAGAACTCCCACTTAGACAGACATCTCTCTAGTCATCTAAGTGATCACGTGATCCAAATCAACTAAACCATAACCGATCATCACGTGAGATGGAGTAGTTTTCAATGGTGAACATCTTATGTTGATCATATCTACTATATGATTCACGCTCGACCTTTCGGTCTCCGTGTTCCGAGGCCATATCTCGCATATGCTAGGCTCGTCAAGTATAACTCGAAAGTATTCTCAAGGTGCAAAACTGGCTTGCACCCGCTGTAGATGGACGAGAGCTTATCACACCCGATCATCACGTGGTGTCTCTAAGACGCATTTAACTTTGGCAACGGTGCATACTCGTGGAGAACACTACTTGATAATTTTAGTGAGAGATCATCTTAAAATGCTACCACAAACAAAGCAAAATAAGATGCATAAAGGATAAACATCACATGCAATCAATATAAGTGATAATGATATGGCCATCATCATCTTGTGCTTGTGATCTCCATCTCAAGCACCGTCGTGATCACCATCGCCACCGGGCGCGACACCTTGATCTCCATCGTAGCATCGTTGTCGTTACGCCCATCTATTGCTTCTACGACTATCGCTACCGCTTAGTGATAAAGTAAAGCAATTACAGGTATGCTTGCATTTCATACAATAAAGCGACAACCATATGGCTCCTGCCATTGCCGATAACTCGGTTACAAAACATGATCATCTCATACAATAAAATATAGCATCACGCCTTGACCATATCACATCACAACATGCCCTGCAAAACAAGTTAGACGCCCTCTACTTTGTTGTTGCAAATTTTACGTGGCTGCTACGGGCTGAGCAAGAACCGTTCTTATCTACGCATCAAAACCATAACGATACTTTCACAAATAGACTCCGCTTTTAACCTTCTCAAGGACCGGCGTAGCCACACTCGGTTCAACTAAAGTGAGAGAGACAGACACCCGCCAGCCACCTTTAAGCACGAATGCTCAGAACGGTGAAACCAGTCTCGTGAAGCGTGCACGCTGTAATGTCGGTCCGGCCGCTTCATCTCACAATACCGCTGAACCAAAGTATGACATGCCGGTAGGCAAGATGACTTGTATCGCCCACAACTCACTTGTGTTCTACTCGTGCATATGACATCAACGCATAAAACCAGGCTCGGATGCCACCGCTGGGTAACGCAGCAATTTCAAAAATTTTCCTACGCACACACGGTGACCATGGTGATGGCATAGCAACGAGAGGGAGAGTGTTGTCTACGCATCAGAGACCGTGAAGCGGAAGCGATCACAACGTAGAGGAAGTAGTCGTACTTTCTCCTCGCGATCCCGCCGATCCCAGCGCCAAGCATTCGCACCTCCGAGTCGATGATGACGAGAGGAAGTAGTCAGACGCTCTCCTCACGATCCAGCCGATCACAGCGCCGTTACTCGGCGCCTCCGAAGTTCTTGGCACACGCTCAGCTCGATGACGCCCACGGGCTTCGATCCAAAGAAAGCTCCGGGAGGGGAGTTCCACAAGACGACGGGCGCAGGACGATCTTGATGTTTCACTGCCGCAGGCTTCGCCTAAGCACCGCTAACGATATGACCGAGTTTGAATATGGTGGAGTGGGGCACAGCACACGGCTAAGGAAAGATCTCAAGGATCAACTTGTGTCTTCTAGGTGCCCCTCCCCGTGATATAAAGGAGGGAGGGAGGAGGTGGCCGCCACCAAGGGGCGCACCATTGAGGGGGAAACCTACTCCAAGTAGGTTTCCCTCTCTTTCCTTATTTCACTTGGAGGGGAAGGAAGGAGTACTAGCATTTAGGAATAAGTACTAGTAGTAGGAATAGGAAGAGGGGAAGGAGAAAAGGAAAGGGGGTCGGCCCCTTCCCCAATTCGGATTGGGCTTGGGGGCGCCTCCCTTGTTCCTTCTCCCTTATTCCTATATGGGCCCAATAAGGCCCATATACCTCCCGGGGTTCCGTAACCTCCCGAGCTCCAAACTTCTCCGAACCTTTCCGGTGTCCAAATATATCCGTCCAATATATTAATCTTTATGTCTCGACCATTTCGAGACTCCTCGTCATGTCCGTGATCATATCCGGACTTCAACAACCTTCGTACATCAAAATACACAAACTCATAATATAACCGCCATCGAAACCTTGCTGCGTGCGGACCCTACGGTTCGAGAACAATGTAGACATGACCGAGACACATCTCCGTCAATAACCAATAGCGGGACCTGGATGCCCATATTGGTTCCTACATATTCTACGTAAGATCTTTATCGGTCGACCGCATAACAACATACGTTGTTCCCTTTGTCATCGGTATGTTACTTGCCCGAGATTCGATCATCGGTATCCAATACCTAGTTCAATCTCGTTACGGCAAGTCTCTTTACTCGTTCCGTAATACATCATCTCACAACTAACTCATTAGTTGCGATGCTTGCAAGGCTTATGTGATGTGTATTACCGAGAAGGCCCAGAGATACCTCTCCGACAATCGGAGTGAAAAACCTAATCTCAAATACGCCAACCCAACAAGTACCTTTTGGAGACACCTGTAGTACTCCTTTATAATCACCCAGTTACGCCAGACGCTTTGGTAGTACCCAAAGTGTTCCTCCGTAAACGGAGTTGCATAATCTCATAGTTATAGGAACATGTATAAGTCATGAAGAAAGCAATAGCAACATACTAAACGATCAAGTGCTAGGCTAACGGAATGGGTCATGTCAATCAGATCATTCTCCTAATGATGTGATCCCGTTAATCAAATGACAACTCATGTCTATGGTTAGGAAACATAACCATCTTTGATTAACGAGCTAGTCAAGTAGAGGCATACTAGTGACACTGCTTGTCTATGTATTCACACATGTATTATGTTTCCGGTTAATACAATTCTAGCATGAATAATAAACATTTATCATGATATAAGGAAATAAATAATAACTTTATTATTGCCTCTAGG
The DNA here is from genome assembly GCA_021605145.1 of Aegilops bicornis. Classification (NCBI taxonomy): domain Eukaryota; kingdom Viridiplantae; phylum Streptophyta; class Magnoliopsida; order Poales; family Poaceae; genus Aegilops; species Aegilops bicornis. The sequence goes on along the minus strand of CM038675.1, from coordinate 100,498,477 downwards.
GCATATTTCCTTCACTAGCCGTGAAAAGAACTTGCAAGTTGTCGGTGCTCGACTTCCATATTTCCGTGGCCCCCGCCGCCTCAATTCTTGTGGCAAAGTGAGCACGATAGGCTGTTCGGCGGAGAACAAGCCATTATCTTCCCATGTCCGCATAATCTTGTCTTCGATCCTTCCGCAAGTTCGATAAACCGAACTCGATCAACCAATCTCAGAAATTCTTGTATGCCTTGGGCGCCCATGTTGGTGACACGCCACGCCACCATTGCCTGTATATAGCTTCTCTCACTGTTCTGACCTTGGCTGCGCTTCTTCTTGACGACACCGAATAGGTTTGGCATGATGTCATGTATAAGGCCCCTCCCGGAGCCACCAATCCGTCCCGTAATAGTACCGTGGCTCCATCCCCAAGATGCATTTCGTGGCTGCTCAGATGGCTAGCGAGTTCGATGAGACTTGAGATTAAATTCTGCCCATGGTCTGGTCAGATCCGTCCGTGCCAGCCACGGCCATCTCGCTCTCAGCGAAGTATTGAGTAGGCGCAAGTTGGGCACTCCCAGCCCACCGTATTCCTTGGGCGAACAGACTTTGTCCCAGGCCACCAAACAGTGCCCTCTGTGTACGTCGCGTCGACCCTTCCATAGAAACCCTCTACAAATTTTGTTGGCAGCTTCAATTGTCTTAACTGGAAGGTCCAACGCCATCATGGCGTGAATGGGCATAGATGCCAGGGTGGTCTTCACCAGCTCCAGTCGTCCTGCACGATAAAGTAGTCTCGCTTGCCAAGCGGGTAGTCTGTCAGCCATCTTATCCACCAAATATTGCAGTTGACTCGCCGTGATCTTCCGTAGTCCCAACGGCAAGCCAAGGTATCTACAAGGCCATCCCAGCACTTGGCAACCCATATCAGCAGTAACCATGCTGATTTGCTCATCAGTGCACCTAATCGGGTGCGCGGAACACTTGGCTAAATTCGTGCGTAGTCCTGATGCCATCCCAAAATCTTGCAATAGAAGTCTGCATGCCCGTATACTTTGGGCCTCCGGCTTGATGAATGTTACCACTTCATCTGCGAAGATCGAGGTGTGATTCCGAAGGCCTGTCGGCGCGAGCGGCGCGAGGACACCTGAATCCGCGGCGTGGTTGAGTAGGCCTAGCCACAAACAGCATGTAGGGCTATTACCGGATAATGTTTTTCGGGGCTAAAGCTGTCTAAATCCTTGTCTTGTGTGTTGATCCGCCAGATCTCTCGATTCCGACTAACCCCTTCAAGCTACCGTGATAGATACGTTGGCCTTACGACTAAGTCCTCACACTAGGACATCCGACGTGACAATTCCACAACAGTTACGCCCACCGTGGGGCCTGCGACGGTGGTGTTGAGTTCTTGGAGGATCTTCCCAAGGTTTCGAGAAGCTCATGATTTAGCGGATAAAGAAGAACCCGCACGATCAGATCTACATCGCCGGTGGCCGCTCTTTCCTATTTTGGCAAGTCTTCACCATCGTGTGTTTCGCTCATCGACGAAAGCAGCCGGCTGTTTGAGTCGAAGTCTAGCATCCGAAAACATTCGATACGAGGTACAAGTCACCGAAACCTACACCTTCGTACGTGTCCAAATCTAAACCGGAGCATCAGATTCCATAGCTATTGCATGGCGTGGCTCCCTAGGCTTGCTGCCAATTTCTCAACGGATCAAGGCCGAATCCTCAGGCACGTGGACCAGCAGTTGAAAAAAAAAGTGCAAACAACACGGACATGGATAAGGCCACGATTCAGGAACAGATGCGGTGGTGGCTTTGCCAACGAGCCGCCTGCTAGTGTCACATGAGGAAGCCGGCCGTCTCCGCCTCACGCCCACAGCCTCGCGCCTCCATTGCTGCGGGCTGCTGCCCTCGCTCACCTCTGCTTTGGACCGCCGTGCTCGCCGGATCCGCCTGCCTCAGCCCGCCGCGCCTCGCCCTGCACCCGCCTCCGTCCCGAGCAACAAGTCACCGCCTCAGCTGCTTTTGTTGTTCAAGGTGAGCCGGATGTGACCCAGGCATAGACGCGGACTCGGCCTCCGTCACCGCGGCCGCGCACCGCTTCCACATTGCCAAGTCATCGAGTCGCCGTCAAATCACTGCAGGATGTCGCCAAGTTGCAACAAGTTTGACCCCGAGCCATCGTCGGGCTGCCACGGTTGCCTTTAAGCCGGGCGCCTGCGGTCGAGCCGCTCGCGATGGCGGGTCAATGCCGAGCCATCACTGAAACCTCGCCGACCTCTGCCGTGGCTGGCCGGGTCCGCCTCGCCCGCTTTGCTACGGTTGTCAGAGTCTGCTTGGCCGGGTCGGCCGCCTCGAGCCGCCTTGTTCCACTGTTATGACCCGCCTTGCTTTGGAGCTTCTCCATGTTAAAGCATCAAGTCGACGAGGCCGTGACCCGTCGGGCGCCTCTGCTGAACCACCGCTGCTCTCCACGCTTTCCACTACGCCTCCGAGCTGTTTACACTAGGCTGCCGCGCCCCTGGGCTACTTCCGCTGGACTGCTGCACTGCCGAGCTGCCCTTGTTTTTGCTGATGGTTTTCTCATACCTCATGCGGGACGCTGCTTCAGTGCCTTTGTGAAGCAAAGGCACAGAACGCCTTAGCCTAGCATATCAGCCACTCGTTTTTCATCGACGCACATGATAGGCTGAAGGCAAAACACACTCAGACTTGCTGTTTTAGGAGAGACAGAGGAATGACAGCAGCGATGCACTAACGCTTCCAGCCTGAATATTTGCACACAAAATATTTGATGCTAAAGATCATTCGCTGTCGCTAGTTCGTTGATGTTTCAAAAATCTGACAGAGGGCAATCGGAAAAACTGACATTCAAAGGTACCAAGTTGACCTTATATCAAAGAAATTTGTACAATCTGTACCACTTAACATGTAAAATCTGAAGCAATCAGAGAAGGAAATACAAACAAGGTAACATCATAATTTCCAAGCACTTGATAATCAATAGTTCTGTAGCATAGCACTGCAATTTTCAAGCACATGACATTGAAAGTCTGAAGCATTGTGAATCACATTTTGTAGCAATAAGTACTACTGATGATCAAAGTCTGTTACATAATAGGCCATTTCACTTGTACACTTAGGCCAAAAAGACTATAGTTATCCCCCAAATATTTCCAAAAAACTATAGTTAACCCCCAAAGTACCATGTAACCAACATCTAGACATTAGAAGAAATTTGCACCATAAAGACTGTCATCACCATCACCATCACCACAAGTAGGGGGAGCAGTTAGGAGCTGAGTAAAGCTCTCAATGGCAATGTACTTTTCATTCTCTGCATTTGGGCTTCTCTTGCTGCCATCATTCTCCACGTCTACTTTGGGCTGCACATCATCCTTTTTCTTTTTTTGCTGCCAATGAAAGTTCCACTAATTAGTGTATTAATAGATGAAAACAATTTTTTGTTATGTCCAGATTAGAATATACCTTTGCTCCCTTTTTGGTTGAAGCAGGAGGTTTAGTTGCCTTGCGCTTGCCCTTGTGCAACTTATCAAGCCAATTATTCTTTCTTTTTGAATTTTTGGATTGAACCTCCTTTTTCTTCAACAGTCGCTGCTCTTAGCAAGTCATCTCCTTGCTGCATATTTGGGTCATCATTTTCCGGCCTTACTAGGTTCATTCATGTCACTAGTAGATGCATTGAGTTTTTCCTCCAACTGTGGACCAACACAATCAAGTGCATTTTCTAATATCAAGCAACATTCTGTAGAGTAGGCCACTTTATATGACATTTCATGAAATTTATGAGATAGTCCTTGTAACGAAGCAGTAGCTTCCAGTTTTGGATTTTCTACCACATTCCTTCCTTGCCTATCCAATATGCTTCCTTTACGTGCTTCCCTAGTCCATCTCTTGAAGATATAATGTGTTGGCAATGTTTTTATGTTCATCAAATCAAGCAATTTCAATCCATGTCCACACAATATTCCTGTCCTTTCAAACATTCTGCAAGCACATGTTGCTGTTTGGTTCTAAAGGATCACCTATCACTATACGCTCATCTTCAAAATCACCATGCAAACTACCAATAGTAACAACATATTTGTTTTCATCCAATAATCTAGTGCATGCAGCCATGGATCTTTCATACTCGCTTTGGAAAGCTTCAAAATTATGGGAGTGTAAACTTTGCTTACTTGTACCAACATAGGCGTGCTCATCTTGATTCGTGGTATGTTTTTTCTTGCTTCAAATTCAGATTCCAGCTCCTTGTTTCTCTTTACCTCCACTATCCTTGTAAAATGTTTCAAAAATCTGACAATATGAAAATCAGATTTCAAATGGTTCTTCAATGAATTGTTGAAGCTCTCACTTAGTTGTGTACTCCTCACTCCCAAACTGAAGACATCTCGCATAAAACATTCAGCCCATTTTTCCTTTACCTTGTAGATACTATCAAACCAAGTTTGCTTATGCACTCTACACCTCATATTGGCAAAGGCTTCTTCAAATGCTTCCTTGTCCTCATAGCCATACATACAAGCGCGAAAATCAGTGAGAATATGTGGTTCTTCGTCTTCATCTTTCTCTTCACCCTCATCTTTCTCTTCACCCTCATCTTTCTCTTCGCCCTTAACTGGAGATAGATGTTTGACGGCATTTTGCATTATGTGAAAGGTACATAGTCCATGATATGCTTTTGTAAAGACATCCTTTACAGCTTTTCCCATTGCAATATCTTGATCGGTATAAATAGTTCTAGGTTGCCTTCCATTATGCGCAGCTAGAAAAGTGTTGAAAAGCCATTGAAATGAGGCAAATGTTTCATCAAACATTAGTGCAGCACCAAAAACAGTAGTCTCCCTAAACTAATTGAGCCCAAGAAAAACATCAAACGGACGATATTCCTTGTTTGTGCCAAAAGTAGTGTCAAATGTGACAACATTGCCGAAGTGTGCATAGTCGACCATCATTTTAGCATCAACCCAGAAAATGTTTGTTATATCCTCCTGACAATCCAGCTGCAAAGCATATTGAAATGATGGGTTTTCAACAATTTTGTCTTGAAAATACTTCAACATGCTGCCCGCCTGACCAAAAGCCAACTAACTCTGCCTCTTGCTTTGCAAATGATTTCTGTGATCACGAGGAGTGTAGCCGAGATTAAGTCGTCCACCAACTTGACGAGTAGCAAGCTCATATGCAGCTTGAGGCCTAATTCCAGAATCATCCGCTGCTTCGATTTCAAAAGATTGAAATTCTGAAATTTTCCTTTGGGACGCCATCAAGTGGCGGGTTTGTGGCAAGTGAAGGAGGTGATTATGCTCAAGAACTACATCAGTGACTTCCAAGTTTTCGGACTCTCGATCCAATGTAAGACTGATCCGAGCTTTGCAATCAGTTCTTGTTTCAGCTCTAAAGCACTTCTGAACGGATTCCCTTTGCCCTTTTTTCCGATGGCCTTCATTGGCACAAACAAATCTGCAAGAGGTTATCTTACCATCAAATTTGCTCACATTGTTGTACCTTTTCCTCACATCAAAGCCAGCACGACCACCATATGCTCTCCAAAATAGCCAAGCCTCCTCTGAACTTTTAAATAACATGCCAACTTGAGGCATCCCCTTATCAGACTGTGCCATTGCACACAACCCAATTTATCTGCCATACATGTATAGTCAGATGATCAAATTGCACAACAATAACAGATTTTCTAGATGGAAAGTTGAAAGAATTACTACTACACAGCCTTGTGCTGTGTACTATACTGCACAACCATGTATTGTATACTACACACTACTACAAGTTTTCTGGATTTATAGCTGCAATTGCTTATGTGTGTGTGTATGTGTGTGTGTGTATGATCAGAATGCATGAAATTTGTAGAAATCATGGGCAATTTGTTCAGGTCGTACACGCATGTACAAGCAAATAAATATTGTTGCCTAAACTGAACCTGAACCTGTACACGCATGTACACGCATGGGCAATTTACAGTCGAACCTGAATCTGAACCTAAACATTTTAAAGTTAAACATGAACATTCAGTTAGCAGCGGACTAAACTGAACCTGGATTACCTACGGCGGGCGGTGGCTGCAGATTCACAACGAAAGCATGGGGAAGATCAGGCGGACAACCATCCTCCACCGCCGCACGACCATCATCCCTCACCTCCGCTGGGCGGCGCGACCTTCGCCCTCGCCACGGCCCCGCCTCGATCTCCAATGGATGCGTGCGAGGCCCTCCTCCTCTCCTCAGCGGGCGCTCTCTCTCTCTCTCTCACAGCTGCACGACGCCGCTCAACTCCTCTCTCTCCTCGGTGAGCTCGCCCGTCAAACCCTCGCCTCCGCCGAGCGGGCGCGGAGAACTGTTTCAGCTCGCGACGCGAAAAACGCCTCGCCCCGCCTCTGTCTCTCCTGAAAACAGCTAGTTTGGGGACGTTTTGCCTTCAGTCTATCCTGTGCGTCGGATGAAAAACGAGTGGCAGATATGATAGGCTAAGGCGCTCTGTGCCTTTGCTTCACAAAGGCACTGAAGGAGCGTCCCCTGATGCGTCCCTTCCTATATCGCCAGATTTGGAGGCCATGGTCAACTCTCGTGCGGCAGAGTAAGGGGACCAGCAGGAATTATGAGCGTGGATGCTGCTGGCGTCCTGTGATGAAGCAGTTACTGAATCTATTTTTAAATCGCTGCACCCGGATAAACAACTCTGATGACCAGTTTGATACACTGTTTGAAAAAAAAATTATTTAAGAGCGGTGGTAGTAATGGTGAACACTTGATATGCATCAGGCACATCCGCTAGCAAGGTATTCAAAAGCAATCATTACTTAAAAACAGAAGTGGGAAAAGACAAATGAAGACCCACGTGGGTGCTGGTACTGCATCAGGCGTGCGTCTGTCTGGCTATCTTTTTGATTGGAGTACGTCCAGCATTATCCAGTATCGGCGTCCGTGTTCATTTGATAAAAAATACTAGGATAATTGTTCACGGCAAGGGCGATGGTTGTGTCACGAATATATACTACGCCTGGGATTGACTCGACCCGTCCGCGCAGCTTATTGTGCATGTGGTTGACTCGCCCGTTCGCGCGGCTTACCGTGCCTGTGGTTGATTCGCCCGTCTGCGCGGCTTACCGTGCTCATATATCAGGTGAAATCCATCCAAATTTATTTTATTAGCACATGTTGCTTTTGTCAAAGAGCAAGTTTATCTTTGCCTTGGTCTGCAATATTGTTTATGCAGGCAATTATTTATGACAAAAGTGATATTATACCGCTGGAGATGGAGGCACGCCAACATCTTTTGGCACATGTGGTCGTTGTTACTCAACGGACTCTCGTGACCGCTTACAACGCCGTGGACGCCTCTCGACCACGCCGGCTTACAATGAGGAGGACAACTTGCCTGTCCGCACCGGCTACCAACACCGCGGCCGACTCATCTATCCAAGCCGCCTTTGATGTCTGCGGTCGTCTTTTACCGTCCGCCTCTCGCGCCTGGTCTACATCAACACACCGGCCGCTACCGTCTCATGGAGCTGTTCATTGAGTATGAGCAAGTCACTACTTGGGAAGCCCGGTTTCTCTTCCAACAAATTGGAGGCAAATTATCATATATTATCAGCCGCCGTCTGCACTGGATGGTTCAATGGACAGGCGCACAAGTCACCGCCACTATAGTTTGGTTAACTTCAAACAACCAGTTGGAAGGAGCCATTGGCCGAGTTGCTGACACGGCTCATACGGGATCATTTATAACCCGCCACAGTCACCTCAACCTTCTGTAGGTTCACATCGCGCTATCACCGCCAATGATATACACCTCCTGCTATGGTAAAAATGGAGAATCTCAAGCCAACTCCTCGAGTCGCCTTGAGACTCGCGGGCTACAATGGTATGACTCGACAAAACTAGCCGGTTTCAATAAATTCAAGAACTCCAGGTCATTGAAGGGAAAAATAACCCGGCCCCGGAGATTACTGCTAGATCGATGAAAATTTAAAGGCTGTTAGAAGATTTCCAGCTCAAAATAAGGACTCGTTTAAAATCCGGTTCAAGAGACATCTTTCTCCCACAAAATTTTGAAGCTCTCAAATCCGGTTCAAAATCCGCCCAAGGTAAATTTGTCCTCACAAATTTTTGAAGCTCTCAAATCGGTTCAAATCCGGATCAAGGTAAATTTGTCCCTCACAAATTTTTGAAGCTTTCAAATCCGTTTAAAGTTCCGTTCAAAAGAATTAATCTCTCCCAAGTTCGAGTTCTAAGAAAAATTAAAGGTTGCCAAAAAGAACTTGCTGCCATGATGCGCGGTTCAAACATAGGTATCCTGCCTTACGGCTTATCTTATTATGGTCACTTAGGGGCTTCCTGCTCATCGAGCATAGCTGTCGGTACCCTCTTGATCGGTGCAATGCTAATATATGGTCACTTGGGGGCTTCCTGTTCAAACATAGGTCATATTCGAACCAAAGAGAACATAGCTGTCGAAACCCTTTTGATCGGCACACCGCAAACTCACTAGGGGCTTCTTGATCGTATCTCAATCATAGCTGAACCTCTTTTGGGTCCGGCGTGGATCGTATTCGAATCAGCGTCATTAAACAACTCTCAATGTCATTTGGGGGCTTCCTGTTCAAACATAGGTCGATTCGAAACAAAGAGAACATAGCTGTCGGTACCCTCTTGATTGGCAACGCCAGAGCCACTGGGGGCTATATGATCGTATTCGAATCTTAGCTCAACCCCTTTGGAACAGTTTTCTGATCGTATACGAATCAGAAGCCTTAAACTTTGTAAGTCTTTTTTGCGAACAATTTTTGGGTTTGACTTGAGACCTTTTTTGGATCATATCTCAAATATATATGAGTGGTTTATGCTTAACCGCCTTGACTTTTCGACTATAAGTCGCCAAATTATGACAATCATCATCTATGTGGAAGCATTGGCTTCTAAAGATTGGGCTATCACCCTTACTGCACAGGTCATGTAAACCGGCAGTACAATTTCAATATCATAGTGGTTATATGTGAGGTATTATGACCCGCCCTGCGGTAAACCGCCAAGGGTTCTTGTGATCTACTTGTGTGCAGGGTAAGACTACATTTGGGTGGTTACCCGCCCTGGCTCTTGACGTTAAGTCGCCAAGGCATATGTTGTTTAAACTCTGTGCAGGATTTGCAGAACTATGACTTATATAAATGCTTCAGTCCAAGCTAATCATTGAAATTGGTGTCTCAAAAGGGTTATCAATTATTGATTTTCTCAAAGGCTATAGGCCACCGGGTTACAAAAATTCCGGCTTACAATGAATGCGCATTAAGTCGTCATCGGCCAAGAGCCGCCAGGTATTTAAACTCCGGGTTTACTTGTCAATCGATGAGGTAATCAAATCTTTAATAGCCAAAACTGGCTGGATTTTCATGATGATATTGAATGATTGAGGTTTTTATACCGGATTATATTATTCAAATCTTGAATAGCCAACACGGCTGGATTTCTATTATGATTATCAATAACCAGTATTATGATTGAGGTTTTCAAAGTCGCTTTAGCGCAACGGCTATTATCTTTATCAATGGGCATGATTTATTTTACAATGGAGGAAATAGTCCCGAGTCGCTGCAGGCTTACGACACGGCACTTGGGGGCTACATTATTCAAGTTGAGGTTACATCAAATATGCAAGTCTCATGTCGCTGCAAGCATGCACCATGATACTTGGGGGCTAATGCAAAGTCATTTTTATTGGCAAGGATGACCCGGCTACACTACTATGACTATAGCCGACTCATGGATTTAAAATATTTCTCAACAAGAGACCAATGTCAGCAAATTGACTCTGAAGCTGGCCTGTTGACCCGGATTTTTCAAAGGAAGTATCTGGATTTTTTGCATTGGCAAAATTTGAACATATCTGCTAAAGAGATTTGCTATGAGATTATGGATACATATCAAGAAGGAGATGACAAGGACTTAAGGATGATCAAGTGCCGGCTTACAAAGAATATTTAACCCAGAACACAACCTGTCAAATTTGTTCTTGTGTTTATATTGCAGATTAGTTTAACATAGATAAATCCAAATTAAACTGGGGGTTAATATCGGGGATATACCCCGCGGTATGACCCGGCCGGATGGATGACCCGATCGACTTGCCGTTTCACCGGTAACCCGCGGGAGGTTTGGCGACTTACAAGTCTGATGGAAGATTGATGGGCATACGTTGCCAATCGTGCGTACATGTGCTTGGGTTACAACAATGAAAAAAAAGTGGATCACGACCCAGAAGCGGATAATGACCCCGACCTGGATTGACCGCATCGGGCTGCCTCTGTTGCTTCCAGCTTCTCCCGCGGTCGCCTCTGCGAGGAGCTCACCCGCCGTCTTCGAGTCGCCGGCGCCTCGACACTTTCCTCCGGCCAAGGCCCAAGTAATCAATCGCCAAGCCGTCCTCCTCAAGACGCCAGATGTCGAGCCGCCTTGGCCTCGTTCTCTGCTGTGAGCCGGTCTCTGCGAATCTCGCTGCGAGCAGCCCTCACCGCTGGTCCGCTGGATTCGCCAACGCCGCCTCGTCTGGACCCATCCGCAGCCCTGGCCATGCCTCGCAGTCGCATCAAGCCGCTATCGCCGGACGGGCCTCCGACTATCGCTCTGTCGCAGCCCCCGCATCACCGGCTCAGGCACACTGCACCGCTTCTTCTTGAGTCGCCACACACCGAAGTCGCCGCCACCTCGACCATAACCTGCCCCATCGCTCCTCTACCGTGGTCGGCCATCGCCATGCCCTCATCTTGAGTCGCATCACAACCCATGGCTGTTCTGGACTCCACCGCCCGTCCGAGTCATTGCTGCGCCTCGTCTTCCGTCCAAGTCGCCGCCGCGCGGTCTCAACCATCGCCAGGGCCTCCCCTCACCTCGAGCTGCCACGGGCAGGCCCTGACGTTGAGCCGCCTGGTCCCGAGCCGCCCTGGCCCCGCTCTACTTCACCTCCTCCGTCCGCTGCATCAAGCTACCATCATGGCGAGTCGCCGGCTGCATCAACCTGCCTTTGTCGGGGCTCCCCTGCAAGAAACTGCCCCGGGTTCCTCTGCCACTATGGGTCGCGAGTCGCCTCCCGTCCGAGTCACCATCTCATCTTGCCTCCCATCCGAGTCACCGTTAGGCCTCGCCTCCTGCTCGAGTCACCCTCACAGACGCCTTGACTACAAGCAGAGGCAGGCTATCGCACTCCGACGACCGCCGCCTCCGCCTTAAGCCGCCAGTCGCTGCCTCCATCCCCGAGGCGCCTTACCCCATTGATCCGCCAGCTGCTCACCTCTGTGGTCTCCAAGTAGCTGCCCCAACATTTGAGCGAATTGAAAAAGGGAATCATACGGAGTCAGGCCTCGAAGAAAAGCTCAAAAGGACTTGACCCTTAAACAAAGGATAAGTTGCGTTCAACATGATGAGTACTGGAGATATGAAGTTGATATTATTGAGGAGGTCCATTACCTTGACTGAAGGTGCAAGTAAGAGCAGAAAGCATGAGCCCGGGAAAACTCCACTGATGCTCACGGCTTCTGTCGTGAATCGCCATGCCATCTAGGCCAATGTGGCTTCGTCTCCGTCGAGTTGCCTTCGCCAGCCTGCCGTTTCCACTGCCTCGTCAATTCTAACGGTCCGCTGGCTTATGCCACATCATAAAAACAAGCTAAGTCACTTTTATTTAAATTTCATTTTTCTTCCAACAATTAAATATATCCGCATCTTTGAGTTAATCTCGGGGGCTATCGTTTCTTCTCATAAAGTTGAGTCGTAAGGTTACTAAAGAGGACTATTTGCCACGATGCACAGTTCAAACATGGGTGCCTTACATATCAGCGAAATAATTTTACGTTCGTTCTTTACTAAGTCAGATGCAACTCAGAACCGACCAAGTAGTGGGTATGATATTGTCAATCAACTCTGATGCCTATCATGGACTTTGTCGACCCTGAACATATCATATTCCATGAAAAAGTCCACACGAAATCCTACTTAGTCGAGTCGAATGATTAACAACTTGAACACAAGTTGACAAAGTCATTGAAATTACTATTTAATTTTGTTTTATACATCACGAACGGTGTAATGCATTCATGTGTTTTATTTCAGGAACAAAGAGCCTCAAGACAACTCCTCGAGTCGCCTTGAGCCTCGGGGCTATCAAGCCAGAATTTGTGAAAAACGGACTTTGTTCGTTACCAAAACATTGTTCACAGACCCCCGGGTTGTTAAAGGCCTAAACAAACCCGGCGCTCGGGGGCTACAGATGATATACATGCTATTGGGGTTGGAAAAAATTTGAAAGACCCGGCTTGGAGACAGAATCCAGCCTGGGAGGACAACCCGACAACATCAACGTCGACGCTTCATGACCTGGCAATCTCTTCATCCACATTTCGGCATCCATTACGTCAACGACCAGGAAAAAAGCTCCGTGTTCAAGGAAGACAAAAGCATCAACAAAATCAAGACCTTCCGCCCGACTCTTCGAGTCACCCGAAAGCTCGGGGGCTACTGTCGTGGATATGGAACACGGGTATCCTCACGGAGGTAGGCCGCGGCCCATCATGGGAGGTGGCCCAGCAGGCCGACTTATACAGTTTAGATAAGACCTGGATTGCTATTCGTCTTGTAATAGAAAAGAGACTAGTCCTAATCCTACTAGGACTCTACATGTAAGACGGCCCCTTCAACTTATATAAGGAGGGCCAAGGCTCCCCAAAGAGGGACAAGCAAGAAGCAATAATCTCTAGGGCTAGACACAATTAGAGGAGAGCCGGCTTACCGGCGACTCCCTCATGAGCATAATGAGACCTAGCCATAAACAGCATGTAGGGCTATTACCGGATGATGTTTCCCGGGCCCCGAAGCTGTCTAAACCCTTGTCTTGTGTGTTAAGCCGCCTCGCGTCTCTCAGTTCCGATCAACCCCTTCAATCTACCGCATAGATGCATTGGCCTCACGACTAAGTCCTCACACTAGGACATCCGACGTGACAATTCCACAACACCTCTTCTTCCTCTCCTCTTCTTCTTTCTTTCCTCTTCTTATTTTCTTCTTTCCTATCCTTCTTTTTCTTCTTCTTCCCTTCCTAGCTAGATATATAAAACTTTTCTAAAATTGTAACTTTTGCATATATAAAACTTTTCCATGGATCATCATTTCTCATATATATCGAATATATATCCATTGTCATATATAAAAACTTTCTATATATGAACAAAAAACTTTCTATGAACAAAAAAACATTTGACGTATATATTTAATTAGCATATTCTAGCCACATACACATATACATCACATACACATATACATTATAGCCACATACACATATACATCACATATGAACAAAAAATTAAAGTAATAAAAATAAAAAACATATAGCCACATATGAAAAAAAACATATAGACACATACATACACATATACATTATATATATATATATATGAACAAAAAAATTAAACTAATAAAACAAAACAGAGTCGAGGCGGCGGCTCACAGCGGGGGCAGGCGAGGGCGCAGGCGCGCGGGGGCGGGACGGGGCAGGGCAGGGCGATGGCGACGAGGAGCGGGCAGCGACGACGAGCACGTGGCAGGGGCTCAAGGCGTCGAGGCGAAAGTGGGAGCTCGAGGCGCCGGGCGGCGGCGGGCGAGGGCGCTGCTGGGCGGGACGGGACAGGGGCAGGGCGACGGTGACGAGGAGTGGGCGGTGACGACGAGCAGGGGGAAGGGGCGCCGGGAGACGGCGACGAGGAGCGGGCGTCGACAGCGAGCACGGGCAGCCTGGCGGCGTCGAGGAGGTCGTCGGCGTCGTCGGGGGCAACTGGCGAGGGAAATCTGAAAATTTCCCAAGGGCGGGAAGCGGCGGCCTTTGGTCCCGGTTGGTGGCACCAACCGGGACTAAAGGGGGGCATTGGTCCCGGTTTGTGCCACGAACCGGTACCAATGCACCCCTTTAGTCCCGGTTGGTGGCACCAACCGGGACCAAAGGCCTTGTGCTGGAACTGGCGCGGTGCGGTGGGATGTTTAGTCCCACCTCGCTAGCCGAGAGGGCTCAACAGTGGTTTATAAGCGCTGCTGCAATGACCACTTCGAGCTCCTCTCAAATGCAGGCTTATGGGCCTTAAGTCACTATCTGCCAGGGCCTCATCAACCTCCTGCGGGCCTGAATCCTGGCCCATGGTAGGGTTTCTAGTCGTATTCAGGCCGTTGGGGCCCAGTAGGAGGCACTTTTTTTGTTTTTTTGTTTTCTTTACTTATTGTTGCTATTTTTTTTCCAGTTTTTTGTTTTGTTTTCTGCATTATTTATTTTCTTTTGTTTTTTCTTTATTTTTTGATTCTTTTTTGCTTTTAGTTTTAGAAAAACTATAAACTTTCTGTTAGTGCCATTAGTTTTCAAATTTGAAAACATTTTTTTTGTTTTTTGGTTTCTTTCTTGCTTTATTTATTTTATTTTGTTTCTACTTACAACAAAATACTTATTGTCGCTATTTTTATTTTTTCCAGTTTTTGTTTTGTTTTCTGCATTATTTATTTTCTTTTGTTTTTTGCTTAATTTTTTAATTCTTTTTTGCTTTTAGTTTTAGAAAAATTATAAACTTTCTGTTAGTGGCATTACTTTTCAAATTTGAAAAAACTTTTTTGTTTTTTGTTTTCTTTGTTGCTTTATTTATTTTATTTTGTTTCTACTTACAACAAAATACTTATTGTTGCTATTTTTATTTTGTTTCCAGTTTTTTTGTTTTGTTTTCTGCATTATTTATTTTGTTTTGTTTTTTGCTTTATTTTTTAATTCTTTTTGCTTTTAGGTCAGCAAAATTATAAACTTTCTGTTAGTGCTATTAGTTTTAGAAAAATTATAAACTTTCTGTTAGTGCCATTAGTTTTCAAGTTTGAATAGTTAAAATATGAATTCTTTGAAATTTGTGTGAATCACAAGTTTGTGATTAACTTTACTAAAAAAATGAACATAGATGCGCCTATAGAGAAAATTCAACCTAAATTCATAATAAATTTCTATGAATTTCAGAGAAATTCACTATGAATTTAGGTCAAATTCCCTGTATAGGGGCATCTTTTTTCACTTTGAGAGGAGCTCAACAAGGCAGAGAGGGACGGGCTTATAAACCGGTGTGAGCGCCCTTCGGTTGGCGAGGTGGGACTAAACTCTGAGCGCAAGGAGGACCAACCCTTTAGTTCCGGTTTGTGGGACAAACCGAGACTAATGGTCATGGGCTAGGGGCGAGGCGCATTGGTCCCAGTTATGCGTGGAACTGCTGACCAAAAGGTCCAGATTTAACCGGGACCAATGGCCCACGTGGCTGCCCTCTTGATAGTGTTCTTGGTGAGAACATAGTTGACAAGGAGCGAACCGGGATTAATGGTATTACGAGGGCCGAACCATAAGACATTAAAAAATTTCATATGAACTCTGAAAAAGTTGAAAGTTGGCATGGTATCATAATTTCACCCACATAGCATGTGCATGTACAAAACGGACAATAGTATCATACTAAATGCATTACAAAGTTGGCATGGTATCATCATAATAGTTGCGGAGAAAGTCTTCACTTTTTCTTCGCTTGTGTCATTTGCTTATTGCGCCAGTAACCATGGATAATCTTCATCGCTTATCGTGATGCTTGGGTCAGCCTTGACTTTGAAGGGAGGAATTTCATGAAACTTTTCATAATCTTTAGACATGTCCTGCCTTTGCCCTCCACTCCCATGATGTCCCTTTTCTTGAAAGAACTATGTGGTTGGCTCATCGTATGATGTATTCGCTTCCTTATCTTTTCTTTTCTCGGTCCGTAGACATGTCCTTCACATAGATAACCTGTGCCACATCATTGGCTAGGATGAACGGTTCGTCGGTGTACCCAAGATTTTTTAGATCCACCGTTGTCATTCCGTCATCGTGGGTCTACACATACCCGCCTCTGACAGATTGACCCATTTGCGCTAAACAAAGGGACCTTAATATCATGTCCGTAGTCAAGTTCCCATATGTCCACTATGTAACCATAATATGTGTCCTTTCCCCTCTCGGTTGTTGCATCAAAGCGGACACCGCTGTTTTGGTTGGTGCTCTTTTGATCTTGGTCAATCGTGTAAAATGTATTCCCATTTATCTCGTATCCTTTGTAAATCAATACAGTCAAAGATGGTCCCCTGGACAACAAGTACAGCTCATCACAAACAGTGTTGTCACCTCTGAGACGTATTTCCAACCAACTGCTGAAAGTCCTGATGTGTTCACATGTAAACCAGTCGTCGACCGCCTCCGTGTGTTTGGAGCGCAGATCGTTCTTGTGTTCATCGACATACGGGTCACCAAGGTAGAGTTCTCAGAGAACTGTGTAGTGTGCTTGAGACCAAGAATATCCATAAACCTGCATATTATTGAGTCCCTTCCAAGCGTGCCTTTTTCCAAATCAGTCTCCCCTCATACCGCGATTTAGGGAGACCTATCTTCTTAAGGCCGTGAATGAAGTCAACACAAAACCCGATGACATCCTCTGCTTGATGGCCCATGGAGATGCTTCCTTCTGGCCTAGTGCGGTTACAGACATATTTCTTTAGGACTCCCATGAACCTCTCAAAGGGGAACATATTGTGTAGAAATACGGGCCCATAATGAAAATCTCGTCGCCTAGATGAACTAGGACGTGCGTCATGATATTGAAGAAGGATCGTGGGAACACCAGCTCGAAACTGACAAGACATTGCGCCACATCACTCCTTAGCCTTGGTACGATTTCTAGATCGATCACCTTCGAGAGATTGCATTGAGGAATGCATATAGCTTCACAATGGCTAATCGGACGCTTTTCCGTAGAAGCCCCTCAATGCAACCGGAAGCAGTGCGTCATAATCACGTGGCAGTCATGAGACTTTAGGTTCTGGAACTTTTTCTCTGGCATATTTATTATTCCCTTTATATTCGACGAGAAGCCAGTCAGGACCTTCATACTGAGCAGGCATTAAAAGAAGATTTCTTTCTCTTCTTTCGTAAGAGCGTAGCTGGCAGGACCTGATGAAGCTATGTACCTAGGGTAGGGTCATGGACCTGTCCAAGATACCCTCCCCAAGGACATCTCTAGAAGAATCACCTTTCAATCGACTCAGAAGTGTTCCACTCGACAGACTCGAAGACACTCGACCGTGAAGCCAACCACTCGACAGCCAGGAGATCTAAAGTCACTCCGCATGCTAACGGTCGGTCATTAAGTAGCTTTTATGGTCATAATAGCACTTTATTTGTGGCTTTACTGGTAACGCCCGACCTTAATGTACCTTAAACCCTGCATAATCGAGGGCGGAGGGTGCCGAGAACTCTATATAAGCCACCCTCCTCAGTGTCAAGGGTTCGCACCCCTGTAATTCATACACGCATAATCCAGTCGACCGCCTCCGGGCTCTGAGACGTAGGGCTATTACTTCTTCCGAGAAGGGCCTGAACTCGTAAAACTCGTGCGTATACAACTAATCCATAGCAAGGATCTTGCCTCTCCATTCCTACCCCCCTACATTACTGTTAGACTTAGAACCACGACAGTTGCCGCCCACCTTGGGGCAGATGTCTTAGCGACTTGTTGGAGAAGTTGCAGTTTTTCCGATCCCCTTCATCATGGTTTCAGGCGGAGGTTTGGCTGAGGGCACGAGATCCGTCTCGGCGCTTCGTGTTCATCGTTGACGACTCCACTTGGCTTCGTGGAGGCACCACTCAACGCCGACGCCGCTCCCGTTCATGGGCAACGACTTTCGCGTGCATCCATGGCATCCTCTTGCGGCATTTGTCGACCTAGTATCGGTCGGCTCGTGGCGTCCTCCCTCCTGTTGCCGCCCGGCGCAAGCGCTCTGGTCGGTCGAGACTTCAGCGGTGGGTGAGGCACGCGGTGGCTCGCCAGTCGGCCACCCCCAAGTCGCGGCGATCGAGCCCGACGAATCTCTCTACGGCCTGTTCGACCTGTCGACTGGCTCCGCAGAGACTGCATCCGAGTGCGACAGCAGTGATCCAGCGGCGGAAGTCCTGATGGTCGATGGACCACGCAGTCCTCCCGGCTTTCCCCGCGCCGACGGTGGCGACGGCGAAGGCGCTCCGTCGCATGCCCATGAAGAGTACCTCCCCGAGCCCCTCAGTTCGCTGCAGAGGGAGGAACTTCGCCGCCGGACCGGGGAGGCACGTCACAGTCCTATCGTTGGAGAAACCCCGAGGCCCGTGCCTTGAAGACGCCAAGGCCATTAACTTGGTTGAGCGCACTCGACCGAGAATCTCCAGCGAGTACTCGACGAACGAAGCGTGACAATGGGTCTCGAGATTCATCGACGTCGGCTCTTTCAGCCACCGACTCAGGTATATCGAACTCCGATTCAAAATTTAGCAGCTGCGGCCCGTATAGCAGAGTCGATTCAGCCTTCCCAGTCCGAGGCTGGCAGAGGCTTGTTGCAGATCAGAGCATTACTCCGGGCAGCAGGAGACCAGAATTCAGCTGTATCACAGTCGCGGAATAGGATCCACAGCAAATCCGTTGTTGCAGATACAGTTCAGTCGGCTCACAGCCCAAGATCGCCCCCCGAGGCGTGAGGGGTGTGGAGACCGGCGAGATCAGTATAGGAACCGTGAGCAGGATGATCACCGATTCGATCGCGATGATCGACGTCGAGTTCCACCCCTCCCCAAGGAGTGGGTCATACGTGCCTCGACAATGAGGATGACAGACGCCCTCACAGTGCTGGGCGAAGGATTCCAGTCGACCCCAGAGAACCAGGCTTTGATGCGAGATCCATTCTCGTTCAGGGTTTGGTCGACAGAAATAGAGCTCACCGAGGAGGTCATGACAAAGATGTACTCACTAGCAGCAGAGTGCACGTCTCAGGACCAGAGTGCTTCAGCAGAGCCATCGTGGGCGCGGTGATTCCTCCCAACTTCAAAGTTGGCGACCGAGTCGATAAGTTCACCGTGAGTCCAAACCTGATACTTGGCTTGAGGACTACCGAGTGGCTGATCAGATTGGCGGCGGCAATGATGAAGTGGCCATGAAACACCTGCCTCTTATGTTGGAGGGCTCAGCCGGGCGTGGCTGAACCAGTTAGCACCCAACAGCATTTACACTTGGGAAGATCTTTCCCGAGTGTTTGTCAGAACATTTGAAGGGACCTACAAGATACCAGCAGGGTTGACAGAATTGCAATCTTGCGTGCAGAAGACAAATGAAACTTTGAGGGATTACATCCAGAGATGGATCACGTTGCATCACACAGTGGAGAACGTGTCGGATCACCAGGCAGTTTGTGCCTTCAAGGAAGGCGTTAAGTACAGAACTGAGTCTGAAATTGATTGAACCGGAGACATGTCTCTCGAGTCGAATGATGGAGATTGCCACCAAGTATGCTAATGGTGAAGAAGAGGATCGGCTCGGAGTGGCAAGCACAAGTCAGTCGCTCATGAAACCGGAGGAGGAAATTCCAGTCGGAAGCAGAAGCGGAAAGCCGAGCCAGCTGCTCCTGGAGAAGCCTTGGCCGTGACTCAAGGAAAGCTTAAGGGGAAGCCCAAAGGGCCTTGGAACCCCAAGAAAGTGAAGGATCAAGACGGAAATGATGTATTAGACTTGCCATGCCACATTCACACAAAGAAAGATGAAGAGGGTAAACTCATTTACCCAAAGCATATGATGTCTACTACACAACCTTCTTCTTCCAGACGTTGCTGGGCCTGCAAGTGCACATGTTTGTAGGACAGTAGCAAATTTCCCTCAAGTGGATGACCAAAGGTTTATCAATCCGCGGGAGGCGTAGGATGAAGATGGTCTCTCTCAAGCAACCCTGCAACCAAATAACAAAAAGTCTCTTGTGTCTCCAACACACCCAATACAATGGTAAATTGTATAGGTGCACTAGTTCGGTGAAGAGATGGTGATACAAGTGCAATATGGATGGTAGATATAGGTTTTTGTAATCTGAAATAATAAAAACAGCAAGGTAACAAGTGATAAACGTGAGCGTAAACGGTATTGCAATGATAGGACACAAGGCCTAGGGTTCATACTTTCACTAGTGTAAGTTCTCTCAACAATAATAACATAGATAGATCATATAACAATCCCTCAACATGCAACAAAGAGTCACTCCAAAGACACTAATAGCGGAGAACAAACATAGAGATTATGGTCGGGTACGAAACCACCACAAAGTTATTCTTTCGGATCAATCTATAAAAGAGTTCGTACTAGAATAACACCTTAAGACACAAATCAACCAAAACCCTAATGTCACCTAGATACGCCATTGTCACCTCAAGTATCAAGGGCATGATTATACGATATGCATCACACAATCTCAGATTTATCCAACCAACATAAAAGTACTTCAAAGAGTGCCCCAAAGTTTCTATCGGAGAGTCAAGAACGTGTGCCAACCCCTATGCATAGGTTCCCAATGTCACGAAACCCGCAAGTTGATCACCAAAACATACATCAAGTGGCACATGATATCCCATTGTCACCACAGATAATCACCGCAAGACATACATCAAGTGTTCTCATAAAAGACTCAATCTGATAAGATAACTTCAAAAGGGGAAACTCAAATCATCACAAGAGAGTAGAGGGGGAGAAACATCATAAGATCCAACTACAATAGCAAAGCTCGGGGTACATCAGGATCGTATCACCTCAAGAACACAAGAGAGAGAGATCAAACACATAGCTACTGGTACATACTCTCAGCCCCGAGGGTGAACTACTCCCTCCTTGTCATGGAGAGCGCCGGGATGATGAAGATGGCCACCGGAGATGGATCCCCCCTCCGGCAGGGTACCGGAAAGGGGTCCCGATTGGTTTTTGGTGGCTACAGAGGCTTGCGTCGGCGGAACTCCCGATCTAGGTTCTGTTCTGGAAGTTTTAGGGTACGTAGGTATATATGGGTGAAAGGAGTACGTCGGTGGAGCTACGGGGCCCCCATGAGGCAGGGGGCACGCCCAGGGGGGTGGGTGCGCCCCCCACCCTCGTGAGCAACTCCCGTATCTTCTGACGTGGAGTCCAAGTCCATCAGGTGGGTTTCTTCACCAGTTGATTTCGTTCCGTTTTGACTCCGTCTGATTTTGCTTTTCCTCGAAACACTGAAATAGGCATAAAACAACAAATCTGGGCTAGGCCTCCGGTTAATAGGTTAGTCCCAAAAATAATATAAAAGTGGATAATAAAGCCCAATATTGCCTAAAACAGTAGATAAAGTAGCATGGAGCAATCAAAAATTATAGATACGTTGGAGACGTATCAAGCATCCCTAAGCTTAATTCCTGCTCGTCCTCGAGTAGGTAAATGATAAAAAAGAATTTTTGATGCGGAGTGCTACTTGGCATAATTTCAATGTAATTCTTCTTAATTGTGATATGAATATTCAGATCTGAAAGATTCAAGACAAAAGTTCATATTGACATAAAAATAATAATACTTCAAGCATACTAATCAAAATAATTATGTCATCTCAAAATAACATGGCCAAAGAAAGTTCATCCCTACAAAATCATATGGTTAGGCTATGCTTCATTTTCGTCACACAAAGATGTTCCCAACTTCTATACCCCGATGACAAGCCAAGCAATTGTTTCATACTTAAATAATCTCAAACTTTTTCAACCTTCACGCAATACATGAGCGTGAGCCATGGATATAGCACTATGGGTGGAATAGAATATGATGATGGGGATTGTGTGGAGAAGACAAAAAAGGAGAAAGTCTCATGTTGACGAGGATAATCAACGGGCTATGGAGATGCCCATCAATTGATGTTAACATGAGGAGTAGGGATTGCCATGCAACGGATGCACTAGAGCTATGAATGCTCAACAAAAGAAAACTAGTGGGTGTGCATCCAACTTGCTTGCTCATGAAGACCTAGGGCATTTGAGGAAGCCCATCGTAGGAATATACAAGCCAAGTTCTATAATGAAAAATTCCCACTAGTATAAAAAAGACAACTTATGAGACTCACTATATGAAAAACAGGGTGCTACTTTGAAGCACAATATATGAGACTCACTACATGAAGAACAAGGTGCTACTTTGAAGCACAATATATGAGACTCACTACATGAAGAACATGGTGCTACTTTGAAGCACAAGTGTGGAAAAAAAAGGATAGTAGCATTGCCCCTTTTTATTTTTATTTTTATTTTTTTGGGCCTTCTTTTTTTCTTTGGACTTTCTTTTTTTTTGGGACAATGCTCTATTGAATGATGATCATCACACTTCTATTGATTACAACATAAGGATTACAACTCGAAACTAGAACAAGGTATGACTCTATATGAATGCCTCCGTGATGTACCGGGATGGTGCAATGAATCAAGAGTGACATGTATGAAAAATAATGCATGGTGGCTTTGCCACAAATACGATGTCAACTACATGATCATGCAATGGCAATATGACAAAAGTAAAGTATGTCATGATGATGATGAACGGAATGGTGGAAAGTTGCATGGCAATATATCTCGGAATGGCTATGGAAATGCCATAATAGGTAGGTATGGTGGCTGTTTTGAGGAAGATATAAGGAGGTTTATGTGTGATAGAGCGTATCATATCACGGGGTTTGGATGAACCAGCGAAGTTTGCACCAACTCTCAAGGTGAGAAAGGGCAATGCACGGTGCCGAAGAGGCTAGCAAAGGCGGAAAGGTAAAAGTGCGTATAATCCATGGACTCAACATTAGTCAAAAGAACTCATATACTTATTGAAAAAATTTAGAAGTCATCAAAAACCAAGTACTACGCGCATGCTCCTAGGGGGATAGATTGGTAGGAAAAGACCATCGCTCGTCCCCGACCGCCACTCATAAGGATGCACAAGCTAGGTACACTTCACGTTTCAAATTTGTTACACAACTTTAACCATACATGCATGCTACGGGACTTGCAAACTTCAGCACAAGCATTTCTCAAATTCACAACTACTCAACTAGCACGACTTTGATATTATCACCTCCATATCTCAAAACAATTATCAAGCATCAAACTTTTCTTAGTATTCAACACACTCATAAGAATTCTTACAAATCTTGTATGCCTAGCATATTATGATTATTTAAGCAAATTACCATGCTATTTAAGACTCTCAAAATAGTATAAGTGAAGCATGAGAGTTCATCCATTTCTTAAAAATAAAACTACCATCGTGCTCTAAAAGATATAAGTGAAGCACTAGAGCAAACGACAAACTACTCTCCATAAGTCTGTATAAACCCAAATGCTTTGATCACACTATCAAAGCGTTTATTCCAACTCCGAGATGCTTGCACCAGTCCATAAATGGATCGCTGGAGCTTGCACACTTTGTTAGCTCCCTTTGGATCGATAAAACCTTACGGTTGCATCATATACAACTCTTCTTCCGTAAATCCATTCAGAATGCGGTCTTTACATCCATTTGCCAAATTTCATAATCATAAAATGCGGCAATTGCTAACATGATTCGGACAGACTTAAGCATCGCTTCGGGTGAGAAGGTCTCATCGTAGTCAATCCCTTGAACTTGTCGAAAACCCTTTATGCGACAAGTCGAGCTTTGTAGACAAAGCAATATTACCGTCGGCGTCGGTCTTCTTCTTGAAGATCCACTTGTTTTCTATTGCTTGCCGACCCTCGGGCAAGTCAACCAAAGTCCACACTTTGTTTTCATACATGGATCCCATCTCGGATTTCATGGCCTCAAGCCATTTTATGGAATCTGGGCTCACCATCGCTTCTTCATAGCTCGTAGGTTCATCATGATCTAGTAGCATGACTTCCGAACAGGATTGCCGTACCACTCAGTGCGGATTTTATTCTGGTTGATCTACGAGGTTCTGTAGTAACTTGATCTGAAGTTTCATGATCAACATCATCAACTTCCTCATTATTTGGTGTAGATGTCGCGAAACTGTTTTCTGTGATAAACTACTTTCAAATAATGGAGAAGGTACAGTTACCTCATCAAGTTCTACTTTCCTCCCACTCACTTCTTTCGAGAGAAACTCCGTCGCTAGAAAGGATCCATTCTTAGCAACCAATGTCTTGCCTTCGGATCTGTGATAGAAGGTGTACCCAACTGTCTCCTTTGGGTATCCTATGAAGACACATTTCTCCGATTTAGGTTCGAGCTTATCAGGTTGAAGCTTTTTCACATAAGCATCGCATCCCCAAACTTTGAGAAAGCGACAACTTTGGTTTCTTGCTAAACCACAGTTCATAAGGTGTCGTCTCAACGGATTTTGACGGTGTTCTATTCAGCGTGAATGCGGCCGTCTCAAGAGCATAACCCCAAAAGCGATAGCGGTAAATCTGTAAGAGACATCATAGATCGCACCATATCTAGTAAAGTGCGATTACGACGTTCGGACACACCATTGCTACTGTGGTGTTCCGGGTGGCGGAAGTTGCGAAACTATTCTGCATTGTTTCAAATGTAGACCAAACTTCGTAACTCAAATATTCGCCTCCACGATCAGATCGTAGAAACTTTATTTTCTTATTACGATGATTTTCAACTTCACTCTGAAATTCTTTGAACTTTTCAAATGTTTCAGACTTATGTTTCATCAAGAAGATATACCCATATCTGCTTAAATCATCTGTGAAGGTGAGAAAATAACGATATCCGCCACGAGCCTCAACATTCATTGGACCACATACATCTGTATGTATGATTTCCAACAAATTTGTTGCTCTCTCCATAGTACCGAGAAGCGGGGTTTTAGTCATATTGACATTGAGGCACGGTTCGCAAGTGCCAAGTGATTCATAATCAAGTGACTCAAAAAGTCCATCAGTATGGAGTTTCTTCATGCGCTTTATACCGATATGACCTAAACGGCAATGCCACAAATAAGTTGCACTATCATTATCAACTCTGCATCTTTTGGTTTCAACATTATGAATATGTGTATCACTACTATCGAGATTCATTAAAATAGACCACTCTTCAAGGGTGCATGACCATAAAAGATATTATTCATATAAATAGAACAACCTTTATTCTCTGATTTAAATGAATAACCGTCTCGCATCAAACAAGATCCAGATATAATGTTCATGCTTAACGCTGGCACCAAATAACAATTATGTAGGTCTAAAACTAATCCCGAAGGTAGATGTAGAGGTAGCGTGCCGACCGCGATCACATCGACTTTGGAACCATTTCCCACGCCGCATCGTCACCTCGTCCTTTGCCGGTGTTCGCAATCAGTAGTCCCTGTTTCGAGTTGCAAATATTAGCAATGTAACCGATTATCAAATACCCAGTGCTCTGCGAGCTCTAGTAAGGTACACATCAATAACATGTATATCACATATACCTATGTTCACTATGCCATCCTTCTTATCCGCCAAATACTTGGGGCAGTTCCGCTTCCAAAGGACTAGTCTGCTTGCAGTAGAAGCACTCAGTTTCAGGTTTAGGTCCAGACTTGGGTTTCTTCACTTGAGCAGCAACTTGTTTGCTGTTCTTCTTGAAGTTCCCCTTCTTCTTCCCTTTGCCTTTCTTCTTGAAACTAGTGGTCTTATTGACCATCAACACTTGATGCTCCTTCTTGATTTCTACCTCCGCAGCTTTCAAAGCATTGCGAAGAGCTCGAGCATAGTCTTTACTAACCCTTGCATATTATAGTTCATCACGAAGCCTTTGTAGCTTGGTGGCGTTGATTGAAGAATTCTGTCAATGACACAATCATCCGGAAGATCAACTCCCGGTTGAGTCAAGTGATTGTAATACCCGGACATTACGAGTATGTGCTCACCGATGCACCCATTCTCCTCCATTTTGCAGCTATAGAACTTATTGGAGACTTCATATCTCTCAATCCGGGCATTCTGTTGAAATATCAACTTCAACTCTTGGAACATCTCATATGCTCCACGACTTTCAAAACGTCGTTGAAGACCCGGTTCTAAGCCGTAAAGCATGGCACACTCGAACTATAGAGTAGTCATCGCCTTTGCTCTGCGGACGTTCTTAACGCCGTCGGTTACATCGGCGAGAGTTCGGCACCTAGCGGTGCATCCAGGACGTAACTCTTACGTGCAGCAATGAGGATAATCCTCGATTACGGACCCAGTCCGTGTAATTGCTACCATCATCTTTCAACTTTGCTTTCTCAAGGAACGCATTAAAATTCAACGGAACAACAACACGAGCCATCTATCTACAAATGCATATAGACAAGCAAGATACTATCAGTACTAAGTTCATGATAAATTTAAGTTCAATTAATCATATTACTTAAGAACTCCCACTTAGACAGACATCTCTCTAGTCATCTAAGTGATCACGTGATCCAAATCAACTAAACCATAACCGATCATCACGTGAGATGGAGTAGTTTTCAATGGTGAACATCTTATGTTGATCATATCTACTATATGATTCACGTTCGACCTTTCGGTCTCCGTGTTCCGAGGCCATATCTGCATATGCTAGGCTCGTCAAGTATAACCTGAGTATTCTGCGTGTGCAAAACTGGCTTGCACCCGTTGTAGATGGACGAGAGCTTATCACACCCGATCATCACGTGGTGTCTCGGCACGACGAACTTTGGCAACGGTGCATACTGTGGAGAACACTACTTGATAATTTTAGTGAGAGATCATCTTAAAATGCTACCGTCAAACAAAGCAAAATAAGATGCATAAAGGATAAACATCACATGCAATCAATATAAGTGATATGATATGGCCATCATCATCTTGTGCTTGTGATCTCCATCTCCGAAGCACCGTCGTGATCACCATCGTCACCGGCGCGACACCTTGATCTCCATCGTAGCATCGTTGTCGTTTACGCCATCTATTGCTTCTCGACTATCGCTACCGCTTAGTGATAAAGTAAAGCAATTACAGGCGTTGCATTTCATACAATAAAGCGACAACCATATGGCTCCTGCCAGTTGCCGATAACTCGGTTACAAAACATGATCATCTCATACAATAAAATATAGCATCACGTCTTGACCATATCACATCACAACATGCCCTGCAAAAACAAGTTAGACGTCCTCTACTTTGTTGTTGCAAATTTTACGTGGCTGCTACGGGCTGAGCAAGAACCGTTCTTATCTACGCATCAAAACCATAACGATACTTCACAAATAGACTCCGTTTAACCTTCTCAAGGACCGGGCGTATGCCACACTCGGTTCAACTAAAGTGAGAGAGACAGACACCCGCCAGCCACCTTTAAGCACGAATGCTCGTAACGGTGAAACCAGTCTCGCGTAAGCGTCTGGCGTAATGTCGGTCCGGGCCGCTTCATCTCACAATACCGCTGAACCAAAGTATGACATGCCGGTAGGCGGTATGACTTGTATCGCCCACAACTCACTTGTGTTCTACTCGTGCATATGACATCAACGCATAAAACCAGGCTCGGATGCCACTTGTTGGGTAACGCAGCAATTTCAAAAATTTTCCCTCGCACACAGGACCATGGTGATGGCATAGCAACGAGAGGGGAGAGTGTTGTCTCACGTACCCTCGTGAGACCGTGGCGGAAGCGATCACAACGTAGAGGAAGTAGTCGTACTTTCTCCTCGCGATCCTGCCGATCCCAGCGCCGTTACTCCGGCACCTCCGAGTCGATGATGACGTAGAGGAAGTAGTCGACGTTCTCCTCACGATCCAGCCGATCACAGCGCCCGTTACTCCGGCGCCTCCGAGTTCTTGGCACACGTTCAGCTCGATGGCGCTCCACGGGCTTCGATCCAGCAAAGCTCCGGGAGGGGAGTTCCGTCGACTGACGGCGTGGTGGCGATCTTGATGTTTCACCGTCGCAGGCTTCGCCTAAGCACCGCTACTGATATGACCGAGGTGGAATATGGTGGAGGGGGCACCGCACACGGCTAAGGAACGATCTCAAGGATCAACTTGTGTCTTCTAGGGTGCCCCTCCCCGTATATAAAGGAGGGAGGGAGGAGGTGGCCGCCACCAAGGGGCGCACCATTGGAGGAAACCTACTCCAAGTAGGTTTCCCTCTCTTTTCCTTATTTCACTTGGAGGGGGAAGGAAGGAGTACTAGCATTTAGGAATAAGTACTAGTAGTAGGAATAGGAAGAGGGGGAAGGAGAAAAGGAAAGGGGGGGCCGGCCCCCCTCCCCAATTCGGATTGGGCTTGGGGGGGCGCGCCCCCCTCCCTTGTTCCTTCTCCCTTATTCCTATATGGGCCCAATAAGGCCCATATACCTCCCGGGGTTCCGTAACCTCCCGAGCTCCAAACTTCTCCGGAACCTTTCCGGTGTCCAAATATATCCGTCCAATATATTAATCTTTATGTCTCGACCATTTCGAGACTCCTCGTCATGTCCGTGATCATATCCGGGACTCGAACAACCTTCGTACATCAAAATACACAAACTCATAATATAACCGTCATCGAAACCTTAAGCGTGCGGACCCTACGGTTCGAGAACAATGTAGACATGACCGAGACACATCTCCGGTCAATAACCAATAGCGGGACCTGGATGCCCATATTGGTTCCTACATATTCTACGAAGATCTTTATCGGTCAGACCGCATAACAACATACGTTGTTCCCTTTGTCATCGGTATGTTACTTGCCCGAGATTCGATCGTCGGTATCCAATACCTAGTTCAATCTCGTTACCGGCAAGTCTCTTTACTCGTTCCGTAATACATCATCTCACAACTAACTCATTAGTTGCGATGCTTGCAAGGCTTATGTGATGTGTATTACCGAGAAGGCCCAGAGATACCTCTCCGACAATCGGAGTGAAAAAACCTAATCTCGAAATACGCCAACCCAACAAGTACCTTTGGAGACACCTGTAGTACTCCTTTATAATCACCCGATTACGTTGTGACGTTTGGTAGTACCCAAAGTGTTCCTCCGTAAACGGAGTTGCATAATCTCATAGTTATAGGAACATGTATAAGTCATGAAGAAAGCAATAGCAACATACTAAACGATCAAGTGCTAGGCTAACGGAATGGGTCATGTCAATCAGATCATTCTCCTAATGATGTGATCCCGTTAATCAAATGACAACTCATGTCTATGGTTAGGAAACATAACCATCTTTGATTAACGAGCTAGTCAAGTAGAGGCATACTAGTGACACTCTGTTTGTCTATGTATTCACACATGTATTATGTTTCCGGTTAATACAATTCTAGCATGAATAATAAACATTTATCATGATATAAGGAAATAAATAATAACTTTATTATTGCCTCTAGGGCATATTTCCTTCAGTCTCCCACTTGCACTAGAGTCAATAATCTAGTTTACTGAGTAATGATTCTAACACCCATGGAGTCTTGGTGCTGATCATGTTTTGCTCATGGAAGAGGCTTAGTCAACGGGTCTGCAATGTTCAGATCCGTATGTACTTTGCAAATCTCTATGTCTCCCACTTGGACTTGGTCCCGAATGGAATTGAAGCGTCTCTTGATATGCTTGGTCCTCTTGTGAAATCTGGATTCCTTTGCCAAGGCAATTGCACCAAGATTGTCACGTAAGATCTTCATTGGTCCCGATGCACTAGGTATAACACCTAGATCGGAAATGAACTCTTTCATCCAGACTCCTTCATTTGCTGCTTCTGAAGCAGCTATGTACTCTGCTTCACATGTAGATCCCGCCACGACGCTTTGTTTAGAACTGCACCAACCGACAGCTCCACCGTTTAACAAAAACACGTATCCGGGTTTGCGATTTAGAATCGTCCGGATCAGTGTCAAAGCTTGCATCGACGTAACCATTTACGACTAGCTCTTTGTCACCTCCATATACGAGAAACATATCCTTAGTCCTTTTCGTATTTCAGGATGTTCTTGACCGCTGTCCGATGATCCACTCTGGATTACTTTGGTACCTTCCTGCCAAGCTTTCTTTGCTAAGCATACGTCAGTCCGTACACAGCATTGCATACATGATAGAGCCTATGGCTGAAGCATAGGGAACATCTTTCATTTTCTCTCTATCTTCTGCTTTGTGGTCGGGCATTGAGTCGACTCAATTTCACACCTTGTAATACAGGTAAAAACCTTTCTTTGCCTGATCCATTTTGAACTTCTTCAAAACTTTATCAAGGTATGTGCTTTGTGAAAGTCCAATTAAGCGTCTTGATCTATCTCTATAGATCTTGATGCCCAATATGTAAGCAGCTTCACCAAGGTCTTTCATTGAAAACTCTTGTTTAAGTATCCCTTTATGCTATCCAGAAATTCTATATCATTTCCGATTAGTAATATGTCATCTACATATAATATCAGAAATGCTACTGAGCTCCCACTCACTTTCTTGTAAATACAGGCTTCTCCATAAGTCTCAGATAAACCCAAATGCTTTGATCACACTATCAAAGCGTTTATTCCAACTCCGAGATGCTTGCACCAGTCCATAAATGGATCGCTGGAGCTTGCACACTTTGTTAGCTCCCTTTGGATCGATAAAACCTTCTGGTTGCATCATATACAACTCTTCTTCCGTAAATCCATTCAGGAATGCGGTCTTTACATCCATTTGCCAAATTTCATAATCATAAAATGCGGCAATTGCTAACATGATTCGGACAGACTTAAGCATCGCTACGGGTGAGAAGGTCTCATCGTAGTCAATCCCTTGAACTTGTCGAAAACCCTTTGCGACAAGTCGAGCTTTGTAGACAGCAATATTACCGTCATCGTCAGTCTTCTTCTTGAAGATCCACTTGTTTTCTATTGCTTGCCGACCCTCGGGCAAGTCAACCAAAGTCCACACTTTGTTTTCATACATGGATCCCATCTCAGATTTCATGGCCTCAAGCCATTTTATGGAATCTGGGCTCACCATCGCTTCTTCATAGCTCGTAGGTTCATCATGATCTAGTAGCATGACTTCCAGAACAGGATTGCCGTACCACTCTGGTGCGGATTTTATTCTGGTTGATCTACGAGGTTCTGTAGTAACTTGATCTGAAGTTTCATGATCAACATCATCAACTTCCTCATTATTTGGTGTA
Source organism: Aegilops bicornis (assembly GCA_021605145.1). Taxonomy (NCBI): domain Eukaryota; kingdom Viridiplantae; phylum Streptophyta; class Magnoliopsida; order Poales; family Poaceae; genus Aegilops; species Aegilops bicornis. The sequence goes on along the minus strand of CM038675.1, from coordinate 100,467,468 downwards.
GATGTCGCAGAAACTGTTTTCTGTGATAAACTACTTTCAAATAATGGAGAAGGTACAGTTACCTCATCAAGTTCTACTTTCCTCCCACTCACTTCTTTCGAGAGAAACTCCTTCTCTAGAAAGGATCCATTTTAGCAACAAATGTCTTGCCTTCGGATCTGTGATAGAAGGTGTACCCAACTGTCTCCTTTGGGTATCCTATGAAGACACATTTCTCCGATTTAGGTTCGAGCTTATCAGGTTGAAGCTTTTTCACATAAGCATCGCATCCCCAAACTTTGAGAAACGACAACTTTGGTTTCTTGCTAAACCACAGTTCATAAGGTGTCGTCTCAACGGATTTTGACGGTGTTCTATTCAGCGTGAATGCGGCCGTCTCAAGAGCATAACCCCAAAACGATAGCGGTAAATCTGTAAGAGACATCATAGATCGCACCATATCTAGTAAAGTGCGACACGACGTTCGGACACACCATTGCGCTGTGGTGTTCCGGTGGCGAGAGTTGCTAAACTATTCTGCATTGTTTCAAATGTAGACCAAACTCGTAACTCAAATATTCGCCTCCACGATCAGATCGTAGAAACTTTATTTTCTTATTACGATGATTTTCAACTTCACTCTGAAATTCTTTGAACTTTTCAAATGTTTCAGACTTATGTTTCATCAAGAAGATATACCCATATCTGCTTAAATCATCTGTGAAGGTGAGAAAATAACGATATCCGCCATACGAGCCTCAACATTCATTGGACCACATACATCTGTATGTATGATTTCCAACAAATTTGTTGCTCTCTCCATAGTACCGAGAACGGGGTTTTAGTCATCTTGCCCATGAGGCACGGTTACGCAAGTGCCAAGTGATTCATAATCAAGTGACTCAAAAGTCCATCAAGATGGAGTTTCTTCATGCGCTTTATACCGATATGACCTAAACGGCAATGCCACAAATAAGTTGCACTATCATTATCAACTCTGCATCTTTTGGTTTCAACATTATGAATATGTGTATCACTACTATCGAGATTCATTAAAAATAGACCACTCTTCAAGGGTGCATGACCATAAAAGATATTATTCATATAAATAGAACAACCTTTATTCTCTGATTTAAATGAATAACCGTCTCGCATCAAACAAGATCCAGATATAATGTTCATGCTTAACGCTGGCACCAAATAACACTTATTTAGGTCTTAAACTAATCCCGAAGGTAGATGTTGAGTTAGCGTGCCGAACGAGATCACTTCGACTTTGGAACCTTTTCCCACGCGCATCGTCACCTCGTACTTTGCCAGTGTTCGCTTTATCTGTAGTCCCCGTTTAGAGTTGCAAATATTAGCAATGTAACCAGTATCAAATACCCAGTGCTACTGGAGCTCTAGTAAGGTACACATCAATAACATGTATATCACATATACCTTTGTTCACTTTGCCATCCTTCTTATCCGCCAAATACTTGGGGCAGTTCCGCTTCCAAAGGACCGATGCGCTTGCGGTAGAAGCACTCGATTTCAGGTTTAGGTCCAGACTTGGGTTTCTTCACTTGAGCAGCAACTTGTTTGCTGTTCTTCTTGAAGTTCCCCTTCTTCTTCCCTTTGCCTTTCTTCTTGAAACTAGTGGTCTTATTGACCATCAACACTTGATGCTCCTTCTTGATTTCTACCTCCGCAGCTTTCGGCATTGCGAAGAGCTCGAGCATAGTCTTTACTAACCCTTGCATATTATAGTTCATCACGAAGCCTTTGTAGCTTGGTGGCGGTGATTGAAGAATTCTGTCAATGACACAATCATCCGGAAGATCAACTCCCGGTTGAGTCAAGTGATTGTAATACCCGGACATTACGAGTATGTGCTCACCGATGCACCCATTCTCCTCCATTTTGCAGCTATAGAACTTATTGGAGACTTCATATCTCTCAATCCGGGCATTCTGTTGAAATATCAACTTCAACTCTTGGAACATCTCATATGCTCCACGACTTTCAAAACGTCGTTGAAGACCCGGTTCTAAGCCGTAAAGCATGGCACACTGAACTATAGAGTAGTCATCAGCTTTGCTCGCCAGACGTTCTTAACGCCGTCGGGCCAGCATCAAGAAGAAGTTCGCACCTAGCGGTGCATCCAGGGCGTAACTCTTCTCAGGCAGCAATGAGGATAATCCTCGTGTTACGGACCCGATCCGTGTAATTGCTACCATCATCTTTCAACTTTGCTTTCTCAAGGAACGCATTAAAATTCAACGGAACAACAACACGAGCCATCTATCTACAAATGTACATAGACAAGCAAGATACTATCGGTACTAAGTTCATGATAAATTTAAGTTCAATTAATCATATTACTTAAGAACTCCCACTTAGACAGACATCTCTCTAGTCATCTAAGTGATCACGTGATCCAAATCAACTAAACCATAACCGATCATCACGTGAGATGGAGTAGTTTTCAATGGTGAACATCTTATGTTGATCATATCTACTATATGATTCACGTTCGACCTTTCGGTCTCCGTGTTCCGAGGCCATATCTGCATATGCTAGGCTCACAAGTATAACCTGAGTATTCTGCGTGTGCAAAACTGGCTTGCACCCGTTGTAGATGGACGTGGAGCTTATCACACCCGATCATCACGTGGTGTCTCGACACGACGAACTTTGGCAACGGTGCATACTCGTGGAGAACACCACTTGATAATTTTAGTGAGAGATCATCTTAAAATGCTACCGTCAAACAAAGCAAAATAAGATGCATAAAGGATAAACATCACATGCAATCAATATAAGTGATATGATATGGCCATCATCATCTTGTGCTTGTGATCTCCATCTCCGAAGCACCGTCGTGATCACCATCGCCACCGGTAGCGACACCTTGATCTCCATCGTAGCATCGTTGTCGTTTCGCCATCTATTGCTTCTCGACTATCGCTACCGCTTAGTGATAAAGTAAAGCAATTACAAGCGTTGCATTTCATACAATAAAGCGACAACCATATGGCTCCTGCCAGTTGCCGATAACTTCGGTTACAAAACATGATCATCTCATACAATAAAATATAGCATCACGTCTTGACCATATCACATCACAACATGCCCTGCAAAAACAAGTTAGACGTCCTCTACTTTGTTGTTGCAAATTTTACGTGGCTGCTACGGGCTGAGCAAGAACCGTTCTTATCTACGCATCAAAACCATAACGATACTTCGTCAAATAGACTCCGTTTTAACCTTCTCAAGGACCGGGCGTAGCCACACTCGGTTCAACTAAAGTGAGAGAGACAGACACCCGCCAGCCACCTTTAAGCACGAATGCTCGTAACGGTGAAACCAGTCTCGCGTAAGCGTCTGGCGTAATGTCGGTCCGGGCGCTTCATCTCACAATACCGCTGAACCAAAGTATGACATGCCGGTAGGCAGTATGACTTGTATCGCCCACAACTCACTTGTGTTCTACTGCGTGCATATGACATCAACGCATAAAACCAGGCTCGGATGCCACCGTTGGGTAACGCAGCAATTTCAAAAATTTTCCCTCGCACACACAGGACCATGGTGATGGCATAGCAACGAGAGGGGAGAGTGTTGTCTACGTACCCTCGGAGACCGTAAGCGGAAGCGATCACAACGTAGAGGAAGTAGTCGTACTTTCTCCTCGCGATCCTGCCGATCCCAGCGCCGTTACTCCGGCACCTCCGAGTCGATGATGACGTAGAGGAAGTAGTCGTACGTTCTCCTCACGATCCAGCCGATCACAGCGCCCGTTACTCGGCGCCTCGAGTTCTTGGCACACGTTCAGCTCGATGGCGCTCCACGGGCTTCGATCCAGCAAAGCTCGGGGAGGAGTTCCGTCGAAGACGACGGCGTGGTGGACGATCTTGATGTTTCACCGTCGCAGGGCTTCGCCTAAGCACCGCTACGATATGACCGAGGTGGAATATGGTGGAGGGGGGCATCGCACACGGCTAAGGAACGATCTCAAGGATCAACTTGTGTCTTCTAGGGTGCCCCCCCTCCCCCGTATATAAAGGAGGGAGGGAGGAGGTGGCCGGCCACCAAGGGGCGCACCATTGGAGGGAAACCTACTCCAAGTAGGTTTCCTCTCTTTCCTTATTTCACTTGGAGGGAAGGAAGGAGTACTAGCATTTAGGAATAAGTACTAGTAGTAGGAATAGGAAGAGGGGAAGGAGAAAAGGAAAGGGGCGGCCCCTTCCCCAATTCGGATTGGGCTTGGGGGGCGCCCCCTCCTTGTTCCTTCTCCCTTATTCCTATATGGGCCCAATAAGGCCCATATACCTCCCGGGGTTCCGTAACCTCCGGAGCTCCAAACTTCTCCGGAACCTTTCCGGTGTCCAAATATATCCGTCCAATATATTAATCTGTATGTCTCGACCATTTCGAGACTCCTCGTCATGTCCGTGATCATATCCGGGACTGCGAACAACCTTCGGTACATCAAAATACACAAACTCATAATATAACCGTCCTTGAAACCTTAAGCGTGCGGACCCTACGGTTCGAGAACAATGTAGACATGACCGAGACACATCTCCGGTCAATAACCAATAAGCGGGACCTGGATGCCCATATTGGTTCCTACATATTCTACGAAGATCTTTATCGGTCGAACCGCATAACAACATACGTTGTTCCCTTTGTCATCGGTATGTTACTTGCCCGAGATTCGATCGTCGGTATCCAATACCTAGTTCAATCTCGTTACGGCAAGTCTCTTTACTCGTTCCGTAATACATCATCTCACAACTAACTCATTAGTTGCGATGCTTGCAAGGCTTATGTGATGTGTATTACCGAGAAGGCCCAGAGATACCTCTCCGAGCAATCGGAGTGACAAAACCTAATCTCGAAATCGGCAACCCAACAAGTACCTTTGGAGACACCTGTAGTACTCCTTTATAATCACCCGATTCACGTTGTGGCGTTTGGTAGTACCAAAGTGTTCCTCCGGTAAACGGAGTTGCATAATCTCATAGTTATAGGAACATGTATAAGTCATGAAGAAAGCAATAGCAACATACTAAAGCGATCAAGTGCTAGGCTAACGGAATGGGTCATGTCAATCAGATCATTCTCCTAATGATGTGATCCCGTTAATCAAATGACAACTCATGTCTATGGTTAGGAAACATAACCATCTTTGATTAACGAGCTAGTCAAGTAGAGGCATACTAGTGACACTCTGTTTGTCTATGTATTCACACATGTATTATGTTTCCGGTTAATACAATTCTAGCATGAATAATAAACATTTATCATGATATAAGGAAATAAATAATAACTTTATTATTGCCTCTAGGGCATATTTCCTTCACTAGCCAGGAAAAGAACTTGCAAGTTGTCGGTGCTCTGGACTTCCATATTTCCGTGGCCCCTGCCGCCTCAATTCTTGTGGCAAAGTGAGCACGATAGGCTGTTCGGGCGGAGAACAAGCCATTATCTTCCCATGTCCAGACAATCTTGTCTTCGATCCCTTCCGCAAGTTCGACAAACCGAACTCGATCAACCAATCTCAGAAATTCTTGTATGCCTTGGGCGTCCATGTTGGGTGACACGTCACGCCACCATTGCCCAGACATAGCTTCTCTCACTGTTCTGACCTTGGCTGCGCTCTTCTTGACGACACTGAATAGGTTTGGCATGATGTCATGTATGCGTCCCTCCTGGAGCCACCAATCCGTCCAGAATAGTACCGTGGCTCCATCCCCCAAGATGCATTTCGTGGCTGCTCTGTAGATGGCTAGCGAGTCCGAAGAGACTTGGAGATTAAATTCTGCCCATGGTCTGGTCAGATCCGTCCGTGCCAGCACGGCCATCTCGCTCTCGGCCAAGTATTGAGTAGGCGCAAGTTGGGCACTCCCAGCCCACCGTATTCCTTGGGCGAACAGACTTTGTCCCGAGCCACCAAACAAAGGCCCTTCTGTAATGCGTCGCGTCGACCCTTCCATAGAAACCCTCTACAAATTTTGTTGGCAGCTTCAATTGTCTTAACTGGAAGGTCCAACGCCATCATGGCGTGAATGGGCATAGATGCCGGTGGTCTTCACCAGCTCGATCGTCCTGCGATAAAGTAGTCTCGCTTGCCAGCGGGTAGTCTGTCGACCATCTTATCCACCAAATATTGCAGTTGACTCGCCGTGATCTTCCGTAGTCCCAACGGCAAGCCAAAGGTATCTACAAGGCCATCCCAGCACTTGGCAACCCATATCAGCAGTAACCATGCTGATTTGCTCATCGATGCACCTAATCGGGTGCGCGGAACACTTGGCTAAATTCGTGCGTAGTCCGATGCCATCCCAAAATCTTGCAATAGAAGTCTGCATGCCCGTATACTTTGGGCCTCCGGCTTGATGAATGTTACCACTTCATCTGCGAAGATCGAGGTGTGATTCCGAAGGTCTGTCGGCGCTGAAAGCGGCGCGAGGACACCTGAATCCGCGGCGTGGTTGAGTAGGCCTAGCCACAAACAGCATGTAGGGCTATTACCGGATAATGTTTTTCGGGGCTAAAGCTGTCTAAATCCTTGTCTTGTGTGTTGATCCGCCTCGCATCTCTCGATTCCGACCAACCCCTTCAAGCTACCGCATAGATACGTTGGCCTTACGACTAAGTCCTCACACTAGGACATCTGACGTGACAATTCCACAACAGTTGGCGCCCACCGTGGGGCCTGCGCACGGTGGTGTTGAGTTCTTGGAGGGATCTTCCCAAGGTTTCGAGAAGCTCATGATTTAGCGGATAAAGAAGAACCCGCACGATCAGATCTACATCGTCGGTGGCCGCTCTTTCCTATTTTGGCAAGTCTTCACCATCGTGTGTTTCGCTCATCGACGAGCAGCCGGCTGTTTGAGTCGAAGTCTAGCATCCGAAAACATTCGATACGAGGTACAAGTCACCGAAACCTACACCTTCGTACGTGTCCAAATCTAAACCGGAGCATCAGATTCCATAGCTATTGCATGGCGTGGCTCCCTAGGCTTGCTGCCAATTTCTCAACGGATCAAGGCCGAATCCTCGAGCACGTGGACCAGCAGTTGAAAAAAAAAGTGCAAACAACACGGACATGGATAAGGCCACGATTCAGGAACAGATGCGGTGGTGGCTTTGCCAACGAGCCGCCTGCTAGTGTCACATGAGGAAGCCGGCCGTCCCGCCTCCGCCGCCCACAGCCTCGCGCCTCCATTGCTGCGCGGGCTGCTGCCCTCGTTCACCTCTGCTTTGGACCGCCGTGCCTCGCCGGATCCGCCTCTGCCTCAGCCCGCCGCGCCTCGCCCTGCACCCGCCTCCGTCCCGAGCAACAAGTCACCGCCTCAGCTGCTTTTGTTGTTCAAGGTGAGCCGGATGTGACCCAGGCATAGACGCGGACTCGGCCTCCGTCGCCGCGGCCGCGCGCCGCTTCCACATTGCCAAGTCATCGAGTCGCCGTCAAATCACTGCAGGATGTCGCCAAGTTGCAACAAGTTTGACCCCGAGCCATCGTCGGGCTACCACGGTTGCCTTTAAGCCGGCGCCTCCGTGGCCGAGCCGTCTCCGCGATGGCGGGTCAATGCCGAGCCACTGCTGAAACCTCGCCGACCTCTGCCGTGGCTGGCCGGTCCGCCTCTGCCCCAGTTTGCTACGGTTGCTGTAGCCCGTTTGGCCGGGTCGGCCGCCTCGAGCCGCCTTGTTCCACTGTTATGACCCGCCCTTGCTTTGGAGCTTCTCCATGTTAAAGCATCAAGCTGACGAGGCCGTGACCCGTCGGCGCCCTGCTGAACCACCGCTGCTCTCCACGTTTTCCACTACGCCTCCGAGCTGTTTACACTAGGCTGCCGCGCCCCTGGGCTACTTCCGCTGGACTGCTGCACTGCCGAGCTGCCCTTGTTTTTGCTGATGGTTTTCTCATACCTCATGCGGGACGCTGCTTCAGTGCCTTTGTGAAGCAAAGGCACAGAACGCCTTAGCCTAGCATATCAGCCACTCGTTTTTCATCAGACGCACATGATAGGCTGAAGGCAAAACACACTCAGACTTGCTGTTTTTAGGAGAGACAGAGGAATGACAGCAGCGATGCACTAACGCTCTCCAGCCTGAATATTTGCACACAAAATATTTGATGCTAAAGATCATTCGGCTGTCAGTTAGTTCGTTGATGTTTCAAAAATCTGACAGTAGGCACTGGAAAAACTGACATTCAGTGTACCAAGTTGACCTTATATCAAAGAAATTTGTACAATCTGTACCACTTAACATGTAAAATCTGAAGCAATCAGAGAAGGAAATACAAACAAGGTAACATCATAATTTCCAAGCACTTGATAATCAATAGTTCTGTAGCATAGCACTGCAATTTTCAAGCACATGACATTGAAAGTCTGAGGCATTGTGAATCACATTTTGTAGCAATAAGTACTACTGATGATCAAAGTCTGTTACATAATAGGCCGTTTCACTTGTACTCTTAGGCCAAAAAGGACTATAGTTATCCCCCAAATATTTCCAAAAAACTATAGTTAACCCCCAAAGTACCATGTAACCAACATCTAGACATTAGAAGAAATTTGCACCATAAAGACTGTCATCACCATCACCATCACCACAAGTAGGGGAGCAGTTAGGAGCTGAGTAAAGCTCTCAATGGCAATGTACTTTTCATTCTCTGCATTTGGGCTTCTCTTGCTGCCATCATTCTCCACGTCTACTTTGGGCTGCACATCATCCTTTTTCTTTTTTGCTGCCAATGAAAGTTCCACTAATTAGTGTATTAATAGATGAAAACAATTTTTGTTATGTCCAGATTAGAATATACCTTTGCTCCTTTTTGGTTGAAGCAGGAGGTTTAGTTACCTTGCGCTTGCCCTTGTGCAACTTATCAAGCCAATTATTCTTTCTTTTTGAATTTTTGGATTGAACCTCCTTTTCTTCGATCGTGCTGCTCTTAGCAAGTCATCTCCTTGCTGCATATTTGGGTCATCATTTTCCGGCCTTTCTAGGTTCATTCATGTCACTAGTAGATGCATTGAGTTTTTCCCCCAACTGTGGACCAAAACAATCAAGTGCATTTTCTAATATCAAGCAACAGTCGGTAGAGTAGTCCACGTTATATGCAATGTCATGAAATATATGAGATAGTCCCTTGTAACGGAAGCAGAGCTTCCAGTTTTGGATTTTCTACCACATTCCTTCCTTGCCTATCCAATATGCTTCCTTTACGTGCTTCCCTAGTCCATCTCTTGAAGATATAATGTGTTGGCAATGTTTTTATGTTCATCAAATCAAGCAATTTCAATCCATGTCCACACAATATTCCTGTCCTTTCAAACATTCTGCAAGCACATGTTGCTGTTTGGTTCAAAGGATCACCTATCACTATACGCTCATCTTCAAAATCACCATGCAAACTACCAATAGTAACAACATATTTGTTTTCATCCAATAATCTAGTGCATGCAGCCATGGATCTTTCATACTCGCTTTGGAAAGCTTCAAAAATTATGGGAGTGTAAACTTTGCTTACTTGTACCAACATAGGCGTGCTCATCTTGATTCGTGGTATGTTTTTTCTTGCTTCAAATTCAGATTCCAGCTCCTTGTTTCTCTTTACCTCCACTATCCTTGTAAAATGTTTCAAAAATCTGACAATATGAAAATCAGATTTCAAATGGTTCTTCAATGAATTGTTGAAGCTCTCACTTAGTTGTGTACTCCTCACTCCCAAACTGAAGACATCTCGCATAAAACATTCAGCCCATTTTTCCTTTACCTTGTAGATACTATCAAACCAAGTTTGCTTATGCACTCTACACCTCATATTGGCAAAGGCTTCTTCAAATGCTTCCTTGTCCTCATAGCCATACATACAAGCCTTGAAAATCAGTGAGAATATGTGGTTCTTCGTCTTCATCTTTCTCTTCACCCTCATCTTTCTCTTCACCCTCATCTTTCTCTTCGCCCTTAACTGGAGATAGATGTTTGTGACATTTTGCATTATGTGAAAGGTACATAGTCCATGATATGCTTTTGTAAAGACATCCTTTACAGCTTTTCCCATTGCAATATCTTGATCGGTATAAATAGTTCTAGGTTGCCTTCCATTATGCGCAGCTAGAAAAGTGTTGAAAAGCCATTGAAATGAGGCAAATGTTTCATCAAACATTAGTGCAGCACCAAAAACAGTAGTCTCCCTAAACTAATTGAGCCCAAGAAAAACATCAAGCGGACGATATTCCTTGTTTGTGCCAAAAGTAGTGTCAAATGTGACAACATTGCGAAGTGTGCATAGTCGACCATCATTTTAGCATCAACCCAGAAAATGTTTGTTATATCCTCCTCGACAATCCAGCTGCAAAGCATATTGAAATGATGGGTTTTCAACAATTTTGTCTTGAAAATACTTCAACATGCTGCCCGCCTGACCAAAAGCCAACTAACTCTGCCTCTTGCTTTGCAAATGATTTCTGTGATCACGAGGAGTGTAGCCGAGATTAAGTCGTCCACCAACTTGACGAGTAGCAAGCTCATATGCAGCTTGAGGCCTAATTCGAGAATCATCCGCTGCTTCGATTTCAAAAGCTTGAAATTCTGAAATTTTCCTTTGGGACGCCATCAAGTGGCGGGTTTGTGGCAAGTGAAGGAGGTGATTATGCTCAAGAACTACATCAGTGACTTCCAAGTTTTGGACTCTCGATCCAATGTAAGACTGATCCGAGCTTTGCAATCAGTTCTTGTTTCAGCTCTAAAGCACTTCTGAGCGGATTCCCTTTGCCCTTTTTCCGATGGCCTTCATTGGCACAAACAAATCTGCAAGAGGTTATCTTACCATCAAATTTGCTCACATTGTTGTACCTTTTCCTCACATCAAAGCCAGCACGACCACCATATGCTCTCCAAAATAGCCAAGCCTCCTCTGAACTTTTAAATAACATGCCAACTTGAGGCATCCCCTTATCAGACTGTGCCATTGCACACAACCCAATTTATCTGCCATACATGTATAGTCAGATGATCAAATTGCACAACAATAACAGATTTTCTAGATGGAAAGTTGAAAGAATTACTACTACACAGCCTTGTGCTGTGTACTATACTACACAACCATGTATTGTATACTACACACTACTACAAGTTTTCTGGATTTATAGCTGCAATTGCTTATGTGTGTGTATGTGTGTGTGTGTGTATGATCAGAATGCATGAAATTTGTAGAAATCATGGGCAATTTGTTCAGGTCGCATACGCATGTACAAGCAAATAAATATTGTTGCCTAAACTGAACCTGAACCTGTACACGCATGTACACGCATGGGCAATTTACAGTCGAACCTGAATCTGAACCTAAACATTTTAAAGTTAAACATGAACATTCAGTTAGCAGCGGACTAAACTGAACCTGGATTACCTACGGCGGGCGGTGGCTGCAGATTCACAACGAAATTGCGGGGAAGATCAGGCGGACAACCATCCTCCACTGCCGCACGACCATCATCCCTCACCTCCGCGGCGGCGCGACCTTCGGCCCTCGCCACGGCCCCGCCTCGATCTCCAATGGATGCGGTGCGAGGCCCTCCTCCCTCTCCTCAGCGGCGGCGCGGCTCTCTCTCTCTCTCTCACAGCGGCACGACGCCGCTCAACTCCCTCTCTCTCCTCGGTGAGCTCGCCCGTCAAACCCTCGCCTCCGTCGAGCGGCGCGGGAGAACTGTTTCAGCCCGCGACGCATAAACGCCTCGCCCGCCTCTGTCTCTCCTGAAATCAGCTAGTTTGGGGACGTTTTGCCTTCAGTCTATCCTGTGCGTCGGATGAAAAAGCAGTGGCGAATATGATAGGCTAAAGGCGCTCTGTGCCTTTGCTTCACAAAGGCATCAAGGAGCGTCCCCTGATGCGTCCCTTCCTATATCGCCAGATTTGGAGGCCATGGTCAACTCTCGTGCGGCAGAGTAAGGGGACCAGCAGGAATTATGAGCGTGGATGCTGCTGGCGTCTGTGATGAAGCGATTACTGAATCTATTTTTAAATCGCTGCACCCGGATAAACAACTCGATGACCAGTTTGATACACTGTTTGAAAAAAAATTATTTAAGAGCGGTGGTAGTAATGGTGAACACTTGATATGCATCGTGCACATCCGCTAGCAAGGTATTCAAAAGCAATCATTACTTAAAACAGAAGTGGGAAAAGACAAATGAAGACCCACGTGGGTGCTGGTACCGCATCAGGCGTGCGTCTGTCTGGCTATCTTTTGATTGGAGTACGTCCAGCATTATCCAAGATCGGCGTCCGTGTTCATTTGATAAAAATACTAGGATAATTGTTCACGGCAAGGGCGATGGTTGTGTCACGAATATATACTACGCCTGGGATTGACTCGACCCGTCCGCGCAGCTTATTGTGCATGTGGTTGACTCGCCCGTTCGCGCGGCTTACCGTGCCTGTGGTTGATTCGCCCGTCTGCGCGGCTTACCGTGCCTGACATATCAGGTGAAATCCATCCAAATTTATTTTATTAGCACATGTTGCTTTTGTCAAAGAGCAAGTTTATCTTTGCCTTGGTCTGCAATATTGTTTATGCAGGGCAATTATTTATGACAAAAAGTGATATTATACCGCGGAGATGGAGGCACGCCAACATCTTTTGGCACATGTGGTCGTTGTTACTCAACGGACTCTCGCACCGGCTTACAACGCCGTGGACGTCTCTCGCGACCACGCCGGCTTACAATGAGGAGGACAACTTGCCTGTCCGCACCGGCTACCAACACCGCGGCCGACTCATCTATCCAAGCCGCCTTTGATGCTGCGGTCGTCTTTACCGTCCGTCTCTCGCGGCCTGGTCTACATCAACACACCGGGCCGCGCCTGTCTGCGTGAGCTGTTCATTGAGTATGAGCAAGTCACTACTTGGGAAGCCCGGTTTCTCTTCCAACAAATTGGAGGCAAATTATCATATATTATCAGCCGCCGTCTGCACTGAATGGTTCAATGGACAGGCGCACAAGTCACCGCCACTATAGTTTGGTTAACTTCAAACAACCAGTTGGAAGGAGCCATTGGCCGAGTTGCTGACACGGCTCATACGAGATCATTTATAACCCGCCACAGTCACCTCAACCTTCTGTAGGTTCACATCGCGCTATCACCGCCAATGATATACACCTCCTGCTATGGTAAAAAATGGAGAATCTCAAGCCAACTCCTCGAGTCGCCTTGAGACTCGCGGGCTACAATGGTATGACTCGACAAAACTAGCCGGTTTCAATAAATTCAAGAACTCCAGGTCATTGAAGGGAAAAATAACCCGGCCCCGGAGATTACTGCTAGATCGATGAAAATTTAAAGGCTGTTAGAAGATTTCCAGCTCAAAATAAGGACTCTGGTTTAAAATCCGGTTCAAGAGACATCTTTCTCCCACAAAATTTTGAAGCTCTCAAATCCGGTTCAAAATCCGGCCCAAGGTAAATTTGTCCCTCACAAATTTTTGAAGCTCTCAAATCCGGTTCAAATCCGGATCAAGGTAAATTTGTCCCTCACAAATTTTTGAAGCTTTCAAATCCGGTTTAAAGTTCCGGTTCAAAAAGAATTAATCTCTCCCAAGTTCGAGTTCTAAGAAAAATTAAAGGTTGCCAAAAAGAACTTGCTGCCATGATGCGCGGTTCAAACATAGGTATCCTGCCTTACGGCTTATCTTATTATGGTCACTTAGGGGGCTTCCTGCTCATCGAGCATAGCTGTCGGTACCCTCTTGATCGGTGCAATGCTAATATATGGTCACTTGGGGGCTTCCTGTTCAAACATAGGTCGTATTCGAACCAAAGAGAACATAGCTGTCGAAACCCTTTTGATCGGCACACTGGCAAACTCACTAGGGGGCTTCTTGATCGTATCTGAATCATAGCTGAACCTCTTTTGGGTCCGACGTGGATCGTATTCGAATCAGCGTCATTAAACAACTCTCAATGTCATTTGGGGGCTTCCTGTTCAAACATAGGTCGTATTCGAAACAAAGAGAACATAGCTGTCGGTACCCTCTTGATTGGCAACGCCAGAGCCACTGGGGGCTATATGATCGTATTCGAATCTTAGCTCAACCCCTTTGGAACAGTTTTCTGATCGTATACGAATCAGAAGCCTTAAACTTTGTAAGTCTTTTTTGCGAACAATTTTTGGGTTTGACTTGAGACCTTTTTTGGATCATATCTCAAATATATATGAGTGGTTTATGCTTAACCGCCTTGACTTTTCGACTATAAGTCGCCAGCTTATGACAATCATCATCTATGTGGAAGCATTGGCTTCTAAAGATTGGGCTATCACCCTTACTGCACAGGTCATGTAAACCGGCAGTACAATTTCAATATCATAGTGGTTATATGTGAGGTATTATGACCCGCCCTGCGGTAAACCGCCAAGGGTTCTTGTGATCTACTTGTGTGCAGGGTAAGACTACATTTGGGTGGTTACCATACAGCTCTTGACGTTAAGTCGCCAAGGCATATGTTGTTTAAACTCTGTGCAGGATTTGCAGAACTATGACTTATATAAATGCTTCAGTCCAAGCTAATCATTGAAATTGGTGTCTCAAAAGGGTTATCAATTATTGATTTTCTCAAAGGCTATAGGCCACCGGGTTACAAAAATTCCGGCTTACAATGAATGCGCATTAAGTCGTCATCGGCCAAGAGCCGCCAGGTATTTAAACTCCGGGTTTACTTGTCAACCGATGAGGTAATCAAATCTTTAATAGCCAAAACTGGCTGGATTTTCATGATAATATTGAATGATTGAGGTTTTTATACCGGATTATATTATTCAAATCTTGAATAGCCAACACGGCTGGATTTCTATTATGATTATCAATAACCAGTATTATGATTGAGGTTTTCAAAGTCGCTTTAAGCATAACGGCTATTATCTTTATCAATGGGCATGATTTATTTTACAATGGAGGAAATAGTCCCGAGTCGCTGCAGGCTTACGACACTGCACTTGGGGGCTACATTATTCAAGTTGAGGTTACATCAAATATGCAAGTCTCATGTCGCTGCAAGCATGCACCATGATACTTGGGGGCTAATGCAAAGTCATTTTTATTGGCCTTATTGAAGACCCGACTCATCCCATTGTAATGAGCCGACCCTTGGGGGCTACCAATTGCTCTTGTCAAAAATTCAAGGATGACCCGGCTACACTACTATGACTATAGCCGACTCATGGATTTAAAATATTTCTCAACAAGAGACCAATGTCAGCAAATTGACTCTGAAGCTGGCCTGTTGACCCGGATTTTTCAAAGGAAGTATCTGGATTTTTTGCATTGGCAAAATTTGAACATATCTGCTAAAGAGATTTGCTATGAGATTATGGATACATATCAAGAAGGAGATGACAAGGACTTAAGGATGATCAAGTGCCGGCTTACAAAGAATATTTAACCCAGAACACAACCTGTCAAATTTGTTCTTGTGTTTATATTGCAGATTAGTTTAACATAGATAAATCCAAATTAAACTGGGGGTTAATATCGGGGATATACCCCGCGGTATGACCCGGCCGGATGGATGACCCGACTGGGACTTGCCGTTTCACTGGTAACCCGCGGGAGGTTTGGCGACTTACAAGTCTGATGGAAGATTGATGGGCATACGTTGCCAATCGTGCGTACATGTGCTTGGGTTACAACAATGAAAAAAAAGTGGATCACGACCCAGAAGCGGATAATGACCCGACCTGGATTGACCGCATCGGGCTGCCTCTGTTGCTTCCAGCTTCTCCCGCGATGCGCCTCTGCGAGGAGCTCACCCGCCCGTCTTCGAAGTCGCCGGGCGCCTCGACACTTTCCTCCGGCTGCGTCAAATGGCGAATCGCCAAGCCGTCCTCCTCAAGACGCCAGTATGTCGAGCCGCCTCGGCCTCGTTCCTGCTGTGAGCCGGTCTCTGCGAATCTACGCTGCGAGCAGCCCTCACCAACGCCGGGTCCGCTCGGATTCGCCAACGCCGCCTCGTCTGGACCCATCCGCAGCCCTGGCCATGCCTCGCAGTCGCATCAAGCCGCTATCGCCGGACGGGCCTCCGACTATCGCTCTGTCGCAGCCCCCGCATCACCGGCTCAGGCACACTTCACCGCTTCTGCTTGAGTCGCCACACACCGAGTCGCCGCCACCTCGACCATAACCTGCCCCATCGCTCCTCTACCGTGGTCGGCCACTGCCGCTGCCCCTCATCTTGAGTCGCATCACAACCCATGGCTGTTCTGGACTCCACCGCCCGTCCGAGTCATTGCTGCGCCTCGTCTTCCGTCCAAGTCGCCGCCGCGCGGTCTCAACCATCGCCAGGGCCTCCCCTCACCTCGAGCTGCCACGGGCAGGCCCTGACGTTGAGCCGGCCTGGTCCTGAGCCGCCCTGGCCCCGCTCTACTTCACCTCCTCCGTCCGCTGCATCAAGCTACCATCATGGCGAGTCGCCGGCTGCATCAACCTGCCTTTGTCGGGGCTCCCCTGCAAGAAACTGCCCCGGGTTCCTCTGCCACTATGGGTCGCGAGTCGCCTCCCGTCCGAGTCACCATCTCATCTTGCCTCCCATCCGAGTCACCGTTAGGCCTCGCCTCCCGTTCGAGTCACCCTCGCGCATCGCCTTGACTACAGCAGAGGCAGGCTATCGCACTCCGACGACCGGCCGCCTCCGCCTTAAGCCGCCAGTGCGCTGCCTCCATCCCCGAGGCGCCCTTACCCCATTGATCCGCCAGCCGTTCACCTCTGTGTCCTGCGAGCTGCCCCAACATTTGAGCGAATTGAAAAAGGGAATCATACGGAGTCAGGCCTCGAAGAAAAGCTCAAAAGGACTTGACCCTTAAACAAAGGATAAGTTATGCTCAACATGATGAGTACTTGGAGATATGAAGTTGATATTATTGAGGAGGTCCATTACCTTGGTGAAGGTGCAAGTAAGAGCAGAAAGCATGAGCCCGGGAAAACTCCACTGATGCTCACGGCTTCTGTCGTGAATCGCCATGCCATCTAGGCCAATGTGGCTTCGTCTCCGTCGAGTTGCCTTCGCCAGCCTGCCATTTCCACTGCCTCGTCGACCCCAACGGTCCGCTGGCTTATGCCACATCATAAAAACAAGCTAAGTCACTTTTATTTAAATTTCATTTTTCTTCCAGTCAATTAAATATATCCGGCATCTTTGAGTTAATCTCGGGGGCTATCGTTTCTTCTCATAAAGTTGAGTCGTAAGGTTACTAAAGAGGACTATTTGCCACGATGCACAGTTCAAACATGGGTGCCTTACATATCAGCGAAATAATTTTACGTTCGTTCTTTACTAAGTCAGATGCAACTCGTAACCGACCAAGTAGTGGGTATGATATTGTCAATCAACTCTGATGCCTATCATGGACTTTGTCGACCCTGAACATATCATATTCCATGAAAAAAGTCCACACGAAATCCTACTTAGTCGAGTCGAATGATTAACAACTTGAACACAAGTTGACAAAGTCATTGAAATTACTATTTAATTTTGTTTTATACATCACGAACGGTGTAATGCATTCATGTGTTTTATTTCAGGAACAAAGAGCCTCAAGACAACTCCTCGAGTCGCCTTGAGCCTCGGGGGCTATCAAGCCAGAATTTGTGAAAAAACGGACTTTGTTCGTTACCAAAACACAAGTTCACAGACCCCCGGGTTGTTAAAGGCCTAAACAAACCCGGCGCTCGGGGGCTACAGATGATATACATGCTATTGGGGTTGGAAAAAATTTGAAAGACCCGGCTTGGAGACAGAATCCAGCCTGGGAGGACAACCCGACAACATCAACGTCGACGCTTCATGACCTGGCAATCTCTTCATCCACATTTCGGCATCCATTACGTCAACGACCAGGAAAAAAGCTCCGTGTTCAAGGAAGACAAAAGCATCAACAAAATCAAGACCTTCCGCCCGACTCTTGAGTCACCCAAAGCTTCGGGGCTACCGTCGTGGATATGGAACACGGGTATCCTCACGGAGGTAGGCGCGGCCCATCATGGGAGGTGGCCCAGCAGGCCGACTTATACAGTTTAGATAAGACCTGGATTGCTATTCGTCTTGTAATAGAAAAGAGACTAGTCCTAATCCTACTAGGACTCTACATGTAAGACGGCCCCTTCAACTTATATAAGGAGGGCCAAGGCTCCCCAAAGAGGGACAAGCAAGAAGCAATAATCTCTAGGGCTAGACACAATTAGAGGAGAGCCGGCTTACCGGCGACTCCCTCATGAGCATAATGAGACCTAGCCATAAACAGCATGTAGGGCTATTACCGGATGATGTTTCCCGGGCCCCGAAGCTGTCTAAATCCTTGTCTTGTGTGTTGATCCGCCTCGCATCTCTCGATTCCGATCAACCCCTTCAATCTACCGCATAGATGCATTGGCCTCACGACTAAGTCCTCACACTAGGACATCTGACGTGACAATTCCACAACACCTCTTCTTCCTCTCCTCTTCTTCTTTCTTTCCTCTTCTTATTTTCTTCTTTCCTATCCTTCTTTTTCTTCTTCTTCCCTTCCTAGCTAGATATATAAAACTTTTCTAAAATTGTAACTTTTGCATATATAAAACTTTTCCATGGATCATCATTTCTCATATATATCGAATATATATCCATTGTCATATATAAAAACTTTCTATATATGAACAAAAAACTTACTATGAACAAAAACATTTGACGTATATATTTAATTAGCATATTCTAGCCACATACACATATACATCACATACACATATACATTATAGCCACATACACATATACATCACATATGAACAAAAAAATTAAAGTAATAAAAATAAAAAACATATAGCCACATATGAAAAAAAACATATAGACACATACATACACATATACATTATATATATATATATATGAACAAAAAAATTAAACTAATAAAACAAAACAGAGTCGAGGCGGCGGCTCACAGCGAGGCGGCCAGCTGAGGCGGGGCAGGCGAGGCGAGGCGATGGCGACGAGGCGGGCAGCGGCAGCGAGCACGTGGCGAGGCTCGGGCGTCAGTGTGTGGAGCTCGAGGCGCCGGCGAGGCGGCGCCCGGCTGGGGCGAGACGGGACAGGGGCGACGGCAGTGACGAGGTGGGCGGTGACGAGGGGGAAGGGCGCCGGGAGGCGGCGAGGAGCGAGGCGTCGGACAATGAGCACGGCAGCAACTGGCGGCGTCGAGGAGGTCGTCGGCGTCGTCGGGGAATCAATGGCGAGGGAAATCTGAAAATTTCCCAAAGGGCGGAAGCGGCGGCCTTTGGTCCCGGTTGGTGGCACCAACCGGGACTAAAGGGGGGTATTGGTCCCCGTTTGTGCCACGAACCGCTACCAATGCACCCCTTTAGTCTCGGTTGGTGGCACCAACCGGGACCAAAGGCCTTGTGCTAGAACTGGCGCGGTGCGGTGGGATGTTTAGTCCCACCTCGCTAGCCGAGAGGGCTCGACAGTGGTTTATAAGCACTGCTGCGCTGACCACTTCGAGCTCCTCTCAAATGCAGGCTTACGGGCCTAAAGTCACTTATCTGCCCGTGGGCCTACTGGGCCTCCTGCGGGCCTGAATCCTGGCCCATGGTAGGGTTTCTAGTCGTATTGAGCCGTTGGGGCCCGATGGGAGGCACTTTTTTTTTTTTGTTTTCTTTACTTATTGTTGCTATTTTTTTCCAGTTTTTGTTTTGTTTTCTGCATTATTTATTTTCTTTTGTTTTTTCTTTATTTTTGATTCTTTTTTGCTTTTAGTTTTAGAAAAACTATAAACTTTCTGTTAGTGCCATTAGTTTTCAAATTTGAAAACATTTTTTTTGTTTTTTGGTTTCTTTCTTGCTTTATTTATTTTATTTTGTTTCTACTTACAACAAAATACTTATTGTCGCTATTTTTATTTTTTTCCAGTTTTTTGTTTTGTTTTCTGCATTATTTATTTTCTTTTGTTTTTTGCTTAATTTTTTAATTCTTTTTTGCTTTTAGTTTTAGAAAAATTATAAACTTTCTGTTAGTGGCATTACTTTTCAAATTTGAAAAAACTTTTTTTGTTTTTTTGTTTTCTTTGTTGCTTTATTTATTTTATTTTGTTTCTACTTACAACAAAATACTTATTGTTGCTATTTTTATTTTGTTTCCAGTTTTTTGTTTTGTTTTCTGCATTATTTATTTTGTTTTGTTTTTGCTTTATTTTTAATTCTTTTTGCTTTTAGGTCAGCAAAATTATAAACTTTCTGTTAGTGCTATTAGTTTTAGAAAAATTATAAACTTTTACATTAGTGCCATTAGTTTTCAAGTTTGAATAGTTAAAATATGAATTCTTTGAAATTCGTCTGAATCACAAGTTTGCGATTAACTTTACTAAAAAATGAACATAGATGCGCCTATAGAGAAAATTCAACCTAAATTCATAATAAATTTCTATGAATTTCAGAGAAATTCACTATGAATTTAGGTCAAATTCCTGTATAGGGGCATCTTTTTCACTTTGAGAGGAGCTCAACAAGGCAGAGAGGGACGGGCTTATAAACCGGTGTGAGCGCCCTTCGGTTGGCGAGGTGGGACTAAACTCTGAGCGCAAGGAGGACCAACCCTTTAGTTCCGGTTTGTGGGACAAACCGAGACTAATGGTCATGGGCTAGGGGCGAGGCGCATTGGTCCCAGTTCGTGCGTGGAACCGCGACCAAAAGGTCCAGACGAACCGGGACCAATGGCCCACGTGGCTGCCCTCTTGATAGTGTTCTTGGTGAGAACATAGTTGACAAGGAGCGAACCGGGATTAATGGTATTACGAGGGCCGAACCATAAGACATTAAAAATTTTCATATGAACTCTGAAAAAGTTGAAAGTTGGCATGGTATCATAATTTCACCCACATAGCATGTGCATGTACAAAACGGACAATGGTATCATACTAAATGCATTACAAAGTTGGCATGGTATCATCATAATAGTTGCGGGAGAAAGTCTTCACTTTTTCTTCGCTTGTGTCATTTGCTTATTGCGCCGTAACCATGGATAATCTTCATCGTTTATCAGGATGCTTGGGTCAGCCTTGACTTTGAAGGGAGGAATTTCATGAAACTTTTCATAATCTTTAGACATGTCTGTCTTGCCCTCCACTCCCATGATGTCCCTTTTTCTTGAAAGAACTATGTGGTTGGCTCATCGTATGATGTATTCGCTTCCTTATCTTTTCTTTTTCTCGGTCTGGTAGACATGTCCTTCACATAGATAACCTGTGCCACATCATTGGCTAGGATGAACGGTTCGTCAGTGTACCCAAGATTTTCAGATCCACTGTTGTCACTCCGTCATCGTGGGTCTACACTGTACCCCGCCTCTGACAGATTGACCCATTTGCGTTAAACAAAGGGACCTTAATATCATGTCCATAGTCAAGTTCCCATATGTCCACTATGTAACCATAATATGTGTCCTTTCCCCTCTCGGTTGTTGCACCAAAGCGGACACCGCTGTTTTGGTTGGTGCTCTTTTGATCTTGGTCAATCGTGTAAAATGTATTCCCATTTATCTCGTATCCTTTGTAAATCAATACAGTCAAAGATGGTCCCTGGACAACAAGTACAGCTCATCACGAACAGTGTTGTCACCTCTGAGACGTATTTCCAACCAAGCTGCTGAAAGTCCTGATGTGTTCACATGTAATCCGATCGTCGCCTTTGCTCCGGGTGTTTGGAGCGCAGGTATTCTTGTGTACATCGACATACGGGGTCACCAAGGTAGAGTTCTGTAGAACTGTGTAGTGTGCTTGAGACCAAGAATATCCATAAACCTGCATATTATTGAGTCCCTTCCAAGCGTGCCTTTTCCAGTCAGTCTCCCCTCATACCGCGATTTAGGGAGACCTATCTTCTTAAGGCCAGGAATGAAGTCAACACAAAACCCGATGACATCCTCTGTTTGATGGCCCATGGAGATGCTTCCTTCTGGCCTAGTGCGGTTACAGACATATTTCTTTAGGACTCCCATGAACCTCTCAAAGGGGAACATATTGTGTAGAAATACGGGCCCATAATGAAAATCTCGTCGACTAGATGAACTAGGACGTGCGTCATGATATTGAAGAAGGATCGTGGGAACACCAGCTCGAAACTGACAAGACATTGCGCCACATCACTCCTTAGCCTTGGTACGATTTCTAGATCGATCACCTTCTGAGAGATTGCATTGAGGAATGCACATAGCTTCACAATGGCTAATCGGACGTTTTCCGGTAGAAGCCCCCTCAATGCACCCGGAAGCGATTGCGTCATAATCACGTGGCAGTCATGAGACTTTAGGTTACTGGAACTTTTTCTACGGCATATTTATTATTCCCTTTATATTCGACGAGAAGCCGGTCGGGACCTTCATCGAAAGCGGGCATTAAAAGAAGATTTCTTTCTCTTCTTCGTAAGAGCGTGGTGGCGGGACTGATGAAGCTATGTACCTAGGGTAGGGTCATGGACCTGTCCAAGATACCTCCCCAAGGACATCTCTAGAAGAATCACCTTTCAATCGACTCGAAGTGTTCCACTCGACAGACTCGAAGACACTTTCGACCGTGAAGCCAACCACTCGACAGCCAGGAGATCTAAAGTCACTCCGCATGCTAACGGTCGGTCATTAAGTAGCTTTTATGGTCATAATAGCACTTTATTTGTGGCTTTACTGGTAACGCCCGACCTTAATGTACCTTAAACCCTGCATAACTGAGGGCCGGAGGGGTCTGGAGAACTCTATATAAGCCACCCCCTCCTCAGTGTCAAGGGTTCGCACCCCTGTAATTCATACACGCATAATCCAGTCGACCGCCTCCGGCTCAGACGTGGGGCTATTACTTCTTCCGAGAAGGGCCTGAACTCGTAAAACTCGATGCGTATACAACTAATCCATAGCAAGGATCTTGCCTCTCCATTCCTACCCCCTACATTCTTGTTAGACTTAGAACCACGACAGTTGCCGCCCACCTTGGGGCAGATGTCTTAGCGACTTGTTGGAGAAGTTGCAGTTTTTCCGATCCCCTTCATCATGGTTTCAGGCGGAGGTTTGGCTGAGGGCCGCGAGATCCGTCTCGGCGCGCTCGTGTTCATCGTTGACGACTCCACTTGGCTTCAGGAGGCACCACTCAACGTCGACGCGCTCCCCGTTCGCGGGGCAACGCACTTTCGCGCGTGCATCCATGGCATCCTCTTGCGGCAGCTGTCGACCTAGTATTGGTCGGCTCCTGTGGCGTCCTCCCTCCCTGTTGCCCGCCGGCGCAAGCGTTTCGGTCGGTCGAGGCTTCAGCGGTGGGTGAGGCACGCGGTGGCTCGCCAGTCGGCCACCCCCCAAGTCGCGGCGATCGAGCCCGACGAATCTCTCTACGGCCTGTTCGACCTGTCGACTGGCTCCGCAGAGACTGCATCCGAGTGCGACAGCAGTGATCCAGCGGTGGAAGTCCTGATGGTCGATGGACCACGCAGTCCTCCCGGCTTTCCCCGCGCCGACGGTGGCGACGGCGAAGGCGCTCCGTCCCATGCCCATGAAGAGTACCTCCCCGAGCCCCTCAGTTCGCTGCAGAGGGAGGAACTTCGCCGCCGGAACATGGATGCACTTCACACTCCTATCGTTGGAGAAACCCCCGAGGCCCGTGCCTTGGAAGACGCGCGCTTGGCCAACTTGGCTGAGCGCACTCGACTGGAGAATCTCCAGCGAGTACTCGACGAACGAGCGTGACAATGGGTCTCAGCATTCAGTCGACGTCAGCTCTTTCAGCCACCGACTCAGGTATATCGAACTCCGATTCAAAATTTAGCAGCTGCGGCCCGTATAGCAGAGTCGATTCAGCCTTCCCAGTCCGAGGCTGGCAGAGGCTTGTTGCAGATCAGAGCATTACTCCGGGCAGCAGGAGACCAGAATTCAGCTGTATCACAGTCGCGGAATAGGATCCACAGCAAATCCGTTGTTGCAGATACAGTTCAGTCGGCTCACAGCCCAAGATCGCCCCCGAGGCGTGAGGGGCGTGGAGACCGGCGAGATCAGTATAGGAACCGTGAGCAGTATGATCACCGACTCGATCGCGATGATCGACGTCGAGTGCCACCCCTCCCCCAAGGAGTGGGTCATACGTGCCTCAGCAATAGGATGACAGACGCCCTCACAGTGCTGGGCGAAGGATTCCAGTCGACCCCAGAGAACCAGGCTTTGATGCGAGATCCATTCTCGTTCAGGGTTTGGTCGACAGAAATAGAGCTCACCGAGGAGGTCATGACAGAGATGTACTCACTAGCAGCAGAGTGCACGTCTCAGGACCAGAGTGCTTCAGCAGAGCCATCAGGGCCGCAGTGATTCCTCCCAACTTCAGGTTGGCGACTGGAGTCAGTAAGTTCACTGGTGAGTCCAAACCTGATACTTGGCTTGAGGACTACCGAGTGGCTCATCAGATTGGCGGCGGCAATGATGAAGTGGCCATGAAACACCTGCCTCTTATGTTGGAGGGCTCAGCCAGAGCGTGGCTGAACCAGTTAGCACCCAACAGCATTTACACTTGGGAAGATCTTTCCCGAGTGTTTGTCAGAACATTTGAAGGGACCTACAAGATACCAGCAGGGTTGACAGAATTGCAATCTTGCGTGCAGACAAATGAAACTTTGAGGGATTACATCCAGAGATGGATCACGTTGCATTACACAGTGGAGAACGTGTCGGATCACCAGGCAGTTTGTGCCTTCAAGGAAGGCGTTAAGTACAGAGAACTGAGTCTGAAATTCGGTCGAACCGGAGACATGTCTCTGAGTCGAATGATGGAGATTGCCACCAAGTATGCTAATGGTGAAGAAGAGGATCGGCTCCGGAGTGGCAAGCACAAGTCAGTCGCTCATGAAACCGGAGGAGGAAATTCCAGTCGGAAGCAGAAGCGGAAAGCCGAGCCAGCTGCTCCTGGAGAAGCCTTGGCCGTGACTCAAGGAAAGCTTAAGGGGAAGCCCAAAGGGCCTTGGAACCCCAAGAAAGTGAAGGATCAAGACGGAAATGATGTATTAGACTTGCCATGCCACATTCACACAAAGAAAGATGAAGAGGGTAAACTCATTTACCCAAAGCATATGATGTCTACTACACAACCTTCTTCTTCCAGACGTTCTTTGGGCTGCAAGTGCACATGTTTGTAGGACAGTAGCAAATTTCCCTCAAGTGGATGACCAAAGGTTTATCAATCCATGGAGGCGTAGGATGAAGATGGTCTCTCTCAAGCAACCCTGCAACCAAATAACAAAAAGTCTCTTGTGTCTCCAACACACCCAATACAATGGTAAATTGTATAGGTGCACTAGTTCGGTGAAGAGATGGTGATACAAGTGCAATATGGATGGTAGATATAGGTTTTTGTAATCTGAAATAATAAAAACAGCAAGGTAACAAGTGATAAACGTGAGCGTAAACGGTATTGCAATGATAGGACACAAGGCCTAGGGTTCATACTTTCACTAGTGTAAGTTCTCTCAACAATAATAACATAGATAGATCATATAACAATCCCTCAACATGCAACAAAGAGTCACTCCAAAGACACTAATAGCGGAGAACAAACATAGAGATTATGGTCGGGTACGAAACCACCACAAAGTTATTCTTTCGGATCAATCTATAAAAGAGTTCGTACTAGAATAACACCTTAAGACACAAATCAACCAAAACCCTAATGTCACCTAGATACTCCATTGTCACCTCAAGTATCAGTGGGCATGATTATACGATATGCATCACACAATCTCAGATTTATCCAACCAACATAAAAGTACTTCAAAGAGTGCCCCAAAGTTTCTATCGGAGAGTCAAGAACGTGTGCCAACCCCTATGCATAGGTTCCCAATGTCACGAAACCCGCAAGTTGATCACCAAAACATACATCAAGTGGCACATGATATCCCATTGTCACCACAGATAATCACTGCAAGACATACATCAAGTGTTCATAAAGACTCAGTCCGATAAGATAACTTCAAAGGGGAAACTCAATTCATCACAAGAGAGTAGAGGGGGAGAAATATCATAAGATCCAACTACAATAGCAAAGCTCGGGATACATCAAGATCGTATCACCTCAAGAACACGAGAGAGAGAGATCAAACACATAGCTACTGGTACATACCCTCAGCCCCGAGGGTGAACTACTCCCTCCTTGTCATGGAGAGCGCCGGGATGATGAAGATGGCCACCAGAGATGGATCCCCCCTCCGGCAGGGTACCGGAAAGGGGTCCCGATTGGTTTTTGGTGGCTACAGAGGCTTGCGTCGGCGGAACTCCCGATCTAGGTTCTGTTCTGGAAGTTTTAGGGTACGTAGGTATATATGGGTGAAAGGAGTACGTCGGTGGAGCTACGGGGCCCCCATGAGGCAGGGGGCACGCCCAGGGGGGTGGGTGCGCCCCCCACCCTCGTGAGCAACTCCCGTATCTTCTGACGTGGAGTCCAAGTCCATCAGGTGGGTTTCTTCACCAGTTGATTTCGTTCCGTTTTGACTCCGTCTGATATTCCTTTTCCTCGAAACACTGAAATAGGCATAAAACAGAAAATCTGGGCTAGGCCTCCGGTTAATAGGTTAGTCCCAAAAATAATATAAAAGTGGATAATAAAGCCCAATATTGCCTAAAACAGTAGATAAAGTAGCATGGAGCAATCAAAATTATAGATACGTTGGAGACGTATCAAGCATCCCCAAGCTTAATTCCTGCTCGTCCTCGAGTAGGTAAATGATAAAAAAGAATTTTTGATGCGGAGTGCTACTTGGCATAATTTCAATGTAATTCTTCTTAATTGTGATATGAATATTCAGATCTGAAAGATTCAAGACAAAAGTTCATATTGACATAAAAATAATAATACTTCAAGCATACTAATCAAAATAATTATGTCATCTCAAAATAACATGGCCAAAGAAAGTTCATCCCTACAAAATCATATGGTTAGGCTATGCTTCATTTTCGTCACACAAAGATGTTCCCAACTTCTATACCCCCGATGACAAGCCAAGCAATTGTTTCATACTTAAATAATCTCAAATTTTTTCAACCTTCACGCAATACATGAGCGTGAGCCATGGATATAGCACTATGGGTGGAATAGAATATGATGATGGGGATTGTGTGGAGAAGACAAAAAAGGAGAAAGTCTCATGTTGACGAGGATAATCAACGGCTATGGAGATGCCCATCAATTGATGTTAACATGAGGAGTAGGGATTGCCATGCAACGGATGCACTAGAGCTATGAATGCTCAACAAAAGAAAACTAGTGGGTGTGCATCCAACTTGCTTGCTCATGAAGACCTAGGGCATTTGAGGAAGCCCATCGTAGGAATATACAAGCCAAGTTCTATAATGAAAAATTCCCACTAGTATAAAAAAGACAACTTATGAGACTCACTATATGAAAAACAGGGTGCTACTTTGAAGCACAATATATGAGACTCACTACATGAAGAACAAGGTGCTACTTTGAAGCACAATATATGAGACTCACTACATGAAGAACATGGTGCTACTTTGAAGCACAAGTGTGGAAAAAAAGGATAGTAGCATTGCCCTTTTTATTTTTATTATTATTTTTTGGGCCTTCTTTTTTCTTTGGACTTTCTTTTTTGGGACAATGCTCTATTGAATGATGATCATCACACTTCTATTGATTACAACATAAGGATTACAACTCGAAACTAGAACAAGGTATGACTCTATATGAATGCCTCCGTGATGTATCGATGGTGCAGTGAATCAAGAGTGACATGTATGAAAAATAATGCATGGTGGCTTTGCCACAAATACGATGTCAACTACATGATCATGCAATGGCAATATGACAAAAGTAAAGTATGTCATGATGATGATGAACGGAATGGTGGAAAGTTGCATGGCAATATATCTCGGAATGGCTATGGAAATGCCATAATAGGTAGGTATGGTGGCTGTTTTGAGGAAGATATAAGGAGGTTTATGTGTGATAGAGCGTATCATATCACGGGGTTTGGATGAACCAGCGAAGTTTGCACCAACTCTCAAGGTGAGAAAGGGCAATGCACGGTGTCAAGAGGCTAGCAAAGGCGGAAAGGTAAAAGTGCGTATAATCCATGGACTCAACATTAGTCAAAAGAACTCATATACTTATTGAAAAAATTTAGAAGTCATCAAAAACCAAGTACTACGTGCATGCTCCTAGGGGATAGATTGGTAGGAAAAGACCATCGCCGTCCCCGACCGCCACTCATAAGGATGCACAAGCTAGGTACACTTCACGTTTCAAATTTGTTACACAACTTTAACCATACATGCATGCTACGGGACTTGCAAACTTCAGCACAAGCATTTCTCAAATTCACAACTACTCAACTAGCACGACTTTGATATTATCACCTCCATATCTCAAAACAATTATCAAGCATCAAACTTTTCTTAGTATTCAACACACTCATAAGAATTCTTACAAATCTTGTATGCCTAGCATATTATGATTATTTAAGCAAATTACCATGCTATTTAAGACTCTCAAAATAGTATAAGTGAAGCATGAGAGTTCATCCATTTCTTAAAAATAAAACTACCATCGTGCTCTAAAAGATATAAGTGAAGCACTAGAGCAAACGACAAACTACTCTAAAAAAATATGAGTGAAGATCAATGAGTAGTCGAATAATTATGCAACTATGTGAAGACTCTCCCATTTAATAATTTCAGATCTTGGTACTTTATTCAAACAGCAAGCAAAGCTAAATAAAATGGCAATGCAAGGATAGCACAACTCATGTGAAGAAGCAAAAACTTATGTTCAACCGATACTAACCGATAGTTGTTGAAGAAGAAAGGTGGGATGCCTACCGGGGCATCCCCAAGCTTAGATGCTTGAGACTTCTTGAAATATTATCTTGGGGTTCCTTGGGCATCCCCAAGCTTGAACTTTTGTGTCTCCTTAATTCCTCTCATATCATGGTTTCTCTTTTTATCAAAATCTTCATTCACAACAAACTCAACAAGAACTCGTGAGATAGGTTAGTATAAACCAATACAAAACCTTATCATTTTCTACTGTAACAAATCACTAACATTATTATTCAACATTTCATACTAAATGCCTCTGCATATTTAATACTCCTATCCTCAAATAGAATCATTAAACAAGCAAACATATGCAAACATAACAGCAATCTGCCAAAACAGTACAGTCTGTAAAGAATGCAAGAGTATCAATACTTCCCTGACTCCAAAAATTATGAACTAAAATTACCACTGTAATAAATTTATCATAGCTCAATATGCAAAAAGATTCAACATTATACCACTCTCTGACTTTTCTAGGGAAGTTTTGCAACAGCGGTAAACTTTCTGTTTTCAAACAGCAACATGCATACTTGCAAAATAAGCATGGCAAAGGCTATCCTTGACTTTTTTATTGAAACTAAAGATGCAAAACACTAATATAACTAACAGAAAGCAAAACAAAACAAAATGACATGACGCTCCAAGCAAAACACATATCATGTGGTGAATAAAAATATAGCTCCAAGTAAAGTTACCGATGAACAAAGACGAAAGAGGGGATGCCATCCGGGGCATCCCCAAGCTTAGGCTCTTGGTTGTCCTTGAATATTACCTTGGGGTGCCTTGGGCATCCCCAAGCTTAGGCTCTTGCCACTCCTTATTCCATAGTCCATTGAATCCTTACACAAAACTTGAAAACTTCAACCACACAAAACTCAACAGAAAACTCGTAAGCTCCGTTAGCGAAAGAAAACAAAATACCACTTCAAGGTACTGTAATGAACTCATTATTTATTTATATTGGTGTTAGACCTACTGTATTCCAACTTATCTATGGTTTATAATCTATTTTACTAGCCATAGATTCATCAAAATAAGCAAACAACACAATGAAAACAGAATCTGTCAAAAACACAACAGTCTGTAGTAATCTGTAACTAACGCAAACTTCTGGAACTCCAAAAATTCTAAAATAAATTGGTGGACCTGAGGCATTTGTCTAGTAATCATCTGCAAAAAGAATCAACTAAATAGCACTCTCCAGTAAAAAGTTCTAGCTAATCTCGTGAGCGCTAAAGTTTCTGTTTTTTACAGCATGATCATAAAGACTTCACCCAAGTCTTCCCAAAGGTTCTACTTGGCACAAACACTAATTAAAACATGAAAACACATCTAGACAGAAGCTAGATGGATTATTTATTCCTAAACAGAACCAAAAATCAAGAAACTAAATTAAAATTGGGTTGCCTCCCAACAAGCGCTATCGTTTAACGCCCCTAGCTAGGCATTATGATTTCAATGATGCTCACATAAAAGATAAGAATTGAAACATAAAGAGAGCATCATGAAGAATATGATTAGCACATTTAAGTATAACCCACTTCCTATGCATAGGGATTTTGTGAGAAAACAACTTATGGGAACAATAATCAACAAGCATAGGAAGGTAAAACAAGCATAACTTCAAAACTTTAAGCACATAGAGAGGAAACTTGATATTATTGCAATTCCTACAAGCATATGTTCCTCCCTCATAATAATTTTCAGTAGCATCATGAATGAATTCAACAATATAACCAGCACCTAAAGCATTCTTTTCATGATCTACAAGCATAGAAATTTTACTACTATCCACATAAGCAAAATTCTTCTTATTCGGAATAGTGGGAGTATCATAAGAGACTTGAACACTAAAAATTGTTTCCACATTAAAAGAGTAATGTTCAGAAAAAGGGTAATCATAATCATGCCAAGATTTGTAAATATAATCATCACTACTTTTTATAGGATAAGTTTCATCACAACAATCATCATAAGTAGCAACTTCGTTCTCATCATAATCGATTGAAACCTCTCCCAAGATAGTGGAATCACTAAATAAAGTTGACACTCTTCCAAATCCACTTTCGTATTCATCACAATAAAATTCAACATCCTCCAAAATAGTGGGATCACTACTTCCTAAAGTTGACACTCTTCCAAACCCACTTTCATCAATATAATCATCATACGTAGGAGGCATGCTATCATCATAACAACTTTGCATATCAAAACTTGGGATGCTAAAAATATCATCTTCACTAAACATAGCATCCCCAAGCTTGGGACAAACATTAATTCCAGAAAATATATTCTCAAATATTTCATCCTCATCAAACATAGCTTCCCCAAGCTTGGGCCCTTTCATATCATAAGCATAATCACTCTCATCATTAAAAATATTGATAGCACCAATAGTATAGCAATTATCATCATCACAATGAGTAGTAGGAGCAACATCATTTGGGAGGGATACCTTTTTACCTTTTTTAATCCTTCTTTTCTTTTTCTTCTTCACAATATGTGTGGGTTCAACCTTCCTCTTTGAGCTCCTTATTGATGAGATTGGTTGAATAGAAAGCTCCTCCTCGTTACCTAATTCAATAAGAAATAATAGGAGGAGATTGGGAAGTCTCTTCCCTTTCATTAGTATTCTCTTCATCTTCTATTTGTTTCCTTTTCTTTATGTAATTGGCAATATAAGGATTTTCAATGCAATTCACCGCACAATACATATAAATCTTCTCTAGATCAAAATCAAGAAATCTATCAAGATTAAATTTTGGAATACCCTCAGTTATACGTTTGATTTCTTCATAACCCAAAAGAAGGCTAAGCTCTTTATGATGCTCAAGGGTAATCAAATTATCACAATATTTGGAAACGACTTGATCATGAAACAAATAGCATTGGAGCTTTAAATGACCATGTTCATTGCAAAGTTCACAAGGGTACTATAAATATTGAATCTTTCAGCACATTCATCTAGCTCTTCTTGCAACAATTTGGTTTCTAAGTACTTATGCCTCTTGCAATATCTATCTTCCCTATTTGGTGTGTACTTACAAACCCAATGCACTCCACAAAAATTGACATGTTTATAGGAGACATTTTCATCATAACTAGTGCAATCATCATTAGCATCATGGATATTCAAAGAATTCGTACTAACAAGATTGCAATCATGCTCATCATTCAAATATTTAGTGCCAAACAATTTAGAGATTTCTTATTCTAGCACTTGAGCGCAATTATCCTTTCCATCATACTCACGAAAGATATTAAAAAGGTGAAGCGTATGAGATAAACTTAATTCCAATTTTTTTGTAATTTTCTTTTATAAACTAGACTAGTGCTAAAACAAGAAACAAAAAGATTCAATTGCAAGATCTAAAGATATACCTTCACTTACCTAGCCTCCCCGGAAACGGCGCCAGAAAAGAGCTTGATGTCTACTACACAACCTTCTTCTTGTAGACGTTGTTGGGCCTGCAAGTGCACATGTTTGTAAGACAGTAGCAAATTTCCCTCAAGTGGATGACATAAGGTTTATCAATCCGCGGGAGGCGTAGGATGAAGATGGTCTCTCTCAAGCAACCTGCAACCAAATAACAAAAAGTCTCTTGTGTCCCCAACACACCCAATACAATGGTAAATTGTATAGGTGCACTAGTTCGCCAAGAGATGGTGATACAAGTGCAATATGGATGGTTGATATAGGTTTTTGTAATCTGAAATAATAAAAACAGCAAGGTAACAAGTGATAAACGTGAGCGTAAACGGTATTGCAATGATAGGAAACAAGGCCTAGGGTTCATACTTTCACTAGTGTAAGTTCTCTCAACAATAATAACATAGATAGATCATATAACAATCCCTCAACATGCAACAAAGAGTCACTCCAAAGACACTAATAGCAGAGAACAAACGTAGATATTATGGTCGGGTACGAAACCACCACAAAGTTATTCTTTCGGATCAATCTATAAAAGAGTTCGTACTAGAATAACACCTTAAGACACAAATCAACCAAAACCCTAATGTCACCTAGATACTCCATTGTCACCTCAAGTATCCGTGGGCATGATTATACGATATGCATCACACAATCTCAGATTTATCCAACCAACATAAAAGTACTTCAAAGAGTGCCCCAAAGTTTCTATCGGAGAGTCAAGAACGTGTGCCAACTCCTATGCATAGGTTCCCAATGTCAGGAAACCCGCAAGTTGATCACCAAAACATACATCAAGTGGCACATGATATCCCATTGTCACCACAGATAATCACGGCAAGACATACATCAAGTGTTCATAAAAGACTCAATCCGATAAGATAACTTCAAAGGGGAAACTCAATTCATCACAAGAGAGTAGAGGGGGAGAAACATCATAAGATCCAACTACAATAGCAAAGCTCGGGATACATCAAGATCGTATCACCTCAAGAACACGAGAGAGAGAGATCAAACACATAGCTACTGGTACATACCCTCAGCCCCGAGGGTGAACTACTCCCTCCTTGTCATGGAGAGTGCCGGGATGATGAAGATGGCCACCGGAGATGGATCCCCCCTCCGGCAGGGTACCGGAAAGGGGTCCCGATTGGTTTTTGGTGGCTACAGAGGCTTGCGGCGGCGGAACTCCTGATCTAGGTTATGTTCTGGAAGTTTTAGGGTACGTAGGTATATATGGGTGAAAGGAGTACGTCGGTGGAGCTACGGGGGCCCCACGAGGCAGGGGGCGCGCCCAGGGGGGTGGGCGCGCCCCCCACCCTCGTGAGCAACTCCCGTATCTTCTGACGTGGAGTCCAAGTCCATCATGTGGGTTTCCTTCCAAAAATAACTTCTCCAGTTGATTTCGTTCCGTTTTGACTCCGTCTGATATTCCTTTTCCTCGAAACACTGAAATAGGCATAAAACAACATCTGGGCTGGGCCTCCGGTTAATAGGTTAGTCCCAAAAATAATATAAAATTGGATAATAAAGCCCAATATTGCCTAAAACAGTAGATAAAGTAGCATGGAGCAATAAAAAATTATAGATACGTTAGAGACGTATCAGCATACCACTTGACAGTGTCGGCTCTTGATCCAGCAGTTCCAGGGGAAACAACCCAAAGATAAGGAAAAGGAGTCGGACAAAGTTGAAAACAAGGAAGATAGTGATGATGGATACCCCCAGGTCAATTCCACCCTGATGATTTTTGCTGACGTTGAAAGCAAAAGTCGATTGAAAGTTATCAACCGAGAGGTGAATATGGTCGCTCAATGACACCCGCTTATTGAAGTGGTCTCGGATCGCCATCACATTCGACCAGTCTGATCACCCGACGCACATAGCCACCCCTGGGAGGCAAGCTGTGGTGGTCGACCCAGTTGTCGAAGGCACTCGACTGACTAAAGTTTTGATGGATGGTGGCAGTGGTCTGAATATACTATATGGAGAGACGTTGAAAGGGATGGGCATTCCGATGTCCAGGCTCAGTACCAGCAACATGAGTTTCCATGGAGTCATTCCTAGAAAGAAGGCTGAGTCACTTGGTCAGATTGCTTTTGATGTGGTTTTCGGGGACTCCAAGAATTTCCGCAAAGAAAAGTTGACGTTTGAAGTCGTGGATTTCCAGAGTGCTTATCATGCTATTCTGGGAAGGCCAGCGTATGCACGTTTCATGGCTCGACCATGTTATGTATACCTTAAACTGAAGATGCCAGGCCCCAAAGTTGTGATCACTGTCACCGGCAATCGGAAGAAAGCGGAAGAGTGTTTTCAGAAAGGCTTAAAGATCGCGATGCTTAGATGGCAGTGGTAGAGCTGCAGGAATACTAGAAAACTGCAGACCCGAGTGATTTGTTGCGAGCCAAGAAGCCCGCTATGGAATCAACATTTTAGTCGTTCGGTGAGACAAAGCCGATTCACATTCACCCGACCGACCCCAATGCTGCTCCGACTCATATCTCAACAACACTCGACTCCAAATAGGAAGAAGCGCTCACCCAGTTCCTCCGTGAGAACTGGGACATCTTCGCATGGAAACCTTCTGACATGCCAGGTTTTCCCAGGGAACTGGCTGAACATCGTTTACTAGTCGACGCGAAGGTAAAACCGGTCAAGGAACATCTTCGACGGTCCGCCGTACAGAAGAGAAAGCAATCAGTGAAGAAGTGGCTCGACTCCTTGCAGCGGAGTTTATCCGAGAGATTTTCCACTCTGAGTGGCTCGCCAATGTTGTCATGGTCCCTAAGAAGGACAATTCACTTCGCATGTGCATTGAATTCAAACATATCAATCGGGCCTGCCCGAAAGATCATTTTCCTCTCCCCCGCATCGACCAGATAGTCGACTCAACTGCGGGATGTGAACGCCTGTCTTTTTAGACGCCTATTCCGGTTACCATCAGATCCGTGCGTCAGATGGACCCGGCGAGATCAAAACAGCTTTCATCACTCCATTCGGTGCTTCGTTATGTTACCATGCCATTCGGCCTAAAGAATGCCGGAGGCACGTTCATGAGGATGATTCAGAAGTGTTTGCTCACTCAAATCAATCGGAATGTGGAAGCGTACATGGATGATATTGTGGTCAAGTCACGGAAGGGTTCCGACCTGCTGACTAACCTTGCTGAAACCTTTGCCAATCTCAGGAGGTATGATATCAAGCTTAATCCATCAAAGTGTACATTCGGAGTTCGACGCCAACCCAGAGAAAGTTGGTACTATACTCCGAATGAAACGTCCTGTGCGTGTGCACGATGTCCAGAAGCTTACTGGTTGCTTGGCCGCTTTAAGTCGATTCATTTCTCGTCTCGGTGAAAAGGCATTGCCTCTTTACCGACTGATGAAGAAGTCAGACAAGTTCGAGTGGACTCTTGAAGATGATGCAGCGTTTGCAGAGCTAAAAACCCTGCTCTCCACCCAGCCGGTGCTTGCTACCCCAATCAGCAAAGAGCCTTTGCTGCTTTACATTGCAGCCACGGGACAAGTTGTCGATCTAAAGATTTACGGTCGGCGGGAAGAAGAAGGAAAAGCCTTTAAAGTTCAATGCCCAGATATTATGTTTCAAGTTTTAACTCCGTCAAAGCAAAGATATCCTCATTATCAGAAGCTTGTATATGGGATTTATATGACCACGAAGAAGGTTGCACATTACTTCTCTGACCATTCCATTACAGTCGTCAGCGACGCTCCATTGTTAGAGATTCTGCACAACAGAGATGCAACTGGTCAAGTGGCAAAATGGGCGATTGAACTCCTTCCCCTAGATATCAAGTTTGAGGCAAAGAAAGCCATCAAGTCCCAAGCAATACTAGATTTCATCGCCGAGTGGATTGAACAACAACTACCGACTCAAGTTCACTCGGAGCACTGGACCATGTTCTTTGATGGTTCCAAGATGCTGAATGGTTCCGGTGCTGGGGTAGTGTTAGTCTCCCCCCGAGGAGATAAACTCAGATATGTTCTTCAAATTCACTTTGATTCCTCCAACAACGAAGCAGAATATGAAGCACTTTTGTATGGGTTGCGTATGGCCATTTCACTCGGCGTCCGTCGCCTCATGGTCTATGGCGACTCAGATTTGGTGGTTAATCAAGTAATGAAGGAGTGGGACGTCAGAAGTCCGGCCATGACTGGTTACTGCAATGCAGTGAGAAAGCTAGAGAAGAAATTCGAGGGGTTAGAGCTTCATCATATACCCCATCGAAAAATCAAGCAACTGATGATTTGGCAAAAATAGGTTCCAAGAGAGAAGCCATTCCCAGCAATGTGTTTTTGGAACACATCCACACACCATCAGTTCAAGAGGATCCTTTCACCGAAGAAGCTCCGCAACCAAAAAGTGCCACAGATCCGACTGAAGTTGAGGTTCCAGCAGTGGTCGACTTGATCATGGAAGTCTTGGTCATCACTCCCGACTGGACGGTGCCGTACATCGCGTATATCCTAAGGAAAGAACTCCTAAAGAATGAAGAAGAGGCTCGACAGATCGACCGTCGATCCAAGGCCTTTACTGTGATAAAGGGACATTTATACAAGGAAAGCGCGACTGGACTCGGTCAGAAGTGTATAACGCCAGAAGAAGGTCAAATAATTCTTGACGATATCCACTCGGGGACCTGTGGTCATCATGTGTCCTCTCGGACCATTGTGGCTAAAGCATACCGAGCGGGATTTTACAGGCCAAGAGCAAATGAAATGGCGAAAGAGATAGTCGACAAATGTGAAGGATGTCAGTTCTACTCCAATATGTCACACAAACCCTCGTCAGCCTTGAAGACCATTCCACTCGTCTGGCCCTTCGCTGTTTGGGGATTGGATATGATTGGACCAATCGAGAACTGGCAGAGCGGCTTCACTCACGTGCTAGTGGCGATCGACAAGTTTACTAAATGGATTGAAGCTAAGACTATCAAGAATCTCGATGCTTGCACTGCTATCAGTTTCATCAGAGAGTTGATATTCAGATATGGAGTTCCGCATAGCATCATCACTGTCGGAGTAATGGGCCACGGGTAGGCAAACCCGAGCCCCTGGACCTTTCAAAACATCGGGGCAGACTGCGCCCCTCAAGACCCCAAGACGAAGAGCCGCCTTCTGAGAGTCGGCGGCAGAGCCGCCGACTGCCCCTCCCAGCCGAGTCCCAGAGACGGCCTCAAGATAAGCCGACTTCCAGCCAGCGACTTCCGTAGAAGCCGGCTATGGGGAGTCGGCCCGCGACTCCAAACACCTCCTGCCTATGCGACTATGGACGGGATGGGATGAGGCCGCCTCGCAGCCCATCCCTTCCCCGTTCACAAAGGACAGGCATGGCCACAGAGTTCCGTACTGACGGAGATCTCTGTCCGGCGCAGCACTGTTGCCACACCGGCCCTGACATCAGCCCCGTGGGCACATCCCTGTACCCACGACGGCCTGTCTGTACGACCCGAAGACGGCGGGACCCGCCTGTCGGCGAGAGTGCAGAAGACGGCAAGAGCGCCCCTAGATGGACCTGCTGGGAGTCGGCCTCCAAGAGTTGGCCGGCCCCTCCCACGGGCTCCGCGTGCCATTAACCAGACAAGACAGGGAATGGCAACAGTGATCGCTCGTCAGGCGGCGGCACTGTTTCCATGACCCAATGACCAAGCTCGCGTCATTAGAAGCACAGCTACAGTAATCCGCAGCCGGCAAGACCCGCCCGCAGCGGACAAGGGCTGTCGGCCCCATGCTGGACCGTCGGCGAGGCCCACTAGTCGGCGGGCTCCAGAAGTCGGCGGAGAAGACGGTGACCTGAGAGACTGACGACTGGGACCTGCGCCCAGCCGGATTACCATTGTACCCCTAGGGGGTAGGCCTATATAAACCCCCAGGGCACCCATGCAAGAGGTTGGACCCTAATAGTTTTAGACACACATAGAGGGAAGAGAAGAGCTAGCCTTGCCCTTCTCCTTCCTCACCCCGAACAGCTCAAGGAGCAACCTTGTACCCACTTTGCCATAGTGATCATGCGGAGACCCCTTGCAGAGCAGCGATGGGGTGTTATCTCCACGGAGAGCCCACAAGCTGGGTAAGATTCACGGCGTGCATGCCTTCGCCTCATCCTGCTTCTGTGCACCGGCGACGTTCTACTCACCCCCACCATGATAAGCCATCCTTCGGCATATGTCGCACCCAACCCCCGACATTTGGCGCCCACCGTGGGGCTAGGTGCACTGTCGTCCGGACACCTGCTCTGGACGGGAACCCTTTTCCTCCCTGGCGAGCGCAGCCAGCCCGGCACGCCAGACGGAGTCTGCGCCGACGCGCTGCATGGCGCTGAGATCGCCTGCGCGGCCAGCTGCCTCGCCGAACTTGTCGGCGAGGTTCGCCTCTCCGACGAGCCTGCATCCAACGCAGGCACGGGCGGCCCCGAGAGCCTCCTCGCGTGCCTCCTCGAGCAGCTCCACGTCGCCGGCGAGCCTGCCACCGACCTGGAGTCCGTAGGCTCCACCGACCCGATGCTGGTCGACTCCGACACCGCGTCGCTCGACGCTGCGTTCCCACCAACGTGGTGGTTCTCGATGAGCCGCTCCCTCGCGCGAAGAGCGGCGAAAGCACCGTCACGGAAGTGCTCGTCATCGGTCATAGCGAGCCTTCCGGTGAGGGAGCTCATGACCCTCTCGACGCGGTTCTGCAAGACCTGACCGCGCCTATTCCGGAAGACGCTGACGCTGGGACGCTGGAGGCACGCCGCCTTCAGCTCCTCATAGGCGCGAAGAAGCTGGCAAGAGTGAGACGCTTGTTAGAAGCCTACCAGCGTGAGATGGATCGCGCCGTGGGCGGCTCGCCGGCTCCGACTGGGCCTAGCCGCCTAGGCGCGGTCCAGCAGCGCGGCGTTGCCATCGCCAACCTGTTCGGGGCCAATCGCCCTGTGTACGCCACG
Organism: Aegilops bicornis; assembly: GCA_021605145.1. Lineage (NCBI taxonomy): Eukaryota > Viridiplantae > Streptophyta > Magnoliopsida > Poales > Poaceae > Aegilops > Aegilops bicornis. Next base: position 100,428,246 of record CM038675.1, on the reverse strand, counting down.
CCCGCGGAGAACATCCACGCGCTTCAAAGCGGCGCGACGAGCTGGATAACTTCGAGGGGCGAGAGCGCTGCTCGATGATTTGAAGCGAGTCCAAAGCAGCTCTCGACGCTGCTGCCGCGCAAGACGGTTGCCGCTGCCACACGGAGGCGCTGGCGACGCATAACACGGCGACTTGCCTTCCCGCCGAGATCAAGCGCGACGTCTCGGACGCCACCGGCGGTGTCCGTGGAAGAAAAACAAGGATCCGCTGTCAGCCACAGCCGGACTCACATCTCCATCGGCGCGACCAAGACGGCCGCCCAAGAGCAGTGGAGCGGCGGGACGACTATCTGCCTCCCCCCTCGCAGAGAAAGGCGAGTCTCCCCGCCACCCGTCGAGCATCCGACTCTCGGCGACCGCCTTTGCCGCAGAGAGGGAGTCGGAGAAAACGACGCCCGCCGCCGGACCGACCGACTCCACCGATCCCTGGCGCTGGAAGAGGAAGACGAGTTGGGCCCGCCGTGTTTCGGACCTCGCATCCGAGATGAGCCCTTCCCCAGAGGGTTCACACTCCCCCGAGATACACCCAAATACACCGGCTCCGTGAAGCCGGAGGACTGGCTAGTTGACTACTCCACAAATTGCCAAGATAGAGAACGGCAACAAGCGCGTTGCCGTAAAATATGTTCCCCTCATGCTCCAGGGCACGGCCCGGACATTGTTGAACAGCTTGAAGCCCCGCAGCATCAACAGCTGGGTCGACTTCACCGAGGCCTTCGTCCGCAACTTCACGAGCACGTACAAGCGACCTCCCAAGCCTCGCCAGCTTTCCTTGTGCGTGCAAGGCCCCAACGAGTCCACTCGCGACTACCTCACGCGCTGGGCCGAGCTCCGGAACTCCTGCGAGGGAGTACACGAGGTGCAAGCTATCGAGTACTTCACCGCCGGGTGCAGAGAAGGCACCCTCCTCAAGCACAAGCTCCTTTCCGATGAGCCGGAAACCCTCGACGAGCTGCTGATCATAGCAGACAAGTACGCCACAGCCGACTCCTCCATGAAGACGGAGATTGAAGTCGGTCACGGCAGCAAAGTGGCTCCTCGCTCCCGAGAACTCCGGTGGCGACACCAGTCGGCGACAGCAGCAGAATGATCACAAGCGCAAGGCCCGCAGCCGGCTTCCAACAGCCGGCAGGTGGCGACAGTTGAAGACCAACAGCCAGAGGGGCAGCCTCCGGCCAAGCGACAGAAAGGCGGCAAATCCAACTGGTTGCCGGCCTTCTCTTACGAGCAGACTCTAGATGGTCCCTGCAAGTTCCATAGCGGCGCGAAGCCGTCAAACCACACCACCCGGAAATGCCACTGGCTCACCAGGATCGCCAAGGGAGACGGCCTTCTGCCTCCCCCGCCTGCTGGACCGCCACCTCCACCGCCGCCCAAAGAGCGGGTCAGAAGGCCACCGGGCGCAGTACAAGACGAGTACCCAGAAGAGCATGGAGCTTATGTAGTGTTCACCAGTGTGGCCGACGACCGACGCAGCAGGCGGCTGCAGCAGCAAGAAGTGAATGCAGTAGCATCAGATACCCCAGAGTTCATGCACTGGTCCGAGAAACCTATCAGTTGGAGTCGAGCTGATCACACAGAGGTGATGCAGAATCCGGGCTCATACGCCCTGGTCTTGGGAGCCACCCTTGCCGCTGATAGGCGGGCCGCTCGCTTCTCGAAAGTCCGATAGACGGAGGCAGCAACATCAACATCCTGCATAGGACACGATGGAGAAGTTAGGAATCAAGCAAAGACAGCTTCAGAGCAGCCGGACTGTGTTCCACGGCATTGTACCTGGCCTTTCCTGCTTACCAATCGGCAAGATCCTGATAGACGTCCTCTTTGGGGACAAAGATCATTTTCGCCGAGAGCTAGTCTGGTTTGAAGTGGTGGACCTCGAAAGCCCGTACCACGCTCTGTTTGGCCGACCTGCTCTGGCCAAGTTCATGGCGGTCCCCCACTACGCCTACCTCAAGATAAAGATGCCGAGTTCCAAGGGTATTCTGACCGTAGCCGGCGACTATAGAAAGTCGTCCGCTTGCGCGGCCGAAAGTAGTCAGCTGGCCGAGTCCCAGGTGATTGCGGCTGAGAAGCGGCTTCTTGATCGGGTTGTGGCGATGGCCGGCAAGCGGCCAGAGATGTCGCCCAACCCCAAGGAGTCGGAGGCTGAGGGCTCGTTCAAGCCGGCTAAAGAAACGAAGAAGATACCCTTGGACCCGGAGCACCCGGAGAGGTACGCTGTCGTAGGTGCAAACCTTGACAGTAAATAGGAAGGCGAGCTCGTCGATTTCCTCCGTGAGAATCGGGACATTTTCGCATGGTCCCCTAAAGACATGCTGTGTACCGACGGAATTCGCCGAGCACAAGTTACATGTCCGATCTGATGTGAAGCCCGTCGAGCAGCCCTTGCGCCGCCGTCAAGAGAAGAGAAGAGTTGTTGGAGAAGAGATAGCCCGGCTCCTAGCAGCCGGTTTCATTATGGAAGTGTTCTTTCCGTAATGGTTAGCAAACCCAGTCATGGTAATCAAGAAGAACAAGCAGGCGGATGTGTATTGACTACACAAGCCTCAACAAAGCTTGCCCCAAGGACCCGTTAAGCTCTGCCGAGAATTGACCAGGTGATAGACTCCATAGCCGGATGCGAGCTGTTGAGCTTCTTAGATGCATACTCGGGATATCACCGCATCAAGCTGAACCCGCCGACAGATTAAAGACCGCCTTCATCACGCCGCTTTTGGAGCCTTCTCGCTACCGACCATGACGCTCGGCTTAAGGAATGCCGGGCGCCACCTTTCAGCGTTGTATGCGAAGTGCCTCCTCAAGAAGCTTGGCGAAACGCCCACGCCTACGTGGGACGATGTGGTGGTGAAGACGGAAAAGCGAGGGACACTGTTGGAAGACCTCAAGGAGACCTTTGAGAATCTGCGCCGATTCCAGATCAAGCTCAACCCAGAGAAGTGCGTCTTCGGAGTACCAGCCGGCCAACTCCTTGGTTTCCTGGTCTCCGAACGTGGCATAGAGTGCAACCCCGTGAAGATCAAGGCAATCGAGAGGATGGAAGTACCCCGCCGACTGCTAGATGTGCAAAAGTTCACCGGCTGTTTGGCGTCCATCAGCCGATTCATCAGCCGGCTGGGCGAGAAAGCTCTTCCTTTGTACCAGCTCATGAAGAAGACCACCTTCTTCGAATGGAACCACAAGGCGGACGTAAGCTTTTTCCAGTTGAAGAAAATGCTGACTACTCCCCCCGTGCTGGCGGCCCCGACTCCCAAGGAGCCCATGCTCCTGTATATTGCCGCCACCAGCAGGGTAGTCAGCACAGTCATTGTAGTTGAGCGCAAGGAGGAAGGCAAGGTGCTACCTGTCCAGAGACCGGTATATTACCTGAGCGAAGTACTGTTGACCTCCAAGCAGAACTACCCCCACTACCAGAAGATGTGTTACGGTGTGCACTTTGCCGCCAAGAAGTTGAAGCCTTACTTTCAAGAGCATCCAATCACTGTGGTTTGCACAGCCCCACTAGCCGAGATCATCGGAAGCCGAGATGCTTCTGGCCGAGTGGCCAAATGGGCCATAGAGCTGGCCCCCTACACCATCTATTACCAGCCCCGCACCGCCATCAAGTCGCAAGCACTGGCCGACTTCCTCGTCGACTGGGCCGAGACTCAAGATCGCCGCCACCGACTCCACCCATTGGCGGATGCACTTCGATGGCTCCAAGATGCGCACCGGCTTGGGAGCCGGCGTTGTCCTCACTTCCCCCAAAGGCGACAAGCTCAAGTACGCGCTGCAGATCCATTTCGCCGCCTCCAACAACGTCGCCGAATACGAGGCGCTCATTCACGGGCTCCGGCTTGCCAAAGAGCTTGGCATTCGCCGGATCCTGTGTTATGGCGACTCCGACTTGGTGGTCCAACAGTCATCCGGCGACTGGGACGCCAAAGACGCAAACATGGCGAGCTACCGTTTCCTGGTACAACAATTGAGTGGATATTTTGAGGGGTGCGAGTTCCTCCATGTGCCAAGAAACGACAACGACCAAGCAGATACCCTGGCAAGAATCGGCTCCACCCGCCAGGCAATACCATCCGGCGTCGCCCTTCAGCGCCTCCTCAAGCCATCTGTCAAGCCGTCACCAGAATCAGACTCCATTTTTGTGCCGGCTCCCCCTAAAGAAGTCGGATCCGACTCCAAAGCCTCAGCAGACGGCACAAGAATTCTTGCAGACGGCCCCAAGAATGCTGCAATGCGGTTGCCCGGGACTGCGCCATCGGCCGGACTCCTTCAACCCAAAGAAGCTGTTGTGGACTCCAACCCGCCGCCTCCCAGCCCGCCGCCTCGTCCAAGTGGCGATCGGGCAGTTGAAGAAATAGCAGCACCCTCATGGGCCCAGCCCATCCTCAAGTTCCTAGTAAGCGGAGAGTTACCAACCGATGAGACCTTGGCTCGGCAAGTACAACGCCGAGCGGCAGCCTACACTATAATCAACAGAGCTGGTCGGTCAGCGCGTCACTAGTGTCTACCAGCAAGGCCGAGCCAAAGCAAGGCCAAGCGATTCTCAAGACATTCATCAAGGCGAAAAGGCCATCATGCGGCCTCAAGAGCACTCGTCGCCAAAGCCTTCCGACGACACGGTTTCTTCTGGCCAACTGCACTAGAAGAGGCCAAGGAATTAGTTCAAAAATGCAAGGGGTGCCAGGTGTTCCGCTCCAAGCCGTTTCAGCCGGCTTCTGCACTCAAGACTATCCCCATCGCCTGGCCCTTTGCTGTTTGGGGCCTGGACATGGTGGGACCATTCAAAACGGCACGAGGCGGCCTAACTCACTTAATTGTTGCGGTGGACAAGTTCACCAAGTGGATAGAAGCAAAACCCATCAAGAAGTTGAACGGTCCTACTGCAGTGACTTTCATCGCCGACATCACGACTCGGTACAGCTTACCACACATCATCATCACTGACAACGGCACAAATTTTGCCAAAGGCGCCCTGGCCCGTTTCTGCGCGACGCAAGGCATCCGACTGGACTTAGCGTCCGTTGCCCATCCGCAGTCAAACGGCCAGGTGGAGCGAGCGAACGGCCTCATCCTGTCTGGCATCAAGCCTCGACTGGTTGAACCACTGAAGCGTTCGGCCAGCTGCTGGCTTGAGGAGTTGCTAGCCGTCCTCTGGAGTTTGCGCACGACTCCAAACAAGTCAACTGGCTTCACACCCTTCTTCCTCGTCTATGGTGCCGAAGCCGTCATCCCAACGGATATAGAGTTCGACTCCCCGCGAGTCACCATGTACACCGAGGAGGAAGCAGAAGAAGCACGTCAAGACGGCGTCGATCTGCCGGAAGAGGGCCGGCTGCAGGCACTCAGCCGGTCCAGCATCTACCAGCAGAGCCTGCGCCGCTACTACAACAAGAAGGTCAAGCCAAGATCATTCCAAGAGGGCGACCTTGTGCTCCGGCTGATCCAGCGAACAGCCGGCCAGCACAAGCTGTCGGCGCCTTGGGAAGGCCCATTCATTGTCAGCAAAGTGCTGGGCAACGACTCCTACTACCTGATCGACGCTCAGAAGCCCCGAGCACGCAAGAGGGACGACTCCGGCAAAGAGACAGAACAGCCATGGAATGCGAATCTCCTCCGAAGATTTTACAGTTGATGCAGTATGTACCACACCACCTTTTGTGTTTAAAGTACCAAGACTTCGGGCCCCCCGAGACGAGCTCGAGGACTGCCCTCTTTTGTTATCTGTATGATAAGATTTATGTCTTCGAGTATGTTACTCTTTATTATGCTGTTCGGCACCGGGCTCGACTAGTCGGCCCGGGGACTCGCCGCCTTGGGCTATGAGATGTTTCCTGCAGCCAGACAAGTAACGTGCGGTGCCTAAGCCGTCTCCTGTCAGAAGCCGCAGCTCGCAGAGCGACTGTGGTGGGTAGGAGTAAGGAAGAACGGGCGCCCACATGAAAAATGGCTAAGGACCCAAAGCATAAACATAGTCTAAACCGGCTTCCAGCCCCTTTTTGCACAAGCCGACTCCTAAGCAGTCAGCTGGTTGCTTTCTATTCAACTTGTTTAAAAGACTCTAAAAGACGGCCAAGTACTTGCCTTCTCAAAGGTAGCCAAGCACTTGACCCAAACGGCAGTCCGCAGAGCGGTTGCCCTATGGGCAAGGCGGCAACTAAGGGAAGGCGGCAAAGGAAAAAGCCATAAGAGCAATAAGCAAGGAAAGATAAAATTAGGATAATATTTACACAGCGTAGGCCCTTGGCCGGATCTTCGGGCAGAGGTTCAAAATACACCCCAAGGGTGGAATTGTGCGAATTAACAAGTTTTTCCAAAGACTATCAAAGCAGATAAAATGAAGGCGAGACAGCAGCCTAGGAAGCGGCAGACGGGTTCGGGGTGCCGGAGGAGACAGCGGCGTATGGCGCCGGGGCAGCCGGCTGGGCAGTCTCGGCTTGATCATCTCCAGCGGCAGTCGGCCCAGACGGGCGCGGCTCGTTGCTGGAGGCGCGGTCGAGCTGAGGCTGGTCGCCCGCTCCGTCTTCTGGCGCCTCCATCTCATCTCCGTCCTCCGCCTCGCCTTCCTCCTCGGCGCTGGAGCCGATCACCTCCGCCGAGTCCTCGTCGTAATCCGGGTTCATCCTGAACCACTCCGGCGGCGCCTCCCGCCGTCCTCGGCACCTTTCGGGGACAAAGACGCTGGTGTCCGTGTAGTCGGCGATCGCCGCCGCTGCAGCTTCGGCGGCGTCTTCCGCAGCCAGCTCACTCCGCTGGGCCTCTGACCGGAACGCGGCCAGCCGGTCCAGATCCAGCCCTGGATACCATGCCTTGACGAATTCCAGGGCCCGGCGCGCTCCAGCCCGGGCCGCGGAACCCTTCCAGGCCTCAATACGGCCATCCGCGACCTCCAGCCAGTTGGCAGTCCGGCTGGGAGTTCGCAGAACCGGCATGTCCGGCCACAGGGCAGCGATCGCCTGGGCGCCGACACGCTGAAGCCGGCGCAGCATCCGATGGGCGGCCGCAGACGAACCTCAATGCTCAGGAGCTGCTCGTCAAGGGTCCGGGGGGCGTTGGCAGCGATCTCAGCACCACTCGCCCTTCGCGCCTCGCAATCAGCCTCGATGGCTTGATTGGCCGCTTGCGTGTGGCCGAGGAAGAAGTCTGCCAAGACGAAGAAGAAGCAAGTCAAAAAACCAGGAGTCGGCCCGACCTATAGTCGGCGGCCCAAAGGAAGAAGTAAAAACAAACTCACCATCGACGATGTCCTCGATTTCATGGAAGCCGGAGGTCAGCAGTGCTTCCTTGTCGGTCCAGGAGGAGCGCTCGCTCTCGAACTCGGCCAGGAGAGCAGCCTCTCTCTTCTCCGCCTCGTCCTGCGCCGCCTTAAGCAGCTCCCTCTGCTCCGCCAGCTGCGTAGCCAGCAGGTCGCGCTCTGCGGCGAGCTTGCTGCATTCCTCCCCCTTGGCACGCAAGGCGGTGTTGGCTATACCCAGCTGCCCTCGAAGAGTGGCATTGGCCTCTGAAGAATAAAAAGAAGAAGGACGTGAAGCCGTCAGCTAAGAAGGTCGCCAGGAAGATCCGGGCCGACTGCTCAGCAGTCGGCCCGAATCTCGGGGACTACAGCCCGCGGGTGCGCCAGCGCGCCCCCGCGAAGAAGAAAGAAGACTCACCTCGGCTCCTCGACAAGTCGGCAGTCCACTTTCCCAGCTCCTCAATGTTGCGGTTGAAGGCAGTGGCGCGGAGGTTGTGATACTCCTGCGATAAGAATTTCAGACACAGGTAAAAATCTGGAAATCGGCAGATAGAGTTCGAGCCGCCGTTTGCTCGGCCCGGCCCGATACTCGGGGACTACATCCAGTGGGTGCGCTGGCGCGCCCCCACGGAGAAGAACAAGAAAAAACTCAAAGAGGAAATATACCCGCATGACGGCTCGCGACGCCAGGTGCGCCTTGGTGCAGTTTTGGATGGCGTCGCCCTCAGCCCGCAGCTTCGCCTGGACGTCCAGAAGCGCCGTGTTCAGCGGGCCTGTGCCGCCTCCTCGCACCCACCAGCGCGGCGCGCTTGTCGCCTCGGCGTCTGGAATGGCCGAGCTGGCGGCGCCGGTCTCCAAAGGGCGCGGCGCCGAAGGCGCCTTCTCAAGACGGCGGCGCGCTGGCGACGTGACTTGAAGGAGCAGCCTCACCACAGCCTCGTCGTCGGTCGGCGGCACAGGCGGGCCCGCCGGCTGTTTGCCTCGCACGCTCTCAGACTGCGGTGGAGGCGGTGGGGGCGGCACGGCCGTGCCCGACAGGGAGGCCTCGCCGCCTTCCCTCTCCGCGACGGGGAACTCGCTGCCGGCTCCCTCCGTCTGCCCCGTGAACTCCGGCGGCGGCGGCGTAGAGCTCAGCAGGGTGACGAGCAGCGCCGACTGGAGGCGCGCGGCCTCCTCGGCTCGCCTCTTGGCTGCGACGGCGGCTTCGGCCTCCTCCAGTTTCTTCTGGGCGGAAGCTGCCGCCTTCTCGGCCTCCGCCTTCTCCAGGCGGGCGGCCTCCTCCTCGTCGCGCTTCTCCTGCGCGTTCTGCTCCGTCGCCTCCCGGAGGTCGGCGGCAGGGTCAATCCGCCGAGTATTGGCAGACGTCTCTGCCGACCCCATGACGGAGGCGGCGGCGACCCTCTCCAAGGTGAGAGGAGCCCTGATGCGAAGAAGACACATAAAAGACTTGGACAAGACGGACCAGAAGAAAACAAGACAAAATAAGAAGCACTTACGCAGAGACCAGCGGCGGCTTCTTCACTTCCTCATGAAGCGGTTAGCCTTGCGACCGCCTCTTGTATTTGGGTTGCGCCGTCCCCTGAATTTCTTCGCCCGGCCTTGGCAGGCTCGGCCCGGCCCGGCGCTTCTTCGCGCCGCCTCGACCACCCAAGCCAGCGGAGGAACTCGCGCCTGGATGGCCGACCTTCGGTTGGCGGCGGGGGACGACTTCACTTTCACCGTCATCTTCAGGCCAGTCGGCGAAGGTCGCCGAAGGCCTGAAGTCATCGGCCCCTCCTCCTCCCTCGGCGTCGGCCTCCATCGCCGCCACCCCCAAGTCAGGGTCGTCGGCGTTGCTCTCCGCCCGGTCGGGGACGAACTCACGGGCCGGCCCCGTGGTGCCGGCTGAGGGCTGCATGAGGGGGTTCTGACTCGGAAAGAACCAAAGAAAATCAGAGTCGGACTCGGCTGAAAAAGAAACCAGAAGAGCAAGAGGGATGACTTACCACAGGCGGGGGGTTGGCGCGCGAGTACGACTCCTTGCCGAACTGCCATTCCGCCGTGAGACCGCAGTTCGCCAGGAAGTTCACCGTGTCTGCCACCTCCGCATGGGGGATGTCCTTGGAGCACAGCCGACTGGGGTCCCGATGGCCCCTCATCTGACAGATCAGATGAGGTCGGCCTTGGAGCGGAAGGACTCGGCGCACCACGAAGGCGGCCAGCAAGTCGGCCCCAGTCAGGCCCTCCGACTGCGTCAGCACTCGGAGTCGCGCGATGGCGGCGGCGCCTGCAGGAGTCAGCGTCCTGGCCCGATGGGACCAGCTGGGAAGTCGTCCCGCCAACTCGCCGGCTCCGTAAGGTGGCAGGTTGACCCAGTCGCCTATACGAGCGACGTTCTTCACATAAAAGTAGGAGCGCTGCCACATCTTCACCGACTTGATCAGCGGGATGGCAGGGAAGGGGTTATCAGCCACCGGCCTCCGCATCGCGATGAAGGTGCCGCACAGAGCCGGCACGCCGGCGACGTGTGTGCCGAGCTTGTCCTGGAAGAACTCCCCCCACAGCTCGATGGTGGGGAGAACGCCAAGAAAGCCTTCACACAAGGAGGCGAAGGCGGCCAGCAGCACCACCGTCTTTGGAGTGAGGTAGTGCAGCTGGAGCCCGTGGAACTCTAGGAAGGCGCGGAAGAAGCCGCTCGCCGGCAGCCCCAGACCGCGCATGAGGTGCGAGCGGAATATAACCCGCTTGCCCTCCTCCGGTGCCGGCGTTATTTCACCCGCCGGCGCGGCGCGGGTCCGCACCAAGTTTGTGCCGGGGATGCGGCGCGTCTGGCGGAGGAACTCGATGATGTCGTCGTCCACTTCGGAGCTGTCCCACACACCGGAGCGCGCGACAGGAGGCGCAGCGGCGGAGGAGGAGCTCATCTGCGCGGCATGGCGTGGTCCGGCGCGGCGGAGGCAAGAGGAAGACGAAGCAGGAAGGAGAAGGAGCAAGAGGAAGCGGGGAAACGGGGAGATGGGTGCGCGTGCGTCGCCGCCCCCCTCCTCCCGCCTACTTATAGGCGCCTAGGCTGAGAAGCCGATGGGGCGGGCGTGGGATTAACTGCGCCCAGTACCCCACGCCCCCACGATTTAACCCACGACGTTACTGCGTGCAGTAACGACGTGGGGAACCCAACCGCCCGCGCGGCCGCAACGGATCCGCCCGTGCGCCGAGGCGCGGTAGTGGCGGGCCCCGCCTGACGGGCCTGTCTCGTCACGCGCGTGGGTGGGCAGACTGGCCCTGCCGCGTGGCGTCGCGCGGCGGGCCCGCAACGGGCAGCTGCCTGGAAGCTTATCAGGCACGCTGCCCGGATCCCGCCGCGACCTTCAAAACCTTTGAGGAGCAAGACGGCCTCCTGCAAGGCCGACTCCAGCTAGTCGGCTCAAGAGAGAGACGGCGAGCCAAGCCCAGATTCTTCCATTAGAGGGATGAAACTGTTGAGGCTCCTCGACATGTTGCCCTGGGCGCCTCACCACCAGCTTCGGGACTACTGTTGAGTAATGGGCCACGGGTAGGCAAACCCGAGCCCTGGACCTTTCAAAACATCGGGGCAGACTCGCCCCTCAAGACCCCAAGACGAATAGCCGCCGAGAGTCGGCGGCAGAGCCGCCGACCGCTTCTCCCAAATGAGTCCCGAGAGACGGCCTCGAGATAAGCCGACTCCCAGCCAGCGACTTCCGGAGAAGCCGGCTATGGGGAGTCGGCCCGCGACTCCAAACACCTCCTGCCTATGCGACTACGGACGGGATATGAGGCCGCCTCACAGCCCATCCCTGCCCCGTTCGCAAAGGACAGGCATGGCCACAGAGCGCCATACTGACGGAGATCTCCGTCCGGCGCGGCACTGTTGCCACGCCGGCCCTGACATCAGCCCCGTGGGCAGATCCCTGTACCCACGATGGCATGTCTGTACGACCCGAAGACGGCGGGACCCGCCTGTCGGCGGGAGTGCAGAAGACGGCAAGAGCGCCCCTAGACGGACCCGCTGGGAGTCAGCCTCTAAGAGTCGGCCGGCCCCTCCCATGGGCTCCGCGCGCCATTAACCAGACAAGACAGGGAATGGCAATAGTGATCGCCCATCAGGCGGCGACACTGTTGCCATGACCCCATGACCAAGCTCGCGTTATTAGAAGCATGGCTATAGTAAGCCGCAGCCGGCAAGACCCGCCCACGGCGGACAAGGGCTGTCGGCCCCATGCTGGACCGTCGGCGGGGCCCACTAGTCGGCGGGCTCCAGAAGTCGGCGGAGAAGACGCATTTACTTGAGAGATCGACGGCAGCTCGGACCTGCGTCCAGCCGGATTACCATTGTACCCCGGGGTAGGCCTATATAAACCCCGGGGCACCCATGCAAGAGGTTGGACCCTAATAGTTTTAGACACACATAGAGGGAAGAGAAGAGCTAGCTAGCTGTGCCCTTCTCCTTCCTCACCCGAATAACTCGAGGAGCAACCTTGTACCCACTTTGCCATAGTGATCATCACGGAGACCCTTGAGCAGCGATAAGTGTTATCTCCACGGAGAGCCACGAAAGCTGGGTAAGATTCGCCGGCGTGCATGCCTTCGCCTCATCCCGTTTCTGTGCACCGCGACGTTCTACTCGCCCCCACCATGATAAGCCATCCTTTTGCATATGTCGCAGCCAACCCCCGACAATCACTGATAATGGGTCAAACTTCGATTCCGACAAGTTCAGAGCCTTTTGCGCCTCTCCAGGCACACGAGTCGACTACGCTTCAGTCGCTCACCCCCAGTCAAATGGACAAGCGGAAAGAGCAAATGATCTAATTCTCAAAGGACTGAAACCCCAACTGATGTGTGATCTCAAGCACGCAGCAGGCGCATGGGTCGACGAACTTCCATCACTTCTTTGGGGATTAAGGACCACCCCTAATCGGTCAACTGGACGAACTCCATTCTTTCTGGTCTATGGAGCTGAAGCAGTTTTGCCGAGTGACTTGCTTCACAATGCACCCCGAGTCGAGCTCTACTCTGAAGATGAAGCAGAACAAGCCCGGCAGGACGCAGTCGACCTCCTAGAAGAGGAAAGAGAGATGGCCCTGATCCGATCGACTATCTATCAGCAAGACTTGCGTCGATTCCATGCCAGAAGTGTGAAGAGTCGAGCCTTCCAAGAAGGAGACTTGGTCCTCCGAGTAGATCAACAGAAACCACACAAGCTCGCTCCCACTTGGGAAGGCCCCTTCATCGTCACCAGAGTTCTTCACAATGGAGCGTACCATCTTTACAATATCGATCGCCAGATTGATGAGCCACGAGCTTGGAATGCGGAGCTGCTCCGCCCCTTTTATACTTAAGTACTCACTCAGATGAGATATAATAAGAAATACCTCTGTAGTTTATTTATCAAAGACAAGAGTGTTATAATTTTCCTAGTGATTGTTGTTGCTTTTGTTTACGTGAGAAACCCCCCAGTGGGTAGCTTAGCTGCGAATCCGTTTCGCCTAAGTTTGTTAAAAAAAATCCTACCGAGTGACGAGCAAGCCTCTCACTCGGAGGCTTAGCTGCGAATCTGTTTCGCCTAAGTACCTGAAAATCCTACCGAGTGGTGAGCCAGCCTCCCACCCGGGGGCTTAGCTGCAGTCTAGTACTTGCCTAAGTTTAAAAAATCCTACCGAGTGGAGCCAGCCTCCCACTCGGGGGCTTAGCTGCAGTCCAGTACTCGCCTAAGTTTAAAAAATCCTACCGAGTGGTGAGTCAGCCTCCCACTCGGGGGCTTAGCTGCAGTCCAAGACTACTTAAGTTTAAGAAATCCTACCGAGTGGTGAGCCAGCCTCCCACTCGGGGGCTTAGCTGCAGTCCAGTACTCGCCTAAGTTTAAAAAATCCTACCGAGTGGTTAGCCAGCCTCCCACTCAGGGGCTTAGCTGCAGTCCAGTACTCGCCTAAGTTTAAAATATCCTACCAAGTGGTGAGCCAGCCTCCCACTCGGGGGCTTAGCTGCAGTCCAGTACTCGCCTAAGTTTGAGAAATCTTACCGAGTGAAGAGCAATCCTCTCACTCGGGGGCTTAGCTGCAGTCCAAGTACTCGCCTAAGTTTAAAAAATCCTACCGAGTGACGAGCAATCCTCTAACTCGGAGGCTTAGCTGCAGTCCAAGTACTCGCCTAAGTTTGAGAAATCCTACCGAGTGAAGAGCAATCCTCTCAATCGGGGGCTTAGCTGCAGTACAAGTACTCGCCTAAGTTTGAGAAACCCTATCGAGTGAAGAGAAATCCTCTCACTTGGAGGCTTAGATGCAGTCCAGTACTCGCCTAAGTTCGAAAACATACCGATCCGCAAGGACGACGAGGTGCAGGTCGACTGCTACCTTCTCCTTCGGAGCTGCGCCACAAGTACAACGTGCGCTCCATCCCGATCCGCAAGGACGACGAGGTGCAGGTCGACTGCTACCTTCTCCTTCGGAGCTGCGCCACAAGTACAACATGTGCTCCATCCCGACCGGCAAGGACGACGAGGTGCAGGTCGACTGCTACCTTCTCCTTCGGAGATGCGCCACAAGTACAACGTGTGCTCCATCCCAATCCGCAAGGATGATGAGGTGCATGTCGACTGCTACCTTCTCCTTTGGAGCTGCGCCACAAGGACAACGTGTGCTCCATCCCGATCCGCAAGGACGACGAGGTGCAGGTCGACTGCTACCTTCTCCTTCGAATCTACGCCACAAATACAACGTGCGATCCATCCCGATCCGCAAGGATGACGAGGCGCAGGTCGACTGCAATACGTGCTCCATCCCTTCCTGCAAGGGCGATGATGCGCAGGTCGACTGGATCTTCCACCTCAGAGCTACATCTCAAACACAAAGACTATCCCGAGTGAAGAGCAAAGTACACTTGAAGGCAAATGCAAGCATATTCAGAAGTAAAACAAGTTCAGATAAATCTTAAAGGTTCCAAACCGTAGATCAAAGTTCTCGGGCTCTCAGCCCGAAGGAGTTTAACGCTTACAAAATCCACTCGGCATTCCGTGGCAAATTTAAGGTGAGGCATAAAAGTTTGTTCACTCCGTGGGAGGAGGACTGGCAGGCTCAACGAACTCGTCCAGGTCGACACCATCGGCGATCCGAGTGGCAGCAGCAATGAAAGTCTCCATAAAGGATCGGAAATCATGCTTCTTGGTGTTGACGACCTTGATTGCTGCCAGCTTATCTTCTCGCGCCTCTTTACAGTGGACACGAACCAAAGACAGAGCCACATCAGCACCGCACCGAGCAGAAGACTTCTTCCACTCCTGCACTCGACCAGGAATCTCGTTAAGTTGAGTCATCAGAGACTCGAGGTCGTTTTGGAGTGTTGCCCTTGGCCAAAGTGCCGTGTCGATCCGCGACGTGGCGACTTTCAGTCGAGCCAAATAGTCAACAATGCCATTGATGCGGGATTCCAGTCGGAGCAGGTTCATAGCAGTTTCGTCCTTCACGGGAGAATTGATAGGGTCCAAACTTGGTTCGATTCGCCCAGTCTCCTCCTCTAAGTCTCGGCAAAACTCTGCATGCACAGTCCAAGGATGAGTCAATATTCGTATGCCGAGTCGACAAAGATGGACCAGTCGGAACGGGATATGTACCTTCAAGCTTGATGAATAACTTCTTGGCGAGGCTCCTCAGATAGCTTTCCAGATCATCCCTCCTGCGAGCAATGCCATCCATCTTCTTGTTCAGGTTAACCTTGTCCTTCTTCAAGCGGGTTACCTCCTTGTTGGCTTCGTCCAGAGCATATTTTATATTCGTGTTCTCTTCCTCCAATTTGCCGACTGAAGCCAGCTTCTGTTCAGCTAGAGCAGTTTTGTCATCAGCCTTCTTCTGTGCAGCAGCCAGATCTTGATCCTTCTTTGCCAGGGCCTGGTTCATTTTTTCTGAAAAGAAATGATGCTTGGTTTAAAAAGAGCAGAATGAAATCTAGGTCTAAGACAAACCAGTCGACAAATCTGTCTTACCATTGGCATCATCCTTGGCTTTTTGCAGTTCTGTCTTGGCCAATTCCAGGTCAAGGTTGAGTTGAATCTGCTGTTTCTCCAAGTCAGCAAAGCGAGCTCCAAGGTCACAAGATTTCTGCAATCAGAGAGGATGGGTTATTTTACAGAGAAAAACGACATAGACAGTAAATACTAAGACTACGGTCGACTGCGCGCAGTCCACCATAGTCTCGGGGACTACACCCAGTGGGTGCACTTGGCGTGCCCCCACTGATTCAGTTTACACTCGACGAGACTTTTTCGGCGCGAGTGTATATATATATATATAAATATATATATAAAGAAGAAGAAGAAAGACATCAACAAACAAGATCTTCAGACCATAGTTGACTGCCAGCAGTCGACCACGGTCTCGGGGACTACACCCAGTGGGTGCACTTAGCGTGCCCCCACTGGTTCAGTTTACACTCGACATGGCCAGACCAGACCGAGTGAAGGAATTAAAATGTCAAGACTACAGTCGACTGCCCGCAGTCCACCGTAGCTCGGGGACTACACCCAGTGGGTGCACTCAGCGTGCCCCCACTAGTCCAAAAATTAAGCTCAAAGTATGGATTTGCTCAGTGACAAGTCGAAACACCCACTGGGTGCACAGTGTTGGAAATATGCTCTAGAGGCAATAATAAAATGGTTATTATTATATTTCTTTGTTCATGATAATAGTCTGTTATTCATGCTATAATTGTGTTATCCGGAAATCGTAATACACGTGTGAATACATAGACCACAACGTGTCCCTAGTGAGCCTCTAGTTGACTAGCTCGTTGATCAACAGATAGTCATGGTTTCCTGACTATGGACATTGGATGTCATTGATAAAGGGATCACATCATTGGGAGAATGATGTGATGGACAAGAACCAATCCTAAGCATAGCTCAAAGATCGTGTAGTTCGTTTAGCTAAAGCTTTTCCAAATGTCAAGTATCATTTCCTTAGACCATGAGATTGTGCAACTCCCGGATACCGTAGGAGTGCTTTGGGTGTGCCAAACATCACAACGTAACTGGGTGACTATAAAGGTACACTACGGGTATATCCAAAAGTGTCTGTTGGGTTGGCACGAATCGAGACTGGGATTTGTCACTCCGTATGACGGAGAGGTAACTCTGGGCCCACTCGGTAATGCATCATCATAATGAGCTCAATGTGACCAAGTGTCTAGTCACGGGTCATGCATTACGGTACGAGTCAAGTGACTTGCCGGTAAAGAGATTAAACGAGGTATTGGGATACCGACGATCGAATCTCGGGCAAGTAACGTACCGATTGACAAAGGGAATTGTATATGGGGTTGCTTGAATCCTCGACATCGTGGTTCATCCGATGAGATCATCGAGGAGCATGTGGGAGCCAAAATGGGTATCCAGATCCTGCTGTTGGTTATTGACCGGAGAGGCGTCTCGGTCATGTCTGCATGTCTCACGAACCCGTAGGGTCTACACACTTAAGGTTCGGTGAAGCTAGGGTTGTATAGATATGAGTATGTAGTAACCCAAAAGTTGTTCGGAGTCCCGGATGAGATCCCGGACGTCACGAGGAGTTCCGGAATGATTCGGAGGTAAAGAATTATTCGGCCATCGGGAAAGTTTCGGGGGTCACCGGTATTGTACCAGGACCACCGGAAGGGTCCCGGGGGTCCACTGGGTGGGGCCACCTATCCCGGAGGGCCCCATGGGCTGAAGCGGGAGAGGAACCAGCTCCTGGTGGGCTGGTGCGCCCCCCCTTGGCCCCCTGCGCCTAGGGTTGGGAAACCCTAGGGCTGGGGGCGCCTCCACCTGGCTTGGGGGGCAAGCCACCCCCTGGCCGCCCCCCTAGGAGATTGCATCTCCTAGGGCCAGCGCCCCCCAGGAGGCCTATATAAAGTGGGGGGAGGGAGGGCAGCCGCACCCATGCTCTTGGCGCCTCCCTCTCCCCTTGCTACACCTCTCCCTCTCGCAGAAGCTTGGCGAAGCCCTGCCGAGATCGCTGCTGCATCCACCACCACGCTGTCGTGCTGCTGGATCTTCATCAACCTCTCCTTTCCCCTTGCTGGATCAAGAAGGAGACGTCTTCCTCAACCGTACGTGTGTTGAATGCGGAGGTGCTGTCCGTTCAGCACTAGGATCATCAGTGATTTGGATCACGACGAGTACGACTCCCTCAACCCCGTTCTCTTGAACGCTTCCGCTCGATCTACAAGGGTATGTAGATGCACTCCTCTCTCTCGTTGCTAGATGAACTCATAGATTTATCTTGGTGAAACCGTAGAATTTTTTTATTTTCTGCAACGTTCCCAACAGTGGTATCAGAGCTAGGTCTATGCGTAGTTCTCTTTGCACGAGTAGAACACAAACTTGTTGTGGGCGTAGATGTTGTCAACTTTCTTACCACTACTAGTCTTATTTTGCTTCAGTGGTATTGTGGGATGAAGCGGCCCGGGCCGACCTTACACGTACGCTTCGTGGGGATGTGTTCCACCGGTGACATGCACTAGTTGCATAAGGTGGCTAGCGGGTGTCTGTCTCTCCCACTTTAGTTGGAGCGGATTCAATGAAAAGGGTCCTTATGAAGGGTAAATAGAAGTTGACAAATCACGTTGTGTCTTTTACGTAGGTAACAAAACGTTCTTGCTAGAACCCTATTGCAGCCACGTAAAAGATGCAACAACAATTAGAGGACGTCTAACTTGTTTTTGTAGCAATTGCTTTGTGATATGATATGGCCAAAAGTTGTGATGAATGATGAATGATATATATGTGATGTATGAGATCATGTTCTTGTAATAGGAATCACGACTTGCATGTCGATGAGTATGACAACCAACAGGAGCCATAGGAGTTGTCTTAATTATTGTATGACCTGTGTGTCAATGATTTAACGCCATGTAATTACTTTACTTTATTGCTAAACCGTTAGCCATAGTAGTAGAAGTAATAGTTGGCGAGCAACTTCATGGAGACACGATGATGGAGATCGTGATGATGGAGATCATGGTGTCATGCCGGTGACGAAGATGATCATGGCGCCCCGAAGATGGAGATCAAAGGAGCTATATGATATTGGCCATATCATGTCACTACTATTTGATTGCATGTGATGTTTATCATGTTTTGCATCTTGTTTACTTAGAACGACGACAGTAAATAAGATGATCCCTCATAATAATTTCAAGAAAGTGTTCCCCCTAATCGTACCGTTCTATGAAATTCGTTGTTTGAAGCACCACGTGATGATCGGGTGTGATAGATTTTAACGTTCACATACAACGGGTGTAAGACAGATTTACACACGCATAATCACTTAGGTTAACTTGACGAGCCTAGCATGTACAAACATGGCCTCGGAACACAAGAGACCGAAAGGTCGAACATGAGTCGTATGGAAGATACGATCAACATGGAGATGTTCACCGATGATGACTAGTCCGTCTCACGTGATGATCGGACACGGCCTAGTCGATTCGGATCATGTATCACTTAGATGACTAGAGGGATGTCTAATCTGAGTGGGAGTTCATTAAATAATTTGATTAGATGAACTTAATTATCATGAACTTAGTCTAAAATCTTTACAATATGTCTTGTAGATCAAATGGCCCACGTTACCATCAACTTCAACGCTGCTCCTAGAGAAAACCAAGCTGAAAGATGATGGCAGCAACTATACGGACTGGGTCCGAACCTAAGGATCATCCTCATAGCTGCAAAGAAAGATTATGTCCTAGAAGCACCGCTAGGTGAAGCTCCCATCCCAGGAACCAAGACGTTATGAACGCTTGGCAGTCTCGTCTTGATGATTACTCCCTCGCTCAAGGCGGCATGCTTTCTGACTTAGAACCGGGGCTCCAAAAGCGCTTTGAGCAACACGGAGCATATGAGATGTTCGAAGAGCTGAAAATGGTTTTCCAAGCTCATGCCCGGGTCGAGAGATATGAAGTCTCCGACAAGTTCTTCAGTTGTAAGATGGAGGAAAATAGTTCTGCCAGTGAGCACATACTCAAAATGTCTGGGTTGGACAACCGCTTGACTCGGCTGGGAGTTAATCTCCCGGATGACGCGGTTATTGATAGAATCCTTCAGTCGCTTCCACCGAGCTACAAGAGCTTTGTGATGAACTTCAATATGCAGGGGATGGAAAAGACCATTCCTGAGGTATATTCAATGCTTAAATCAACGGAGGTAGAGATCAAGAAGGAACATCAAGTGTTGATGGTGAATAAAACCACTAAGTTCAAGAAAGGCAAGGGTAAGAAGAACTTCAAGAAGGACGGCAAGGGAGTTGCCGTGCTCGGTAAGACAGTTGCCGGGAAGAAGTCAAAGAATGGACCCAAGCCTGAGACTGAGTGCTTTTATTGCAAGGGAAGCGGACACTGGAAGCGGAACTGCCCCAAATACTTAGCGGACAAGAAGGCCGGCAACACTAAAGGTATATGTGATATACATGTAATTGATGTGTACCTTACCAGTACTCGTAGTAGCTCCTGGGTATTTGATACCGGTGCCGTTGCTCATATTTGTAACTCAAAGCAGGAGCTGCGGAATAAGCGGAGACTGGCGAAGGACGAGGTGACGATGCACGTCGGGAATGGTTCCAAGGTCGATGTGATCGCTGTAGGCACGCTACCTCTACATTTACCTACGGGATTAGTTTTAAACCTCAATACTTGTTATTTAGTGCCAGCTTTGAGCATGAACATTGTATCTGGATCTCGTTTAATACGAGATGGCTACTCATTTAAATCCGAGAATAATGGTTGTTCTATTTATATGAGAGATATGTTTGATGGTCATGCCCCAATGGTCAATGGTTTATTCTTAATGAATCTCGAACGTGATGTTACACATATTCATAGTGTGAACACCAAAAGATGAAAAGTTGATAACGATAGTCCCACATACTTGTGGCACTGCCGCCTTGGTCACATTGGTGTCAAGCGCATGAAGAAGCTCCATGCCTATGGACTTTTAGAGTCTCTCGATTATGAATCATTTGACACATGCGAACCATGCCTCATGGGCAAAATGATCAAGACTCCGTTCTCCGGTACAATGGAGCGAGCAACCAACTTATTGGAAATCATACATACTGATGTGTGTGGTTCAATGAGCGTTGAGGCTCGCGGAGGATATCGTTATGTTCTCACTCTCACTGACGACTTGAGTAGATATGGGTATGTCTACTTGATGAAACACAAGTCTGAGACCTTTGAAAAGTTCAAGGAGTTTCAGAATGAGGTAGAGAATCAACGTGATAGCTACATTCACTTTAAATAGGGCACCGTCTAAATCCATTGAGACGACACCGTATGAATTATGGTTTGGGAAGAAACCTAAGCTGTCGTTTCTAAAAGTTTGGGGATGCGATGCTTATGTCAAGAAACTTCAACCTGAAAAGCTTGAACCCAAGTCGGAAAAATGCGTCTTCATAGGATACCCTAAGGAAACCATTGGGTATATCTTCTACCTCAGATCCGAAGGCAAGATCTTTGTTGCCAAGAATGGGTCCTTTCTGGAGAAAGAGTTTCTCTCGAGAGAAGTAAGTGGGAGGAAAGTGGAACTTGATGAAGTACTACCTCTTGAACTTGTGAGTAGCGCAGCTCAGAAGATGTTCTGTGGTGCCAGCACCAACTGAAGAGGAAATTAATGATGATGATCAAGGTACTTTGGATCAAGTTACTACTGACCTTCGTAGGTCCACGGGGACACGTTCCACACCAGAGTGGTATGGCAACCCTGTCCTGGAAATCATGTTGTTAGACAACGGTGAACCTTCGAACTATGAAGAAGCGATGGCGGGCCCAGATTCCAACAAATGGCTTGAAGCCATGCAATCCGAGATAGGATCCATGTATGAAAACAAAGTATGGACTTTGGATGACTTGCCCGATGATTGGCGGCGATAGAAAACAAATGGATCTTTAAGAAGAAGACGGACGCGATGGTAATGTTACCATCTATAAAGCTTGACTTGTCGCTAAGGGTTATCGGCAAGTTCAAGGGGTTGACTACGATGAGACTTTCTCTCCATAGCGAAGCTGAAGTCCGTCCGAATCATGTTAGCAATTGCCTCATACTATGATTATGAGATATGGCAGATGGACGTCAAAACGGCATTCCTTAACGGCTATCTTAAGGAAGAACTGTATATGATGCAGCCGGAAGGTTTTGTTGACCCTGATAATGCTAACAAGGTATGCAAGCTCCAGCAATCCATTTATGGGCTGGTGCAAGCATCTCGGAGTTGGAACATTCGCTTTGATGAGATGATCAAAGCGTTTGGGTTTATGCAGACTTATGGAGAAGCCTGCGTTTACAAGAAAGTGAGTGGGAGCTCAGAGCATTTCTCATATTATATGTAGATGACATACTTTTGATGGGAAATGATATAGAACTTTTGGACAGCATTAAGGCCTACTTGAATAAGTGTTTTTCAATGAAGGACCTTGGAGAAGCTGCTTACATATTAGGCATCAAGATCTATAGGGATAGATCAAGACGCCTCATAGGTCTTTCACAAAGCACATACCTTGATAAGATATTGAAGAAGTTCAATATGGATCAGTCCAAGAAAGGGTTCTTGCCTGTATTACAAGGTGTGAAATTGAGCTCGGCTCAATGCCCGACCATGGCAGAAGATAAAGAAGAGATGAGTGTCATACCCTATGCCTCAGCCATAGGATCTATTATGTATGCCATGCTGTGTACCAGACCTGATGTAAACCTTGCCGTAAGTTTGGTAGGAAGGTACCAAAGTAATCCCGGCAAGGAACACTGGACAGCGGTCAAGAATATCCTGAAGTACCTGAAAAGGACAAAGGACATGTTTCTCGTCTATGGAGGTGACGAAGAGCTCGTCGTAAAGGGTTACGTTGACGCTAGCTTCAACACAGATCTGGATGACTCTAAGTCACAAACCGGATACGTACATATTTTGAATGGTGGGGCAGTAAGCTGGTGCAGTTGCAAGCAAAGCGTCGTGGCGGGATCTACATGTGAAGCAGAGTACATGGCAGCCTCGGAGGCAGCGCATGAAGCAATCTGGGTGAAGGAGTTCATCACCCACCTAGGAGTCATACCAAATGCGTCGGGGCCGATCGCACTCTTCTGTGACAACACTGGAACTATTGCACTTGCCAAGGAGCCCAGGTTTCACAAGAAGACCAGACACATCAAGCGTCGCTGTCGGTGTCAAAACCGGCGGATCTCGGGTAGGGGGTCCCGAACTATGCGTCTAGGCGGATGGTAACAGGAGACAAGGGACACGATGTTTTTACCCAGGTTCGGGCCCTCTCGATGGAGGTAAAACCCTACTCCTGCTTGATTAATATTGATGATATGGGTAGTACAAGAGTAGATCTACCACGAGATCAGAGAGGCTAAACCCTAGAAGCTAGCCTATGGTATGATTGTTGTTCGTCCTACGGACTAAAACCCTCCGGCTTATATAGACACCAGATAGGGTTAGGGTTACACAGAGTCGGTTTACAATGGTAGGAGATCTACATATCCGTATCGCCAAGCTTGCCTTCCACGCCAAGGAAAGTCCCATCCGGACACGGGACGAAGTCTTCAATCTTGTATCTTCATAGTCTAGGAGTCTGGCCAACGGTGATAGTTCGGCTATCCGGACACCCCCTAATCCAGGACTCCCTCAGTAGCCCCTGAACCAGGCTTCAATGACGACGAGTCCGGCGCGCATATTGTCTTCGGCATTGCAAGGCGGGTTCCTCCTCCGAATACTTCATAGAAGATTTTGAACACAAGGATTGTGTCCGGCTCTGCAAAACAAGTTCCACATACTACCGTAGAGAGAATAACCTTTGCACAGATCTGCTGACGTATTCCGCGGTGTGACATCACACCAAGGCTAGGCCTTTATACGAATCGTTTTTACTGTTCCACCTCAGCGCGTTTAGCGAGGCGGTTTCCTTGGCACGTCTTATCAAAGCGGAGATCGTGCCCCCTTATTCCGGGATTCCCATCAATACGGACGTGGGTAACCCAACGCGCCATTGATTACGACGCTTGGGAGATAAGCGAGTTTTACCAGGTCAAGGGGGACGCATAGCTTCGTCCGCCCATATAAGGGGATAAGGATCCACCTTTTCACCTACGCCTTCCTCCTCCTTTGCTCATCCATTTCCGCGCACTCGAGCTCCAGCGCCCAAGTCCGCACATCCCTCCTCAACCTCCTCCAGCCATGTCCGGAGCGGGCGGCAAGTGGATGGTCTCCTCCGTCACGGAGGGAGAAGTCAAAAAGCTGCGGAAGGCCGGATACTTGTCCAGTGACATCGCGCACCGGCTCCCCGACGAGGGGCAGCTCATTCCCACCCCCAGGCCCCATGAGAGGGTGGTGTTCCTCACCCACTTCCTCCATGACTAGGTTTTCCACTTCACCCATTTGTCCGGGGGCTCATGTTCTACTACGGCCTGGACTTCCACGATCTGGCCCCGAATTTCATCCTCAACATCTCGGCGTTCATCGTCGTGTGCGAGGCCTTCCTCTGCATCCAGCCCCACTTCGGCTTATGGCTGAAGACCTTCAATGTCAAGCCGAAGGTAGTGGGTGGCCGCCAAGCGGAGTGCGGAGGTGCCATGGTTGGCAAGATGGCCAAAGTCCTATGGCTCGAGGGCTCCTTTGTGGAGACCATAAAGGGGTGGCAATCGGGGTGGTTCTACATCACCGAGCCGTGCGACTCTCAATGGGCGGCGGCCTCCGAATTCCGATCCGGCTTCCCCACACGGCTCACATCATGGAAAGAGACGGGCCTGACGTGGGGTGATTCGAAAGAGCTGTCCGGACTCCAAACCTGCGTCCGAACCCTGGTGGACAAGAATCTCAGGCTTGTCAATGTAGTCCAGGTTATGCTCATCCGTCGAATCCTCCCATGCCAACAACGGGCCTTCAAATTGTCGGAGTTCGATCCGGCACAACACCAAACTCTGAAAAGGCTCTTCGACACTATGTACGAAGATGCCTAGAAGGTGCTTTTCAAGGGCGCCGAGGCTCCCACATCCGCTACCGAAGATCGCGGATTCAGCTCGCAGTGCCAAGCTACCGAGGTAAGCTATTTTGCCCTTTACGGGACTCTTGTTTTTCATAGTCTAACTCTATGTGGGATCTAAACTCCCTTACCTTTGGCAGGGGGCTGGCGTAACACGTCCGGGCAGGTTAACTGTCCGGCTCCTTGCCGTAAGACCCAGCGGACGCCCGCTTGACAGGGGTTGCTGGCTCGGCACCTCACGTGGTGCCGGAGAAGAAGGCCAAGAAGAAGGCCACGGGACTCAAGGAGCGCCCGGCGCCAGGTGTTGTCGGACTCATCGTCCAAGCGACTCTGGCGGAATCCTCCCCGAGGACGGGAGGAGGAAAAAGCCTCTCCCCGGCAGGGAGAGAAGAAAAGGAAGGCCGCCCGATCGGGAGGCCGGAGGGTCCAAGAAAGGAAGGACCCTTCCTCCGGACTTCTCGACCAACGCCGACAACGATGAGGAAGAGTGGCGACCAAGGGCCAAGCCCCTGGCGAGATCGTAAGTGTCCGGACTCCGGAATAGCTCATGACTTTTTATTTGTCGCATAGTGTCTTCTAACGCTGAATATAACCATGTAGCCCGCCCAAGGACGAGCTCGCCGCTTCGTCGAGCGGCTCCCTGGATTCGTCGGATGTGAATAGCACTTCACTTCCAACCGCCTCCTCTCCTCGTGACGCAGACGACACCGCGGTGGAGTCCCAAAAGGGGCCCAGCCAGGAGGAGGTGGTCCTGGAGGCGCCGCAAGGCGACCTCCCGGACTCAGGGCGCAAAGGGGGCGAGACCCAGAGGGCTCTAAGTCCGGCCCTGTGCCGGACTCCGTGTGAACCTTCGGTGGTTCAAGTCCGGCAAGCGGCCCCTTTGTAAGAAGGGCAAGACTGCGACGCCGGTGACCTCCGTCCATCCGGAGGCACCGGATAGCTTGCTGGAGGCACTTAACGGCGCCTCCATCGACGAGGAGCACCGCACTGTTATGAGTGTGGTGATCCAGAAAATTCAGTCTCCCAAGAGCGGGCTGACTGAAGCCTGTACCAGCCTTCTAACAGGCTTTGAGGTAAGTTTAGAATATGTAAAAATGTTACCGCATAGACAGTAGCCCCTGATGCTTAGTTCGGTGTTTGGAAAGAAAAGCCGGACTGAGGATCTAAAAAGATATACGTAGGAGTCTAACATAAGTATGTCAATATGGGAATGCAGGCTCTTGCTGACCTCTGCCCGACCGATCAAGGGAGGTCAATGCATTAAAGCAGAGCCTCGAGCGGTCCGAGAACGAGATCGGCCTTGCCAAGAAGCAGCTCGAGGACAGGGAAGGTAAGTAATACCTTATTAAAGTAATACCTTATAGAAAGGATTTGGTTGCAAAAATGACAGGAGTAACGTGGGTATTGTAGGGGCCACGAACGAGGTGGCGACCCTAAAGGAAGCGGTGTCCACGGCCGAAAGCAAAGCGGCCGCGGAGCGCACCGAGCGAGAGAAGCAGGAGGCGCGGGTGGCGGAGGTGCAGCAAGAGCTCCGGGCTCTCATGGAAAAACACGAGAGTTTGGAGCGTGACTCGAAGACTCGAGAGTCCGAGCTCGCCTCGGCTCTTGAGAGTGCCAAAGCCGCTAAGGCCGAAGCCCAAAAAGCCCTCCAGGAAATTGAATCATTAAAGAAGATAGCGGCGGGTAAGCCATTCTTTATGCAAAGCAAGCATATGAAAGTGGATTATCTATTACTTACCCGAATCCGGAGCTCTCCAGGAGCATTCGTAGATCTGCCCCGTAGTGTGTCTGATGCTGCCGCGTTCTACCGCGCTAAGGAGGGGAGCTCGCCGGAAAAGGTGTTCTGTTCTCAGTGATCTTTGAGGCCGGACATTCGGTGCCCCTGAGCGACCAGCTGAAGCAGCTGGTCGAGCTCCACAAGGTCGCCGAACAGGCCATGAAGGGCCTCATAATTCGGTTGTGGCCATTGGAAGCAATGCCTGGGAGCTACTTCGGGCTAGTCTTGGCGGTGGTGGACGCCTTTGTCCATGGATTGAAGTCATCAAAGCGCTCCGTCTGCATTGAAAGTGCCCGTCGGGCCCTTGCCCGTGCTAAAGTGCACCGGGGCAAGCTGGATGCTGAGAAGCTTGTGACGGACGGGCCACCGAAGGGCAAGGAGCATCGCAAGCCCGAAATGTACTATGATGGCGTCCTGACGGGTGCCCGCCTTATAGCGGGTGAATGCTCCAAAGATGTAATTTTTGAATAGACTCACATTTTTTATCCTGTACGCTGAGAACTTGTTCATATGCGCTAAGCAACGCTTGTGAATTCAAAATATTACCTTCTGTGCGGCCGTTTATCAAATTTGAGAGATGGCAAGTCGTTGACTTCAGCCCCCATGCCACGAGTGCTAGGGTGTTCGGGATAAACTTGAGCGCTCTTGTTCCCATTCTTTGGTCCTTCGAGGGAGGCGCTCAACGCAACGAACAAGGCAACCGGACTATAGTTCTTGAACACTCTCACTTAGCCATAGAATTCTATAAATTTAAATTTCGGTGAAGCCCCTAGTATTCGGAAGACCGAGTTCGGGGCGCTATCCACGCCTTGGACGGACAATGCCGACTCCTCGCTCTAAGCGGCATAAGTCTTTAGGGACCCGAAAAAACCTCTCGAACAGCGACCGGTTCTCGCCCTATCATGACGGTCAGTTTTAGCTTTCCACTGAGGTGCTCAACCCAGCTCAACTGGGGCACAATCGCAGTGGTTCTCCCAGCGCTACCTTAGCCGATATAACGGAACGTAAGGTACCAAAACATGGGAGCCAGGCAAACCCAACTATTGACCCAAGAAATGATTCGGAGCCGATGCATATAATGCTATAAGTTCGGGGTGCCGCACTTGTGAAAGTGTTCGGACTTATCGCACCATACTTTTGGGGTACTTAAGCCCCTGTTGTATTGGCCGTACCAAAGTGTACGGGTGCAACATGTCATGAATGAACATATATATATATATATATATATATATATATATAAATATATATATATATATATATATATATATATAAAGGAGTGCAATAATAGGCAAAAGCTATGTATTGTTTATTCAAAAAGGTACTGCAATGAAAGCGGAACGATACAAATAGTGCGATAAGCAAGGGATGGGACTATTTAACATGTCCCCCTCCAGGGGTAAGCTGCGGGATGGTATGTAAAACAGGTATAATGCTCGTAGTAGAGA
Organism: Aegilops bicornis; assembly: GCA_021605145.1. Classification (NCBI taxonomy): domain Eukaryota; kingdom Viridiplantae; phylum Streptophyta; class Magnoliopsida; order Poales; family Poaceae; genus Aegilops; species Aegilops bicornis. Next base: position 100,400,759 of record CM038675.1, on the reverse strand, counting down.
CCACCTGGACACTCGACGTAGCTTTCTGCTTCCCTTGCTGTTGCATCGTGAGTTCGGCAATTCTAGTGCCGGACAGGGCTTCTGGAAAACGGAGTCCTGAAAGTAAGAGAAAAGAAGAAAGAAAAAGAATGACACAATCGGGAGCCCCTGGTGCGGTTGAGCCGCGTGCAGGCGTGCCGTGGTCGTGCCCTCCCTTATGCCCATGGTATCTCCATAAGCGTAGTTATGTACGCAGTAATCTTCGCACAATTTCGCGAGGGCTGGGGTTGGGGCCGGATTTCTCTGGCGTTCGGATCGTGCCAGGCGGTCTTGTTGTAGGTTACTCCGGGCGCGCTTGACGGTGTCCGGACGTTTAATAGACGGACTCGAGAATTGCTGTGAGAGGCTACTTTGCACCTCCGCCGCCGCGAGGGTCAAGAGCGGTGCTCCTCCATTCGGAGAAGGCGTTCGGTGTTTCCATTGACCGTGATTACTCCTCGAGGGCCTGGCATCTTGAGCTTGAGGTGCAGCGTGGTGCGACACCGCATTGAACTTTGCAAATGCAGTTCGTCCAAGCAAAGGCGTGATAGCCGCTGCGGAACGGGACTATGTCGAAGATTAACTCTTCGCTCGGAAGTTATCCGGGATCCAAGACCACTTCGAGTGTAATCGAGCTCGTACAATTGGCCTCTACACCCGGTATGACGCCTTTAAAGGTAGTCTTTGTGGGTTTAATCCTTTAGGGTCTATGCCCATTTTGCGCCTGTATCCCGATAGAGCAGGTTCAGGCTGCTACCGCCGTCCATCGTGACTCTAGTGAGGTGAAATCCGTCGATGATTGGGTCAAGAACCAATGCGGCGAATCCGCCGTGGCAGATGCTAGTGGGTGGTCCCTTGATCAAAGGTGATCGGGAGGAGGACCATGGGTTGAACTTGGGCGATGGCTCCATCGCATATACGCCCCTTAGTGCACGCTTCCGCTCCCTTTTGGGTATGTGGGTTGCGTATATCATGTTCACCGTCCGCACTTGTGGGGGAAGCCCTTCATCCTCTATTGTTCGGGCGGGCTCCTCCTCGTCATCGCTTATGCAGCCCCTTGTCATTGAGTTCGGCATTTAACTTGCCTGCCTGTTTGAAGACCCAACAATCCCTGTTGGTGTGGTTGGCTGGTTTTCGGGGGTGCCATGTATTTGGCACGAGCGATCGAGTATTCGGTCCAGATTGGGCCAGGCCTGAGTATTTCTTTTGAAAGGCTTTTTCCGATGACCGGTTTAGAGCCTCTGAATCCGGCATTGACTGTCGTATCTTCAGCATTATCGCCGTTAATGCGGCGCTTGTGCTTGTTGCGACGCCGACCTGCCATTGCTGTCCTTGGTATCCGAACTACCAGGGTTTTTGGTCAAGTTGTTACTACGAGCTAGCCAGCTGTCCTATCCCAGCAAAGCGGGTCATCAACGTTGTGAGGGCTGCCATGGATTTCGCTTTTCTGTCCTAGGTGCCGGGCAAGCCACTCGTCATGATGTTATGTTTGAAGGCTGCAAGGGCCTCTGCATCCGGACAATCAACGATTTGATTTTTCTTGGTTAGGAACCGTGTCCGTAATTGTTCCGCCAATTCTTCCGCTGCTGAATTATGTGGCTGAGGTCATCGGCGTCTGGTGGTCGCATGTATGTGCCCCGGAAGTTATCAAGGAATGCGGCTTCCAAGTCCTCCCAACAACCAATTGATTCTGGCCGCAAGCTGTTAAGCCAATGCCGAGCTGGTCCTTTAAGCTTGAGTGGGAGGTATTTGATGGCGTGTAGATCATCACCGCGGGCCATGTGGATATGGAGGAGGTAGTCCTCGATCCAGACCGCAAGATCTATTGTGCCATCGTATGATTCGATGTTTATGGGTTTGAAACCTCGGGGATTTGATGATCCATCACTTCGTCTGTGAAGCATAGTGGGTGTGCGGCGCCTCTGTATTGAGCTATATCACGACGCAGCTCAAATGAGCTTTGTCTCATCGTGTTTGGCGGGGCGGAATTGCTGTATCCGGCGTGACAGCTTATCATCACGTGTCGTAGGCGCCCACGCAATCCGTAGATCGATCTTGTTTGCCTTGCCTTGTCCTCCAATATGTCTCGCAGGTCTGGCGCGTTTCCCCGTGCCTTGGTACTTTTCGAGTGACGCCGGGGTGCGGCTTGAATGGAGGGCCTAGAGGCCTCTCTGTCGCAGCCACGGGGTGGCCGGTCGGCCGCATCATGCACTGGTGATGTAGGTTTGGGTGCTGCTTCCTCTAATTGGGGTAGCAGCCTGCGTTTGGGGTATCTCTTGGAGGGGCGTTCGAGTTCGTACTCTTCGGCTGCAAGGACTTCAGTCCATCTGTCAGCTAGCAAGTCTTGGTCAGCTCTAAGCTGCTGCTGCTTTTTCTTGAGGTTGCTTGCCGTGGCCATAAGCCTGCGTTTGAAACGCTCCTGTTCGGCAGGGTCCTCAGGCACGACAAATTCGTCGTCATCGAGGCTTGCCTCATCTTCGGAGGGAGGCATATAATTATCGTCCTTCACCTCCCTGTCTGCCGCTCTATCATGAGGGCTGGCTTCTCCCTCCTCCTGTGCTGAATCCTGCTGGAGGGGGTTGTCTTCGGCACTATCCGGGGTGTTATTATTTCCCGTGCCGGAGTCGCCGTTTTTGCTGTGGCGGGATTTAGAGCGGCACCGCTGATGCCGGCGCTTGGGCTGTTTCTTGGAGGGGTCATCCTCCGCTGTTCCATCGCTGTTCCCATCTTTTGGGATGTCCACCATGTATATGTCGTATGACGAGGTGGCCTTCCAGTGCCCTGTAGGCACTGGTTCTTGGTCGTCTCCAGCATCGTCGTCTAGACCGTCGATGTCTTCGGAGTCGAAGTCGAGCATGTTGGTTAAATCATCGACAATGGCTACAAAGTGGGCGGTGGGTGGGCGTTGAATTTCTTCGTCGTCCGCATCCCAACCTTCCTGACCGTAGTCCGGCCAGAGCTCTCCTAATAAAGAGAGAGAATTTAGTGAATTCAGGATGTCGCCAAAGGGCGAGTGCTGAAAGATGTCCGCGACAGTGAACTCCATGACCGGCACCCAATCGGATTCGATTGGCCGGGGCGCGGGAGGTTCGAAGTTCGGAGAGGAGTCCGGCACCTTGGAGTCACGGTCTTCGCAAAGGACATGGATGGAGTTCGCTCAATTGCCGTAGAGATCGTAGCCCTCGAGGCGGTGTCCAACCACTCGTCCTCGATCGGTAGTCGGCTCGAGCTAAGGGTCGGAGCGGCCGGGGCTGAATCTTGACCTCGTGGCACCGCTCGCGGCAGAGCTAGATCGTGCCCATCGAGACAGTGCGGCGCGCTTGGCTGTGGCTCGAATCCGTCGAAGATCAAGTCTCCGCGGATGTCGGCCGTGTAGTTCAAACTCCCAAATCTGACCTGATGGCCAGGGGTGTAGCTTTCGATCTGCTCCAGATGGCCAAGTGAATTGGCCCGTAGTGCAAAACCGCCGAATACAAAGATCTGTCTGGGGAGAAAAGTCTCACCCTGGACCGCGTCTTTGTTGATGATCGAAGGAGCCATTGGGCCTAAGGATGACGACACAGAGGAACTCTCAATGAAAGCACCAATGTCGGTGTCAAAACCGGCGGATCTCGGGTAGGGGGTCTCGAACTGTGCATCTAGGCGGATGGTAATAGGAGACTAGGGACACGATGTTTTTACCCAGGTTCGGGCCCTCTCGATGGAGGTAAAACCCTACTCCTGCTTGATTAATATTGATGATATGGGTAGTACAAGAGTAGATCTACCACGAGATCGTGAGAGGCTAAACCCTAGAAGCTAGCCTATGGTATGATCATTGTTCGCCTCTGGGACTAAAACCCTCCGGTTTATATAGACACCAGATAGGGTTAGGGTTACACAGAGTCGGTTTACAACGGTAGGAGATCTACATATCCGTATCGCCAAGCTTGCCTTCCACGCCAAGGAAAGTCCCATCCGGACACGGGACGAAGTCTTCAATCTTGTATCTTCATAGTCCAGGAGTCCGGCCAACGGTGATAGTTCGGCTATCCGGACACCCCCTAATCCAGGACTCCCTCAGTCGCTTCAACTCCATTCGTGAAAATGTTCAAGATGGAGACATAGATATTTGTAAAGTACATACGGACCTGAATGTAGCAGATCCGTTGACTAAACCTCTCCCTAGGGCAAAACATGATCAACACCAAAACTCTATGGGTGTTCGATTCATCACAATGTAACTAGATGATTGACTCTAGTGCAAGTGGGAGACTGTTGGAAATATGCCCTAGAGGCAATAATAAAATGGTTATTATTATATTTCTATGTTCATGATAATAGTCTGTTATTCATGCTATAATTGTGTCATCTGGAAATCGTAATACACGTGTGAATACATAGACCACAACGTGTCCCTAGTGAGCCTCTAGTTGACTAGCTCGTTGATCGACAGATAGTCATGGTTTCCTGACTATGGACACTGGATGTCATTGATAACGGGATCACATCATTGGGAGAATGATGTGATGGACAAGACCCAATCCTAAGCATAGCTCAAAGATCGCGTAGTTCGTTTAGCTAAAGCTTTTCTAAATGTCAAGTATCATTTCCTTAGACCATGAGATTGTGCAACTCCCGGATACCGTAGGAGTGCTTTGGGTGTGCCAAACGTCACAACGTAACTGGGTGACTATAAAGGTACACTACGGGTATCTCCGAAAGTGTTTGTTGGGTTGGCACGAATCGAGACTGGGATTTGTCACTCCGTATGATGGAGAGGTATCTCTGGGCCCACTCGGTAATGCATCATCATAATGAGCTCAATGTGACCAAGTGTCTAGTCACGGGATCATGCATTACGGTACGAGTAAAGTGACTTGCCAGTAAAGAGATTAAACGAGGTATTGGGATACCGACGATCGAATCTCGGGCAAGTAACATATCGATTGACAAAGGGAATTGTATACGGGGTTGCTTGAATCCTCGACATCGTGGTTCATCCGATGAGAACATCGAGGAGCATGTGGGAGCCAACATGGGTATCCAGATCCCGCTGTTGGTTATTGACCGGAGAGGCGTCTCGGTCATGTCTACATGTCTCCCGAACCCGTAGGGTCTACATACTTAAGGTTCGGTGACACTAGGGTTGTATAGATATGAGTATGCAGTAACCCGAAAGTTGTTCGGAGTCCTGGATGAGATCCCGGATGTCACGAGGAGTTCCGGAATGATCTGGAGGTAAAGAATTATATATAGGAAGCTAGGTTTCGGCCATCGGGAAAGTTTCGGGGGTCACCGGTATTGTACCGGGACCACCGGAAGGGTCCCGGGGGTCCATCGGGTGGGGCCACCTATCCCGAAGGGCCCCATGGGCTGAAGTGGGAGGGGAACCAGCCCCTGGTGGGCTGGTGCGCCCCCCCCCTTGGGCCCCTCCTGCGCCTAGGGTTGGGAAACCCTAGGGGTGGGGGCGCCTCCACCTGGCTTGGGGGGCAAGCCACCCCCTGGCCGCCGCCCCCCTAGGAGATTGCATCTCCTAGGGCCAGCGCTCCCCCCTAGGAGGCCTATATAAAGAGGGGGTAGGGAGGGCAGCCGCACCCATGCTCTTGGCGCCTCCCTCTCCCCTTGCTACACCTCTCCCTATCGCAGAAGCTCGGCGAAGCCCTGCCGAGATCGCTGCTGCATCCACCACCACGCCGTCGTGCTGCTGGATCTTCATCAACCTCTCCTTTCCCCTTGCTGGATCAAGAAGGAGGAGACGTCTTCCTCAACTGTACGTGTGTTGAACGCGGAGGTGCTGTCCGTTCAGCACTAGGATCATCGGTGATTTGGATCACGACGAGTACGACTCCCTCAACCCCGTTCTCTTGAACGCTTCCGCTCGATCTACAAGGGTATGTAGATGCACTCCTCTCTCTCATTGCTAGATGAACTCATAGATTGACCTTGGTGAAACCATAGAATTTTTTTATTTTCTGCAACGTTCCCCAACACACAGATGCAAAGATCCTTGGAAAGAGAGTTTTCAGGTACCATATCCTAACAGAGCAAGCCAAGAAAGCCAGTCGACGTGCTGCTAACCTGAACATTGCTTTGGAGAGCCGAGCTGGCATCATAGGCGGCCTGACTGACATCCCGCACCATCTTCATCTTCTCCATCATAATACCTGCTTGGCGTATGGCTTCCTTGGCAGCATTCACTTCGTCCTCTGGGACGTGATGGGTAGCAAAAACTGAAGGTGGATCGGCAGGAGCTTGAGCAGTCGATGAAGAAGGCAGAGCACTTTCGGCAATTAATGCAGCGAAGGTATGAAGCCCGATTGGCATCACCAGCGTCTGAACGATCGGGTTCAGCTATCGACGTCGATTGTGGCACCTTGTCTGCAGGAGTTTTCCTATTTTTCCTCGTCAAAGGCCTCTCGGGCTCTTCATCGTCATCGTTGGGGAGGTCAATAATGTTGGGAGCTGTTCAAATATCAGTCACCAAAATTGCATCACCCAATGGTATATATTACAGTTGAGTCGACCAAATAAAGACAGAACGACAGAAATCGTACCCAGATTGGAGGTGACTGCATCCTCCATTGCCTCATCCTCATCCCTGTAAGCTGAAGTCCCAGAAGTAGCAGCGCTGCTAGTTCCAAAGTTTATCTGGTCAAATCAAGGAAAAAATAAACAGCACAGAGCGTCGAATGAGTACAAAGGGAGACACTCACACAGAAGCGACGGGGATGTCAATCTTAATCTTCAGCAACGCCTTCCGAGGCCTTTGCACTACAACTTTGGGCTGCTTTGACGCTTTTTCAGTCGGAGCCGGTGAGGACGTCGAGGCGCTTTGAAGACGGGCCAGTATGAGCAATCGCTTTTTCACGGGCGCTCGGCCGGTCTTGGTCGAGCTTGGATAGCCTCTCCCTGTGAGGAGGTGAATTGGCTTCTTCTTCGTCACTTGAGTCGTCACTTTCCTTGCTCTCCTCTCCGTCAGAATGCCAGTCTCCACTGTCGCCGCCGCTCGCCTCCCCTTTCGGGTCTTGCTCTTGCTCCCCGTTGGGCATTGAGTACATTTCTATAAGAGCCTGGCAGAAAAACAAGCAGAACAAAAGTCAATCGACGAAGCATAAATAGCTGCATGGTCAAAATTACAGTCGGAAACTCAGAGTTGAACCTTGTCCGGTACGTGAGATTGGTCGAGTGGAGGAATTCCCCTGGCTCCCCTAGGGTTGTCTTTGTTCCCAGTGATGCTCGCCAGCCACCTCTCCAGCGTGGCATCCTCGATCTCCTCCGGGTGGATCCGAGTGGTGTCCTCAGTGCCCGAATACATCCACATCGGATGGTCTCGAGCTTGAAGTGGCTGGATGCGTCGCCGAAGGAAGACCTCCAAGAGATCCATACCAGTCACCCCGTCACGGATAAGCTGGACAACACGTTCGACCAGTACCTTAACCTGCGCCTTCTCTTCCGGGATCACCTTCAAAGAGGAGGGCTTCCTCACTCGATCCATGGAAAAGGAGGGAGTCCGATCGATCGCTCAAGGCCGACTGGTCTTTGCAAGAAACCAGGTCGATCGCCATCCACGGACCGAGTCGGGTAGGATCATGGTCGGAAAAGAACTTTTCCCTCTCATCTGAACCCCAAGACCCCCGCACATCTGAATCACTTGTGTTCTCTCGTCACTCGGATTGGCCTTTTTCACCGTATGGGAGCGACAGTGAAAATGTGCTTGAAAAGGCCCCAATGAGGCCGACAACCCAAGAAATTCTCGCACAAAGACACGAAAGCAGCGAGATACACAATTGTGTTGGGTGTGAAGTGGTGGAGTTGTGCCCCAAAGAAATTCATAAATCCCTGAAAGAAAGGGTGAGGAGGCAAGGAAAACCCACGATCGACATGGGTGGCCAAGAGAACGCACTCACCCTCCCGAGGCTGCGGCTCGGACTCCTTCCCCGGAAGCCGCGCCGATCCGTGAGGGATCAGTCCTCCATTGGCCAGGTCGTCGAGGTCTTCTTGACGAATCTTTGAGCAGATCCAGTCGCCCTGGATCCAGCCCTGCGGCAGGCCGGCCCTCGATGAAGATCCGCCCCGACTGGTCGTCTTCCCCTTCGCCTTCGCCGTCGCTTTCTTCGCCCGCTCCAGAGCCACCGTCTTCTCTTTCCCCATCGTCGCCGGCGACACGCGCACGGAGCAGCGGCACTGGGACGAAAGCGAGCGCGGCGGATAAGTCCGAGGAAGAGAGGAGGAAATGAGAACACACTGTTCAAAAACCCCGATCCGACGCCTTATATGAGGTTACTTCTGAGTGAGTGACTTGTAGGCCCGGGCGATCCTGTCAAATCCCGCAACAGTCGCGCGCGTGATACGTGGCGAAAAAGGTGGCACGGAGATCGAGGCGTCCCTGCCTTATCCCATTCGATTACCGCGGCCTCCTCCGCCCCGCTCGCTTCCCGAAATTCGAATCCCGCAAAATGCGCGAGGTGCAGAACAACTTGTCAGACGGAAGATCTCCTCCGCTCTATCAGTCGGAGCTCTTCAAGTAAAGAAACTCACCTGACGGAAACAAAGAATGGACCAAGGCGACTGAAAAAGAAGTTGGTATCACCACCTAGGTTCATTGATCCAGAGCAAGGTATACTCATAGCACGAAAAATGGGTCGGAAGTGTGTTCAACTCCTGCCCCACTCAAACCTCGATCCATTCGGGGGCTAATGATGAAGCTATGTACCTAGGGTAGGGTCATGGACCTATCCAAGATACCCACCCCAAGGACATCTCTAGAAGAATCACCTTTCAATCGACTCAGGAGTGTTCCACTCGACATACTCGAAGACACTCGACCATGAAGCCAACCGCTCGACAACCAGGAGATCTAAAGCCACTCCGAGCGCTAACGGTCGGTCATTAAGTAGCTTTTATGGTCATCATAGCACTTTATTTGTGGCGTTACTGGTAACGCTCGACCTTAGTGTACCTTAAACCCTGCATAACTGAGGGCCGAGGGGTCCAAATGAACTCTATATAAGCCACCCCCTCCTCAGTGTCAAGGGTTCGCACCCCTGTAATTCATACACGCATAATCCAGTCGACCGCCTCCGGGCTCTGAGACGTAGGGCTATTACTTCTTCCGAGAAGGGCCTGAACTCGTAAAACTCGTGCGTATACAACTACTCCATAGCTAGGATCTTGCCTCTCCATTCCTACCCCCCTACATTACTGTCAGACTTAGAACCACGACATGACCTTCATACTGCTTCGGAGGCATGCCGTCTTTTTCGTGCAAACGTTGCAGGTCCTCCCGTGCCTCAGGTGTATCTTTTGTCTTTCCATACAAGCCCAAGAAGCCTAGCAGGTTCACGCAAAGGTTCTTCGTCACGTGCATCACGTTGATTGAAGAGCGGACCTCTAGGTCTTTCCAGTAGGGTAGGTCCCAAAATATAGATTTGTTCTTCCACATGGGTGCGTGTCCCTCAGCGTCATTCGAAACAGCTAGTGCCCCGGGACCCTTTCCAAAGATTACGTGTAAATCATTGACCATAGCAAGTACGTGATCACCGATACGCATGGCGGGCTTCTTCCGGTGATCTGCCTTGCCTTTGAAATGCTTGCCTTTCTTTTGACATTGATGGTTGGTCGGAAGAAATCGACGATGGCCCAGGTACACATTCTTCCTGCATTTGTCCAGGTATATACTTTCAGTGTCATCTAAACAGTGCGTGCATGCGTGGCATCCCTTGTTTGTCTGTCCTGAAAGGTTACTGAGAGCGGGCCAATCGTTGATGGTTACGTAACAGCAACGCCTTTAGGTTAAATTCCTCCCGTCATGCTCATCCCACGTCGCATACACCGTTTCCATTCCACAGCTGTAAAAGTTCTTCAACTAATGGCCTTAGGTACACATCAATGTCGTTGCCGGGTTGCTTAGGGCCTTGGATGAGAACTGGCATCATAATGAACTTCCGCTTCATGCACATCCAAGGAGGAAGGTTATACATACATAGAGTCACGGGCTAGGTGCTGTGATTGCTGCTCTGCTCCCCGAAAGGATTAATGCCATCCGCGCTTAAAGCAAACCATACGTTCCTTGGGTCCTTTGCAAACTCATTCCAGTACTTTCTCTTGATTTTTCTCCACTGCGACCCGTCAGCGGGTGCTCTCAACTTCCCATCTTTCTTACGGTCCTCACTGTGCCATCGCATCAACTTGGCATGCTCTCCGCTTTACGAGCAGACGTTTCAACCGTGGTATTATAGGAGCATACCACATCACCTTCGCAGAACCCTCTTCACGGGGCTCACCGTCAACATCACCAGAGTCATCTTGTCTCGATCTTATAACGCAATGCACCGCATACCGGGCATGCGTTCAGATCCTTATATGCACCGCGTAGAGGATGCAATCATTAGGGCATGCATGTATCTTCTGCACCTCCAATCCTCGAGGGCATACGACCTTCTTTGCTGCGTATGTACTGTCGGGCAATTCGTTATCCTTTGGAAGCTTCTTCTTCAATATTTTCAGTAGCTTCTCAAGTCCTTTGCCAGGCACAACATTCTCTACCTTCCGCTGCAGCAATTCCAGTACGGTACCGAGCTTTGTGTTGCCATCTTCGCAATTGGGCTACAACCCTTTTTTGTGATCCTCTAACATGCGATCGAACTTCAGTTTCTCCTTTTGACTTTCGCATTGCATCGTTGCATCGACAATGACCTGGCGGAGATCATCATCATCGGGCACATCGTCTGGTTCCTCTTGATCTTCAGCAGCTTCACCCGTTCTGCAGCATCATTGGGCACATCGTCTGGTTCCTCTTGATCTTCACCAGCTCCCCCCGTTGCAGCATCACTGTATTCAGGGGCCACATAGTTGTCATCGTACTCTTCTTCTTCGTCGTCTTCCATCATAACCCCTATTTCTCCGTGCCTCGTCCAAACATTATAGTGTGGCATGAAACCCTTGTAAAGCAGGTGGGTGTGAAGGATTTTTCGGTCAGAGTAAGACATCCTATTCCCACATTTAATGCATGGACAATACATAAAACCATTCTGCTTGTTTGCCTCAGCTGCTTCCAGAAACTCATGCACGCCCTTAATGTACTCGGAGGTGTGTCTGCATCACCGTACATCCATTGCCGGTTCATCTGCGTGCATTATATATAATTAAGTGTGTCAAAACCATTACGTAACATCATGAATAGATAAATAAGTGACCAAATTAATAGAAGTTCATCATCACATTAAAACCAAAGTACATACATAGTTCTCATCTAACAACATATAGCTCTCCCGAGCATCTAATTAATTAAACCATACACTGAAACTATGTAAAACATTTCAATGCGAAAACAAATGCGATCATAATCGCAACCAAGGTAACAATTGATTTAACGGGATAATGATACCAAGCCTTGGTATGAATAGCATATTTTCTAATCTTTCTAATCTTCAAGCGCATTGCATCCATCTTGATCTTGTGATCATCGACGACATCCGCAACATGCAACTCCAATATCATCTTCTCCTCAATTTTTATTTTTCCTTCAAGAAATTGTTTTCTTCTCAACTAAATTTAACCTCTCGACAATAGGGTCGGTTGGAATTTCGGTTCACATACCTCCTAGATAAATAAAACCTATGTCATGTTGGTCGGCATAATTTTCATAAACAATAAATGAACCAATAGTTATAAAGATAATATATACCACATCCGAATCATAGACAGGACGAGGGCCGACGGGGGCGGATACCAAAACCATCGCACTATATAAGATGCAATAATAAAAGTAAGAAAATAATACAAGTATATATCTAAACATACAAGTAAGAATATTTTTCTTTCGTAAAGAAGATAAGAACAAGAGGCTCACCACGGTGGTGCCGGGCGATGAGATCGGCGCGGGTGATCGACGGCGGTGAAGACGGGGACGGGGCATGATGGACCGCTAAACCTAGACAAATATTGAGGAAAATGGAGCTTGGAGGTCGAGCTTGGAGAGGAGAAAGCTTAAGTAGTGTGGCTCGGGCATTTCATCGAACACCTTGTGTGCATAGGAGGTGAGCTAGAGCACCACCAATCCCTCTCCCCCTCGACGGCCAGAAAAAAAAAGAGCAGTGTGCTCTGCTCTTACGCGCGGGGTTATATATCGACACCTAATTGATCCCGGTTGGTGGCATGAACCGGGACTAAAGGGCAGCATTTGGTCCCGGTTCAAGCCACCAACCGGGACCAATGGTGGTGGGCCAGGAGCGAGGCCTATTGGTCCCGGTTCGTTCCACCAACCAGGACCAAAAGATCCAGACGAACCGGGACCAATGGCCCACATGGCCTGTCCGGCCCCCGGGGCTCACGAACCGGGTCCAATGCCCCCATGGGTCCCGGTTCTGAACTGAACCGGAACTAATGGGCTGACCCGGCCTGGACCTTTGCTTTTTCTTCTCCTAGAGTAGGGTTAGGAATAAATTTAGAGTTGTCTCTGTTCGGCGGTGGCGAGACAATGGTGTCACCGTCGGCATGCAATAAGGTCCATCCGCCTTGCCCTTGTTCCGGTGATGCTTCTTCGTATCACCGGGAGGTGTGTGAAAGATGGCGTGTCCGCAGATTTGGTTCTTCGGGTCTGGCGTTCTGTTATGCAGGTTTGTCTAGATCGCAGTGTCCCGCGGAGAACAATTGCACAGCGTATAGCCCATGTGGGGCATGCATCAGCAAAAATAATTAAAGTCGACGCGATCACCAAGCCGGTTAGTATGTCAGCGCACGTCGTTTGCAGAATCTCTTAACCAACCGATTAAGATTTTTCTAGCGAGCGTATTAGCACTATGTATAGGTTGTACAACGTGGGTCGATCGTTGATATACCTATAACTATCGTTTTTCCGTGAATTCTCATGTAACTATATGTTTTAAAAGAACATGCATCCATTACTTCAGCACAAATACTGAAATACATCAACCCATACCCACTTTATACGTATCAAGCACCACTAACATTCGATTGAATCATTTTCTTGATCGTGTAGGTAGAGGTCTTTGCTTCTTAAATATTAACCCATATGCATGGTTGGTTGGACGCTTAGAATACAGAGCAATGCGAGTCATGCGTGTTTATTATAAGTATATTCTTACGTACTACTCGCTAGCATTTCCTGAGGTTTACGCTCGAAGTGGAAACGTTCGTTTTAAATGTGTATATATACACACCATGACCCGCTCGGTATACGCACAGTTTACATACTTGGGGCAACAATGGCGGAGGTGCCTCCATTGACGCATGCAGAGAACCGAGAGTTCCTTCGCATTCTCCGGGAGGCCAGGCTACGGTACATATATACGTTCTTTACGATTTTATGTGCTTGCATGCATGGTTGCATTTGCAAGTATAAAGTTATACTAAATTTGAGACATTTATTTTGAGACGGAGGGAGTAGTATATACAGTATATGCTAGTGTGCACTCCACATAACGCATGCAGATTAATGAACGCCGAGCTGTGTGCGTGTCGTAGGTCGGGATGCGGCGGAGCTCCGGTGGAGGTCCAGTTCGACGGCGTCAGTGTCCACGCCGGCGTGCGTGCACTGCCGGGCGTCGGCGCTGCCAAGGTGCGCACGGTTACGCCTTTTAAGTTTTTTAGCGCTCAATGCATGCCCGGCAAACCATCATCCCCCATATGCTTATTACAAATTTAGCTCAACATGTAATGTGTACACGGAAATTCACAAAGGCACGCGGGTGTAGGGGACGCACCAGCTCAGCCATGCCCGACAGCATGATTGCTTCTGAATCCGCAAAATCATTGGATTCCGCATGAGAAATACCAAGTTTTAACTTTTAGTTTCTGAAACTTAGTAACTTTTTTCGTTCGTTCATATCAAGTTTCATAAGATGAACTCCAGCAAAAAAAAAGTTTTACCAGTAGAAACTTGGTGAAGCTTTAAAAACATGTCAAAACGTATTCAAAATGATCTTATTTAAAAGTTCTTCACTAGGAAAATGAATGTGCAAACAAAACTTCATTTAGACTTTTGGTTCAAAAGATATAGAAGATTCAAAATTGAAAGCCAAAAAAAATGGGGTCGGTACCCAGGCACCCGTATAAATCCTCTTAGGGGAGATCCGTTGCTTACTGCTCACTGAAATATCCAACCTTATGGTCAAGTCGTCTGCCTATCTTTCTGATCTCATTCGTTTTCCAATCGCATAAAAAGTCATGAGATCATAAAAGAAACAAGTTATTTAAGAGAGAAAACAAACGGTTACATAGGAGCTCTATGGTGGACCGCCAGCAGGAAGATCGAATGGCTTAGCGCATCCTGTGCCTACTGGACCTGAATTCGTAGGATACTCTGATAGACTAGTCGAATGACAATGGCCTAGTGGTTGTATCTGCTTGTCCATTCCTATTCCTATGTGTACATGTCAAGTTGGCTCGTGACCCAACCACCCAAGTGCTAAAATTCATAATTATATACACAATATATGTGGTATGTTATTCATCTATAGCTATACAGTGTGACATGGATTTGATAGAAATTGTTCATTGCCATTATTGCATGGCAACGTATGTATCACATATCCCACAACATACACCCAGTCGCATGAGCTTGACCAGAATCTAGAAGAGAATAACAAGCATACCAAATTGAAGAACAGAAACCACAACGCAAAAAAAAAAACTTATGAAGCTCATTGTCAGTGTAAAAGGGCCATAGAAAACACAAAAATATGTACAATAATGTTCTGCGGATTTTATCAAATAGCTAGCCAGGTGCGCTTGCAGCTATGTTCACAGATGTATTTTCCTATTGCTGGTCTGTATGGTGCTTTTAATGACAATATCCTCTTGTATCCTCATTGAATGTCTATATGCGGGCAAAAATCTCTTTCTTGCGTGGGAAATCCTAGAATCTGCATACCTTTGTGCCACACAGAGGACGGGAATCAAAATTCTCAACACGGTGAGTGGGACAATAAGATCATCAAGGTAAAGCTACATAATTCTTTTTCCATGGCATACGTTATGTTACAAATAAGTTTCATTATGGCTAGAAGGAGTAAGCATAGTGCACTCATCCTCATTGAGCCGTGGACAACCTGTTGCGTTATCGAGGAGGCGATGTCCTAAGGTCCTATTGAATATCTATGAAGGGAAGTACATTATTTCATTGTACCTGAAGCTTTCCTTTCTATTTATATTTAGGATGACTCTTGTTGTGGGAGCACCTGGATCAGGAAAAACAACCTTTTAAGAGCACTGGCTGGAAAATTAGACCCCTCTTTGAAGGTATAAGGCTAAAAATAGTACATAATATATTATGCTATATTACATCTACTGCAAATGGTTTGAAAGCAAGGCCTTAAATAATATCATCTTTTAATATCATTTTGGGAGTTCCAAGGAAAGTAATGTACAATGGAGAATCAATTTCTTCTACACCTCACTACATGCGTGCTTATGTTAGCCAAGATGATCTTCACCATGCCGAGATGACAGTGAGAGAGACACTTAATTTCTCTTCCAACATGATGGGTTCCAGCAGCAATTTGAGTGCGCCCCTTGTGTTTCTTCTATTCCTTATGCTAAATTACATAAATAGACAAAAACAAATAATCTCTTGATTTAACTGACACCATCAAGCAATAGCCATGTTTCAATAATAAATAGTATCAATTTCCATGCGAGATACACACAAATTCATTGCTCCTATTTGGCATGCCCATTAATTTAGAGATGCTACAAGATGAAGTGCGAAGGACTGCTCCAGTGGATGAGGAGCTATTTTATAAGGTATCACTCACTTTTATGACTAAAATATTTGTGAAGTTGTCATCATTTTATTGAATAACATACAAGGTGTCTTTTGCATAGGCAACCAAGTTTGGAGAAGGAAGCAACCTGAAAACAAACTATATCATGAAGGTATATTTCTTTCATCTTATGATATTCCGAATTATATTATCTAACAATAACTAAAAATTATACTACACATAGATTCTTGGACTGTCGAACTGTCTTTGACACCATAATAGGGATGAGCTCCGAAGAGGGATTTCCGGGGCAAAAGAAGAGAACCACATTAGGCAAGTCTTACATTTTTTTTTTGTAAAATACACACATGATCTTCTGTTCCACTCTGATAAACTATTTGCTTTAACTTCCATACCACTCTATGCAATTGAGTAACTTCAGTCTAGAGGATCTTTTGTCTGACCAATATGGCAATATTATTCTTGTCCTTGGAGATTGTGATCCTAGAAGATCTATTTCTACTAATGAAATATAATATAGTTGTTTGCAATCAATTGTACAACACACTAAAAAGTAAGCGATAGTTAGCATATTAGGTTCTCGTTGCCAACACGACATGAAGAATTGCATACCTCATGTCTATTCCAAAAAATGGTTTGAGTGCCTGTTACAATGCAAATGGCTGTTTTTGGGCCACATGATTACCATGGTAGGCTTTGCAAAAGCACGGTCCTAGGTATGCTCGGGTTAAGTAGGTTGCATGTACATATAGCAATCTTTCTAATTACCCTCCTTTTAATGATCCAGGAGAGATGCTAGTTGGTTGTGCAAGGTGCTTCTTTATGGATGACATATCAACAGGCCTGGATAGCTCTACCACATTTGAGATTATGACATTTCTGGGACAAATGGCACATCTCATGGATCTTACAATGGTTATCTCCTTGTTACAACCATCTCCAGAGATATTAGAATTGTTTGATGACATAATCCTTCTCTGTGAGGGTGATATTGTTTACCATGGCGCTCGACAAAATGTTATTGAATTTTTCAAAAACATTGGCTTTACCTGCCCTAGCAGGAAGAATGTAGCTGACTTCCTTCAAGAGGTAAATCATGATACATGCCATAACTGGTTATAAATCATACTCGTTACAAGTACTTGCCTTGCATGAGCTTCAAATGATAGGAAAGCTATATTGGAATTGTATTGTAGACCATTACTTCACTAGGTAGAGAAGATACATAGTACAAATATCTTGCCATTTCTAATTATATAGCCATAAGGTCATCAATAGAAAATAAATATCCTATGAGTAGAGATGTGTATGGATTAAGCATTGTTATGTGATTAACATAACCAAACATCGCATACAGAAAAATGAAGCTAAGATAATTTAGTTGACATGTTGTTCCATTGAAAGAAATATACAAAAAGACGAAACAATATTAGGAAGAGCACTAGGTTGTTTATTTAGCATAGGGAAATAGTAGAGTGATGTTTATTAAGTTGAACTGCATGCCTACGTTTTTATTCACCAAATTGTAATGCACAAGAAGTCTTGTCCGCTTGTTCACACATGGTGATTGGAATCAATAGTAAAGCACTTTATAGTTAATGTATCATTTAGAGTAAGCATGAGATAAATTTCTCCAACTATTCAACATGATAAACAATGTACTATTTGCATTGGATAGGTTACCTTAAAAAAGTATCAAAAGCAGTACTGGAGCGGTGATGTGAGCGAATATCGAAATCATACCATTGAGAATTTCGTAAATTGCTTCAAAGCATATGACCTTCCTCAATCTCTGGAAGATAAGCGATTGCAAGAATTATGACATCAAACAGGGCAAGGAAGAATTTCAAGCATATAACAATCTAGGCATATCAAAGCGGAATGTTTTTAGAGCTTGCCTCTCAAGGAAAGTACTCCTGTTTAAAAGAAATTGTCCGGTTCATATGTTCAAGGCTATACAAATCATTTTTCTAGCTTTTGTCATTGCAACACTTTTCCTTCGTATGTAAACGAGCCCAGATACGGTTTTTGACGGAGTAAAGTACTTGGGTGCTCTCTTTATGGGTATAGCTGTTATAAACTTCAACAGCATGATCGAACTTGCAATGACCACAAAGAGGCTCCCGATATTCTATAAACAAAGGGAGTCATTAGCATTACCAGGATGGGCCGTTGTTTGCTCAGTTTTCCTTATCAGTCTACCCATATCACTAATGGAGTCAAGTCTTTGGACCTTCCCAACCTATTATGCAATTGGCTATGCACCTTCTCCCATTAGGTATATACAAAAATTTCAACATCATTCATCATCATTCAGATGCTATCCAATAAGGAAATAACTATTCACTAATAGATGCCTTCCATTTTGTGGCAGGTTATTTCAGCAATTACTAGTGTTTTTTTTGCGATGCATCAAATGTCACTGGGTCTTTATCGCTTTTAGCAAGCATAGGAAGAACCCCAATAGTATCAAATATACTAGGGACACAAGCTCTAGTTGCAATCTTCATACTTGGAGGCTTCATCATATCAAAAGGTTAGATTATCTACCATTGAATAGAGAAACAATGTAATAACATTCTCATCATTTCAAGGCCAGAGATGGAATTTACCTATTTTCCATTCAAAACACAGATGACCTCCAACCATGGTTGAGCTGAGGTTATTGGGCTTCCCCATTCACCTACGCCCTCAACGCTCTAGCTTTGAACGAATATCTCGACAAAAGATGGGCTAAGGTAAGAAGGAATGATCTACTAGCATCATATAACACTACAACATAAACAATTCTAGTATGTCATATGAGACACAATATCTTTGTGTTCCATTGTCCACTATTTTTTAATCATGTCTTATTACAGGAGTTTCATTTTGAAAATGCTAAGACTATTGGAGGAGCTATTCTGAAGGTCAGGGGTTTGCTCGGGGAATGGCAATGGTATTGGATTTGTGTACTAGTTTTATTTGGATTTGCACTGATCTTCAACATCCTGAGCATATTGGCATTAGAGTTCTTAAACTGTAAGTACATTGAACAAAGTTACATCTTATGCTTCCCAGAGAAAAAACAAGGATAAATATCTCATCAAAACTATTTGCAGCTCCACACAAGCACCAAGGTAATATCAAGTCACAAGGGAGAGAATCTTTAGAGTACGACGATCAAGTAATAGTTGGTGGGAAGGCTTCAACTGATCAAGCTAGCATACCGTTCCAACCGTTGTGTTTCATATTTAAAAAAATCAACTATTTTGTTGACATGCCTAAAGTAACCCCTCCCTTGTATGTCAATTTTATGTTAGGTATGACAACTTATTTTGCTCTCTTTTTTATCTTAGATATGCCAATTTTATGACAAGAGATGAAAAAATATGGAGCAACCGAAACAAGGCTTCAGCTGTTACGGGATGTTAGTGGCTCTTTCAGACTAGGAGTCCTAACAGCGTTGATGGGGATCACTGGTGCTGGGAAAACAACATTACTTGATGTTTTGGCTGGAAGAAAAACTGGAGGTTACATTGAAGGTACTATTAACATAGGCGGCTACCAAAAACAACAAGATACATGCTCAAGGATTACTGGTTATTGTGAGCAAACCGACATACACTCTCCTCACTTGACAGTCTATGAGTCACTTATATTCTCTGCATACCTTCGCCTACCTTCATATGTGAAACCTTATCAACGAGATGTAAGATATTTATTACTTTTATTATTACAGAAAAACTAGCACCATGATTTGCAAACATGTTCTCATAGTCTCATGTTTTAAACTTTTCTAGATGTTTGTGGGAGAAATTATGGAACTAGTAGAGCTAAACAACTTGAGGAATGCAATGGTGGGCATTCCTGGGGTGACAGGACTATCAGCTGAGCAACGAAAAAGACTTACAATAGCGGTGGAGCTTGTGGCAAGCCCTTCTATTATGTTCGTGGATGAGCCAACAACTGGTTTAGATGCTCGTGCTGCAGCAATTGTCTTGCATACAGTACGAAAGTTGGTGGACACTGGGCGCACTATTGTTTGCACAATTCATCAACCAAACATTCATTTATTCGAATCTTTTGACGAGGTACGTTAGTTGTCGTGCACATGTCTAGTGCTACCAGAAAGAATGACATCCACACCCAATATATGAGTAGGGATGTCTCTTTTACAGGGGCTCATTTGACAAAACATTTATTAAAATTAAGCTAATCATATATTCCATGCAAAATTTATTTATTATAATGATTGATTTTTTCTCACTAATCACAGCTGCTACTTATGAAACAAGGAGGTCAACTCATTTACAGCGGTTCTCTAGGCTCACTATCTAGAAATTTGACAAAATATTTTGAGGTAAGATAGGTTGAGACGAACTTATCATTCATAAGATAGAGAGAAAAACTAAATGACCTCTTTTTAGGTTATTCCTGGTGTTCCTAGAATCAAGGATGGTCAAAATCCAGCTTCATGGGTGTTAGACATTAGCTCACATGTCATGGAGCATACAATTGGAGTGGACTACGCACAAATTTACCAGAACTCCAACTTATATAAGTAAGCTATTACATGCATGCCTATAAATTTGCTATTTAAATATTGTATTTGTCATCTGGAAATTTTGAAGGCAAATGATCACATTGTATTTCTCTGGCTTGTATATGTATCCACAGGGAGAACATGGCTTTGGTTGATGAGCTGAGCAAACCAAATACAGACCAGGAAGATCTACAATTCACATCCAAATATTGGCGAGACACTAAAACTCAATGCATGACATGTATATGGAAACAATATTGCTCTTACAGAAAAAACTCGGAGCTAAATATATTTCGCTTTCTAAATACTTTTGCAATCTCAATCATGTTTGGCGTTGTGTTCTGGCAAATTGGGTCAACGATGTAAGTACACATGCATGGTCACTAGTTGTGTCAAATCTAATATGAAAAGTTCACCAGACATAGAATATTTACCAGCTATCTTCTTCACAACAGTAAGGTGGAGCAAGATGTGTTCAACATACTGGGTATTGGATATGGATCAGCCCTATTTCTCGGTTTCATGAACTGCAATAGTTTACAACCAGTCGTGGCGATGGAGAGAGTTGTTTTCTATAGAGAAAAAGCTTCTGGCATGTACTCCTCAATGGCGTTTGTAATTGGTCAGGTGAGTCAATTGATAAAACACCTTCCATCACTTGGGAATGCAACTAACACACTCATAATGGATCTTCTTGCACAGGTAGCAGCTGAAACTCCTTACGTTGTTATTCAACCCCTCATTTTCTCAGCAATTGTGTACCCAATGGTAGGGTTCCAAATGACATTTGAAAAATTCTTATGGTTTGTCATGTACATGATACTAAGCTTCATGGACTACACACTCTATGGGATGATGGCTGTTGCACTGACACCCAGTCCTGAGATAGCTGCTGGGCTATCCTTCCTCATCTTCATGATATGGAATTTCTTCTCGGGCTTCATCATTACACGGAAGGTAATTGATCCCTTCAATTCTTTCTCCTTTTAGAAATTTTGATAGAACAATGGATGTTAGCGTATATGACACACTGCCACTCACTTTTACAGGCAATGCCCATGTGGTGGAGGTGGATGTACTGGGCGATCCAGTAGCATGGACCTTATATGGGCTTGTGTCTTCACAGCTCGGCGACCACACAGAACTAATCCGTGTGTTGGGCCAGCCAGACCAACCAGTGATGAAGTTTTTGGAGGAGTACTTAGGCCTTGAAAATGGCTACTTTCCCCTGGTCACAGCTCTTCACTTCGTGCTAAGCATGCTCTTCTGTTTTATCTTCTGTGTTGGCATCAAGTATATCAAGTTTCAAAAAAGATAGACGTTTTAAAATTTGTGGATCATTATGGGGCATCATTAAAAGTGTATCTACTCTATACAGATGGTACATAATTTTTAATATTTATAGAAATTTTATTTGGGTGATATGTTTGTGTATTCTGCTTCTAGCTAATATTTGTAGATTAAATGATCGGAGTGGACATGTGAATCGAACTGAAAGGATTATTTGAAGAACTACAGAAATGGCTGGAGATAACTTGGGTCTCGGAGAAACGTCTAGAAGATAAAACATCATACCAAAGTAGGAAGAACAGTGGAGCACCTCCCTGATATAAATAAGGGAAATTGGAATTTCTAGACATAATATCAACAATAGAAAATATGGAGTGATAAAAGCATGAATGAAAGTCGATCAAACATGCATGTACTAGAAAAATAATAACAGAAAATAGGCTTCCTAGAAAAAGATGACTTTTAAGATACGAGCAGACCGATATATATGAGGCATTCCTCGAGCTGATCCAAGGAACCTGATAAACCGATACTACTCCCATACGTGAGTGCTAGTATTTTTTGGTCAAAAGGCAGAATTGGTAAAGGGACCAAACAATTCCCACAAGGCAACAGGCATAATCGGAAGAGTTACCAGTTTGAACGCGAGCAAGTGGTTGGTTCAACCCATCATTCACATCTTCGCTCTCATACTCAGGGGCAGTGCACCATTGTTAGGGTTTGGCCGCCGGCATCCATCGCTCTCCTCCACCCTCATGTTTCGTCGTTTTCTGGGATGTATACACCAAGCAAAAGAGGAAGAAACGAGAGCACTTCATAAAAACAAATTGCAAAATCTCTAATTCACAAGTAGAAGTATACTATTTTTTAAAAATAATACAAGTATACTGTTAGCTTATTGGCCACTTGGCAAAAAAGAGAGGTCAGCTATCTCGAGAACCAAAAAACTGTTAGCTTATTGGCCTCGAGCCCTCAATTTTAATGTATACAACAAATGGCTGAAGATCTGTTTGAGGCTTTAATCTAATTAGAAATTACAAATTATATTCTATAGGAGAGGAGAATTTCGTGACCATGGTTCAGAGCGTTCAGTTGATCTTAGTGAATTTATGAAACCATCACAATTCTGTCTTCTCGAAACAGGCTTTCGCCTCGCTTTATAGATAAAACATACATCTATACAACCACGTCTCAAACAAAGTCATAAAAGAGAAAAGCTAGGGCCATAGCACCAAGACGCCCAAATGAAAGAAACAAAAACGACAAAGGCCACCAGGGGCAAGCTACGAAGCAGGCGGGCGGTCGGAGAGCCGACATGCGGTAGACACCAGGGCGTCCACAAGAGCTGAAGACGGTCACGATCCCTCGGCCTAGTGAGCGGATGCCGACACTGCAAGAAGGCAAGAAATTTGAAGAACGAGTCAGAAGCACGACGTGGGAACATCCGCTCAATCACCATCCTGTTGCGAGTAGTCCAAAGAGTCCACACATAGCCGCGGATATGAGCCAGAACAGTCGGCGCTTACGGCCAACCTGGGTGGCCCTTACCTGCAGAAACTCTGCAAGGTCATGGACCTCCCACTCTGGTCCTAGAGCCTCATGAACAAAGCACCAAAGTGCCTGCGCTGCTACGCAAGAAAAGAAAATGTGCGTTCCCGTTTCCGGGACATGGCACAAAGGGCAAAGGCCATTGCCCGGACCATGGCATTTCAGTACCTCAGTCCCGATGGCAGACGATCTCGTAGAAGCTGCCATACGAAGATCTTAATCTTCAAGCGCATCGGTGCCTTCCACAGTGGGGATAGCCACTGTAGAACCGGCACACGACATAATGCCTAGTAGGCCGAACTAACAGAGAATTCACCCGAAGGAGAAAGGCTCCAAGAAACAGTTCTGACTTGACTCGGGGAAAAGACGGCTTCTCATAACCCTAGCACTTCGCACCGCGCGAAAGTTTAATTTCTTTGTAGACCACTAGCTGTGTTGTCGTCTGTTGATGTACTTTGTGCGAGTATCCTAACTTTACCAGTGACGCTTAAATTGCATGGCTGCACGTTCATGCTGTGCCTCGCCGGTCCATCAAATGTGTTTTCCTTGGTCGTCAGCTCTAGTCACTGTTCCTTTTTGAGTATATATTTATCCAGGCAGGGACAAGCAGACAAGTCATACAATTTATTTGGTCCTTACTTTATTCACAGTATATGTTTAGCTATTATTTCTTTCTTCCTGACGATGGCAAGTGGGACCCGCACATGACGTGTCCTGTTTTAATCAAAAACCACTCCCTGTCAGCAAAGAAACCACCCGAGGTGACACTAGGGACTAAATTTATCTGCTTTTGGAAGTTGAGGGACTATAGTCTGTTGGTTTTGAAGTTTAGGGTCCAGTTCTAAACTTTTGAAAGGGTTGAGGCACGAAAATATACTTTTCCCTAAAAAAAGATATCTTCTACTCCATTTTGCACCGCTTTGTGATTAAATAATTCGCAGAACTTAAGCAATTGAAGAGATTGAGCAAACAGCCAGGACTAGAGATGAGCATGTGTTGGGCAACCGTGTTGATCAAATGTCAGCTGATGAGATAGAGCAAACAGTTGGTAGGGATGCTCCTGCATCTTACGCTAGGAACCAGGTATAATTCATCATGGATGCCAGGTCAGTGGAACAAGCTGATTTCGTGGCTCCATGTTCATGCTGCTTCCTTGGTCTATCAACTCTTACTCATGGGTCTTTTTCTTAGTATATCTTTTCAGGCAGGGCAAGTAAAATGGGTTCCTTTCTGCTACGAAGGACAAGTGAAACAAGTTGACCACTGAAAGCACTGGAAAAGTTGATGTCATAGACAATGTTTCGGTTGGCTGGGGAGTTGTAAAACATTGAGAGCACCTTGATGCATCTCAGGTTCGACCATAACCATTTATTTGGTTTTAGCTTTACAAGAATGGATGGATGTTATGGGAAATCAAGTATTATGGTAGACAGAATATAGCATGAGTGACATATAATAAGAAAAGTACAAAACACAGACTATTTGTACAACATGGCTGCTGAATCTACTTCACACACAGCATAGTAAGAAATTATAATACACAGGCACAAAAATAGTCGGATAACATTGGTCATTTAGCTAATCGATACTACTACAAAAAAAGTTTCCGCAGCTTCGTAAACCACATGTGAGGCAATAACTGGGTAAAGGGTATCATAGACCATAACATCAACGCAATACCCTTTCGAAAGAAAAACATCAAGGCAATACAGGTAGCATCAAACATGACATTCTAAGTGGATTTCCTTCTTGTGCTTAACAATATGGGACCAAGCAATAGTAATCTCCACCACAGAGTCACCAATCTTGCATATACCGCGGCTAACGTTGCAATATTTGGTCCTGAACGTGACACTACTTTGTCTAGCAATATATAGCACCAGACTGCGAGTAGGCTTGTATGACAAATTGCAGGCTGTCTTCCAATTTTACAGAAACAACACGCCTTGACAGATCAATGTAACCGGCTGTGCCTATTGGCATTTCCCCACCTTCAAAACTATGAGAATCAACCAGAACAACTTGCTTGGATAGGGTGTCCTTAACTTCGTGTGGTGGTGAGGAGCACATAATCCGTCCGCCATATTCAAAAGGCCATGGCCCCTGTTCGTCAACACGAACACTCAAGATAGTAGCCTGGATAGTTTCTAGCCGCTCTAAGCTTAACTCTACCGTTCAAAAGCAGTTGCTGAAGAGCATGGTCTCACCTTGATGGTAACCACCGGACTAAGTGGAGCAATTGGTGATCAATGCTCTATCACTAGACCTTGTTTCACCCTTTACTTTCAGCTGGACTTCCAAATCGGCATATTCCATGGCCACAATCGCACGGGACGGGCCAGTCAAGCACAAAAATGGATCCTGCAGGGATCATCATCATAATCATGTGTATAGTCGAACACAATGAAAAAGAAAAAGAAAGGTGAAACGAAGAACAAGATGAGGGTACGATTATCGGGCAGGATAATTTGAAGCTCTACATTACCGAGTACTACAAACGATTGTTCGGACCACCAGAGGAGAACTGTGTGTCTCTGGATGAGTCTAGAATCGAAGATGTACCTCAACTCACTGCGGTGGAGAACGATATATTAACCGCCCCTTTTTCGGAAAAGGAGGTTTTCGAGGCCGTTTCCCAGATGAAAAATAATAAGGCACCCGGTCCGGATGGTTTCCCGGCTGAGTTTTATAAGAAATGCTGGCATATTATTAAAGGGGACCTGTTGCCGATGTTCCATGATTTGTTCTCGGGACATTTGCAGCTGTTCCAGCTTAATTTTGGAACAATAACCCTGCTTCCTAAGAAAACAGAGGCCGTGAGAATCGAGCAATTTCGGCCTATCTGTCTTCTGAATGTTAGTTTCAAAATTTTTACCAAGGTTGGGACGAATAGGCTAACACAGATTGCGCATGCCGTGGTGCAGCCTACTCAAACGGCTTTCATGCCGGACAGGAACATCCTGGAAGGGGTGGTCCTCCATGAACGCTTCATGAGATCCACGAAAAAACTTGATGGAGTTATTTTCAAAGTGGATTTCGAGAAGGCATATGATAAAGTCAAATGGCCGTTCCTTCAACAGGCCTTACGCATGAAGGGCTTTGATGAAGCTTGGCGCCGCCAGGTGGAAGCATTCACGCAAAAAGGGTATGTTGGAATCAAAGTAAATGATGATATAGGTCATTATTTCCAAACGCATAAGGGACTGAGACAAGGCGATCCTATGTCTCCAATATTATTCAATATTGTGGTGGACATGTTGGCGATCCTGATTGGAAGGGCAAAAGAGGCCGGTCAGGTGGGTAGCTTGGTGCCTCATCTGGTTGATGGTGGTGTGTCCATCCTGCGATGCGCTGATGATACTATCATCTTTATGGAATACGATTTGGCAGAAGCGAGAAACATGAAGTTAGTGTTATGCTTATTTGAACAATTGACGGGGCTTAAGATTAATTTCCATAAAAGCGAGCTGTTCTGCTTTGATAGAGCCAAATATGAACAAGAGGCATATAAACAATTGTTTGGTTGTGAAGTTGGGGCTCTACCTTTTACGTATCTAGGTATTCCCATTCACCATCGTAAGCTAACAAACAGCGAGTGAAAGTGCATAGAGGATCGGTTTGAGAAGAAACTGAGTTGCTTTGGAAGGGAAAACTCATGTCTTATGGAGGCGGTTGATCCTTATTAACTCGGTGCTCACGAGTTTACCTATGTTCCTCTTATCCTTCTTTGAGGTCCCAGTTGGGGTTAGGAAAAGGCTGGACTTCTATCGATCCTGATTCTTTTGGCAGAGCGATGAACTGAAGAGAAAATACAAACTGGCCAAATGGGATATTATCTGTCGACCAAAGGACCAGGGGGGCCTTGGTATTGAAAATCTAGAAGTCAAGAATAGATGCCTGCTTAGTAAGTGGTTGTATAAGTTGGCACTTGAGACGGAGGCAACATGGGCGCAGATTTTACGTAGTAAATATTTGCAGTCCAAGACCCTGTCCCAGGTCACTATGAGACCAACTGATTCGCCGTTCTGGAAGGGGCTCATGAGAATCAAAGCTACCTTCTTTAACAGAACTAGGTGCATTGTCGGTAATGGTAATGATACTCGATTTTGGGAGGATCGTGGCTTGGCGGCACGCCTTTGGCGACCCAGTATCCGTCCCTTTATCGTATTGTTCAGCGCCGTGAGGCTCTTGTTGCCACGGTTCTGCAGTCCATTCCGCTCAACATTCAGTTTAGGATGGTGCTTGTGGGTGACCGATGGGAAGCATGGCTTCACTTGGTCCGGAGATTGATGGGGGTTCAGTTAAATTCTCAGCCCGATAAGTTGTGGTGGAAGCTTACTAGATCTGGGGAGTTCACAATTAAATCGATGTATATCGATATCATTAACTCAAGTGTGATTCCTAGTTCCAAAGAGGTTTGGAAAGTTAAGGTCCCCTTAAAGATTAAAGTGTTTATGTGGTTTGTACATAAACAAGTAATTTTAACAAAGGACAATCTAGTTAAGCGTAACTGGATAGGTTCTACTAGGTGTAGTTTCTGTGATCGGGAGGAGACCATTAAGCACCTCTTCTTTGACTGCCCGTTGGCACGAGGCTTGTGGCGCTCAGTGCAAATTGCCTTTAACATTACTCCCCCGACTTCGGTCAACACGTTATTCGGGACGTGGCTTGCTGGGATAGACTCCGAAACAGCTAGACACATTAGGGTAGGAGTTTGTGCGTTGTTATGGGCAATTTGGAACTGCAGAAATGATTTGACTTTTAATAGAACAACAACTATTCATTTTTTGCAGGTTTTATTCCGGTCTACTGCGTTGATCCGTATGTGGTCGTCACTCACTCCGGCGGAGGCCAGGGAGCGTTTGGTTACTGTATCTGTCCGGTGGGAGATGGTAGCGCGGAATATCTTCAACCGGTTTGGATGGCGGTCATGTAATAGGATAGGCGATTAGTTTACCTATCTGTTCATTTGTCAGCCGGTTGTGGTTTGTTAGGCTTTCTGTTTTGGCATTGAGGCTCTGTGTGAGCCCGCCACTCCTTTTGTTTGCAGACTTTTAGACCTTGTTGAACCTTGTTTACTCTTATTAATAAATGTGGCCATATGCACCGTTCTGATGCAGAGGCCGGGGAATCTTTTTTCGAAAAAAAAGAAAAAACAGGTACACGGTGCACATCTCTGGAGTGAGTTTTTGGCAGTCTTCCCTCCGCCGAGAGAAGAGGATGTTGCGGTTGTAGTCCACGGCGTCTCGGGCAGCGACGACCCCATACACATTGAGTGGCCACTCCAACTTCCTACCTGCTCCGGTAATCTTGACCGAGTAGATCTGCAGGGTGCTCGCGGTCCTAGCAGCATACGGGATCAATCCTGGCGTGCAGTATGTAAACTGCATAGGGCTCAGCACGGCTGCAGGACACAAACAACCAAATCAATCCAAGCGTTAGACATGTTCCAACATGAATTACTTTATACTCCCTTTAGTGATCTAAAAGATCTTATATTAGTTTACATAAGGAGTACAATGGAGGATTGAATGAAGAAAGCAAAGGAATATACTCACTCCGTCCCAAAATAAGTGTCTCAGAGGAATATGTTTTACTTAGAGCATCTCTAACAGCCGCACTAAAATAGCGCCGCGCCCGTAAATTAGTCCGTTTTAAGCGCAGCGCCTGTGGCGGATTGCTCCAGCGGGCGCATAAAAGCAGCGCGCTATAACGAGTTGATCTTGTGATCGAAAACACTCTCGTAGCGGTGTATTCGGGCGCCCGCTACAGCACGCGGCACACTCGAGCGCTCGCTCTCGCACTTCCTCTCCCACTTCCACCCCCATCCGGCCGCGCCACCGCCACCGCCTGCGCCCCCCGGCGACCGTTCAGGCGCTTCCCCGGCCTATCCCCGCGCCGCCGCGCTTCCGCCCCATCCCCTCCTAGTCCCGCCGGCGCTCGCGCACCTCCGTCGTCTGAGGAACAACGCCCGAGTGCTCGCTGCCGCGCCGCGCCTGCAAGGTGTTCGACAAAACGACTACAAAGTATGTATTGCTCAAACTTCATGAATTTGGTGCATGTTTTGAATTGTAGTTTTTATAGTATAGTATTAAACATTGTAGATGAGTTCGTCGTATGATTCTTCCGAAGAAGAATTTGATATGGAAGAGGAGGAGGATCTTGCAATGATCCTAGCTATGCATATAAAAAAAAACCGAAGCACGGTGGTTCGGTTATGGGTTGGCAGAAAATTTGGAGGGATAGAATCGATGCCCACAACAGATTGATCAGGCATTATTTTATGGAGAATCCCACATACCCCGAGTCGTATTTTCATCGCCGGTTTAAGATGAGCACCGAGTTGTTCAGGCGCATTGCAGAGAAACTAGCGAGCCATGACCGCTTTTTTTAGCAAAGGAGGAATGCCGCCGGAGAGCTCGGGCATAGCACCCTTCAGAAGGTGACAGCCGCTTTGCGTATGTTGGCATACGGTATACCGGCTGATCTTGTTGATGATCACTTGGCTATGGGTGAGAGCCAAGCCATCATGTGTGTCAAAGCTTTGCAGTGGGAATTGTGCAAGTGTTTGGCGAGGAGTATTTGAGATCTCCCAATGTTGAAGACGTCGCAAGGCTATTGGCGATGAACAAAGCTCGCGGCTTTCCTAGCATGCTTGGCTCAATAGATTGCATGCATTGGAGTTGGAAGAATTGTCCAAAGGCATGGCATGGGTAATTCCACGGCCAAAAAAGGGTTCCACTATAATCCTTGAAGCGGTGGCCGATCAGGAGACTTGAATTTGGCATGCATTCTTTGAAAAGCCTGGATCTTTGAATGACATCAATGTTGTCAACCGGTCACCACTGATGAATAAGATTGCAAATGGTGAGTTGCCACCGGTGCAGTTTGTAGCAAATGGTCGTACGTACAACTATGGCTATTATCTAGCGGATGGCATCTATCCAAAGTGGCAAACCTTCACGAAGCCGTTGAAAAAGCCGGAAGGTAAGAAAAATCTTGATTTCCACAATGCTCATCGGTGGCTAGAAAAGATGTGGAGAGAGCATTTGGGATTTTGCAAGCCCAATTTGCTATTGCGAGAGGACCGGCTAGATTTTCAGATCAAAAAATGCTTTGGTACATCATGCACGCTTGTGTGATCATGCACAACATGATCATCGAGAATGAGCGTGGCCAAGATTTAGACTACTCACAGTATGAGCTCTTGGGACATCCCGTGCGAGTGCGACGGAGGGCTGAAAGGGTAGCCCGTTTTATTGCCTCCTATCATGCCATTCGGCGTCCCGCAACGCACAATGAACTTCAGAATGATCTGATTGAAGAGTGGTGGGCATGGCATGGGCGACAAAGAGCATGATGATTTCTGCATTCGACATTGTATTGTTCATGAACTATTTGTTGTGTTTATTGCATTATTTGTTGTACTGAGCGATAAACTATTTGTTTGAGTTGTAATGATAACGAAATTGAACTATTTATTGTTGATTTATTTTGTTTGTTTGGTCATTTATGCTCCACTTTTTTGAAATGTATATGTGGTTTGTCTTGGTGGCGCTGTGCTGGAGCAATGGCGCTGTATTATAAGCGACTGCTAGAACCAGCGCTGGCGGCCTTCTAAATCAGCCGGCAGCCTTGGCAAACATATTTTTTACGCGCGGCGCTTAGCGCGACTGTTGAAGATGCTCTTACTCGCGTCTTGGAAGTCGTTTTGGTCTCCCCATGCAGACTCCCACCCTTTACGTTCCGAAGCAAACAACTTCTCCTCCGCCTCCATCTCCATGGCCATCTCCTCGACTGATTCCGTGAGGTCTTCATCCTCTTCCTCTTCCTCCTCCTCCTCCTCATCCTCAGCTTCCTCTTCATCCTCCTCTTCCTGTTGGCTCCGGCCGCGACAAGCGGATGGTGGCGTCCACTTCGCGCTGCCATTTAATGTCGTCCCTCTCATCCTGCTCCCGGAGCTCTTGAAGGCCGTACTCCATCTCTAGCAGCTCCTTGCAGAACCGGGCATACATCGCTATGTCCTCCGCGGTCCTCTGCCCGTTCTCCTCCAGCTCGACATCGCTCTCGAGCATCCTGTAGTACTTGGTCGTCTTGGGGTCATGTCTTCGTCCTCTCCTCCTCCTCCGGTTGATGGTCAGCGCCAGCGGGTTTGGAACGAACTCGCATGCCGCTGCTGGTCCCTGCAGGAGCATGCCCATCCCGATCTGACCCTGGATACGGCGTACCGCGCCTCCGAGATGCGATCCGAGATGTCCGGCCCAGGCGCCGCCGCCGCCTCTTTGTTGCTGCTGGGGCGGAGCACGGCTACTGCTGGTTCGATCTTAGCACTCAGGAAAGACGCGAGCTCCTCCATCTCCACGCACAGGACCTCGATCTGCTGCTGCTCTGGAGTGGAGCTCGATTCGCCTCCCTCTATCGCCATCTGCTCCTCTGCGATCTTTGCTCTGGTACTCATCTCGATCGCGGATGAGTTCTGCTCGGTGGGTATTTATACACCACGCGGCGGTGGGGGCTTCGCCTCGTCTCTCGTTCACTCGGCGGCGAAGAGGAAAAGAGGCGGAGAGAGAGATCTTTTTTTTTGAGGCACGGAGAGAGAGAGAGATCCAAACGGACAAAGCCGACAAAGGTGGCTGCTGGGCCTGTGATTTTCAGGAGCCTTGGGAAACCGAGCCCGGTTAGAATTTGGCAAACCTTCGGCCTGATGGGTTGAGCTGCCGTGAATTGAATTTTTTACCCTAAAATACCGTTTGAAACCAACTTCTTCGTCCTCTTCTTTTGGCAAGGAGCCCTGAAATGAGCTTAACCAATGATCATTGTGTTCTTCTCACAGTTCAAGGCGAGATGGAGTTTGGGTGCGAGTAATGTAGGCGGGACTATTAGTCTTTCTCACAGTTTTAGGGAATTAATGTAGGCGGGACTATTGTGTTCTTCGTCCTCTTCTTTTGAGTAATGGAGTTTTAGATGGAGTTTGGGCTACGGTGAGATTATTAGGGAATTTTGTAAGCGCTAATGGAAAGGCTCTTCCAATGCAGATTTCTTAGCACGGTTTCATAGATGATTTGTTGATGTGTTATACTCACTTGTCGCATAATATAAGAGCATTTTGCACACCACTATAATGTCAAAAATGCTTTTATATTATGGGACGAAGGAAGTAGTAATTAATAAGAGAGAGAGGTTGTAGCTTTAGGCATTTACCAGTGCAGCACCGTGTACATGTGCTAATCATGCCCCATAAGCAAAAAATGACATGACACACGACAATTAAGGAGAGAGAGAGAGAGAGCATTTTGACCCTGGAAGAACCAATGCCAAATACGCCAAACTAAGCAAAACACTTAAATGAAAGAAGCTCACACCAATGAACGGAAGAGTTTAGGTGCGAAATCATTAAATGAAATGTAAAAGTTTAGGTACTACAACAAATTAAGCACATATGCGGACTTGCTAAGTTATTTAATGCACTTAGCACCTTTGTCTTGGACGAGGCCATAGGCAAAAACCTGTGCTAGCCCAATCACATATAGCATGAGCCTCAAATCATTAAATTGAAATACAGCCTCTAAGAAACAATAGATTGCGTAGTTGTATGGTCATAGTGGGAAGTAACTTAGAGCATCTCTAGCAGATCCGTCAAAACCGCGCCCCCCTAAAAACAATATACGGTTCTCCCCAAAACGAATTTGTGAGAATTTGCGGTACCATTTGTGTATGTCGGAAGAACAGATCCCGTATAAGCCAACTGAATTTACAAAAAGATCCTTTTAAAATAGGACAAAATACCCTCATACTAGTCTATGTTACTATATTCAAGATGGTCATATGATCCTACACTACTAGGAAAAACCCTATTAATAGCGCTTGAAATATGCATAGCAGTAGTGCTGGGTCCAGCGCTACAACTAAGTTGTAACAATAAGCGCTGGTATGGCAGCGCCTACTGGTAAATATGGTTAGCGATGGCGCTGCCTTGACCAGCGCTTCTGCTGCAATTTAACTGTAGCGCGTGTACACGTGAAGCGCTGCTGATAAACCAGCGCCGCCAGTAGATGCTTTCCAGCGCTACTGCTAGTATTCCTGCTTTCACATATTTACACCCCCTCTACGTATTTGTGATGTATTTATACATGCTATGTACAGTAGTTTCATCAAATCATACTGAACATGCACTATTCTCATCATATCATAGACATACAGTAGTCTCGTCATACCATCATCATCATCATCATCATCATCATCTTCTTCTTCATTGAACACAAATATCATCACATCTCAAAAATAGAGATACACAAGTGCGATCATGTCATCTCTCAAATAAGTGCAATTGCATGGTCATGGCACACACACACAAGTTTCATCATCTCTATCAAAACCAGGATGTAGAAGAGAAGAGCGATCAGCATGAGGAAGAGCGCGACTATCTAGTACCAGCGGTCCCGCCCCTGCTCACGCTGGAGTAGTGTCCACCTCAAGTAACTACTCTCCGCTTCGGCTCTAGTGTCGAACCCTCTGTGGCTAGCACCCAGGTACATGTGCACCTGGGCCTGAGCGTCTGGCCAGTGGCCGTAGACTCCTGAAACCCTCCCAACGTACACGGCGTAGTAGTTCTTCGCCATCTCTGATCTATGTACCTGCATCGCGAGTTGATGAATTGAACGATAATATGCAACATAATGTACTTAAGAAAACAAAGAGGCATAATTAGCAAAATACAAGCAACCAATTGTAAACATAAATGACGAAGTTCCTCTGCTGGAAATATGCCCTAGAGGCAATAATAAAATGGTTATTATTATATTTCTTTGTTGATGATAATTATGCATTATTCATGCTATAATTGTGTTATCCGGAAATCGTAATACACGTGTGAATACATAGACCACAACATGTCCCTAGTGAGCCTCTAGTTGACTAGCTCGTTGATCAGCGAGATAGTCATGGTTTCCTGACTATGGACATTGGATGTCATTGATAACGGGATCACATCATTAGAAGAATGATGTGATGGACAAGACCCAATCCTAAGCGTAGCACAAAGATCGTGTAGTTTGTTTTGCTAGAGCTTTTCCAAATGTCAAGTATCATTTCCTTAGACCATGAGATTGTGCAACTCCGGATACTATAGGAGTGCTTTGGGTGTACCAAGCGTCATAAGCGTAACTGGGTGACTATAAAGGTGCACTACGGGTATCTCCGAAAGTGTCTGTTGGGTTGGCACGAATCGAGGCTGGGATTTGTCACTCCGTGTGACGGAGAGGTATCTCTGGGCCCTTTCGGTAATGCATGATCATAATGAGCTCAATGTGACCAAGTGTCTGGTCACAGGATCATGCATTACGGTACGTGTAAAGTGACTTGCCGGTAACGAGATTAAACGAGGTATTGGGATACCGACGACCGAGTCTCGGGCATGTAACTTACCGATTGACAAAGGGAATTGTATACGGGATTGATTGAATCCTCGACATCGTGGTTCATCCGACGAGATCATCGAGGAGCATGTGGGAGCCAACATGGGTATCCAGATCCCGCTGTTGGTTATTGAGCGGGAGGCGTCTCGGTCATGTTCGCATGTCTCCCGAACCCGTAGGGTCTACACATAAGGTTCGGTGGCGCTAAGCGTTGTAGAGATATGAGTATGCAGTAACCCGAAAGTTGTTCGGAGTCCCGAATGAGATCCCGGACGTCACAAGGAGTTCCAGAATGGTCCGAAGGTAAAGAATTATATATAGGAAGTCAAGTTTCAGCCATCGGGAAAGTTTCGGGGGTCACCGGTATTGTACCGGGACCACAGGAAGGGTCCCGGGGTTCCACGGGGTGGGGCCACCTATCCCGGAGGGCCCCATGGACTGAAGTGGGAGGGGAACCAGCCCCTGGTGGGCTGGTGCGCCCCCCTTGGGCCCCCCTGCGCCTAGGGTTGGAAACCCTAGGGGTGGGGGGCGCCTCCACTGGCAGGGGCAAGCCACCCCTTGGCCGCCCCTTGGAGATTGCATCTCCTAGGGCCGCCCCCCCTAGGGGGCCTATATAAAGAGGGGGAGGGAGGGCAGCCGCACCCATGCTCTTGGCGCATCCCTCTCCCCACGCACCACCTCTCCCTCTCGCTGAAGCTTGGCGAAGCCCTGCCGAGATCGCTGCTGCATCCACCACGCTATCGTGCTGCTAGATCTTCATCAACCTCTCCTTGCCCCTTGCTGGATCAAGAAGGAGGATACGTCCTCCCAACCGTACGTGTGTTGAACACGGAGGTGCTGTCCATTCAGCACTAGGATCATTGGTGATTTGGATCACGACGAGTGCGACTGCCCCCCGTTCTCTTGAACGCTTCCGCTCGTGATCTACAAGGGTATGTAGATGCACTCCTCTCTCTCTCTTTGCTAGATGAACTCATAGATTGATCTTGGTGAAGCGTAGAAAAATTTTATTTTCTGCAACGTTCCCCAACAATGGCATCATGAGCTAGGTCTATGCGTAGTTCTCTTTGCACGAGTAGAACACAATTTGTTGTGGGCGTAGATGTTGTCAACTTTCTTGCCACTACTAGTCTTATTTTGCTTCAGCGGTATCGTGGGATGAAGCGGCCCGGACCGACCTTACACGTGCGCTTACGTGAGACAGGTTCCACCGGTGACATGCACTAGTTGCATAAGGTGGCTAGCGGGTGTCTGTCTCTCCCACTTTAGTTGGGCGGATTCGATGAAAAGGATCCTTATGAAGGATAAATAGAAGTTGGCATATCACGTTGTGGCTTTTACGTAGGTAAGAAAACGTTCTTGCTAGAACCCTATTGAAGCCACGTAAAAACATGCAACAACAATTAGAGGACGTCTAACTTGTTTTTGCAGCATGTGCCTTGTGATGTGATATGGCTAAAAGTTGTGATGAATGATATATATGTGATGTATGAGATCATGTTCTTGTAATAGGAATCACGACTTGCATGTCGATGATTATGACAACCGGCAGGAGCCATAGGAGTTGTCTTAATTATTGTATGACCTGTGTGTCAATGATTCAACGCCATGTAATTACTTTACTTTATTGCTAAACCGTTAGCCATAGTAGTAGAAGTAATAGTTGGCGAGCAACCTCATGGAGACACGATGATGGAGATCATGATGATGGAGATCATGGTGTCATGCGGTGACAAAGATGATCATGGCGTCCGAAGATGGAGATCAAAGGAGCTATATGATATTGGCCATATCATGTCACTACTATTTGATTGCATGTGATGTTTATCATGTTTTTGCATCTTGTTTACTTAGAAAGACGGTAGTAAATAATATGATCCCTCATAATAATTTCAAGAAAGTGTTCCCCCTAACTGTGCACCATTGCGAAAGTTCATTGTTTCGAAGCACCACGTGATGATCGGGTGTGATAGATTCTAACGTTCACATACAACGGGTGTAAGACAGATTTACACATGCATAAACACTTAGGTTAACTTGACGAGCCTAGCATGTACAGACATGGCCTCGGAACACAGAGACCGAAAGGTCGAACATGAGTCGTATGGAAGATACGATCAACATGGAGATGTTCACCGATGATGACTAATCCGTCTCACGTGATGATCGGACCACGGCCTAGTCGACTCGGATCATGTATCACTTAGATGACTAGAGGGATGTCTAATCTGAATGGGAGTTCATTAAATAATTTGATTAGATGAACTTAATTATCATGAACTTAGTCTAAAATATTTACAAAAATGTCTTGTAGATCAAATGGCCAACGCTCATGTCCACCTCAACTTCAACGCATTCCTAGAAAACCAAGCTGAAAGATGATGGCAGCAACTATACAGACTGGGTCCGAACACGAGGATCATCCTCATAGCTGCAAAGAAAGATTATGTCCTAGAAGCACCGCTAGGTGAAGCACCCATCCCGAGAGAACCAAGAAGGCGTTATGAGCGGCTTGGCAGTCTCATGCTGATGATTACTCATTCGTTCAGTGCGGCATGCTTTACAGCTTAGAACCAGGGCTCCAAAAGCGTTTTGAGCAACACGAAGCATATGAGATGTTCGAAGAGCTGAAAATGGTTTTCCATGCTCATGCCCGGGTCGAGAGATATGAAGTCTCCGACAAGTTCTTGAGTTGTAAGATGGAGGAAAATAGTTACATCGGTGAGCACATACTCAAAATGTACAGGTTGCTGGCAACCGCTTGACTCAGCTGGGAGTTAATCTCCCGGATGGCCTTGATTATTGACAGAATCCTTGATCGCTTCCACTGAGCTACAAGAGATTTGTGATGAACTTCAATATGCAGGGGATGGAAAAAGACCATTCACGAGGTATATTCAATGCTGAAATCAGCGGAGGTAGAGATCAAAAAGGAACATCAAGTGTTGATGGTGAATAAAATCACTAAGTTCAAGAAAGGCAAGGGTAAGAAGAACTTCAAGAAGGACGGCAAGGGAGTTGCCGCGCCCGATAAGTCAGTTGCCGGGAAGAAGTCAAAGAATGGACCCAAGCCTGAGACTGAGTGCTTTTATTGCAAGGGAAGCGGACACTAGAAGCGGAACTGTCCCAAATACTTAGCGGACAAGAAGGCCGGCAACACCAAAGGTATATGTGATATACATGTAATTGATGTGTACCTTACCAGTACTTGTAGTAGCTCCTGGGTATTTGATACCGGTGCGGTTGCTCATATTTGTAACTCAAAGTAGGAGCTGCGGAATAAGCGGAGACTGGCGAAGGACGAGGTGACGATGCGCGTCGGGAATGGTTCCAAGGTCGATGTGATCACCGTCGGCACGCTACCTCTACATTTACCTATGGGATTAGTTTTAAACCTCAATAATTGTTATTTAGTGCCAGCTTTGAGCATGAACATTGTATCTGGGTCTCGTTTAATACGAGATGACTACTCATTTAAATCCGAGAATAATGGTTGTTCTATTTATATGAGAGATATGTTTTATGGTCATGCCCCGATGGTCAATGGTTTATTCTTAATGAATCTCGAACGTGATGTTACACATATTCATAGTGTGAATACCAAAAGATGTAAAGTTGACAACGATAGTCCCACATACTTGCGGGACTGCCGCCTTGGTCACATTGGTGTCAAGCGCATGAAGAAGCTCCATGCGGATGGACTTTTAGAGTCTCTCAATTATGAATCATTTGACACATGCGAACCATGCCTCATGGGCAAAATGACCAAGACTCCGTTCTCCGGAAAAATGGAGCGAGCAACCAACTTATTGGAAATCATACATACTGATGTGTGCGGTCCAATGAGCGTTGAGGCTCGCGGAGGATATCGTTATGTTCTAACTCTCACTGATGACTTGAGTAGGTATGGGTATGTCTACTTGATGAAACACAAGTCTGAGACCTTTGAAAAGTTCAAGGAATTTCAGAATGAGGTAGAGAATCAACGTGACCGAAAGATAAAGTTCTTGCGATCAGATCGTGAAGGAGAATATTTAAGTCACAAATTTGGTACGCACTTAAGGACATGTGGAATCGTTTCACAACTCACGCTGCCTGGAACACCTCAGCGTAACGGTGTGTCCGAACGTCGTAATCGCACTTTATTGGATATGGTGCGATCTATGATGTCTCTTACCGATTTACCGCTATCTTTTTGGGGATACGCTGTAGAGACATCTACATTCACTTTAAATAGGGCACCGTCTAAATCCATTGAGACGACACCATATGAATTATGGTTTGGGAAGAAACCTAAGCTGTCGTTTCTAAAAGTATGGGGATGCGATGCTTATGTCAAGAAACTTCAACCTGAAAAGTTCGAACCCAAGTCGGAAAAATGCGTCTTCATAGGATACCCTAAGGAAACCATAGGGTATACCTTCTACCTCAGATCCGAAGGCAAGATCTTTGTTGCCAAGAACGGGTCCTTTACGGAGAAAGAGTTTCTCTCGAGAGAAGTAAGTGGGAGGAAAGTGGAACTTGATGAAGTACCACCTCTTGAACCGGTAAGTAAGCGCAGCTCAGAAGATGTTCTGTGGTGCTAGCACCAAGCGAAGCGGAAGTTAATGATGATGATCAAGGTACTTGGATCAAGTTACTACCGAACCCGTGGGTCCACGAGGACACGTTCCACACAGTGGTATGGCAACTCTGTCACGGAAATCATGTTGTTAGACAAAGGTGAACCTTGAACTATGAAGAAGTGATGGCGGGCCCAGATTCCAACAAATGGCTTGAAGCCATGCAATCCGAGATAGAATCCATGTATGAAAACAAAGTATGGACTTTGTGAGACTTGCCGATGATCGTGACGATAGAAAATAAATGGATCTTTAAGAAGAAGACAGATGCGGATGGTAATGTTACCATCTATAAAGCTCGACTTGTCGCTAAGGGTTATCAACAAGTTCAAGGGGTTGACTACGATGAGACTTTCTCTCCCGTAGCGAAGCTGAAGTCCGTCTGAATCATGTTAGCAATTGCTGCATACTATGATTATGAGATATGGCAAATGGACATCAAAACGGCATTCCTTAACGGCTATCTTAAGGAAGAACTGTATATGATGCAGCCGGAAGGTTTTGTCGATCCTCAGAATGCTAACAAGATGCATGCTCCAGCAATCCATTTATGGGCTGGTGCAAGCATCTCGGAGTTGGAACATTCGCTTTGATGAGATGATCAAAGCGTTTGGGTTTATGCAGACTGATGGAGAAGCCTGCGTTTACAAGAAAGTGAGTGGGAGCTATGTAGCATTTCTCATATTATATGTAGATGACATACTTTTGATGGGAAATGATATAGAACTTTTGGACAGCATTAAGGCCTACTTGAATAAGTGTTTTTCAATGAAGGACCTTGGAGAAGCTGCTTACATATTAGGCATCAAGATCTATAGGGATAGATCAAGTCGCCTCATAGGTCTTTCACAAAGCACATACCTTGATAAGATATTGAAGAAGTTCAATATGGATCAGTCCAAGAAAGGGTTCTTGCCTGTATTGCAAGGTGTGAGATTGAGCTCGGCTCAATGCCCGACCACGGCAGAAGATATAGAAGAGATGAGCGTCATCCCCTATGCCTCAACCATAGGGTCTATTATGTATGCCATGCTGTGTACCAGACCTGATGTAAGCCTTGCCGTAAGTTTGGTAGGAAAGTACCAAAGTAATCCCGACAAGGAACACTGAACATCGGTCAAGAATATCCTGAAGTACCTGAAAAGGACTAAGGATATGTTTCTCGTTTTTGGAGGTGACAAAGAGCTCGTCATAAAGGGTTGCGTCGAAGCTAGCTTCGACACAGATCTGGATGACTCTAAGTCACAAACCGGATACGTGTATATTTTGAATGGTGGGGCGATGGCTGGTGCGATTTGCAAGCAAAGCGTCGTGGAGGGATCTACATGTGAAGCAGAGTACATGGCAGCCTCGGAGGCAGCGCATGAAGCAATCTGGGTGAAGGAGTTCATCACCGACCTAGGAGTCATACCCAATGCGTCGGGGCCGATCACACTCTTCTGTGACAACACTGGAGCTATTGCACTTGCCAAGGAGCCCAGGTTTCACAAGAAGACCAGGCACATCAAGCGTCGCTTCAACTCCATTCGTGAAAATGTTCAAGATGGAGACATAGATATTTGTAAAGTACATACGGACCTGAATGTAGCAGATCCGTTGAGTAAACCTCTCCCTAGAGCAAAACATGATCAACACCAGAACTCTATGGGTGTTCGATTCATCACAATGTAACTAGACTATTGACTCTAGTGCAAGTGGGAGACTGTTGGAAATATGCCCTAGAGGCAATAATAAAATGATTATTATTATATTTATTTGTTCATGATAATTGTCTGTTATTCATGTTATAATTGTGTTATCCGGGAATCGCAATACACGTGTGAATACATAGACCACAACATGTCCCTAGTGAGCCTCTAGTTGACTAGCTCGTTGATCAACAGATAGTCATGGTTTCCTGATTATGGACATTGGATGTCATTGATAACGGGATCACATCATTAGGAGAGTGATGTGATGGACAAGACCCAATCCTAAGCGTAGCACAAAGATCGTGTAGTTCGTTTTGCTAGAGCTTTTCCAAATGTCAAGTATCGTTTCCTTAGACCATGAGATTGTGCAACTCCGGATACCGTAGGAGTGCTTTGGGTGTGCCAAACATCACAACGTAATCGGGTGACTATAAAGGTGCACTACGGTATCTCCGAAAGTGTCATTGGGTTGTACGAATTGAGACTGGGATTTGTCACTCCGTATGACGGAGAGGTATCTCTGGGCCCACTCGGTAATGCATCATCATAGTGAGCTCAATGTGACCAAGTGTCTGGTCACGGGATCATGCATTACGGTACGAGTAAAGTGACTTGCCGGTAGCGAGATTAAACGAGGTATTGGGATACCGACGATCGAGTCTCGGGCATGTAACGTATCGATTGACAAAGAGAATTCTATACGGGATTGATTGAATCCTCGACATCGTGGTTCATCCGACGAGATCATCGAGGAGCATGTGGGAGCCAACATGGGTATCCAGATGCCGCTGTTGGTTATTGACCGGAGAGGCGTCTCGGTCATGTCTGCATGTCTCCCGAACCCGTAGGGTCTACACATTTAAGGTTCGGTGACGCTAGGGTTGTAGAGATATGAGTATGCAGTAACCTGAAAGTTGTTCGGAGTCCCGGATGAGATCCTGGACGTCACGAGGAGTTCTGGAATGGTCCGGAGGTAAAGAATTATATATAGGAAGTCAAGTTTCGGCCATCGGGAAAGTTTCGGGGGTCACTGGTATTGTACCGGGACCACCGGAAGGGTCCCGGGGTTCCACCGGGTGGGGCCACCTATCCCGGAGGGCCCCATGGGCTGAAGTGGGAGGCAAACCAGCCCCTAGTGGGCTGGTGCGCCCCCCTTGCCCCCCTGTGCCTATGGTTGGAAACCCTAGGGGTGGGGGGCGCCTCCACTTGGCTTGGGGGGCAAGCCACCCCCCTTGGCCGCCGCCCCTCCTTGGAGATTGCATCTCCTAGGGCCGGCGCCCCCCTAGGGGGCCTATATAGAGAGGGGGGAGGGAGGGCAGCCGCACCCATGCTCTTGGCGCCTCCCTCTCCCCACGCACCACCTCCCCCTCTCCCTGAAGCTTGGCGAAGCCCTGCCGAGATCACTGCTGCATCCACCACCACGCTGTCGTGCTGCTGGATCTTCATCAACCTCTCCTTCCCCCTTGCTGGATCAAGAAGGAGGAGACGTCTTCCCAACCGTACATGTGTTGAACACGGAGGTGCTGTCCGTTCAGCACTAGGATCATCGGTGATTTGGATCACGACGAGTATGACTCCCTCAACTCCGTTCTCTTGAACGCTTCCGCTCGCGATCTACAAGGGTATGTAGATGCACTCCTCTCTCTCGTTGCTAGATGAACTCATAGATTGATCTTGGTGAAGCGTAGAAATTTTTTATTTTCTGCAACGTTCCCCAACATCCTCATACCCAAACTAATTAACTAGAGCGATCTACGCTAGTTCATGACCACGGTTTAGTTACATCACATAGTTTCGCCATAAATTCAAAGTTTTGCCATAGAAAGACAGTAGTGACACATTGTCATCGACAATGTGTCCTCCATGTCGGCGTTCCAATCTTCATAGTCAGGGAGGAAGCACCCGAGCTTCTTGAAAGGCTTCAGGTCCAGACGCTGAGCGAGTAGCAGTGCTCGGACATCTTCCCGCGTGATTAGCCCATGGTAGAACATCCCTGTTGGTTCGAGGACCTGCTTCATGATCACTTGGGTAAGTTTGCACTGTATGTGATAAAACTCAGCTCTGATTCGATGATCCGGTGTCTTTCCTATGCTTTTGGCTCAGCTGACAATCTCGGCATCGTTGGTAGTGCGTGACATACGAATGCGTTGATTATCCCTTCTGTACTCGAGCAGGTGATGCATGAGGTAGAATCCATCAGCCATACTGGTGTGCGGTTGCTGGATGCAGCAGAAGGCGGTCTTATGACCGAAAGCCAGTCCGTGACCCCTGTACTTTTTCACCTTGATATATCCACCAGATAGGCTGAAGGTTAACAGGGCACTATCGAGAACACTCTTTATGTGCTTGTAATCCTTTTTCCTAAGGTTCTTTGATGAGTCCAAGTACATAGCATGGGAGTATTCCGGGTACAAAATGATGAGGATGGTGCCCCCCCCCCCCGCTGCGCAAATTAAGTACACCTCAAATTAGCCTCCGTGCTTGCAAAGGGATGATTGACACTTACGAAAGGATATGTGCAGATGACTTACGTGGATGATAAGGCACAAGAATCGCTTC
Organism: Aegilops bicornis; assembly: GCA_021605145.1. Lineage (NCBI taxonomy): Eukaryota > Viridiplantae > Streptophyta > Magnoliopsida > Poales > Poaceae > Aegilops > Aegilops bicornis. The sequence goes on along the minus strand of CM038675.1, from coordinate 100,357,364 downwards.
CTTGTCCTTATTAGCGATCATGAAGTCGCCGAGGTACTTGCTTGCATAGTCACGGTGCTCTTTGCAAACTGCCAAGAACCTCTCGTGCATATAGAACGGGTCCACGACGCAGATATATTTTATGTTCTCGATCCTGATGAAGTAGTTGAGATACAATGCATACATGCGGATGAACTGGAAATCCAGCTTGGTCATGTGAAACATGTCATAGATGTAGTCAAATCGCAGGATGAACTTATTTGCGGGCCATCTCTCGACGTACAACTTCCCACCCGGCACCTGAGCCGCATAAAGCGGGTATCTTGGTTTTTCCTCGATCAGAAGGTTTTTCTCTCTCGCCAGCACATCTTCATGCAGTCTCCTTAGATCATGGTTCACTAGGTGCTCTAGCACTTCGGCAGGTAAGATCGGCTCGCCGGCGACATGGAAGTGATTTGCACCTTCGACAGGTATTCTGTCTACCACCTGGGGCTTCAGAGGTGGCTGGCTTCTTGAAGGAGCTCTGGCGCCTTTACGACCTTTCTTGTCCGGTCTCCTCCTTTGCTTTTTCTATAAAACATAGTTAATCTCTACTCCTAATGTCTCAGTTGGTAGGTCGCGTTCCGGGTTTTACTTTCGTCCCACCATTTTCGTCCGGTTTTTTTCGTCCTGGAAAAACCTACGAAAAAAACCAGGACTTCATACGCCTGAAGCGAGACTGCCCTCGAGCGAAATCAAAGGAACGAGGCCCCTAGACTCCTTTCTCGATTTGTTTCCTAGGGTGTGAACGCCGCCGCCGATCCCATCTTCCCCAGCGACATGCCTCGCGGCCGGCCTCATCTCCCCATCCACGCCGGCGACCTCCCTCTTTTGCCCCGAGATCTCCACTCGTCTCCTTTCATTCGTTTTTTCTTTCCTTTTCCTGGTCGCTGGGGGTCAAAGGGTATGCAAAACTTAATTAGGCACTGTAGAGTTGGCTGTGCGATAGATGCAAAACTTAATTAGGCACTGTAAAGTTGGCTGTGTGATAGGGCAAATGACTTTGATGCTTAGCTCGGACGTTTGCTTAGTATGCTTAGAGTTGGCTGTTTGCTTAGTATGCTTAGGGATTGATGCGGTTCATGTCTGGTCTGTACCGCCCTGTTTTGGTGTTAGGTTGATTTTCCATCAGACATGTCGAGCTGTTGTCGCTGGTTTATGATGCATTGGCTTGCTGTAGGCTAGGTGCACAAGATTTTGTAGACCAAAACATGTCAAAAGTTAATTCGGACGGGTCTTCTGCAAATAATTTTCATCTTCAAACATGCCTTGAGTAGATTATTTAATCATTTTATAAAAATCAATTTAACTTTGTATTGTTGCAGCTTCATTATATATGCACTTACCAGTGCATCTAAAGGTTCAACAATGCAAAAACCACCATCAGTCTTGGCTAGATTGACATCGGAAGAAAGATGATGATGAATCATGAACAACATATAATCCTCAGCCTAGATTGCATGCTCCTTATTTTAAAAATCTTCCTTTAATGGCTGTCAAAATGGTATGCACAAGCAAGAACCGCAGTATCAATGCGAAGACTTGAGGTAGAAGGTAGTATTATTGAGCTTACAAGTTACTCCATCCGTCCCAAAATAAGTGACTCAAAAATGAGTCATCTTTGTACTAACTTTAGTATAAAGTTTAGTCACTTTTGAGTCATTTATTTTGGGACGGAGGGAGTACATTTTTTTGTGTGTAACATAGTTCTTTTATAGTAAAATTGGATCTCTCTATTTGGTATGGCTTTCTAAATGGCATTCGGTGTAACCTGCCAAATCTCTCCCATGCATGAATGATTTTTAAAGTATAGTATCCAAATGATTCACCCATGACATGTTCTTGAAATTGATTTGTACTACTGATTATTCAAAACACAAGTGTTAGATTTTGTAGTCTGAAAATATGCTAATGATGCCGAGAGAAGAGAGCATGTATGCGATCCATGAACATGATGTGCAACAAGAGATGGTATGATTTCTTGAAGAACCATCTTGATTCTTCTTTTTTCTTCATAATATTGCTAACCATTGAGATTGTGGTGCGGAAGGTCGCGGGCGCTAGAGATTGGTTTAGAGGGTTGGCCGGAGGCGGAGGCAGCGACTCGGGTAGGGGGCGATGAGCAAAATATTTCAAAAGCCCGTGGCAACGCACGTGCATTATACTAGTTTATGCATGTTTTTCTGTATATGAAATTTTTCATCACTGATGGATATACTTTTTGCTCTTGTGTGAAACAACTTTAAACTAGTTTTGAAGCAGAGCACATTTTTTTGTTAGAGCCTCACATTTTCAATTTGTTTGCTTGACGACGTCTGTTTATCACGACTAGTGAAAAAGTATAGTTCATAAATCAGAGTAGGAAACAGTTTTTTTGTCTTTTTTTATGTAGTCCGGGCCCACAAATAAAAACTTCATGACCCAGCCCAATCACAACAAACAAAGTGAGTAGTCTAGCCCAAAAGTAACAAACAAACAAATAGGGGAAAAAGAAAATAAGCCCAGGTGCTAAGCCGGATTCACCCATGAGAAATAGAGCTAGTTAACAGGGAAAATCCTATTCGCCGCTCTCTGCGGCGAACTGTCGAGGGATTGCACAGAGGAGCGCCGCGAGCGACCGACATGGGCCAGCCCACTTATACATAGTGCGTTCAACCGGTTTTGTTAACCTTCTAGAAGGTTTCCTGAACCGGGTTTTTTTCTATATCTTTTTTTCTGGTTCTTATCGGCTTTGTATTGGTTTTTTTTCTTTTCTTTTTTAGTTTCTGTTTCTTTTCTTGATTTTTTTTTCAAAATTTAACAACTTTGCAAAATTTGTTCGCAAATTTAAGAAAAATGTTCGTTTTTCAATTTTTGTTCCTGAGTTTCAACAAATGTTCCTATTTTCAAAATTGTCCATGTTTTCAAATTTTGTTTGCATTAAAAAAATGTTTAGAAATTTCAAAAAGTGTTCCAGCTTTCCAAAAAATTTCACAGATTTATTAAATGTTCATGTTTTCAAATTTTGTTCACAAATTGAAAAATGTTCGTAAATTTCATAAATTTGTTTGGGAGTTTGAGAAAATGTTCCTGTTCCAAAATTTGTTCGTAAATTTTAAAAAATGTTCATATTTACAAGTTTTGTCTGGAATTTAGAAAAATGTTCCGTTTTCAAAATTGTTTGTAAATTTTAAAAAATGTTCGTTTTTTCAAATTTTGTTCTGGGGTTTCAGAAAATGTTTGCGTGCAAAAGTTGTTCGTGTTTCCAAATTTTGTTTTGAAATTTGAAAAATTGTTCCTGTTTAGTTTTTTGGGTAGTTTAAAAAATGTTTCCGTTCTAAAAAATATGTTCGCGTCTCCAAAATTCGTTGTGTGTTGAAAAATGTTTGAGTTTTCTCAAAATTTATGAAAAAAAATTAATGTTCGCCTTTGATAAAACATTCACGTTTTGTTTTTCAAAAAAATATATTTTGTTTTCGGATTTTTGAAAGATGTTCGGATCGGCGTTTGAGTTTTCTTAAGGTTTTGCAATGTTCTATGATCAAGAAATCTAGCTAGCTCAACTGGTTCGAATTGTATGCTATCTTTGGATGTAACATAACCCCTATGATGATTGGCCAAAGAAAAAAAAAGATACCAGCTATGACGCATGTAATATATCTATCCGCGCAAGTGCGGTTGCTCCGCTAGTTATGTATAGATTTGCAATTAGGTGCAGCACAGCCGTTGGATTGAAGAAATCGATTAAAATGAAATAAGAAATCAGGCACACTAGGGATACACAGTCCTCATAAAGTTGGGCTTTAAGCGATGAAAAACTTGTCAAGGAAAACAAACTGATAGCATTTCTGATTCTTTATTTAGTAGGAACGCGCACGATACATGCATTGCCGGTCACAGCTTGTCGCAGCGTGCTGGCACGAAGACCAGCTTATTGTTCTCCACATCATAGACGATGTGCATGTTCTGTTGTTGGAAGTTGCCTATGATGGTCATGTTGCTCTCGCCCGCCGAAGTTATCACCACGCACAGCTCCCTGCCGTTGCCGCCGCCGCGGGCGTCCAGATCCAGTATGTAGCTCTCTGGTGGAAGGTCCCAGTCTGCCCGCTCCAGGTGGAAGATGAGCTTCGGTACGGCGGGCACCTTCTCCTTCGGCGGGACGGAGAAGCACAGCCTGCTGTCGGCGGACACGTTGGTGACCGACAGTGGCACCTGCGACACGAACGCCCCCCAGAGGCTCCGGAACACGGCCTGCGGGAAGCTCGTGATGGCCGAGCCGGAGTCGATGATGGTCCCGCCGGAGCCATCGCCCTTGAGCGCGAACGCCGATGCGTTGAACGGCAGCCGCACCTTGCCGACGGTAACACCTTTAAGCGAAAGGTAGTACAACGAGCTGTCCCCAACGCTACCGGCGACGAACGGGGTGGATTTGACAGGTCCCGTGGCATGCGCGTCGAGGTTGTCCGGCGTGCCCAGGAACACGGGGCTGGTCCTGGACTCGTGGATGCTCGTGAAGCAGTGCGAGAACCTGCGGATCTTGAGCTGCGACGGCAGGGACATGGGCCCGCGCCCGAAGCCGGCGATGCCGGACTCGTTTGCTCCGAAGATGCCGGTGTTGTACATGCCACAACCAAAGCGGAGTTTGGGCACGGCGACGGCGGCCATGCCGTTTGGCGCCTTGAATGTGAAGGTGTCCTCGAGGATCTTGCCAGCCGTGACAGACTGGTCGCCGTAGGAGTAGACGTAGAAGCACGAGTGGTCGTCGGAGGCGCACCCGGAGAGCGGGAGCTCCCCTCGCGCGCAGAAAGGGTCGGAGCACGAGACGCCGCGGAGGGTCTCGGAGGCCAAGGGATCGAGGAACGGGAACGGCTGGTCGAAGCAGACCCTGCACGCGCACTGCGTCCAGATGACGTCGCTCCCGGTGTCCATGGTCAGTGCCACGTGCTGCGGGCGCGGTGTGCCGACGCCGAAGTGGACGAGGTACTCGGACTGGTGGTCCTGTTCGGGGTTGGTGCCGCGGACTGCCGGCGCGGTCACCGCTTGCCCATGTGGACGGGCGGACGACGGGCAGAGGCTGGCCGAGCGGGCCTTCGACCGGGCGGCCATCCGGCGGAGGAGCTCGCGCTTGGTGAAGCCACGGCCGCTGTCCACATGCGTAAGGTCGGCCCGCACAGCCACGGCCGGGCCGGTCGCTGTCTCGGCCACCGGCGAACTAGCCAAGAAGAACGCCAGGAAGAGGACATAGCTGGGCAAAAGCTGCGACAGTGACAAGCCCTGCATCGTGCACACACACTGCCGCACTGCACTGCTAGCTGTTGGAAGTTGGAAGTTGGAAATGGTAGCAGCCGTGCGTTTATCGTCCTCCAGCAGATACTACAACGAAGATGCACACGCACACGCAAAGCATCACTTAATTGGTATTCCACCTGGCGTCAATGGCTCCAAATCTTGGTGCTCGCCTCTTTCTCTCCTCTCCAGCATGCTTCCAGAACCTGGCGTGAGCAGGATGATGTACATATGCGTTTGTATCAACGAAAAAGTTATTTTGCACTTTCTTTTACAGATACGAACGCAGTGGTGCTGGCCAGAGAGGAGGAGAAGAAACATGACCAAGGAAGACCAGATAAAATGGGATACGTTTATTCAAAGGTTTGGCTTGACTGTAAGTTTAGAGAGAAACAAAATTACAACTCCTAAGTTATACGTAGTCCCTTGTTAGTTTGAGCTAATACCACGCTAGTTTCGGGGGTCACCGGTATTGTACCGGGACCACCGGAAGGGTCCCGGGGGTCCATCGGGTGGGGCCACCTATCCCGAAGGGCCCCATGGGCTGAAGTGGGAGGGGAACCAGCCCCTGGTGGGCTGGTGCGCCCCCCCTTGGGCCCCCCCTGCGCCTAGGGTTGGGAAACCCTAGGGGTGGGGGCGCCTCCACCTGGCTTGGGGGGCAAGCCACCCCCCTGGCCGCCGCCCCCTAGGAGATTGCATCTCCTATGGCCGCCGCCCCCCTAGGAGGCCTATATAAAGAGGGGGGAGGGCAGCTGCACCCATGCTCTTGGCGCCTCCCTCTCCCCTTGCTACACCTCTCTCCCTATCGCAGAAGCTCGTGAAGCCTCGCCGAGATCGCTGCTGCATCCACCACCACGCCGTCGTCTTCTGGATCTTCATCAACCTCTCCTTTCCCTTGCTGGATCAAGAAGGAGGAGACGTCTTCCTCAACCGTACGTGTGTTGAACGCGGAGGTGCTGTCCGTTCAGCACTAGGATCATCGGTGATTTGGATCACGTATGACTCCCTCAACCCCGTTCTCTTGAACGCTTCCGCTCGATCTACAAGGGTATGTAGATGCACTCCTCTCTCTCATTGCTAGATGAACTCATAGATTGACCTTGGTGAAACCATAGAATTTTTTTATTTTCTGCAACGTTCCCCAACACACAGATGCAAAGATCCTTGGAAAGAGAGTTTTCAGGTACCATAGAGCAAGCCAAGAAAACCAGTCGACGTGCTGCTAACCTGAACATTGCTTTGGAGAGCCGAGCTGGCATCATAGGCGGCCTGACTGACATCCCGCACCATCTTCATCTTCTCCATCATAATACCTGCTTGGCGTATGGCTTCCTTGGCAGCATTCACTTCGTCCTCTGGGACGTGATGGGTAGCAAAAACTGAAGGTGGATCGGCAGGAGCTTGAGCGGTCGATGAAGAAGGCAGAGCACTCGGCAGTGAATGCAGACGAAGGTATGAAGCCCGATTGGCATCACCAGCGTCCTGAACGACTGGTTCAGCTATCGACGTCGATTGTGGCACCTTGTCTGCAGGAGTTTTCCTATTTTTCCTCGTCAAAGGCCTCTCGGGCTCTTCATCGTCATCGTTGGGGAGGTCAATAATGTTGGGAGCTGTTCAAATATCAGTCACCAAAATTGCATCACCCAATGGTATATATTACAGTTGAGTCGACCAAATAAAGACAGAACGACAGAAATCGTACCCAGATTGGAGGTGACTGCATCCTCCATTGCCTCATCCTCATCCCTGTAAGCTGAAGTCCCAGAAGTAGCAGCGCTGCCAGTTCCAAAGTTTATCTGGTCAAATCAAGGGAAAAATAAACAGCACAGAGCGTCGAATGAGTACAAAGGGAGACACTCACACAGAAGCGACGGGGATGTCAATCTTAATCTTCGGCAACGCCTTCCGAGGCCTTTGCACTACAACTTTGGGCTGCTTTGACGCTTTTTCAGTCGGAGCCGGTGAGGACGTCCGAGGGCGCTTTGAAGACGGGCCAGTCTGAGCAATCGCTTTTTCACGGGCGCTCGGCCGGTCTTGGTCGAGCTTGGATAGCCTCTCCCTGTGAGGAGGTGAATTGGCTTCTTCTTCGTCACTTGAGTCGTCACTTTCCTTGCTCTCCTCTCCGTCAGAATGCCAGTCTCCACTGTCGCCGCCGCTCGCCTCCCCTTTCGGGTCTTGCTCTTGCTCCCCGTTGGGCATTGAGTACATTTCTATAAGAGCCTGGCAGAAAAACAAGCAGAACAAAAGTCAATCGACGGAGCATAAATAGCTGCATGGTCAAAATTACAGTCGGAAACTCAGAGTTGAACCTTGTCCGGTACGTGGGACTGGTCGAGTGGAGGAATTCTCCTGGCTCCCCTAGGGTTGTCTTTGTTCCCAGTGATGCTCGTCAGCCACCCCTCCAGCGTGGCATCCTCGACCTCCTCCGGGTGGATCCGAGTGGTGTCCTCAGTGCCCGAATACATCCACATCGGATGGTCTCGAGCTTGAAGTGGCTGGATGCGTCGCCGAAGGAAGACCTCCAAGAGATCCATACCAGTCACCCCGTCATGGATAAGCTGGACAACACGTTCGACCAATACCTTAACCTGCGCCTTCTCTTCCGGGATCACCTTCAAAGAGGAGGGCTTCCTCACTCGGTCCATGGAAAAAGGAGGGAGTCCGATCGACTGCCCTGGCGTCGACTGGTCTTTGCAGTAAAACCAGGTCGACTGCCATCCACGGACCGAGTCGGGTAGGATCATGGTCGGAAAAGAACTTTTCCCTCTCATCTGAACCCCAAGACCCCCGCACATCTGAATCACTTGTGTTCTCTCGTCACTCGGATTGGCCTTTTTCACCGTATGGGAGCGACAGGTGAAAATGTGCTTGAAAAGGCCCCAATGAGGCCGACAACCCAAGAAATTCTCGCACAAAGACACGAAAGCAGCGAGATACACAATTGTGTTGGGTGTGAAGTGGTGGAGTTGTGCCCCAAAGAAATTCATAAATCCCTGAAAGAAAGGGTGAGGAGGCAAGGAAAACCCACGATCGACATGGGTGGCCAAGAGAACGCACTCACCCTCCCGAGGCTGCGGCTCGGACTCCTTCCCCGGAAGCCGCGCCGATCCGTGAGGGATCAGTCCTCCATTGGCCAGGTCGTCGAGGTCTTCTTGACGAATCTTTGAGCGGATCCAGTCGCCCTGGATCTAGCCCTGCGACAGGCCGGCCCTCGATGAAGATCCGCCCCGACTGGTCATCTTCCCCTTCGCCTTCGCCGTCGCTTTCTTCGCCCGCTCCAGAGCCACCGTCTTCTCTTTCCCCATCATCGTCGGCGACACGCAGCGCCGCGAACAGCGGCCTTTGGAACAGCGGCCTTGGCGGATAAGTCCGAGGAAGAGAGGAGGAAATGAGAACACACTGTTCAAAAACCCCGATCCGACGCCTTATATGAGGTTACTTCTGAGTGAGTGACTTGTAGGCCCGGGCGATCCTGTCAAATCCCGCAACAGTCGCGCGCGTGATACGTGGCGAAAAAGGTGGCACGGAGATCGAGGCGTCCCTGCCTTATCCCATTCGATTACATGGCCTCCTCCGCCCCGCTCGCTTCCCGAAATTCGAATCCCGCAAAATGCGCGAGGTGCAGAACAACTTGTCAGACGGAAGATCTCCTCCGCTCTATCAGTCGGAGCTCTTCAAGTAAAGAAACTCACTCGACGGAAACAAAGAATGGACCAAGGCGACTGAAAAAGAAGTTGGTATCACCACCTAGGTTCATTGATCCAGAGCAAGGTATACTCATAGCACGAAAAATGGGTCGGAAGTGTGTTCAACTCCTGCCCCACTCAAACCTCGATCCATTCGGGGGCTAATGATGAAGCTATGTACCTAGGGTAGGGTCATGGACCTGTCCAAGATACCCTCCCCAAGGACATCTCTAGAAGAATCACCTTTCAATCGACTCGTAAGTGTTCCACTCGGCAGACTCGAAGACACTCGACCATGAAGCCAACCACTCGACAACCAGGAGATCTAAAGTCACTCCGCACGCTAACGGTCGGTCATTAAGTAGCTTTTATGGTCATCATAGCACTTTATTTGTGGCGTTACTGGTAACGCCCGACCTTAATGTACCTTAAACCCTGCATAACTGAGGGCCGGAGGGGTCTGGCGAACTCTATATAAGCCACCCCCCTCCTCAGTGTCAAGGGTTCGCACCCCTGTAATTCATACACGCATAATCCAGTCGACCGCCTCCGGGCTCCGAGACGTAGGGCTATTACTTCTTCCGAGAAGGGCCTGAACTCGTAAAACTCGTGCGTATACAACTACTCCATAGCTAGGATCTTGCCTCTCCATTCCTACCCCCTACATTACTGTCAGACTTAGAACCACGACATGACCTTCATCGCCCGGAGGCATGCCGTCTTTTTTTCGTGCAAACGTTGCAGGTCCTCCGTGCCTCAGGTGTATCTTTTGTCTTTCCATACAAGCCCAAGAAGCCTAGCAGGTTCACGCAAAGGTTCTTCGTCACGTGCATCACGTTGATTGAAGAGCGGACCTCTAGGTCTTTCCAGTAGGGTAGGTCCCAAAATATAGATTTGTTCTTCCACATGGGTGCGTGTCCCTCAGCGTCATTCGAAACAGCTAGTGCCCCGGGACCCTTTCCAAAGATTACGTGTAAATCATTGACCATAGCAAGTACGTGATCACCGATACGCATGGCGGGCTTCTTCCGGTGATCTGCCTTGCCTTTGAAATGCTTGCCTTTCTTTTGACATTGATGGTTGGTCGGAAGAAATCGACGATGGCCCAGGTACACATTCTTCCTGCATTTGTCCAGGTATATACTTTCAGTGTCATCTAAACAGTGCGTGCATGCGTGGTATCCCTTGTTTGTCTGTCCTGAAAGGTTACTGAGAGTGGGCCAATCGTTGATGGTCACGAACAGCAACGCCTTTAGGTTAAATTCCTCCTGTCTGTGCCCATCCCACGTACGTACACCGTTTCCATTCCACAGCTGTAAAAGTTCTTCAACTAATGGCCTTAGGTACACATCAATGTCGTTGCCGGGTTGCTTAGGGCCTTGGATGAGAACTGGCATCATAATGAACTTCCGCTTCATGCACATCCAAGGAGGAAGGTTATACATACATAGAGTCACGGGCTAGGTGCTGTGATTGCTGCTCTGCTCCCCGAAAGGATTAATGCCATCCGCGCTTAAAGCAAACCATACGTTCCTTGGGTCCTTTGCAAACTCATTCCAGTACTTTCTCTTGATTTTTCTCCATCATGCGACCCGTCGGCGGGTGCTCTCAACTTCCCATCTTTCTTACGGTCCTCACTGTGCCATCGCATCAACTTGGCATGCTCTCCGCTTTACGAACAGACGTTTCAACCGTGGTATTATAGGAGCATACCACATCACCTTCGCAGGAACCCTCTTCCTGGGGGGCTCACCGTCAACATCACCAGAGTCATCTTGTCTGATCTTATAACGCAATGCACCGCATACCGGGCATGCGTTCAGATCCTTATATGCACCGCGGTAGAGGATGCAGTCATTAGGGCATGCATGTATCTTCTGCACCTCCAATCCTCGAGGGCATACGACCTTCTTTGCTGCGTATGTACTGTCGGGCAATTCGTTATCCTTTGGAAGCTTCTTCTTCAATATTTTCAGTAGCTTCTCAAGTCCTTTGCCGAGCACAACATTCTCTACCTTCCGCTGCAGCAATTCCAAAGACTGGTACCGAGCTTTGTGTTGCCATCTTCGCAATTGGGCTACAACCCTTTTTTGTGATCCTCTAACATGCGATCGAACTTCAGTTTCTCCTTTTGACTTTCGCATTGCATCGTTGCATCGACAATGACCTGGCGGAGATCATCATCATCGGGCACATCGTCTGGTTCCTCTTGATCTTCAGCAGCTTCACCCGTTGCAGCATCATTGGGCACATCGTCTGGTTCCTCTTGATCTTCACCAGCTCCCCCCGTTGCAGCATCACTGTATTCAGGGGCCACATAGTTGTCATCGTACTCTTCTTCTTCGTCGTCTTCCATCATAACCCCTATTTCTCCGTGCCTCGTCCAAACATTATAGTGTGGCATGAAACCCTTGTAAAGCAGGTGGGTGTGAAGGATTTTTCGGTTAGAGTAAGACATCCTATTCCCACATTTAATGCATGGACAATACATAAAACCATTCTGCTTGTTTGCCTCAGCTGCTTCCAGAAACTCATGCACGCCCTTAATGTACTCGGAGGTGTGTCTGTCACCGTACATCCATTGCCGGTTCATCTGCGTGCATTATATATAATTAAGTGTCATCATGAATAGATAATTAAGTGACCAAATTAATAGAAGTTCATCATCACATTAAAACCAAAGTACATACATAGTTCTCATCTAACAACATATAGCTCTCCAGAGCATCTAATTAATTAAACCATACACTGAAACTATGTAAAACATTTCAATGCGAAAACAAATGCGATCATAATCGCAACCAAGGTAACAATTGATTTAACGGGATAATGATACCAAGCCTTGGTATGAATAGCATATTTTCTAATCTTTCTAATCTTCAAGCGCATTGCATCCATCTTGATCTTGTGATCATCGACGACATCCGCAACATGCAACTCCAATATCATCTTCTCCTCAATTTTTTTATTTTTCCTTCAAGAAATTGTTTTCTTCTCAACTAAATTTAACCTCTCGACAATAGGGTCGGTTGGAATTTCCGGTTCACATACCTCCTAGATAAATAAAACCTATGTCATGTTGGTCGGCATAATTTTCATAAACAATAAATGAACCAATAGTTATAAAGATAATATATACCACATCCGAATCATAGACAGGACGAGGGCCGACGGGGGCGGATACCAAAACCATCGCACTATATAAGATGCAATAATAAAAGTAAGAAAATAATACAAGTATATATCTAAACATACAAGTAAGAATATTTTTCTTTCAGAAAGAAGATAAGAACAAGAGGCTCACCACGGTGGTGCCGGCGATGAGATCGGCGCGGGTGATCGAAGGCGGTGAAAACGGGGACGGGGCATGATGGACCTTTAAACCTAGACAAATATTGAGGAAAATGGATCTTGGAGGTCGAGCTTGCAGAGGAGAAAGCTTAAGTAGTGTGGCTCGGGCATTTCATCGAACACCTTGTGTGCATAGGAGGTGAGCTAGAGCACCACCAATCCCTCTCCCCCTCGACGGCCAGAAAAAAAAAGAGCAGTGTGCTCTGCTCTTACGCGAGGGGGTATATATAGACACCTAATTGATCCCGGTTGGTGGCATGAACCGGGACTAAAGGGCAGCATTTGGTCCCGGTTCAAGCCACCAACCGGGACCAATGGTGGTGGGCCAGGAGCGAGGCCTATTGGTCCCGGTTCGTTCCACCAACCAGGACCAAAAGATCCATTTAACCGGGACCAATGGCCCACATGGCCTGTCCGCCCCGGGCTCACGAACCGGGTCCAATGCCCCCATGGGTCCCGGTTCTGAACTGAACCGGAACTAATGGGCTGACCCGGCCTGGACCTTTGCTTTTTCTTCTCCTAGAGTAGGGTTAGGAATAAATTTAGAGTTGTCTCTGTTCGGCGGTGGCGAGACAATGGTGTCACCGTCGGCATGCAATAAGGTCCATCCGCCTTGCCCTTGTTCCGGTGATGCTTCTTCGTATCACCGGGAGGTGTGTGAAAGATGGCGTGTCCGCAGATTTGGTTCTTCGGGTCTGGCGTTCTGTTATGCAGGTTTGTCTAGATCGCAGTGTCCCGCGGAGAACAATTGCACAGCGTATAGCCCATGTGGGGCATGCATCAGCAAAAATAATTAAAGTCGACGCGATCACCAAGCCGGTTAGTATGTCAGCGCACGTCGTTTGCAGAATCTCTTAACCAACCGATTAAGATTTTTCTAGCGAGCGTATTAGCACTATGTATAGGTTGTACAACGTGGGTCGATCGTTGATATACCTATAACTATCGTTTTTTCCGTGAATTCTCATGTAACTATATGTTTTAAAAAGAACATGCATCCATTACTTCAGCACAAATACTGAAATACATCAACCCATACCCACTTTATACGTATCAAGCACCACTAACATTCGATTGAATCATTTTCTTGATCGTGTAGGTAGAGGTCTTTGCTTCTTAAATATTAACCCATATGCATGGTTGGTTGGACGCTTAGAATACAGAGCAATGCGAGTCATGCGTGTTTATTATAAGTATATTCTTACGTACTACTCGCTAGCATTTCCTGAGGTTTACGCTCGAAGTGGAAACGTTCGTTTTAAATGTGTATATATACACACCATGACCCGCTCGGTATACGCACAGTTTACATACTTGGGGCAACAATGGCGGAGGTGCCTCCATTGACGCATGCAGAGAACCGAGAGTTCCTTCGCATTCTCCGGGAGGCCAGGCTACGGTACATATATACGTTCTTTACGATTTTATGTGCTTGCATGCATGGTTGCATTTGCAAGTATAAAGTTATACTAAATTTGAGACATTTATTTTGAGACGGAGGGAGTAGTATATACAGTATATGCTAGTGTGCACTCCACATAACGCATGCAGATTAATGAACGCCGAGCTGTGTGCGTGTCGTAGGTCGGGATGCGGCGGAGCTCCGGTGGAGGTCCAGTTCGACGGCGTCAGTGTCCACGCCGGCGTGCGTGCACTGCCGGGCGTCGGCGCTGCCAAGGTGCGCACGGTTACGCCTTTTAAGTTTTTTAGCGCTCAATGCATGCCCGGCAAACCATCATCCCCCATATGCTTATTACAAATTTAGCTCAACATGTAATGTGTACACGGAAATTCACAAAGGCACGCGGGTGTAGGGGACGCACCAGCTCAGCCATGCCCGACAGCATGATTGCTTCTGAATCCGCAAAATCATTGGATTCCGCATGAGAAATACCAAGTTTTAACTTTTAGTTTCTGAAACTTAGTAACTTTTTTCGTTCGTTCATATCAAGTTTCATAAGTTGAACTCCCGCAAAAAAAAAGTTTTACCAGTAGAAACTTGGTGAAGCTTTAAAAACATGTCAAAACGTATTCAAAATGATCTTATTTAAAAGTTCTTCACTAGGAAAATGAATGTGCAAACAAAACTTCATTTAGACTTTTGGTTCAAAAGATATAGAAGATTCAAAATTGAAAGCCAAAAAAAATGGGGTCGGTACCCAGGCACCCGTATAAATCCTCTTAGGGGAGATCCGTTGCTTACTGCTCACTGAAATATCCAACCTTATGGTCAAGTCGTCTGCCTATCTTTCTGATCTCATTCGTTTTCCAATCGCATAAAAAGTCATGAGATCATAAAAGAAACAAGTTATTTAAGAGAGAAAACAAACGGTTACATAGGAGCTCTATGGTGGACCGCCAGCAGGAAGATCGAATGGCTTAGCGCATCCTGTGCCTACTGGACCTGAATTCGTAGGATACTCTGATAGACTAGTCGAATGACAATGGCCTAGTGGTTGTATCTGCTTGTCCATTCCTATTCCTATGTGTACATGTCAAGTTGGCTCGTGACCCAACCACCCAAGTGCTAAAATTCATAATTATATACACAATATATGTGGTATGTTATTCATCTATAGCTATACAGTGTGACATGGATTTGATAGAAATTGTTCATTGCCATTATTGCATGGCAACGTATGTATCACATATCCCACAACATACACCCAGTCGCATGAGCTTGACCAGAATCTAGAAGAGAATAACAAGCATACCAAATTGAAGAACAGAAACCACAACGCAAAAAAAAAAACTTATGAAGCTCATTGTCAGTGTAAAAGGGCCATAGAAAACACAAAAATATGTACAATAATGTTCTGCGGATTTTATCAAATAGCTAGCCAGGTGCGCTTGCAGCTATGTTCACAGATGTATTTTCCTATTGCTGGTCTGTATGGTGCTTTTAATGACAATATCCTCTTGTATCCTCATTGAATGTCTATGTACGGGCAAAAATCTCTTTCTTGCGTGGGAAATCCTAGAATCTGCATACCTTTGTGCCACACAGAGGACGGGAATCAAAATTCTCAACACGGTGAGTGGGACAATAAGATCATCAAGGTAAAGCTACATAATTCTTTTTCCATGGCATACGTTATGTTACAAATAAGTTTCATTATGGCTAGAAGGAGTAAGCATAGTGCACTCATCCTCATTGAGCCGTGGACAACCTGTTGCGTTATCGAGGAGGCGATGTCCTAAGGTCCTATTGAATATCTATGAAGGGAAGTACATTATTTCATTGTACCTGAAGCTTTCCTTTCTATTTATATTTAGGATGACTCTTGTTGTGGGAGCACCTGGATCAGGAAAAACAACCTTTTTAAGAGCACTGGCTGGAAAATTAGACCCCTCTTTGAAGGTATAAGGCTAAAAATAGTACATAATATATTATGCTATATTACATCTACTGCAAATGGTTTGAAAGCAAGGCCTTAAATAATATCATCTTTTAATATCATTTTGGGAGTTCCAAGGGAAAGTAATGTACAATGGAGAATCAATTTCTTCTACACCTCACTACATGCGTGCTTATGTTAGCCAGTATGATCTTCACCATGCCGAGATGACAGTGAGAGAGACACTTAATTTCTCTTCCAACATGATGGGTTCCAGCAACGAATTTGGTGCGCCCCTTGTGTTTCTTCTATTCCTTATGCTAAATTACATAAATAGACAAAAACAAATAATCTCTTGATTTAACTGACACCATCAAGCAATAGCCATGTTTCAATAATAAATAGTATCAATTTCCATGCGAGATACACACAAATTCATTGCTCCTATTTGGCATGCCCATTAATTTAGAGATGCTACAAGATGAAGTGCGAAGGACTGCTCCAAAGGATGAGGAGCTATTTTATAAGGTATCACTCACTTTTATGACTAAAATATTTGTGGTTGTCATCATTTTATTGAATAACATACAAGGTGTCTTTTGCATAGGCAACCAAGTTTGGAGAAGGAAGCAACCTGAAAACAAACTATATCATGAAGGTATATTTCTTTCATCTTATGATATTCCGAATTATATTATCTAACAATAACTAAAAATTATACTACACATAGATTCTTGGACTGTCGAACTGTGCTGACACCATAATAGGGGATGAGCTCCGAAGAGGGATTTCCGGGGGGCAAAAGAAGAGAACCACATTAGGCAAGTCTTACATTTTTTTTTTGTAAAATACACACATGATCTTCTGTTCCACTCTGATAAACTATTTGCTTTAACTTCCATACCACTCTATGCAATTGAGTAACTTCAGTCTAGAGGATCTTTTGTCCACCAATATGGCAATATTATTCTTGTCCTTGGAGATTGTGATCCTAGAAGATCTATTTCTACTAATGAAATATAATATAGTTGTTTGCAATCAATTGTACAACACACTAAAAAGTAAGCGATAGTTAGCATATTAGGTTCTCGTTGCCAACACGACATGAAGAATTGCATACCTCATGTCTATTCCAAAAAATGGTTTGAGTGCCTGTTACAATGCAAATGGCTGTTTTGGGCCACATGATTACCATGGTAGGCTTTGCAAAAGCACGGTCCTAGGTATGCTCGGGTTAAGTAGGTTGCATGTACATATAGCAATCTTTCTAATTACCCTCCTTTTAATGATCCAGGAGAGATGCTAGTTGGTTGTGCAAGGTGCTTCTTTATGGATGACATATCAACAGGCCTGGATAGCTCTACCACATTTGAGATTATGACATTTCTGGGACAAATGGCACATCTCATGGATCTTACAATGGTTATCTCCTTGTTACAACCATCTCCAGAGATATTAGAATTGTTTGATGACATAATCCTTCTCTGTGAGGGTGATATTGTTTACCATGGCGCTCGACAAAATGTTATTGAATTTTTCAAAAACATTGGCTTTACCTGCCCTAGCAGGAAGAATGTAGCTGACTTCCTTCAAGAGGTAAATCATGATACATGCCATAACTGGTTATAAATCATACTGTTACAAGTACTTGCCTTGCATGAGCTTCAAATGATAGGAAAGCTATATTGGAATTGTATTGTAGACCATTACTTCACTAGGTAGAGAAGATACATAGTACAAATATCTTGCCATTTCTAATTATATAGCCATAAGGTCATCAATAGAAAATAAATATCCTATGAGTAGAGATGTGTATGGATTAAGCATTGTTATGTGATTAACATAACCAAACATCGCACAGAAAAATGAAGCTAAGATAATTTAGTTGACATGTTGTTCCATTGAAAGAAATATACAAAAAGACGAAACAATATTAGGAAGAGCACTAGGTTGTTTATTTAGCATAGGGAAATAGTAGAGTGATGTTTATTAAGTTGAACTGCATGCCTACGTTTTTATTCACCAAATTGTAATGCACAAGAAGTCTTGTCCGCTTGTTCACACATGGTGATTGGAATCAATAGTAAAGCACTTTATAGTTAATGTATCATTTAGAGTAAGCATGAGATAAATTTCTCCAACTATTCAACATGATAAACAATGTACTATTTGCATTGGATAGGTTACCTTAAAAAGTATCAAAAGCAGTATCTTGGAGGCGGTGATGTGAGCGAATATCGAAATCATACCATTGAGAATTTCAGAATTGCTTCAAAGCATATGACCTTCCTCAATCTCTGGAAGATAAGCAGTGCAAGAATTATGACATCAAACAGGGCAAGGAAGAATTTCAAGCATATAACAATCTAGGCATATCAAAGCGGAATGTTTTTAGAGCTTGCCTCTCAAGGGAAGTACTCCTGTTTAAAAGAAATTGTCCGGTTCATATGTTCAAGGCTATACAAATCATTTTTCTAGCTTTTGTCATTGCAACACTTTTCCTTCAGACAGAAACGAGCCCAGATACGGTTTTTGACGGAGTAAAGTACTTGGGTGCTCTCTTTATGGGTATAGCTGTTATAAACTTCAACAGCATGATCGAACTTGCAATGACCACAAAGAGGCTCCCGATATTCTATAAACAAAGGAGTCATTAGCATTACCAGGATGGGCCGTTGTTTGCTCAGTTTTCCTTATCGGTCTACCCATATCACTAATGGAGTCAAGTCTTTGGACCTTCCCAACCTATTATGCAATTGGCTATGCACCTTCTCCCATTAGGTATATACAAAAATTTCAACATCATTCATCATCATTCAGATGCTATCCAATAAGGAAATAACTATTCACTAATAGATGCCTTCCATTTTGTGGCAGGTTATTTCAGCAATTACTAGTGTTTTTTGCGATGCATCAAATGTCACTGGGTCTTTATCGCTTTTTAGCAAGCATAGGAAGAACCCCAATAGTATCAAATATACTAGGGACACAAGCTCTAGTTGCAATCTTCATACTTGGAGGCTTCATCATATCAAAAGGTTAGATTATCTACCATTGAATAGAGAAACAATGTAATAACATTCTCATCATTTCAAGGCCGAGATGGAATTTACCTATTTTCCATTCAAAACACAGATGACCTCCAACCATGGTTGAGCTGAGGTTATTGGGCTTCCCCATTCACCTACGCCCTCAACGCTCTAGCTTTGAACGAATATCTCGACAAAAGATGGGCTAAGGTAAGAAGGAATGATCTACTAGCATCATATAACACTACAACATAAACAATTCTAGTATGTCATATGAGACACAATATCTTTGTGTTCCATTGTCCACTATTTTTTAATCATGTCTTATTACAGGAGTTTCATTTTGAAAATGCTAAGACTATTGGAGGAGCTATTCAAGGTCAGGGGTTTGCTCGGGAATGGCAATGGTATTGGATTTGTGTACTAGTTTTATTTGGATTTGCACCGATCTTCAACATCCCGAGCATATTGGCATTAGAGTTCTTAAACTGTAAGTACATTGAACAAAGTTACATCTTATGCTTCCCGGAGAAAAACAAGGATAAATATCTCATCAAAACTATTTGCAGCTCCACACAAGCACCAAGGTAATATCAAGTCACAAGGGAGAGAATCTTTAGAGTACGACGATCAAGTAATAGTTGGTGGGAAGGCTTCAACTGATCAAGCTAGCATACCGTTCCAACCGTTGTGTTTCATATTTAAAAAAATCAACTATTTTGTTGACATGCCTAAAGTAACCCCTCCCTTGTATGTCAATTTTATGTTAGGTATGACAACTTATTTTGCTCTCTTTTTTATCTTAGATATGCCAATTTTATGACAAGAGATGAAAAATATGGAGCAACCAAACAAGGCTTCAGCTGTTACGGGATGTTAGTGGCTCTTTCAGACTAGGAGTCCTAACAGCGTTGATGGGGATCATCGGTGCTGGGAAAACAACATTACTTGATGTTTTGGCTGGAAGAAAAACTGGAGGTTACATTGAAGGTACTATTAACATAGGCGGCTACCAAAAACAACAAGATACATGCTCAAGGATTACTGGTTATTGTGAGCAAACCGACATACACTCTCCTCACTTGACAGTCTATGAGTCACTTATATTCTCTGCATACCTTCGCCTACCTTCATATGTGAAACCTTATCAACGAGATGTAAGATATTTATTACTTTTATTATTACAGAAAAACTAGCACCATGATTTGCAAACATGTTCTCATAGTCTCATGTTTTAAACTTTTCTAGATGTTTGTGGGAGAAATTATGGAACTAGTAGAGCTAAACAACTTGAGGAATGCAATGGTGGGCATTCCCTGGGTGACAGGACTATCACCGAAAGCAACGAAAAAAGACTTACAATAGCGGTGGAGCTTGTGGCAAGCCCTTCTATTATGTTCGTGGATGAGCCAACAACTGGTTTAGATGCTCGTGCTGCAGCAATTGTCTTGCATACAGTATCTGAAAGTTGGTGGACATCAAGCACTATTGTTTGCACAATTCATCAACCAAACATTCATTTATTCAATCTTTTGACGAGGTAATACGTTAGTTGTCGTGCACATGTCTAGTGCTACGGAAAGAATGACATCCACACCCAATATATGAGTAGGGATGTCTCTTTTACAGGGGCTCATTTGACAAAACATTTATTAAAATTAAGCTAATCATATATTCCATGCAAAATTTATTTATTATAATGATTGATTTTTTCTCACTAATCACAGCTGCTACTTATGAAACAAGGAGGTCAACTCATTTACAGCGGTTCTCTAGGCTCACTATCTAGAAATTTGACAAAATATTTTGAGGTAAGATAGGTTGAGACGAACTTATCATTCATAAGATAGAGAGAAAAACTAAATGACCTCTTTTTAGGTTATTCCTGGTGTTCCTAGAATCAAGGATGGTCAAAATCCAGCTTCATGGGTGTTAGACATTAGCTCACATGTCATGGAGCATACAATTGGAGTGGACTACGCACAAATTTACCAGAACTCCAACTTATATAAGTAAGCTATTACATGCATGCCTATAAATTTGCTATTTAAATATTGTATTTGTCATCTGGAAATTTTGAAGGCAAATGATCACATTGTATTTCTCTGGCTTGTATATGTATCCACAGGGAGAACATGGCTTTGGTTGATGAGCTGAGCAAACCAAATACAGACCAGGAAGATCTACAATTCACATCCAAATATTGGCGAGACACTAAAACTCAATGCATGACATGTATATGGAAACAATATTGCTCTTACAGAAAAAACTCGAGCTAAATATATTTCGCTTTCTAAATACTTTTGCAATCTCAATCATGTTTGGCGTTGTGTTACGGCAAATTGGGTCAACGATGTAAGTACACATGCATGGTCACTAGTTGTGTCAAATCTAATATGAAAAGTTCACCAGACATAGAATATTTACCAGCTATCTTCTTCACAACAGTAAGGTGGAGCAAGATGTGTTCAACATACTGGGTATTGGATATGGATCAGCCCTATTTCTCGGTTTCATGAACTGCAATAGTTTACAACCAGTCGTGGCGATGGAGAGAGTTGTTTTCTATAGAGAAAAAGCTTCTGGCATGTACTCCTCAATGGCGTTTGTAATTGGTCAGGTGAGTCAATTGATAAAACACCTTCCATCACTTGGGAATGCAACTAACACACTCATAATGGATCTTCTTGCACAGGTAGCAGCTGAAACTCCTTACGTTGTTATTCAACCACTCATTTTCTCAGCAATTGTGTACCCAATGGTAGGGTTCCAAATGACATTTGAAAAATTCTTATGGTTTGTCATGTACATGATACTAAGCTTCATGGACTACACACTCTATGGGATGATGGCTGTTGCACTGACACCCAGTCCTGAGATAGCTGCTGGGCTATCCTTCCTCATCTTCATGATATGGAATTTCTTCTCGGGCTTCATCATTACACGGAAGGTAATTGATCCCTTCAATTCTTTCTCTTTTTAGAAATTTTGATAGAACAATGGATGTTAGCGTATATGACACACTGCCACTCACTTTTACAGGCAATGCCCATGTGGTGGAGGTGGATGTACTGGGCCGATCCAGTAGCATGGACCTTATATGGGCTTGTGTCTTCACAGCTCGGCGACCACACAGAACTAATCCGTGTGTTGGGCCAGCCAGACCAACCAGTGATGAAGTTTTTGGAGGAGTACTTAGGCCTTGAAAATGGCTACTTTCCCCTGGTCACAGCTCTTCACTTCGTGCTAAGCATGCTCTTCTGTTTTATCTTCTGTGTTGGCATCAAGTATATCAAGTTTCAAAAAAGATAGACGTTTTAAAATTTGTGGATCATTATGGGGCATCATTAAAAGTGTATCTACTCTATACAGATGGTACATAATTTTTAATATTTATAGAAATTTTATTTGGGTGATATGTTTGTGTATTGTGCTTCTAGCTAATATTTGTAGATTAAATGATCGGAGTGGACATGTGAATCGAACTGAAAGGATTATTTGAAGAACTACAGAAATGGCTGGAGATAACTTGGGTCTCGGAGAAACGTCTAGAAGATAAAACATCATACCAAAGTAGGAAGAACAGTGGAGCACCTCCCTGATATAAATAAGGGAAATTGGAATTTCTAGACATAATATCAACAATAGAAAATATGGAGTGATAAAAGCATGAATGAAAGTCGATCAAACATGCATGTACTAGAAAAATAATAACAGAAAATAGGCTTCCTAGAAAAAGATGACTTTTAAGATACGAGCAGACCGATATATATGAGGCATTCCTCGAGCTGATCCAAGGAACCTGATAAACCGATACTACTCCCATACGTGAGTGCTAGTATTTTTTTGGTCAAAAGGCAGAATTGGTAAAGGGACCAAACAATTCCCACAAGGCAACGGGCATAATCGGAAGAGTTACCAGTTTGAACGCGAGCAAGTGGTTGGTTCAACCCATCATTCACATCTTCGCTCTCATACTCAGGGGCAGTGCACCATTGTTAGGGTTTGGCCGCCGGCATCCATCGCTCTCCTCCACCCTCATGTTTCGTCGTTTTCTGGGATGTATACACCAAGCAAAAGAGGAAGAAACGAGAGCACTTCATAAAAACAAATTGCAAAATCTCTAATTCACAAGTAGAAGTATACTATTTTTAAAATAATACAAGTATACTGTTAGCTTATTGGCCACTTGGCAAAAAGAGAGGTCAGCTATCTCGAGAACCAAAAAACTGTTAGCTTATTGGCCTCGAGCCCTCAATTTTAATGTATACAACAAATGGCTGAAGATCTGTTTGAGGCTTTAATCTAATTAGAAATTACAAATTATATTCTATAGGAGAGGAGAATTTCGTGACCATGGTTCAGAGCGTTCAGTTGATCTTAGTGAATTTATGAAACCATCACAATTCTGTCTTCTCGAACAGGCTTTCGCCTCGCTTTATAGATAAAACATACATCTATACAACCACGCCTCAAACAAAGTCATAAAAGAGAAAAGCTAGGGCCATAGCACCAAGACGCCCAAATGAAAGAAACAAAAACGACAAAGGCCACCAGGGGCAAGCTACGAAGCAGGCGGGCGGTCGGAGAGCCGACATGCGGTAGACACCAGGGCGTCCACAAGAGCTGAAGACGGTCACGATCCCTCGGCCTAGTGAGCGGATGCCGACACTGCAAGAAGGCAAGAAATTTGAAGAACGAGTCAGAAGCACGACGTGGGAACATCCGCTCAATCACCATCCTGTTGCGAGTAGTCCAAAGAGTCCACACATAGCCGCGGATATGAGCTGTATCAGTCGGCGCTTACGGCCAACCTGGGTGGCCCTTACCTGCAGAAACTCTGCAAGGTCATGGACCTCCCACTCTGGTCCTAGAGCCTCATGAACAAAGCACCAAAGTGCCTGCGCTGCTACGCAAGAAAAGAAAATGTGCGTTCCCGTTTCCGGGACATGGCACAAAGGGCAAAGGCCATTGCCCGGACCATGGCATTTCAGTACCTCAGTCCCGATGGCAGACGATCTCGTAGAAGCTGCCATACGAAGATCTTAATCTTCAAGCGCATCGGTGCCTTCCACAGTGGGGATAGCCACTGTAGAACCGGCACACGACATAATGCCTAGTAGGCCGAACTAACAGAGAATTCACCCGAAGGAGAAAGGCTCCAAGAAACAGTTCTGACTTGACTCGGGAAAAGACGGCTTCTCATAACCCTAGCACTTCGCACCGCTGCCGAAAAGTTTAATTTCTTTGTAGACCACTAGCTGTGTTGTCGTCTGTTGATGTACTTTGTGCGAGTATCCTAACTTTACCAGTGACGCTTAAATTGCATGGCTGCACGTTCATGTTGTGCCTCGCCGGTCCATCAAATGTGTTTTCCTTGGTCGTCAGCTCTAGTCACTGTTCCTTTTTGAGTATATATTTATCCAGGCAGGGACAAGCAGACAAGTCATACAATTTATTTGGTCCTTACTTTATTCACAGTATATGTTTAGCTATTATTTCTTTCTTCCTGACGATGGCAAGTGGGACCCGCACATGACGTGTCCTGTTTTAATCAAAACCACTCCCTGTCAGCAAAGAAACCACCTGAGGTGACACTAGGGACTAAATTTATCTGCTTTTGGAAGTTGAGGGACTATAGTCTGTTGGTTTTGAAGTTTAGGGTCCAGTTCTAAACTTTGAAAGGGTTGAGGCACGAAAATATACTTTTCCCTAAAAAGATATCTTCTACTCCATTTTGCACCGCTTTGTGATTAAATAATTCGCAGAACTTAAGCAATTGAAGAGATTGAGCAAACAGCCAGGACTAGAGATGAGCATGTGTTGGGCAACCGTGTTGATCAAATGTCAGCTGATGAGATAGAGCAAACAGTTGGTAGGATGCTCCTGCATCTTACGCTAGGAACCAGGTATAATTCATCATGGATGCCAGGTCAGTGGAACAAGCTGATTTCGTGGCTCCATGTTCATGCTGCTTCCTTGGTCTATCAACTCTTACTCATGGGTCTTTTTCTTAGTATATCTTTTCAGGCAGGGCAAGTAAAATGGGTTCCTTTCTGCTACGAAGGACAAGTGAAACAAGTTGACCACTGAAAGCACTGGAAAAGTTGATGTCATAGACAATGTTTCGGTTGGCTGGGGAGTTGTAAAACATTGAGAGCACCTTGATGCATCTCAGGTTCGACCATAACCATTTATTTGGTTTTAGCTTTACAAGAATGGATGGATGTTATGGGAAATCAAGTATTATGGTAGACAGAATATAGCATGAGTGACATATAATAAGAAAAGTACAAAACACAGACTATTTGTACAACATGGCTGCTGAATCTACTTCACACACAGCATAGTAAGAAATTATAATACACAGGCACAAAAATAGTCGGATAACATTGGTCATTTAGCTAATCGATACTACTACAAAAAAAGTTTCCGCAGCTTCAGAAACCACATGTGAGGCAATAACTGGGTAAAGGGTATCATAGACCATAACATCAACGCAATACCCTTTCGAAAGAAAAACATCAAGGCAATACAGGTAGCATCAAACATGACATTCTAAGTGGATTTCCTTCTTGTGCTTAACAATATGGGACCAAGCAATAGTAATCTCCACCACAGAGTCACCAATCTTGCATATACCGCGGCTAACGTTGCAATATTTGGTCCTGAACGTGACACTACTTTGTCTAGCAATATATAGCACCAGACTGCGAGTAGGCTTGTATGACAAATTGCAGGCTGTCTTCCAATTTTACAGAAACAACACGCCTTGACAGATCAATGTAACCGGCTGTGCCTATTGGCATTTCCCCACCTTCAAAACTATGAGAATCAACCAGAACAACTTGCTTGGATAGGGTGTCCTTAACTTCGTGTGGTGGTGAGGAGCACATAATCCGTCCGCCATATTCAAAAGGCCATGGCCCCTGTTCGTCAACACGAACACTCAAGATAGTAGCCTGGATAGTTTCTAGCCGCTCTAAGCTTAACTCTACCGTTCAAAAGCAGTTGCTGAAGAGCATGGTCTCACCTTGATGGTAACCACCGGACTAAGTGGAGCAATTGGTGATCAATGCTCTATCACTAGACCTTGTTTCACCCTTTACTTTCAGCTGGACTTCCAAATCGGCATATTCCATGGCCACAATCGCACGGGACGGGCCAGTCAAGCACAAAAATGGATCCTGCAGGGATCATCATCATAATCATGTGTATAGTCGAACACAATGAAAAAGAAAAAGAAAGGTGAAACGAAGAACAAGATGAGGGTACGATTATCGGGCAGGATAATTTGAAGCTCTACATTACCGAGTACTACAAACGATTGTTCGGACCACCAGAGGAGAACTGTGTGTCTCTGGATGAGTCTAGAATTGAAGATGTACCTCAAATCACTGCGGTGGAGAACGATATATTAACCGCCCCTTTTTCGGAAAAGGAGGTTTTCGAGGCCGTTTCCCAGATGAAAAATAATAAGGCACCCGGTCCGGATGGTTTCTCGGCTGAGTTTTATAAGAAATGCTGGCATATTATTAAAGGGGACCTGTTGCCGATGTTTCATGATTTGTTCTCGGGACATTTGCAGCTGTTCCAGCTTAATTTTGGAACAATAACCCTGCTTCCTAAGAAAACAGAGGCCGTGAGAATCGAGCAATTTCGCCTATCTGTCTTCTGAATGTTAGTTTCAAAATTTTTACCAAGGTTGGGACGAATAGGCTAACACAGACTGCGCATGCCGTGGTGCAGCCTACTCAAACGGCTTTCATGCCGGACAGGAACATCCTGGAAGGGGTGGTGGTCCTCCATGAAACGCTTCATGAGATCCACACGAAAAAACTTGATGGAGTTATTTTCAAAGTGGATTTCGAGAAGGCATATGATAAAGTCAAATGGCCGTTCCTTCAACAGGCCTTACGCATGAAGGGCTTTGATGAAGCTTGGCGCCGCCAGGTGGAAGCATTCACGCAAAAAGGGTATGTTGGAATCAAAGTAAATGATGATATAGGTCATTATTTCCAAACGCATAAGGGACTGAGACAAGGCGATCCTATGTCTCCAATATTATTCAATATTGTGGTGGACATGTTGGCGATCCTGATTGGAAGGGCAAAAGAGGCCGGTCAGGTGGGTAGCTTGGTGCCTCATCTGGTTGATGGTGGTGTGTCCATCCTGCAGTACGCTGATGATACTATCATCTTTATGGAATACGATTTGGCAGAAGCGAGAAACATGAAGTTAGTGTTATGCTTATTTGAACAATTGACGGGGCTTAAGATTAATTTCCATAAAAGCGAGCTGTTCTGCTTTGGTAGAGCCAAATATGAACAAGAGGCATATAAACAATTGTTTGGTTGTGAAGTTGGGGCTCTACCTTTTACGTATCTAGGTATTCCCATTCACCATCGTAAGCTAACAAACAGCGAGTGGAAGTGCATAGAGGATCGGTTTGAGAAGAAACTGAGTTGCTGGAAGGGAAAACTCATGTCTTATGGAGGCCGGTTGATCCTTATTAACTCGGTGCTCACGAGTTTACCTATGTTCCTCTTATCCTTCTTTGAGGTCCCAGTTGGGGTTAGGAAAAGGCTGGACTTCTATCGATCCTGATTCTTTTGGCAGAGCGATGAACTGAAGAGAAAATACAGACCGCCAAATGGGATATTATCTGTCGACCAAAGGACCAGGGGGGCCTTGGTATTGAAAATCTAGAAGTCAAGAATAGATGCCTGCTTAGTAAGTGGTTGTATAAGTTGGCACTTGAGACGGAGGCAACATGGGCGCAGATTTTACGTAGTAAATATTTGCAGTCCAAGACCCTGTCCCAGGTCACTATGAGACCAACTGATTCGCCGTTCTGGAAGGGGCTCATGAGAATCAAAGCTACCTTCTTTAACAGAACTAGGTGCATTGTCGGTAATGGTAATGATACTCGATTTTGGGAGGATACGTGGCTTGGCGACGCGCCTTTGGCGACCCAAAGATCCGGCCCCTTTATCGTATTGTTCAGCGCCGTGAGGCTCTTGTTGCCACGGTTCTGCAGTCCATTCCGCTCAACATTCAGTTTAGGATGGTGCTTGTGGGTGACCGATGGGAAGCATGGCTTCACTTGGTCCGAGATTGATGGGGTTCAGTTAAATTCTCAGCCCGATAAGTTGTGGTGGAAGCTTACTAGATCTGGGAGTTCACAGTTAAATCGATGTATATCGATATCATTAACTCAAGTGTGATTCCTAGTTCCAAAGAGGTTTGGAAAGTTAAGGTCCCTTAAAGATTAAAGTGTTTATGTGGTTTGTACATAAACAAGTAATTTTAACAAAGGACAATCTAGTTAAGCGTAATCGATAGGTTCTACTAGGTGTAGTTTCTGTGATCGGGAGGAGACCATTAAGCACCTCTTCTTTGACTGCCTGCTGGCACGAGGCTTGTGGCGCTCAGTGCAAATTGCCTTTAACATTACTCCCCCGACTTCGGTCAACACGTTATTCGGGACGTGGCTTGCTGGGATAGACTCCGAAACAGCTAGACACATTCGTGTAGGAGTTTGTGCGTTGTTATGGGCAATTTGGAACTGCAGAAATGATTTGACTTTTAATAGAACAACAACTATTCATTTTTTGCAGGTTTTATTCCGGTCTACTGCGTTGATCCGTATGTGGTCGCTACTCACTCCGGCGGAGGCCAGGGAGCGTTTGGTTACTGTATCTGTCCGGTGGGAGATGGTAGCGCGGAATATCTTCAACCGGTTTGGATGGCGGTCATGTAATAGGATAGGCGATTAGTTTACCTATCTGTTCATTTGTCAGCCGGTTGTGGTTTGTTAGGCTTTCTGTTTTGGCATTGAGGCTCTGTGTGAGCCCGCCACTCCTTTTGTTTGCAGACTTTTAGACCTTGTTGAACCTTGTTTACTCTTATTAATAAATGTGGCCATATGCACCGTTCTGATGCAGAGGCCGGGGAATCCTTTTTTCGAAAAAAAAGAAAAAACAGGTACACGGTGCACATCTCTGGAGTGAGTTTTTGGCAGTCTTCCCTCCGCCGAGAGAAGAGGATGTTGCGGTTGTAGTCCACGGCGTCTCGGGCAGCGACGACCCCATACACATTGAGTGGCCACTCCAACTTCCTACCTGCTCCGGTAATCTTGACCGAGTAGATCTGCAGGGTGCTCGCGGTCCTAGCAGCATACGGGATCAATCCTGGCGTGCAGTATGTAAACTGCATAGGGCTCAGCACGGCTGCAGGACACAAACAACCAAATCAATCCAAGCGTTAGACATGTTCCAACATGAATTACTTTATACTCCCTTTAGTGATCTAAAAGATCTTATATTAGTTTACATAAGGAGTACAATGGAGGATTGAATGAAGAAAGCAAAGGAATATACTCACTCCGTCCCAAAATAAGTGTCTCAGAGGGAATATGTTTTACTTAGAGCATCTCTAACAGCCGCACTAAAATAGCGCCGCGCCGTAAATTGGTCCGTTTTAGCGCGCGCGCAACGCGGCGGATTGCTCCAGCGGGCGCGCAAAAACGGCGCGCGCGCTATAACGAGTTGGGTGCGCGGTCGAAAACACTCTCGCGCGCGGTGTATTCGGGCGCCCACTACAACACGCGGCACACTCGAGCGCTCGCTCTCGCACTTCCTCTCCCACTTCCACCCCCATCCGGCCGCGCCACCGCCACCGCCTGCGCCTCGGCGACTGCTCAGGCGCTTCGCCTATCCTCGCCGCCGCTCGCCCCCATCCTCCTAGTCCCGGCCAAGGCCAAGACCTCCGCTGCCCGAGGAACAACGCCTGAAAGTGCTCGCTGCCGCGCCGCGCCTGCAAGGTGTTCGACAAAACGACTACAAAGTATGTATTGCTCAAACTTCATGAATTTGGTGCATGTTTTGAATTGTAGTTTTTATAGTATAGTATTAAACATTGTAGATGAGTTCGTCGTATGATTCTTCCAAGAAGAATTTGATATGGAAGAGGAGGAGGATCTTGCAATGATCCTAGCTATGCATATAAAAAAACCAAGCACGGTGGTTCGGTTATGGGTTGGCAGAAAATTTGGAGGGATAGAATCGATGCCCACAACAGATTGATCAGGCATTATTTTATGGAGAATCCCACATACCCCGAGTCGTATTTTCATCGCCGGTTTAAGATGAGCACCGAGTTGTTCAGGCGCATTGCAGAGAAACTAGCGAGCCATGACCGCTTTTTTAGCAAAGGAGGAATGTCGCGGAGAGCTCGGGCATAGCACCCTTCAGAAGGTGAGCCGCTTTGCGTATGTTGGCATACGGTATACCGGCTGATCTTGTTGATGATCACTTGGCTATGGGTGAGAGCCAAGCCATCATGTGTGTCAAGCGCTTTGCAGTGGGAATTGTGCAAGTGTTTGGCGAGGAGTATTTGAGATCTCCCAATGTTGAAGACGTCGCAAGGCTATTGGCGATGAACAAAGCTCGCGGCTTTCCTAGCATGCTTGGCTCAATAGATTGCATGCATTGGAGTTGGAAGAATTGTCCAAAGGCATGGCATGGGTAATTCCACGGCCAAAAAAAAGGGTTCCACTATAATCCTTGAAGCGGTGGCCGATCAGGAGACTTGAATTTGGCATGCATTCTTTGAAAAGCCTGGATCTTTGAATGACATCAATGTTGTCAACCGGTCACCACTGATGAATAAGATTGCAAATGGTGAGTTGCCACCGGTGCAGTTTGTAGCAAATGGTCGTACGTACAACTATGGCTATTATCTAGCGGATGGCATCTATCCAAAGTGGCAAACCTTCACGAAGCCGTTGAAAAAGCCGGAAGGTAAGAAAAATCTTGATTTCCACAATGCTCATGCGGCGGCTAGAAAAGATGTGGAGAGAGCATTTGGGATTTTGCAAGCCCAATTTGCTATTGCGAGAGGACCGGCTAGATTTTCAGATCAAAAAATGCTTTGGTACATCATGCACAACATGATCATCGAGAATGAGCGTGGCCAAGATTTAGACTACTCACAGTATGAGCTCTTAGGACATCCCGTGCGAGTGCGACGGAGGGCTGAAAGGGTAGCCCGTTTTATTGCCTCCTATCATGCCATTCGCCCCGCAACGCACAATGAACTTCAGAATGATCTGATTGAAGAGTGGTGGGCATGGCATGGACGACAAAGAGCATGATGATTTCTGCATTCGACATTGTATTGTTCATGAACTATTTGTTGTGTTTATTGCATTATTTGTTGTACTGAACGATAAACTATTTGTTTGAGTTGTAATGATAACGAAATTGAACTATTTATTGTTGATTTATTTTGTTTGTTTGGTCATTTATGCTCCACTTTTTTGAAATGTATATGTGGTTTGTGCGGCGCGCGCTGTGCTGGAACGGCGCGCGCTGTATTATAGCGCGGCTGCTAGAACCAGCGCTGGCGGCCGCGCTAAATCAGCCGAAGCGCGCGCGGCAAACATATTTTTTACGCGCGGCGCTTAGCGCGACTGTTGAAGATGCTCTTACTCGCGTCTTGGAAGTCGTTTTGGTCTCCCCATGCAGACTCCCACCCTTTACGTTCCGAAGCAAACAACTTCTCCTCCGCCTCCATCTCCATGGCCATCTCCTCGACTGATTCCGTGAGGTCTTCATCCTCTTCCTCTTCCTCCTCCTCCTCCTCATCCTCAGCTTCCTCTTCATCCTCCTCTTCCTGTTGGCTCCGACGCGACAAGCGGATGGTGGCGTCCACTTCGCGCTGCCATTTAATGTCGTCCCTCTCATCCTGCTCCCGGAGCTCTTGAAGGCCGTACTCCATCTCTAGCAGCTCCTTGCAGAACCGGGCATACATCGCTATGTCCTCCGCGGTCCTCTGCCCGTTCTCCTCCAGCTCGACATCGCTCTCGAGCATCCTGTAGTACTTGGTCGTCTTGGGGGTCATGTCTTCGTCCTCTCCCTCCTCCTCCGGTTGATGGTCA